>OX411804.1:1264208-2500916 GCA_948253155.1 Leucoma salicis
CGCACACAAAGTTCAATTTCAATTCAAATATGTTTTATTAATTTTTTGCAGGAACTAGAATGTCAGATTCTCCAGAGCTTATTATTCTGCATGCACGCGTTCCTCACGGCGAAGGTCGCGTCCGTGGATCCTGCCTTCCTCGCTTCCATACAACAGTCCAATTAGAACTTTACGTATGTTAACATAAGCCCTAATATTGTTTACTGGTCCCTTGAAGTATGAAGTCTGGGATGAATTATGAACTGAATTATTTCGTTGGTGAAAATTTGTTTATATATTAACAAACATGTTTCACATTCAATGCGGTATAATGTACAAGAAAGCAAGTTTATTATTCATAATAGATTTTCTCTACCTGGCCGCACAAGGCCTAGGCGTTATGGAAAATAGACTACCCTTGCTACAGTACAGGGTGGTAGGTATTCGTACGTTCCTGATGGTAGTATTAAACATATTATTATGTTTTACTGTTAGAATATTTAAGACTTTCCAAGGTCTGAACATCGATGATATAAAAATAGACTATTTGATGGTAGATATTATCTCCATTTTATTTTATAAAGACATAAATATTTTATAACACAAAGCTCGTGTTAAAAAAAATAACAAATTTTTATGAGGGCGCTCTTTTTTCCCAAGTTAACAATGTTTTTGCTATTAATCACCTAAACAAAAAATGTTAAAAAATCATAAATTACAGACGTCAGTCAAGTATTTCAGAATTAAATAAAGTTAGGGATAGATAGGTAATTAAGGTCAAACGTAGGAAGCACGAAGGTAAAACGATAGGCCAAGTTACGTCACAAAATATTAAATTGTTTATCTTCTCAACCCTCCTCATTGCATATCCCTCCCTTTCAGCTTGTTAACAGCTATCCATCAGTTACGATCAGCTGAGTGCGGCGCTGATTGCTCTGTTAATTTGCTCCCTTAGAATGTAAATCGAAACGTGAGTTGAAAGTTCGTTATGCTTCGTAATGATTGGTCGAAAGTCCGAATCTCACGTCCTGATTGGTTGAGAGACGCGGGCATGTTGGTACGTGACCAATCACAATGAAGCGAAACGAACGTTCATGTAACGTTTTATATTTTAAGTGGGCTGCTCTGAGATTTACAAATGAAGCTGTCAAGACTTGTGATTTATTAAAGTAGTATACAGTTATTAAACGGTATAGAGCCATGTTGCGTTACATCTTCGTTGTCGAAAAGCGTTCAGTAAATTCGCAGCTACAACTCTCCTTCAGCTTGAGAAACCATGAACTTAGTGATTCGAATACGTGCATGTTTTGTAATAGTTTGATTTATGACCAGTATTTCATAGTTGACTATATTACTAAACATTTTAGTGATTATCGATACTTAGCAAAGACTCCGATTTAACGCATTATGAGCCATAAGTAGACAGAGTAAGGTTGATATAAGTACTTACTATAATATTATAAATGCGAAAGTGAGTTTATTTGGTATGTTTGTGTGTTACGCTTTCATGCCGACGCAACTCAACTGATCATTATGAAAATTTGCATAAATATGGAAGGACCATATAATATGGTCCTTTTCATCACGGAAAAATGTTTAGTTCCTGCGGGATGTTATATTTACATAGAGATAATTAATGTGCTGACGTATTTATATTCTGAATTCCACGTGGTCGAAGTCGCGGGAAGGATCTAGTTTATATATACATAGTTCCAAGCAGTCAATTAGTACTATAGACGCATGTTGTGCAAAAAATAACCCTATTTACAAAGTATCAAATAATAAATCGTATTGTCAGCATCATTTTAAAACCGATTCTTTAACAACAGCAATACTACATACCACAATACGCCTTTACAAGTTAACGTCAATTTAAATGTCTCCGTGTGTAGGTAAAATAACTAAAATACAGAGTTTTCCTAAATTAATCGATTGTAGGATATTATCGAATCACTTTGTTGAGACTGATGATTTTGGAAAAATTTGCGACGGGGCATAGCGTAAGTAAGAGTTGTATGCCGTATTGTGTATTATAGTTAGTTCAAATTTTTTTTTTTAATTTTTAACGTCTCAAATCGATTCCTTTATATCGATTAGCATCGATAATTGGTTTAAATGACAATGCATGTTCTTCTTTCAATAATTTTTTTTACGTGTAATTGTAGACAAACTATTTAATATACAATTCATGCTATGTACGAACTGAAATCCTTCAGAAAGTCTTATGACGTAAATACGAATAATTTAGGTAATAAATTATACTTTATAGTTTTTACGCGTATATATCAAATGTTATATGATAAATTTAAGTCGTGAAAATTAGAAGAATGGTTATAAATGCGATGAAATTAATTTTATTTTATCAAAAAACTTATTAACTAAACAAGTCTGTGTTATAAACTTCCTCAATAGTATTTTTCAAAGTTATTATAGACAAACACCAACGCTGCCGGCAGTTGGTGTGAACGGCAAGAGTCGCTAAAGCCGTTCGGCTTTTTATATTATTCAGCCACCAGTTTGTCCCTCTGGCCTAAAGTTTTAAACCTAAACAGCGAATGAAAGACTAAAATACTAATTTATCACTGTTGTCATTTAATTTTGAATTCTATTTCTATTATAAGGGTCACAGTTGGATCTAAAGTCTTCCTTGTAAATAACCTTTAGCACCCTTTAATATAGTAATTGCTTAGATTCTTTAATAAATTGCAAAGATATTGCACTCTCTCCTTTTTGATATAAGAGGAGACCTATGACCCACCATTTAGTGATTTAGTGATGATTGATGGGTTTTTAGTAAGGATGGGACTTCACACCTTGTATCTAATTATCAGCTAGGCCATAACCGCTCCTGAACTATGGTCAGTAATACTCGCACAGTTGTCACTGTGTATATTATGTTTGAACAGACTTATGATCGTTATATTTAGTGATTAATAATCCTAAAATATACAATGTAAAAACCTTGGTCCTGAAGTACACCATCAGATTGCAAGTTTTCCAAAAAAATCTAAGTAGCTACAGTTGTAAGGTTGTAATAGATTTATATATGACAAACGACAAATAACTACTGTAATTAGAAAAAAAAACTTAGATGTTAAACGAGTCGCCTGTTAAAAAACGGTTTTAATCGATCGTTTCAGAATCATCGACAACGCGGCACTACAATAAGTTATGAATTCAATGCAAAAAAAATAATATTAAGACAAGAATTATGATTAATTGTTTTCTTTAAGACTATAATACCTTTTTGAAATAAAACTACGTTTACGGAATCTATCGTGTTTACTTGATTTTACTACTATCCAGACGTCCAAGGCTGATATGACGTCGACGGACGTCTATCATCTAAGTCCACCCGTGATCATGAATGCTGTAAAGTATTCGAAACGTCGGGATAGGAGTAAAATCAAGTAAACGCGATAAATTCCGTAAACGTAGTTTTATTTCAAAATGTGTAACATTCGCGTAAATATCAGAAAGTATTATACTAAAATACCTACTAATATTAGGTTAATGTTAAGTAAACGTTAGTAACTAAAGTGGAATCATTTTAATAGATAACATTTGACGTCGGTCAGTTTTATCTTCATAGTGAGGTGATCTGCTTAAAAACATTGATTAAAGTGAATGAATCGATACGGACTTGAAACATAATTATGTGAATTTTAAAAATCATCAGGTGAATCCCTGTCCCATTATTATTTTTTTCTTTCGTAGATTTAAGGAGCAAAATAAGACAAGTACATAATTTAACAAAAACATTGCATTTATTCAGTTGAACTATTAGAACTGTTATTAGTATTGTCATCTTCATCACTGCTGTCAGCACTAAGAGATATTATATTTCAATAATATTGTCTATTCTCACATCTCGTTCAAAATCTTGTAAAATTATTTTCTTTGTTTTCTCTACGACTTTTATCCAGTCTTCTGTAGTGACTACTGCACGCGCAGTTTGTAGAGTTTGTTAGAGTTGTTAGAGTCATCATTTTAGTAGTACTGAAGGGTGGTTCAGTATTGTTCCGCGCTGCATGACCCTTTATTTGTGCCCAAATAAGCTTGATGGCGTTATACTGGCAATGGTTGGGAGACAATCGAATAACTTCGTGTCCATGCTCTAGGGCTAGTTCATCGATTACATAGTGGAACTTGGACGGCTTAGTTGCTTTTACCAGATTTAACAACTCAACTTTTAATAAAGTTAGACTTGCATCCACACTACAGCCACACACACACCAGCCACGAGACAATTTCTTGCTTTTTATTTGCTTGAGTTGGTGGTTTATCAACTTGTACAGAATGATACGGTGCAATGTCCATTATAATTTTCGATGGGATTTCTAAGCTGACTGGCAGCTTCTCAAACCACTCTTTAAAAACCTCAAAGTTCATTTCCTCATGGTAATCATTTGTAGTTTTAGAGGCGAACGCGAGGAGGCAGTCTGGACTAAAACCTTGAGAAGCTGATCCCGCGTGACATATAATAAGTCGGGCTCCTTTTCCCGATGGAACTTTTGAGGTGGAGTCCGCTGTATCATCGGTCCATGTCCGCGAAACCGTATGGTTTACATTTAACCATGTTCCGTCAATAAACACGACATTGTTCCAATCTGTAATTTTATTTACTTGACGTAAGAATGTTACTCTCTTCAAAATAATATCGTTGCGTTCTAGCAGGATTTTCCGCTTGTCAGATTTTTTTATATCTAAAGCCAATCGATTTCAAAACCTTTGATAGGGACGATTTACCGCCAAAAAATAACCCTGCGTCTTTTAACGAACTCATTAGCTTTTGCCGTGTAGGAAATTCTTTTCTCGAGTAATATCCATAAATGTAGTTGCGAATTGCAGCAGCATCAAAATTATCAACGCCAACAATTTTCTTGAACCTCTTTCTTTTTTTCGGTGTACGTAAGGTATTATCTTCTGAGCCTGATGGTCCATATTTCTCTTTCAGAATTTGAGTTACTGTCCTCTTCCCTATTCCCAATGCTTCGGCAACGCGTTCTCTCGGTTGTGTCAATGGTAAAAGGCGGGCCCCTTTTCGTAAACTGATTCACGTTCAAAATAATTGTACAATTTCACCACTAGTTCGCGAGATTGACTGTTTAGCGTTTTCCCCCGTTTCGACATGGTAAGACTGTAATGTTGTTCTTTTTTACTAATCATTAGGCAACCTGAGTCCAATTTATAGCCAGGTAAACGTAGTCAGTAAGATCAGTCCAATAAAAAAGCCGGGTCAGAAGAAAATAACAGAGAGCACACCAAAAACGCACAGTCACTTCGCACAACGACAAAAGACTGCGTCATGTAATGGCGACATGACATGGCGTCATCGACAGGCACTGGTGTTGCCAGCAATATCCCAACTAAATTGTACCTAACATCAATAATTTTCTATTTAGTTATTTTTTGTATTTTTATAGTTAGTTAAAAGAATAATAAATATAATTATATTTTATTATAATCACAACGTGGTTATTAATTTATGGTGATATTTCTTCACAAGTAATCATTGCATTCGATTCTACTTATCAGCTTTCGATTTTTAGAGTAACATCCCTAGTGTTTAAAAAGAAAAAGGGTTAACTGACGCAACATTGTAACGACGTTCAGTTCTTTAGATCAGAAATTGTTTGTTATGTTTAGAATGGTATATAAGTGAAAGCAAATCGTATAATTACTCGTATCGGTCATTATTACAATAAATATGTAATCGTAATTGAAAAAAGTTAAGCAATTGTGCAGTTCTAATAAAACGAAAAAATATATTATTTTATGCCCGCCGTTACAAGGTTACGTTGTTGAATTTTGATGAATTGTCTAATGTTACCTATTGAAATGACTCCACTTTAGCACACAAATCAATACCAAAACGAATGTGGTCACGCGAAGTGAGCGCGATTCAAACTGTAAGGCGACAGCAACCACCTATAACAACTTTTTATATTCTAGATCTTTTTATCACAATAACTTACTGTATCGATAGTATAAATACGTTTTTATATTCGCATCAATGTGCCTACAAGAGCGCCAAAAGCTGTATTTTTTGCGCGGTTATCTGTCGCAATCACGTCAGTGTGACTCTCGCGTTAGGTGACTATTTAAAAACGTCCCTGCCCCCTTAGAATGAAAAACAAAATGTTAGAGGAACTTTCGTTTTTTTTCAAACACGAACAACAAACAGAGAACCGTCAGAGTCCGACGCGTGATTTCTGATTAGTTGCGGTTTTGACGCGTGATTCAGGCGACCAAACACAAATAATCACAAGGAAGTGAAACGAAAGTTCGTCTAACGTTTCGTTTTTCATTCTAAGGGGGGCTGATTTTATTCATTGGTTTTACTAGACTGATGTTAGCTTCAGGATATCGATATCTCTTTCATACTGTTATGCGAGTGAACGGGATAGGTAATGTGAACCTAACTTCAGATCAGTTATAGCATAACATGTAATTGACTCATCACTTAGTTTTTAATTTAATACGTACAATGTACATATTGGAATGGTTTTATTATTACTCTAATATCGGTATGCATAATCGCCTAATATTTGTAACTATATATACTCGACACACCAAAGATTTTAATCGATATCGTTAAGGCATGTTAATTATACTCTCGAAAGAGGCTACCTTAGCTCTGAGCTAAAAGATTATATAGCACAGAATTATTGTTATGATAAGTAGATAACAAAATATTTTAGAATCTCCCGTATGTAGGTTAAAACGCGTCATTATTGTCAATTTTAGTATGAATGTATCAAGTACTGGGGAATTATCACTCCCGCTTATAACATAAGGGCAAATTTACGATAGTTGTTTGGCGAGTCTCACACTTGCCGAATAAAGTTGCTTGACATCCAAGCTCCATCCACTGTCTTACTTTTTCACCAGCTGCTTACCTATAAATATGTCAAATAAGTGTTTGCAATAAAAATGTTTGCATGCTTTTTGCTAACATTAAGTAGTTATCCTTCACTGCTGCGTGTGCTATAAATGTGAGTCTTTGAACATTTTTAGATGTTTGCCGCTGAATCACGCCTAAACGATTCAACGGATTCTTATGAAATTGGGTAGGTAGATAGATGAGACACTGGATTAACATCAGGATACATTTATATATCTATTTTTTGCATACACAGCATATACAAAGAAAGATATTTACGAAATCAGGTATACATATCGACAAACACACAGAAGGATTTTATCCCGATAAGGAGTTCCTATGGGATAACGATTAAGGACATGATGGATTTGAATTTAGAAATCTACGCAGTCGAAATCACAGGCAGAAACTGGTCTAACTATAATTCTGTGCTATCAGAAGTTATTTATCAAAATTATCATAAACATTTAAAATTATTTAAAATCGACACCCTTTGCGCTTGCTTCATATCATTAGATTTAAGTAAATGAATTATATCGACGTCTTATATGTTAAAGATATCATAGATTTTCTTATACACTGTTTTGGTGGTGGACTGTTTAATGTAGCTAAAATAAGTTTTAATCAATATAAATATTAAATATACAATTAACTATTGAAATTACTTTAGATATTTAAAATAAGTTAATAAAATGGTTTGATTGTAATATTAAACCGAGTATAATAAAATAGTGTTTATTTAAATATTATTAATTTTGAGTTATAACTTAAGTTGGTAATGTGCTGGAACCTTGTCTACTTAACATCCAAGTGACGTCATCCGCAACTAAAAAGTTCAGCTAACAAAAATTATCTTCTTACTGTTAATTTAATTTATTAATAATTATTGAATTATTATTGTCAGTAAGATAGGGTTAAGTATATAATAATTGTATAGATCTTTTCAAAACAAAATGGTACTGACTGTTCAATGTTACGAGATTACTTCACCAAAATGGCGGCCAGGCGCATTAGTAACGAGTTTCTGCTCGCGGTAGAGCTAGAAACTTGTATCGAGATAACTCGTAGCTTGCGTATCTACGGCCCTTGCTACGAGTAAAGAACTAACTAAGAAATAATTACTGAGATATAGAAAAAAGATATTTTAATTTGTCTTTATGAACTGTAATTACCTTTGTCAATAATACGAGTATAACGTAAAAATAATGTAAACATTTTCTTTGGAGTAGTTGTAAAGTGACTTTTGTGACAATCACGATCTTATCGCATAATATAAATTTAATTATACAATCACTTTATTAAACTTATTTAATCCACTTAAGTTTAAGTAAGTTAACTAAATTGCAATTTTGGATTTAAAACATTGTGTTAACATACTAATATCTGTTTGTAATTAAACGCAGTCCTTTGAATATTTAAACGCAATTTTATACTATTATATGGTATTTTTACTGACTTCAAAAAAGGAGGAGATTTGATTCCATAGGAAGTGGTGGTGATCTGACAATGTGTTCTAGAGATAATTTAAAGTCTTTTCTTTATGTTAAATTGCAATAATAATGATTTAGTGCCGTGTAGGGCCGGCATTAGAATTTTCCCACCCCTCTCTACCCACGGGAGTCGTAAGAGCTGACTGAGGGAATACCGAGGAAGTGGGCAGCAGCACTCCTTCAAGTATTAACAACATCCACTGCGATCGCCAACCCGCCTGCCAAGCGTGGCGGCATTATCCGCCATGACGGGACCGCTCGTTGTGGCGTTCTCTTGGGGAGGCCTATGTCCAGCAGTGGACGTTGAAAGGCTGATGGATGGATGGATGAATAATGAATTGTATACCTATTAACTTACTTTGCATATAGCGTGTATAATTGAAAGAAATTTAATTGTATGTATATATAAAAATATATAATAATAAAAGAAATTACTTAAACATCCGCCACCAACATCTCTATTTAAAATATATTGACAAAAATATATTTTATTTGTGTCGCCTCGAGGCTCATAATCTATTGAGATATATAATTTCTTATATTGTTTTAATATATTATAGATAATCTTTCTGTTTGAACAATTCTCGTGGAGATATTCAAAATATAGTTAGCTGTATAGTTTTATATTATAATGCGAAGCTGGGAGTTTAACTAACGTGAATCACTATCAATATAAGTACAAGATAATCGCAACATCGCTAATTTCGAAAAAAAAAATTGTTATATCGCTCATTTCGAAAATAATTATTTCGTCAATCTGTTTGAGATAATAATCGCAGCACATCTAGTCCGGTGTCAACATTAAGCATACGACAATATAATTGAAGAAAAAAAAATTAACGGAGGTCTACACCTCGTATAGCCATAGATGGGTGCAATCATGAGTTTTTTAGTGTTTTATCCTGGAACATTAATTGGTTTCAGCAATCGATTGTACTGGATACCTGCTTGTGATGTGCTTCAGAGCGGCCTAGCTGTTTTGCGAATGCTTCCTCTATTTTGCGATTTAACTGGTCATTGTAATAGATAAAATATATTATTACATTGTGAAATGCATATCGGCAGATTGTGAAATGGTATCGATATAGTTGGGATTGTTTGAGAGAACGTCGCCGTCGTGTGATATCATAATAATTCCTCTGCCAATCAGTGAGAAAAAAAGAATGGTTTTGATATTATTTTTTGTTTCATATTCTAAACTTCCAGGCCATTGCGTCCATAGAGCTAAAATAACACTTTAGAGGTTCCGGTTCGTCCTTTGGTCCTGATGTCAATTAATGACGAGAATTGTTAGCGTTTCTGAGACCGCAAATATCTCGAATTTAAGACTAAAATGTTTAATGGTCCATTTGTCAAAAGGTAACACCAGATCTTTTGCTTAGTAAGATGATATTGGTAATTTTTAATGTATGTAAGTCATATTAACCGATTGTTGTAAACTAGAAGGGATAAATGGTGTAATGCTTAGTTAGAAAAATTATTAATATATACAATTATGTAGAAAAATTATTTAACAATTGGAAGTATTGAATTTGTATCCTGTGCCGAAACAGCGTTAAGAAAGTTAAAATAAAAGTATCTAATATACAACCTCAAAGTAAAATACACATACTAAATTAACATTACAAGGCAATGTTACTAGTATTCGGTTAAAATCTCAACTCAAATCAGTTGCATCGAGTCATAACCCCAACCCAAATCAGAGGTATTGTTTAGAACCTCAACTTAAATCAGTGATATTGAATTAGAACCCCAAATAAAATCAGTGCTGTCAAATTTAACCCCAAATGTGGGTAGAGATATCAAGTTAGGGAACCAAACCAAAACTGGCATCTAGTTACGACTCGCAAGTCATAATAAAACGTATCGAATTTGGCCAATCGATAAGTCAAAAGATTAATATTGTATAAGGACCTAAGTCAAAACAAAAAGTTTAACGTTGAACCTCAACACAAATGAGATATTATTTTAATTAGACCCTTATTTTAATTAGAGAACAAAAATTTTATTGTACCTACTATTTTCATTTATGTATTTGTTCTTTTTTCTTTAATTACATCCGTACTAAAAAAATAGGTGGATAGATAAACTCTTTATTATATAATATATTGAACTTATAATTTAAAATAGAAAAATGTTAGGGAAGTTGAGATACTCCAGGGGTATTACAAAGGACTTTACATTTAACTGACACCAAGTGCATCCAAACTCAGATCAGATCTTTGTGGATCAAACAAGTAATAATATTGTCCTACGTGTATCTATAATAAATAAATAAATATTCACGGACATTTTCACACAACGTCCTCTGGTCCCAAACTAAGCTTAACGCTTGTGCTATGGGTGCCAGATTACGGATATAATACATATATTACTTTTTTTTTGTAAATACATACATATAATAGATAGAAAACACCCAGACATACTGTGTCAAATATCTGTGTTCATCACACAAATATTTGTCCTGAGTGGGAATCGAACCCACGACCTCGTGCACGGAAGTCGGTTACACTATCGACTACGCCACGAGGCCCGTCAATAATCATTATAATGTTCCCACCAACCATTATAATCTGTTGTCTGTCTATTCTATTAAGCTCAAAATTGAAAAATTGTATTGTTTCAACTTGGCCAAATATCAACTTAGTGCAGTTACAAATAAAGTTAATTTTGAAATAATTAAAAAATGCAACTGGATTTTTACATAATTTGTAAAATAACTTGTTTATACAATTACAAATTACTTTTAGTGAGCAGCGGTTCTCAATCTTCTATGGCGACGGAACCATTTTGGGAAAACTAAATATTGCCCTAAAACAATAAGATTTTCCGTACGTACTTAATTTCGCAGGAAACACCGAGTTCTACCGCGCGCGTGTTATTAGTTATAGTAGTTGACCGTAAACTCAACTACTTTCGTTTAATAGATGTGGAATTACTATTATTCTTTAAGACACATTTTTTTCTTGGAGTTGGAAATCTCTTTATTTTTTTTTCTTACTTTAGCCTATATTTTTACTAAGCCCCACAGAGGCTATACGAAGCCCTAGGGTTCCTCGGGCATACTTTGAGAATAGCTGGTTTTGAATACAGATACGCATATATTAGATATTATCAAAATTATACAAAGTGCGAAAATGTAAAGTCGAAAATAACAGCCACTGTTATGTCAGAAGCATTCAAAACTTCACTTCCCAGCTTTATTTGTTTGGATAAATTTATTTTAAGCTTTTCTGTATTTTACGTTAAGTTCTCATTTCATTCAGTAACGCTCT
The DNA here is from genome assembly GCA_948253155.1 of Leucoma salicis. Classification (NCBI taxonomy): domain Eukaryota; kingdom Metazoa; phylum Arthropoda; class Insecta; order Lepidoptera; family Erebidae; genus Leucoma; species Leucoma salicis. The sequence continues at coordinate 1,275,839 of OX411804.1, forward strand.
CTTACTCGCTCCTAAGTTGATCACTTACTCGTTCAATAGGTACCTATTTAAACTTCTAGTTTAGAGTAGCTACTTTATTTGCTTCATTAACTTTTCCAATAGTGTATTACTGTTTTTATCTATATTGCAATATTAGGTATTAAATGCAACCGATCAATCGATTAGTCAATTTAAGAATCTAAAGACTGAATGTTGTGCGAGATTTTCGTTATAAACCCCAGAGTAAATAAAAGTTTTTAACAGATTGTTTTTTTTTGACGATAAGTAGTTTCACAAGTCAGATAGAAACTATTAATAGTTTAATATTTATAAAATAATCTTATTTCTGCTCAACCTTTGACTTAAAAAAAAATAGTCGAGCAACCCATGTAACAAGAGAATTGCCATATTCATAATTCCTACCATTGCAACTTAATCACATGTGTATATAGCAACAAATAAAATTATGTTTTTGATTCGTCAGATTCTCTGACCCGTTAAAATGAATATAAATGATACCGATTTAAAAGTATCTACTAAAATAAATGTACTCGTACTATTTACATGGAGCCTTAGCTACTTGCATTTATCGATTCGTGTTCAACGATTATAATAATGTACAATAATTATATAATCCTATCAACTTCATTTAGCAACAAAATGTACCTACTCTGTAATCCTATCAACTTCATTTAGCAACAAAATGTACCTACTCTGTATCCGATAAAGTAAAAAAATCGTTACGGTATACATATTTGCTTACGACAACCGACGATGCTGCTTAATGCAGATGGTGGAGTGGAATTATGGATTATTGAAATGACCTGTCTTTAAGTTTAATGTATTTAATTTTATTATAATGTATAAATTACACCATGTCTAATATTAGCTAGTGGCCTAGTTGTATATTATTGTTGATTAATGTAATTGTATCCATTAGTAAAATATTAATTCAAATATATATTTAGTTTTATTTATTTCCTATTTTTTCAGTCAGTAATTGTTTTTGATCTACATTTTTTAGCATTTGACATGCTTAGCTACTTTTTAAAGTACAATTTATTTCTGAATGAGCAAAAAGAGAACTTCAGTGCGAGCGGGAATCGAGCGAGCGGGAATCGAACCCGCGTCCCTTACAATCCGGGGAAATGCTCTAAGCCACTGAGCTACCTCACTGACTTTTCGGCCATACCCAATCTCCTCGTCACATTTGCCTTTACGACCAACGCCATCTATCGGAATGTGTTACATGCATTATTCCAATATAGTAAGTTTAATTTTGCAATTAAATTTACTACTATTTGATGGCGCGAATTTTCAAACATTTTTGATCTATATTTTTTTAGCATTTGACATGCTCAGCTACTTTTTAAAGTACAAATAAGTTTTATTATATATTATGTAGGTATAGTAGGTATATAGGTACCAGTACCTAATATTGAAAACTATGAACATTTACAATGATTTTGAAGGAATACAAAACCTCATAATTACTGTCCTCTACAGTAAGTTTCTGACTACAAGGGCAGTTCTAATCGCTCTATGAGCTGATAACCGTCTGAGAAGAAATTTATTCAAATGGCAATCTTGCATAAGAAGAGGCTGCGTACGACGGGGCCTCCTGCCGGGTGAACTGACCATACGGTCAAGGCTAAAACAATAGTGGAATTATTAAAGATGATGAAATGAAACAACATATTTATGCCATTATTTATTACAAGCTTGAGGAAAAAAGTAAGGCTACACAAGGAGGTTTACAAGCAACATCAAATTCGACTCGCCACAGATATGCCGGCAAAATTTTAAATTATACCTACTATGTTTACAACAATGTTTCCTTAAAATATAAAATACTTTGAGAAATAATGTAGGTTTATAAAATGCTTAATAATTTTATTTTTATAATTTAGTACTACACAAATATTAGCAGCTATCATGTTTAAACATTAAAAACAGAAATGGCGTTGGAAGCAACATAGCTCTACACATGTAACACCAATAAACTTCACAGATATGAATTTGTATATCAAGGGTATGGATCTAAAATAGATTTATAGTACAGAATAATTTGTGCGTTTCTATTACGGCTACATTGATATTTATATATAATTTAGGAGCATCAGTAATGAAGGGACAAAGTTCTCACAATATGCTATAAAAACATTGTATTTTCATAGCGGAACAGCCCCTTACCCGGGCTTACCCGATGGTAAAACACCTATCCATCAGGCTTTAATCGGTCTCTCGATTTGAATGCTACCCCACTTCAATGTGCCAACCTTGCGCGCTATGTCGATTAAGTATTATCTCTATCAATTTACGCGCGACTTTCTTTACGAGGCTAACTTCACGGAAAGGGACAGCAAGTGGGGAGAAATAGTGATGGAATGGCATGAGTCGGGGGTTTCCCGGCCAACGCTAAAACTCTAGAAACTGTAATCATAAACAGCAACTTTGTCCCAACTCTTACTTCAGTCCAACATCTTAGTACCAATTGTCTAAACTACGAACATTATTCAAGTCTAGATATTAGTAAATATATCGAGGCTGCGGACGTCAAGTCCGCGTTATTGTCTTAGTATTATTATTGTCTTGATTTATATTATTTTTTACTAAAAATATAACAATAGGTAGGTATATTCATTTTATTCTGTCCTAAGAATCATAAATATATAAACTTGTGTAGGTAGGTAGGTACCTAGATTTAAGTAATTTTGATACTGAACAAGAACCTACCCTACCCTAGATACTAGAATCATTCTTCAATTAGCGGTTATATAAAACATAATAGTAAGTACCTAAACATATATAAAAGTATATTAAATTATGAAATAAAATTACTTTTACGGATTCTATCATATTTACTTGATTGTCTACTATTCCAACGTTTAAATACTTTACAGGGTATTTATGAAAAGAACCCCATTTTTTTAAATTTAGTAGTGTTAACATAGACATAACCTATCATATATTTCAAAATATACATCGTATAAAACTACTGATTATATGTACCTATTATTAATGACCAAAAATTGTTATTTTAAGACCATTTATTTAATAAACGTTTATTTTTCGTATCCTGTAAAAATACATATTTTTGTCACTTCACCGTTCATTGTAATAACATTCAGTAGATTTTTAATTGTTATTAATATCTACTAATATATTATTTGATTATTTAACGAATGGAATGATTATAAATATATAGATTAAACACAAAGTGAAAAATGTGAAATCGAAAATAACAGTCACAAGCAGGATTCGAACCTGCATCTCCTGGATACCGTCCAGATGCAAGGGTCACGATGGCTGAATTGGCAAAGCATCTGGACGGTATCCAGGAGATGCAGGTTCGAATCCTGCTCGTGACTGTTATTTTCGATTTCACATTTTTCACTTTGTGTTTAATGTATGTTGCTAAGCATGTCAAATGCTAAAAATATATATAAAAATATCTAAATATAAATATATAGCTTAAATCATGGACGTATTAAAACGTCCATGGTTTAAATATAACATAGGTATTTATTTGTCTCAGAAACTTAAAACCATAAAGCTATCACCCAAAGGTTACCTCCTACCACCGGATCACGAGCACCTCTTAACTGAGAAAGAATCAACACAAAAATCTCAGTAGAGTAGGTACTTACAACTGTTATAGATTGTGAAACTTTGGAACAGTAGAAAATCAATAAGTCTCGAATACTTTACATAAACTACGTAATAAATAATATAGTATATATTTACCAATTATCTTCAATAAATACCTAACGCACATACTTATTTATTTTTAGTAAAAGATTATAATTAATTATGTGATTGATTATAGTTGATGTGTGTACTATACTCGTTGTCTAAACAATTGACAATATCGAATGTTCCTTTAGACCTTAAGTAACATAGGTATAAAATATCTAAATATTTTAACAGATTTAGATCTAATAACAACGATATGATTATGTTAACCGCTGTCAAAGAAACTTAACCACCTATATTCTTTCAATATATTCTAATAAGCACTTTTTTGAGGCTATGCTAATTTCTCTAAATGAAATAGTTGTAATTTTTATTTTATTATTTTGCTTTGTATAAATATATTTTAATAAATAATATCTAAAGCATAAATCTTCCTTTATATTCCCGTAAAAGTATCTCAATTAGAATAAGTATATAAATAAACAAAATGAGGTGGATATTTCGGAGGAGAACCCACTACATCCATGGATTGTCAATCCCAGCTATCTTTTAATCAATAACTAGGGATTGCGATTGCGTTCTATCCCTGAGGAGTGAGCTCCTCAAGGATAGAACGCAGACTAAAAAATAAAAAAATATATAAGTATATGTGATCACTATCATTAGGAGAGGCCGTGTGGGGCCGGCTTTAGAATTGTCCCACCCCTCTCTACCCACGGGAGTCGTAAGTAAGAGCCGACTGAGGAAATACAGGGGAGTGGGCAGCAGCACTCCCTCGAGTATAACAACATCCACTGCGATCGCCAACCCGCCTGCCAAGCGTGGCGATTACGGCATTATCCCCCGTGACGGGACCGCTTGTTGTGGCGTTCTCTTGGGGAGGCCCATGTCCAGCAGTGGCCGTTGAAAGGCTGATGGATGGATGATCATTAGTAGAATAAAATCAGCAATTTATAAAATTGTAAAAAATTAAATCTTTTAGATAATTTATGTAATCATGAGAAATATGTTTTTGACAGCCCAACATTTTACTAGAAAACAATCTGTACAGCTGCATAAAGAAACATTTATTTAATACGTTATACTCGTAATCTAATGTTTATTTTCAATTAAATATAACATTAAAAGAAGCTAGTACATTGACGTGATCACTAAACATTTACAAATTCGCTAAACACATAGGTAGGTACAATTGAATACTTACATAGAACGCGAAGCTTTACAAATTATTTTGTATTCAAATTCAAACACATTGCTAACAAAACAATAGACAATTTTGTTCCAAAATTTAAGATAATATTTAGTGCGAAAACCTTTAATTCTTTTAAATGGTTAATTCTAAAAACATTCGATACTTTTAAATTTTGATCAATATTCTAAAAAAATATAACTAAGTAGGTACCTACTCACACCAGTTTGTATAAAATGAATTATGTAATTACAAAAAGGCCTGTTTACAACATTTCTATGTATAGCTCAGTGTTCAATCTAAAATAGAAGACAATATTTAACCTGAAGTTTAATGATAGAATGTTGACTATATTTCGCGGTTGATTCTTGCCTAAACAGTCGCATGATTACAGGACGAGTATACCTATACCGAGACTATACTTCTCTATATGTATGTAAGTATTGCTTATGTCTAACGAAAATCAGAATAATATAACGTTTAGGTACAAATTATAGGTGAGTCAAGTGACGGTAACCATTAATCAACCATAAAGCATTATGAAATATAAACATAAAATGCAAGCTTAGAATTTAGAACTACGTGTATACATTCATTTATTTTCGTTATCAAAATATTTATTGTCAATACGATACTCTATTCATATATAATTAGTAATTTATTCACCTATTTTAGGGGTTGGTGTCCAACCCATTGAGAAGATATGCTCTGAACACGACATGTATATCTACCACAGTTTATACCAACAGCGCTTATCTACAACAGTACCTATTCTATATACGCGATACACATACAACAATGTATACGTTCATTAAGATTAATTGCTGAACATGCATATTTCAGACATGTTCCATATAAAGCTAAATACCAATGCATTTATGTTTATTTATAATTTACCGAACGTAGTCTCAAAACGTACTAAAACGAAGCTTTGCGACTACAGACGTAATTACAGTAGAAGTGCAGTGGGAAATGCTCGCCTAACCAACAAAAAACACAAATAACATCATCGGCATATTCTTATCATCAATTAATGGGTCTTGTGTCAGTTTCAACTTACTTACTTATCATCACGCCATTTCCCTTGCGGGATAGGCAGAGAGAACGGAGTTCCAAGAGGCTCTATTCTTGCATACATCCCTCGCTTCCTCAACATTCATAAATCTCTTCATACACGCTCGCCGGTTTTGGAGACTCCTGACTCCACCTTCCTTCAATACATGACCAATTTGGTCTATGTAGGTGAGTCTCGGTCTCACCCTGTACCTACATCCTTCCACTTTCGCATTGTATATCTTCTTAACCAGTCGCTCGTCCGGCATTCTTTCCACATGTCCGAACCATCGGAGCATTCCCTTTCGCATCTTTACACCAATACTCTCTTTCATACCTACTCGCTCTCGTACGTCGTTCTTACGAATGCAGTCAGTCAGCCTCACTCCACAGATTCTCCGCAGAGATCGCATTTCGACCGCATTGATTTTACTCTTATGCTCCTTTTTGCATACCCAACTCTCGCTTCCATATAATAATGTTGGGACAAGCACTGTGTTGTGTATTGCGACACGTGCGCTCTGGCTGAGGTGATGACTGCCGAGAAGTTGTCCCAATGCTCCGTTCACTCTATTTCCCGCATTCACTCTTCTCTCTACATCAGTGGTGTACCTTCCATCCCGACTGAATCCACATCCAAGATATACAAATTCATCCACTTGTTCAACATATGAACATTTTCCATTTCAAACATGGGGCTGTTGGGAATATTGATAACATTCATCATTTTTGTGTTGTTGAGCAGTAGAAAAGCAATTTTATTGAAAGCTTTCATTTTTATTTTAATAATGTTACTTTATTATCAATCTTTATTGTTTGATATTATTTCTGAAATAATTCTTATAAGCCCATTGTATAAAAAGTAATAGAAAATTAAATACACTGTAGGTACCTATAACTAACAGTATTAACATAAAATAAGATCAGAAGTATCATAATGAAGATGGCACAGAATACTAAAGCATGGCTCTAATAGATACTAATCTATCATATATTATCTAATTTTATCTTATTACTATATTTTTCTTATTATCTATTTATTTAGAAATTTAAATAAAAACATATTATAATGGATGTTGTTTGTCATTTGAGAATACTTTACAATTTTATAATTTCAATGTAGGTATCTAAAGCTTCCAACAAAAAATAATCTTAAAAATTTTAAATACCTAAATTTTATGTAGTCATATAAAAAACATTAACACTATTAGAAAGCTCGAGTTGAGAAGGAGACTCATAAGAGATCAACAACCATACTTTCATTTAAATGTAGAATATCGGCAAATCGGACGTGAACTGATTGCACCAATTGTCACTTTTGATATGTGGACCTATTCTGCTGAATTTGCTCTTTAGTCAACTGATAATAATAATGCTGAAATTTTGATAATAGTTTGTAGCCATAAGCAGTGCCAGATTAAGGTAACTTGATGTCCTAAGCAATCTTCCCCTGTTACGTTTTCTCTTGTTAGTTCACTTAAGGATATCCCCCCTATCCTTAAGTGAACTACAAAGAATTGATTAAAAAAACATGTTAATACGTATAGTGATTCTGATTTCACATGTCCTAAGATTCAGCTATATTTTTACGACCGGCCGCCTACCTGACGACAACTCACCTCGGGAACATCTTACACAGCCCACATACGAGTATGTGTTCGTCACATTTGACTGTGGTTGGGAATCGAACACACGACCCCCGGTGTCAAAGGCAGGGTCACTACCTCGTAGGGAAAAAATGTTCTCTCATTTTTTTTTCTCGGTCTTCTCTGGTGCCCCTCTAGACGGGATGCCCTAAGCAATTGCTTATATAGCTTATAGGCTAATCCAGGACTGACCATAAGCCATAATTAATGGTAACAATATTAACACGGTTCGGTATCAGTTATTATTGTTGATTATAATCTTGATCAGATTTATGATCGCGAGTTTCTACAGAACAATATTTAAGGTGATTGAATTAATCAAATAATACCATTATTATGTTGCTGGTCATACATGAAATAAAACGAAAAACAAATTATAATACTTATGCCATTTCGATTCTAGGTCTTAATTTACAATCATATATAATATATTGATTTCTTTTAAGATAATAAAATTATGTCATAAACAATCTGGTCTTGTTATAGAAATAATTTGAAGTTACTCACTCTTAATTGTTGTGTGTTGTGCTCCCTAGATGGCAGTTTAAAATATAGTAAATAGGTATAATCTATATGATATTTCTCAAGTTTATTTTTGTGGTTTTACTATATTTCCCTACTTTGTAAAATTTGATGTTTTTCTAACGCCATTTTTTACTCATAGAAAAATAAGTAAATTTCTTAAAATTTATGTTTTCAAACAATGTAAAACTGAAAACCGTATTTTACTTTATGGGGAAGTAGTGTTATAAGCAAACATAATATATGTTATGCAGCTCCATAGTAGGTATGTTACTATGATAATTTTTATCTACTTTAAAACGGGTTCACGTCCAAATTGCTATGATTTACACCATTCTATACTTAGATAATATTACCTATATGTAATTTTGAGCTTAGCATTGTGCTATAACCATTCAAATTTCAGAGACCAATAAAATTCTAAACCGCGAAATATCTATCTCTAATCGTACTCATACGGACTCAACTTTTATGCAGGTACCTATTTTTTTTTAATTTAACGTCATTTGAAAGTTGTTGACGTACGTAGACAGAGAATGACGTAGAGAATGTAAAAAAATTGGTTGCTATCCTTTATTCGCTCTCAACCCTTAGGTTTTCTAGGAACAGGTCTGTGATTAATATTTTTTTTTATTATTCAAGTTAAAAAATTCATTAATAATTTTGAGATTTTTTGATTTTCATTAGTGATAATTAAAATACGATAGTAATTTCTTCAAATAAATCACTGTCCGTGACCTTTTTTATAGGCTACGATAGGTATACTATTGTGTTAAGAGAAAATTTATTTCTATAGAGATTTTCTTGAAAAACACATTTAGCAAAAAGAAAAAGAGTATCAATTAGGATACCTTTTTCCGCCTGGCAACCTAAGAGTTAAGAGATGGCAACACATTTCTGTACATTCTCTGTGTAATATTCTTTCAAATGTCGTTAAATTTAATATAAAACCAATACATGCACGTATGTGATAAATGCATTCAGATCTTAGTGTATAAAGACATTACAAATAAAATGGAATGCCATATAAAAGAAACAAATGATATCGTTCTAATATTAAAATATCAAACGCAGCTAAATCTACAAGTTATGTCCTACGTCTTAATCTATTAAAGCTATGTCGCTAATTTCTTTATAGAATCCGTTAGTCTGGTTTTTAATGTCCTACGTATTACCCGTTGTCCTAGGTGAACGACAAACGCGATAATACGACGCGACGCGACACGAAACTACCAAATAGAGGTGTATGTACTTATGGCCTACGTTGTCGCCTAATATGAATGCGACGAAATGCGATTAAAGTATTACCTAGTGGCGATACGTCGGTTCGCTCACTTAGGACAACGGGTTAGTAAAGATATTTCAAACTAAGGCGATTAGACTATACAACAAAGCTTATACTATATCTGTAAATATATATTCGAAAAGTATTATTGTCACTTGCCAATTTTTTTTTTTGGCTATAGGTAGGTACTAACTATAATTTTCACATATCATGTGTGTTTAGTAAGATTGAAAATTGAGTTCAGACTGACAAGTATTTCAAAATTATTTTGATGAAGTGAAAGTACCTACGGATTTTGAAATAAAACTACGTTTACGGAATCTATCGCGTTTACTTGATTTTACTACTATCCCGACGTTTCGAATACTTTACAGCATTCATGATCACGGGTGGACTTAGATGATAGACGTCCAAGGCTGATAAACGTAATTTTATTTCAAAATGTGTAACATTCGCGTAAATATCAGAAAGTATTATATATACCTACGGATTGTCAATCTGAACGATCTTACTATAGTGAGAGCCTAGTCTTCAACGTATATACCTAGTTTATGCAACGTGGCATGTTGAATACCTATATAATTGTCTCATTATTGTCAAAGGTATCGATTAATATTTCAATATTTCTATTGTTACGATTTCATCGTATAAAACATTAATTTTAACATTTATTATAATATGTTTGTCATAAATAAATTTAAAACATATTCGTATCTATACATTAAATTCTGTTTAAATATATTATTAACCTGCGTCCTTGTCGTCATCGGTCATTTAAAGATTTACTGTATGAAAGCACTTTTTTCTAAAACTTCTAACATCAAACACCAAAATATAAGTTCTACACGCTTTAATACTAAGTACATATGTCAAACTACCTGTAGAGGTCAGTAGACACCACACCAAAAACGAACAACATACATTCCACTAACATCTAACACAGAATAGAAATAAGAAATCTTGTAGATACTTTATAAATAAATCTTCTTAAAAGTCTGCTAAAGCTTTAAGAACACTACATTTATTATAAAAGCATCCTACGTTTATAATTCATTTCATATAAGACAGGTCGTATATTAATTACACTTTATTTTATTAAAACGATTATTCTCGAGAAAAAGATTCGAGTATCTCCGAAAAGTCCAATTGCAATGTAAAATCAAGGTATTATTCCACCAGGAAAACTTCATTGCAATATTTCCGTCTCTTCATAATAAACCTTTCTTCTTATCACAGTTTAATTTATACCACACGATATACGAGTGATTTGTGAATACATTTTATTGTCAAGTTTTTAAATATTTAAGTCAATTTCTCAAGACACAATATGCGTTGAGAGTGTGTATAACATTTCTAGTCTATTTCTATACTACAATTTTATCATTAAATCATTGGCATTCACAATTATTCGTTAGGATTTGAAATGAAAGAAAAACTATAAAAGATCGTTTCACCCAACATAATTTTCATTTTCTTTTAAGTTTTTCAAAATTTTATAAAATCACTAGACGAAGATAGCAACATTACAGAGTGGTATCATCATTATTGGTACTTATATAATATCTACTCTGTTTGATAATATAGAACAAACAGAATATATATACACTCTGTTTGTTCTATATTTGATTTATGCTACGTATATATTAGTTTTACGTAATAGAGAAATAAAAAATTAATAATTTTAGATAATGTAAGGCGTAGGTAACCTTGATTATAAAAACTTTATGATATAACTCTCATAACTTTTTTTATTAATTCGTTTATTTTGACACCCCTATTTTTTTGATCTAGATACCTACTGCTTATAAACCGATTAATAACTAACTACTATATTCTTGATAAATTGACTTATCTACTATATAATTTTCTTATTTTATTATTGTCGTCGTTTCATATTTATTGTCACACTTACAAATATCTATCTGTCAAGACTTCACTTAGCAAACTGTTATTGACATCTCCTTAGAACCTCATTTTATCTAATCATGGTTATACATTTACATTTGTATACTTTTACTAATAATTGTTAGTACACTAAATACAACAGAACTTATTTTTAACCTTTATAAAAACAGAATAGTGGCAATTATTATTTTTTTAATGGATGGAACTATTATGTTAATAATGGAACCACAATTGCCAAAGAAGGTTTCCAAAGCGATGATTAATTCCTTCTTTATATATCTACTGACTTTGCATTTTCCTCATTATACTGTGTGATTTGCTGATGGATCCAGGGTATAAACTTAGGAACGTAAGCGTATACGCCCGGGAGTCGCGGGTGAGCACATTTGATTCCCCAAGATACGATGCCACCTACGTACCAGCGTGAGGTGTCATCCGGGTCTTTGCAGAGGAGAGGACCGCCAGAATCTCCCTGAAAAAGTATTAATCAAATCAAGAGGATTTTCATAAATCTAGTTTATTTTTAATGCAGAATGTTACTTACAAACGATTTTATAAGATTATGACATAAAACTACGTTTACGGAAACCAACCGTTAGAACAATATATCAACCATTGGACATTAATATTATCATATTTGAAACGCCGGGATATAAAATCAAGTAAACGCGATAGATGCCGTAAAAGTGTTCTCGGAGTACCTGCGACTTCCTTATTACGCAAATATGAAGTTCTTATCCAAAGTTAAGTTTGGTAAATTAATGCCAAGGTTTACATAGATAGAGTTTTAGCAAATACAAATTATGCATCTGACGTCAACCATCATTCTTTGCGAAACACTCTTTTTAAACAAAACGGGCATCGTCCTGGTGAATGATACCTCACTGAATATATTGGTGTTAAGGTTACCTTTTTGGTTAAATTTATCAACTGTGTCAACGCCCGTAGAATGCAATAAGGCAACATGTTTACTTTCGTCGTTCGTGACCGAACACGAATCACCTTGGTGTGTAAGCAAACAAGAATACGGCCCACTTGTCGCTACCACAGAATAGATACTAGTCCTACGGACGCTACATTGTTACTGTAGCCTATAGATGCAAGCAACACCAGAGGCATTACCTCAGAGGCTTACAAAACCAATGCACAGAAAGTAGAGAGGAAGGATAATAAGGAGAGGATAAGGAGAGGACTTTGGCCTTTAGCGCCCTCACTCACCTTACGAAACAGAACAATAGGAGTACCTTTGTTTCCCATGCATGCTGGGACAAGCAAGGCTCTACCATAAGTGAAAAAGAGCCCTCCATTAATAAAAATCCTATCCACGAAAAAAAACAATGGCTCTGCAGTACCTACCCATGAGTGGCAGTTACCATCTAACATCAAGTGGGCCGTATCTTGTTTCATCCATCCATCCATCAGCCTTTCAACGTCCACTGCTAAACATAGGCCTCCCCAAGAGAACGCCACAACGTGCGGTCCAGTTATGGGAGATAATGCCGTAATCGCCACGCTTTTATAATTTTTTTACATTAATATTTCTTTATTCATTTTATTAGCAAAAATAATTAAAGAACGCAGCAGGACGCGGGGTGTTTGTGTAGTAAATATGTAGGTACTAAGACGGCATCACGGCACCGAGTCGTTTTAATTTAATTTTGTTACATTGTAACGACGCGCGAGTTAGTAAAACTGGAGAATTTAACGACTCCTTGAAAATATAATTATGTACGCTTTATGTTTGAAGAAGTTTACCGAGACGGCAAATTGGAAACGAGTGAATAAGTATTTTATATAAATCATTATGACTACAAGACACGGGAGATTTATACTTATATTAATTATTTCATTTAATATGTCATCCAATGTATATTTTCTAGAATAAGCAATGAATTAAGTAATAATATTAATTTTTGAATTATATTTCATGCTTATAACGCATATAAAAATATTCTTTATTACTACTGAAACAGGTACATATTACCTTTCCTACAAAAGTACCTAAGCAATCATACTAATGTATACGAAAAATTGTAAAGGTATACGGCTGTTAATCACGCCTGAAGAACTCAATTTGGACTTCATCCAAATAGATGTAAATTTAGTAGGCAGGTGGATAGAGCACTGAATTAACATAAAATATATAGTACTTTATATGCCGAAAAATATAAAAAAATTATCCCATGGTACCCGCCGTGTGTTTTGGTTGTAACAGAAGACCACTCCCACTCATTTCCCATTGGTGAAATGGTCGTCGTGACTTGTATGCTACCAAAAGTACCTAATAAAATAGGTTTATTTAAACGGTTTTAATTTTTTTGAGGACCCATTTATTAAACTGCCAGTCTTTTTAAAAAATGAGTAACTTTTTTCACTAAAAAGTATAGAGTTTTTTATAAGCAAATAGGGTGAAATTCGGTACGCGTCCCATTTCACGATTTTTCGACCCGAACTGAGGAGCTTAGCTTCATCTAGAGAATATAGTAGCTTGTGCTAACTCTGCTGCTAAATAATCATTTATACATGTATATATTATTTAATAATTTATACATCTCATGTATGTTTATTCATGAATACAAAATCTTAAGGATTTCGTTTGAGAACAACGCTGCCCGCATAGAAGCTATTAAAACACAACAAAGAAATGTTTCTTACTGAAAGTAACATTCATCTTTTGTCAAAGAAACAGAAAATAAACTTTTTCATATAAACATAAAAAGCCCTAGTTCTTTTACATACACGTGTTCGTAGTAATCATAATTTAATACTAATAAGTACCACATTTCAAAAGAATAAAAGCATGAACGCGACCATAACTCGAGTCTTCTTCATATTATACCACTGAACATAATATTTCGCTTCAGTGAGTTATCATCCGACAAGTTTATTATTTTGGCAAGTAAAGAAGTAAACACTACAATCTTTATTGGAACTTCACGACATGTTTCTCGTCGAAACAACTCGCTCATATTGGATTTTACTGTTGACTGAATAAATACTTGTTAGGTGCTCCCTATTACATTTTTATGGTTTGGTTTAGCTTCTATATTTTTTTCAGTGATTTTGTTACCAAGTGAATGTTGTCTGCCGTTGCCATATCTGAACGTGTAAGAACCAGTAGTACATCTTGCTAAATTTCGTTGCTGATTCTATTCTGTGGGTCTAGCCAAGTTGCATTCTACAATCGCTAACGCTTAAATAAAATTATTAAAATGTATGGAAATTTGACATCTCTAACGTTAAGTCACGTGACTTAGCGTTATAGATATTGTTAAAGACTTAGATAAATATAGGTTCTATAACTATGGTTAAAGATGTAAAATTTCCATACATTTAAATAGTTTTCTATTAGCGTTAGCGATCATAGAATGCAACTTGGCTAGGCCCACTGATTCCTTTCTAGATACAATGTAAATTTCATGATAAGTGGCTTGGTTGTTACCATTTGTAGAGTTTTAGTAGAGTTTCGGGAACATATTCTAGAAACATGCTACAAAAAAACTTAACGACACCTTTGAGAAGCAATTAACATTGTATGAAATTATGAATACTATTTATGAGATTTAAAAAAAAACTTTTGGTATTGTGATCTTTGATCTTAGTTGGTTGACAATTTGCTGATGATTAGAGGGTATTCGATAGCTCAACTTTTTTGAATTTAAATAATCCAAAAGCATAACCCAGTTGTTAACTTTTAATTAAAACCAAGAAATATTATTCAAGTATTACCTGACATGCATCTTTACCACCCTCGGGATACCCGGCGCAGATCATGCCCTCGGTGACGTTGAGGTCCCTGTGCTCTAACCATTGATTGCACAGGTCTCTGTTCAAGACCGGCACTTCCACTTCATTTACCGCTGGTTCATATTCTGACACTGAGACAAAACCAAATTTATCTCAAAGGTAAAATCTTGTACATTAGATACCAACACCAAGGAGTCCAAGGAAGAAATTGGATTTTTGCCAGAAGAGTTTTTATTTATGTCGCATATTACAATTGACAACTGAAGGAAAATATTATAAGGCAACGTTCATACGGTAGATTGTGAGTCCTGTGAAGTTTACCAGCCTTATATGGCCAGCGTGACGTACCTAGTATGGCTTTAATCTTATTTATTCTGAGAGGAGAACCGTTTCAAAATGTGGGGCAGTATTAGGCTGTAAGAATAATTACCACTTACGATCTTTATCATCTCGTTTTCCCCAACCAATGACAGTGCAGAGTGTTCCAGGCTTCAGAACCCGATTGGCGGGTGGTAGACATACCGGAGACACTTGCTCGTGGTATCGGACTCGACCTAACAGCTGTCAACAAAATATGTTTCCTGTACACCTTCTGCAAAACTACTTCTAATGAAACCTCTGTATATATACTTACTCTTATTCTCACATGAGACAAGTCTATGTGTGTAATACTATTAAATGGGTCATAACGTGTATGTATGTATAGATAGAGTACATGTTCACCTATACATACATACGCGTTAACACTCGTGTAGTTGTTTTATGGAGTTACTAGTCTTTGCCCGCGGCTTCGCCGCAGCCAAAAGCTAGTTTTTCGGTTATATCTCAGGTTCCCGATATAGTAGAGGGATAATATATATACCAATTTTTAAGCCTAATCAAGTCCTTTTCAAATAAACATTTTTGCGTGTTGCGCGAACAATCAAATATCTTCAATGTACAGACATAGTTCTTTTACAGCTTTATAATAGTATAGAATTATAGATGAAACGCAATAATTTAAAATCTTAAATTCTTTATTTGCCCCATAAATGCTTGTTCTGAGTCTGGGTGTACATTGTGTCCGTGAAATTATAAAAAAAACATGTATTATAAAAGTAGAAAAAAATATATAAAATGAAGGTACTAAAATTTATTGGAATAATTGTAAAAATAAATCGTAACTCATGAAAATGATGTCGGTGACTGATATGTGGGTACACTGTTAGCTTTATGTGGTCCCGCATTTACAACGTGGTAATACCAAGAGATGCTTCGCCTTCTAAATGTGTGATAAAAATAATTATATCGAACCTGAAACAGCGCGATGTCGTTGTCATGTGCAATCCCGGAGTTGTATTGAGGGTGCGGAGCTACGCGTTTGACCTTGACCTTCTGTCCGTAGTAGGCGTGTGAACGACGCCGTGTGATGCCTAATTGTATCGTCCAGCCATTTACATCAGTGTGACTGTAAGCAGATTTATTATTAGAAAATTAAATTTAAATCTTAAAGTCTAGTTTTTGCAGCATGAATGTGCAATCATTGGATGTGTAGTAGCACCACTATTTTTCTTGTTTGAAGCAAACATGAAACTCCTCGATTTGTTTTGATAATGAGAAAAATATATTTGAATGAAATTGAGATCCCAATCCTAAGTAATGGGTATAAAAAATGTTTAATTACTCACTTGCCAACACAATGTGCAGCTGTTAGTACCCATTGGTCTGCAATGAGCACACCAGCGCAGTAGAACACCTCCTCGGGTCCGCCGAGGATAGCCGCTAGGAAGGGCCAGTCGCCCGGAGAAGCTGGCACTCCGCCCACAATACGCTTCGTGGATGCGCCTACAGTACGCCTCTTGCCGCATTCTTTAACAACAAATTTTTTTGAACAAACCTAAAGAAAGTAACAAAACATCTTTGAGTATTTGCCTGAAAAATAAAAATAAAAGAAAAAAGGTTAAAACCTTTCCTTTTTATAACTTCAAAGTGTCTTAATATATACTTGTGCTAGGTTCAAAATAATCATCGGAGTAGAATGTCAAAAGACAACCCTCCGGCGCCCCGCTAACAGGCGTGGAAGGGGCCGCTGTGGTTTTAGTGGGTATTCTGGTGCTATTAAGATCTAGAGCGCCCGGCGAGTCTCACATACCCCTCCGTCTGTCACTGGTGGAGGGGATGCATAAACGCATTTCCACAGCGATAACAAAAATAAAGCTTCAAAATAATAATAAAGCTCAAAATCGATTAAAATACCTACTTTTTAATTTTTATAAGTAACTTTTTTTTTGCATTCTATATTATATACATATCCGACATTTGTATTTTTTTGAGATTTTTATTTATACCGCACAAAAATTTTTAAAATGTACACTAAAAGGCAAATTATAAAAATACAGATGATGATGATCTAGTCTAGAATAAAAAAAAACTATTTTTCTATTCTCGGTTCCTAAGACTCGTAGCATGATGTTGTAGCGGGCTATCGAAGAATCATTCAAATCCTACTACGTATAGTAGTTCCAGAGATTAGCGCGTTTATACAAATAAAAATATTACATTGGTACCTTTAATTCATATTACTATACAAACAACTCTTAAGTAAATTAAACAAGTAATCCTATTGTAAGTTCTATTTGTACATCAGCCGCTGTGAAGGTACAAATTAAAACGTTACATAAGCTTTATTTAGCTTTTTGTTGTGTAAAGTTTGTAAAGTGTTGAAAATCAATTGATTAACCAAACTTGGCAGGTACTAGATAAATATGCTAATAATAAGATACATAACATTTTAATATTTTTATATATTTTTTAGCATTTGACATGCTTAGCCATATAAATTAACACAAAGTGTGAAAATGTGAAATCAAAAATAACAGTCACGAGCAGGACTTGAACATGCATCTCTTGGAATACACAATAGAATACGGTTCTGGATAACTGTACAAAATTTCAATTTAGTCAGATGTTTTAAAGTGGTTTAGATAATGTTCAAAGATTATGTTATAGATAGAAAGATAGTTACAGGCGACGTTAATGAAAGTATGTCAAAAACGCCCTATTTTAAGACGCAGAATGAAACGCTCCTTCAATAGACGTTTCTTAAATCCCTCTATTCATCAAAGCAACCACCTGGGGTATCTTCAAACTCGTAATTAAAGTTTGTGCGATGTCACGAGAACGAATTATGAACAACAGAATTCTGACAGCTTCCCCCGTCTCGTCTCCAAAACAGAGCTTCAAGATTAAATAGATTTTTGGGACATCTCATTATTAAGCGTTTGTTTTGTAAGAAAGGGTAGAACGGATGGGCTTTTTGCTTTGGATTTCACCTTGTAATTACTTAGTTAATCAAAAGTTTGCAAATGGATTTGTACAACTTATTAATAAAGTATTTTTTGTGTTAAAGCGCGAAAAAATGTACCTAAGCGTACACCCTATTGTTCGGGACAACGAACAGAGCTCCGCCTTCACTAGCAGAACGCCGGAACTGTGGGACATTACTTCAGTGGTCTCTGTGCGAAAGTCTATCAAATATTATTTTAGACGATTCCATGTGGATGTTAGCGTGGGCAAGAATGTTTTTTCATTTAGTAATTTTGATAAACTACTAATGACTAGTACATTATTTTGTGGCACAAACAACCTCTTCTGCTTTATCCTCTCCTTAATATCCTTCCTTTTTACCTCCTATCCCTTTTCTTAAAGATGGCGGCGGGCGAGTGATGTCTCTCGTGTTGTTAGCGTATATAGAAGTATTATAGTCAGCGTGTACCGGAAATTGGTTTTTATTGGTTAAAATACAACAATTGTTCTATTTAAAATAACTATAAATGTGTATTATGTACTATGGACAGTGAATTTATTTTATAATATTCATTATTATATATATTTTTATATATATGATAATTTTGCTATGTTAGTTCCGTGTCTCAACTATACATATTTGTAATTAAAAAACCTCATAAAACCTGTCAGTAACTGCTAGAACTAAACATTCAGCCAATTAAATAATATGCAGTGTACCCAGTTATTTGGCCACACACTATAATTTGCCTTTTACAAACGGTTCTCCGTCCAAACGACAATGAAAAGCCTATCAGAATACAGTACGTAGTTTATCTAGTAGAGGTAAACAGTCAAACGCTGAGGATAGCGACTTTGCTTCATACTTTTAAAGATGATAATTATTTTCTATCCAATTAATGTGTGTTTTTCTTTTCTCTACCCTCAGAAGCAATTCTTCAAGTTGTTAATAAAATTTGTGGGTAGCTCGTTGGCGGCGAGTTATATCTATTGACATTGGCAGCTTATTACAACTGGGGAAGACATATTGGCGCTAGTATACACATAGAGCCGTGGCTGAAAACGAATTTACTGCAATTCTACGGTTCATTATTTTACTCTAGCCTAATTGGGAGCATTTTTAACGCTCTTTTTGTTTTTTTTTTTTGTTAAGGCGGGTAAAAATGTTCCTAACTGCACACCCTGTCGTTCGGGGCAACGAACAGGGTAGTGTAGGGCCCTCACCCACTAAAGAAACCCGCCGTGTGCCGTCTCTCGTTCTTTAGTAATATAATTAAAATATTATTTTTGCCTAGGGCATTTAAAAGTAAAAGTGACTAGGAAACCCCAAAGGTACGTTTTATAATCATTTCTATTGTAGGACTCATTTTCTTTCGTTTACTTTATTGGTATAACCATATTTGAAAAGTAGATTTTTACGTGTAACTGTTCTATACAGTTCGTTCTAACGAGATGATTAGACGTATTGTATAATACATACCCACGAATCATTTGTTTCAAAGGTATATAACAATCAAAAACATCATACTGTTCGTATAGAGATTATTACCTATTTATTTAGTACTACACAATATTTCGTACCCACCATATAATCCTTAATTTTTAATTTGTTACCGCCACCAGGTCATAAAGTTTAAAAAAAAGTAGAATTCCTAAAAGTTTTGACACTGTAATTTCCATCCAGAACTGAGCTGTAGCGATCGTCGTGTCTTAAATATACCGCGCCCCCCAAAATAAATAACTAAAACCCGAATAAAAGCTCCTGGGGTTCCAAGTTCCTAGTTCCGGCTACGATCAAGTTCCGGTTTACGACCTTTCGGGTTGCGGCTGCCCTACGGGTTCTGGTTCCAGCGCCGGTTGCGCCGGCTTCACCCGCCTACCGGCAGATATCTGCGCACGCCGAAGGACGAGGGCCTGCCCTTTGGTCCAATACAGCCTCCCCCGCAGTTGAGTACCCGTAGGGGACGGTCTTGGGGGATAATCCTGAGTTGCGAACCACCCCTGATTTTCTCAGCTCTATTTTTTCTCGATATTTTTTTCATCTTAATTTATAACATCAAATTAATTAATTCATTATTTAATTATTACTGTTAAATATTTCTTTTTTTTAATTAAATTGTTAAATGTCCATGCATCCATCCATCCATCAGCCACTGCTGGACATAGGCCTCCCCAAGAATGGGGGATAGTGCCGTGATCGCCACGCTTGGCAGGCGGGTTGGCGATCGCAGTGGTTGTTGTTAATACTCGAAGGAGCGCTGCTGCCCACTCCCCCGGTATTCCCTCAGTCGGCTCTTACGACACCCATGGGTGGAGAGGGGTGGAACAATTCTAAAGCCGGCCCCACACGGCAGATTGTTAATAATGTAAAATCGTTTTTTTATTTAATTGTTAGGGATTTTTCCCGTAACATCTTATCTAGATTTCTCAATTTAATTAATTAATTCTATTAATTAATAATTTTCGTTAAACACAAAGTGAAAAATGTGAAATCGAAAATAACAGTCACGAGCAGGATTCGAACCTGCATCTCCTGGATACCGTCCAGATGCTTTGTCAATTCAGCCATCGTGACCCTTGCTCCTGACTGCTAATTTCGATAACACATTCATACTTAACGTCTGGGTGACGCAAACGCCATCTATCAGAAGTATTTTCATACATTATACCGACCAGGTAAACTTAATTTTACAATTAAGATTTTACCTAATAATGACGCAAACCCTATAAATATTTAGAGATTTTTATATATATTTTTAGCATTTGACATGCTTAGCAACATACATTAAACACAAAGTGAAAAACGTGAAATCGAAAATAACAGTCACGAGCAGGATTCGAACCTGCATCTCCTGGATACCGTCCAGATGCTTTGCCAATTCAGCCATCGTGACCCTTGCTCCTGACTGCTAATTTCGATAACACATTCATACTTAACGTCTGGGTGACGCAAACGCCATCTATCAGAAGTATTTTCATACATTATACCGACCAGGTAAACTTAATTTTACAATTAAGATTTTACCTAATAATGACGCAAACCCTATAAATATTTAGAGATTTTTATATATATTTTTAGCATTTGACATGCTTAGCAACATACATTAAACACAAAGTGAAAAATGTGAAATCGAAAATAACAGTCACGAGCAGGATTCGAACCTGCATCTCCTAGATACCGTCCAGATGCTTTGCCAATTCAGCCATCGTGACCCTTGCTCCTGACTGCTAATTTCGATAACACATTCATACTTAACGTCTGGGTGACGCAAACGCCATCTATCAGAAGTATGTTATTTTCAATTTCACATTTTTCACTTTGTGTTTAATGTATGTTGCTAAGCATGTCAAATGCTAAAAATATATATAAAAATCTCTAAATAATAATTTTCGGTTTAATTGGTTATATTAATTTTGAATAATAAAATATATAAACTATAAGTTTAAGTAAAATTCCAGTATTGGGGCGGATTTTTTCCGGTGCCCAGGAGCGGCATTAAGTTTAAATCTGGCCCTGGTCACAGAGTTCCAGTGGTCTACCAATTCAGACGGAGAGTCTGGTTTATTTAGAAGGTGAGGGCCCCACGCTATCGTGTTCATTGCCACGAATAACGGGGTGTACGGTTAGGTACATATTTTCCCGCCTCGCCGTTTGTGAACAAACAAAGCTATACAAAGTTATGTTATTCGTTATATAGGCCTTTTATACTTCTTCTCATAAAACAAACGCGCTGCGTGGCGTTGTACGATTGAAATAAATCGACGAAACTTATGGCTGGTCGTTACAGGTAATGAGACCTAAGCGACTACAATCATGAGAAATTGGACCTTATACTTTGTATTTAAGTTTGATATTTATGTAAAGGTGAGCTATATTTATGGGTACTACAAAATATTGATGCAACACGCTTAGGACACTTTAGTACTTCGTCAAATTGAGTTTAAATTGGTTTTGGAAGAAAATGACCGTTTTTATAAGAAGGAACCCATGTATTTTTCCATCTCTAGCTTGATAGAGGTGTACCACGATCGGACTAAGACTTCATAATATTCCGACATGGTACTGTGTATATTTTATATCCGACATGGTACCTACTGTGTATATTTGATGCAGATTTGAAAAAATGGATCCGACTATTTTCCTCTACTACTGGAAATGTAAATCACATTGTCTATTTCTCTCCCCAGTCTAGAGTGAAGTGGTGGCTTTATCTACGAGCGTTAATTACTATTTACATACATAACATAGTGTCACGCCTGTATCCACGAAGGGGTAGGCAGAGGTGTATTACACACCCACCGTTCGCCAACTATGTTTAAGCCCCACGTAATAGAGGGCGAGCCTATTGCCTGCTACCTGCTATTGGCACATTTCCAAACCCCGGGATGCTACTAAGAATTTTTCCTTTTACGAAAAAGCTCAATAACGCTACCCGACCCGGGGATCAAACCCGAGACCTCATGATCAGTAGTCATTCACACTACCGCTGTAATACCGAGGCAGTCGGTTAATTACCATTCGATGAGCTTCTTACTCAATAAAGCTCCATTATAAGGTTTAGTAAAGTGAAAGTATTAGATGTTAGGACTGTATTTGACGGGCTTCATGGCGTAGTCGATAGTGTAACCGACTTCCGTGCACGAGTTCGTGGGTTCGATTCCCACTCAGGGCAATTATTTGTGTGATGAACACAGATATTTGTACTGCGTCTGGGTTTTTTCTGTCTATTATATGTATGTGTGTGGCTTTAGAATTGTCCCACCCCTCTCCACCCATGGGAGTCATAAGAGCCGACTGAGGTATACCGGGGGGAGTGGGCAGCAGCACTCCGTCGAGTATTAACAACATCAACTGCGATCGCCAACCCGCCTGCCAAGCGTGGCGATTACGGCACTATACCCCATGTGAGCGAAACATGTTGTGGCGTTCTTTTGGGGAGGCCTATGTCCAGCAGTAGACGTTGAAAGGCTGATGGATGGATGGATGGATATGTATGTATTTACAAAAAAAAAAGTACTATATGTATTATATCTGTAATCTGGTACCCATAGCACAAGCGTTAAGCTTAGTTTGGGATCAGAGGACGTTGTGTGGAAAATGTCCGTGAATATTTATTATTTATACAGGTTTAATCCTTAAGGTAGGAATAATCCTTGTTTCGCGGAGGACTTAAAGTACACCCATACTCGGAACAACCATTTGTGGATCACACAAACAGTTGTCCTGTGTGGGAATCGAACCCACAACACTCAGGCGGGAGGCCAGTACCTAAACCACTCCGCCATCTGCGCAGTCAAATGAATAAGAATTACGACCTCACCCGTCAACCATGTCGTTGTGGTTTGTGGGAGAATATACAGAGCACAGTCGCCGTTCTCGAGTAGTTCATCTTCATGGTGGGTACTTGCTTGGCTGTGTTTCTGATATACCAGCGGTTATCACTTAACGTATGGTGAGGCGAGGTCATTTACCACAAGCAAATAAAATGAACAGGAAAGGGATAAAAGACAAGACCAGCACCCGACAACGAGACATAAATGCAAAACTCTTTAATTAAATTAGAAGATTACTTGAGTAAAGTTCTGTGAAATTTAATTTGTGGATTTATGTTTACAAGACGCTGTGTATTCCAAAGACAACATAATAATATTTGTCTATTGAAAGTAGTCTTGACGTATTGTATCCTTATTAAAATGCCTGAACGTGTATTGAAATGGATTGCCTTGTACAGTTCTATATCAATAATGTTCAGATGGAGCCAAAAGTTAATAAAGAGGTCCTTGCAAAATAGGTTGAAGGCTCGTACAAAATACACAATATGTGAGGGTAATTTGTTGTGATCTTTATACCTACGAATCTATCAGCGGCTTTTTTTTATTTTTATATTAAAATTGATCGTCAGTCAGTCGGTACAAGCAATTATATGTATATAGAAGAATGCAGGTAGATGAAGAATATTTTTGGTAAAGATTTCAAGAACAGTGACGCTGAGACCTGGTTATTTCGGGCAGATGTGTAATGGAAGATAAATAGTCTCAGAAACTGGTCTTTTCCTTTTTTTTTATACTAAGTGGGGGGCCAACTAGCACACGGCTACCTGATGGTAAGTGGTTACCGTAGCCTATAAATGCTAGCGACACTAGAGCCAGCCCCGTTCCGAAACTCATCTTATCTTTTTCCACATTCACAAATAATTTGTTCTTTAAAGTAGCTGAGCATGTCAAGTGCTAAAATACAGATCAAAATGTTTAAAAAATCGCACCATGAAATAGTAGAAATTTTAATTGAAAAATTATTTATACTATAATATTATAAAGCTGTTACGGAGCTATGTCTGTACATTTAAGATATTTGAGAAAAAAAAATACTTTGTTAGGCTATATTTTGTATGTCTAACAAACTATTTTTTTAGATTTTTTTATCTGTTTGTCTATTGTTCGTTCGTTTTCGCGTTATGCACGCGAAAAATACTGAATGGGTTTTGATGCGTTTTTATTTGGTAGCTCTTGATTAGCCTTAAAAACTGGTATACATTTTATCACGCTAATATATCGCGAACCTGAGATATAACTTAAAAAGTACTATATATTGGATTAATGCATGAAAATGCATCCGATAAGTGGAGTGAGTCGTAAAGACAAATGTGATGTGGAGATTGGGAATGGCCGTCGGTCAGTGCGATGGCTTAGCGGTCTAGAGCCCTTCCCCGGATTGAAAGGGACGCAGGTTTAAATCCCGCTCGCACTAAACTGTTATTACACTTCCACAAGTAATTTGTTCCTCATCGAAATCTATTTTATTTTACTCCATCGATATTAGTATTATTAGGTGACTAGAGGATATTCCTGTGAAATAGCTTCACTCATCCCAGTGTGAATAAGCCGGCTTGGCGGAGAACACCCTTTCCCAGATTATCGGTTTAAAATAACAATAGATATTCCAAATGTTGAATTTAGTTCACTAAACTATCTGTGTGGTGGCGGACTAAGAATACAAGTGTCACCACCCCATTCTTTCCCACGGGTGTCGTAGAAGGCGACTAAGGTAAGTAAGTAATTTACATCCATTGTATTACTGGTGGTAGGGCTGGCTCACTTGCTATCGGGCCCGAGCGGGTTGGTATCACCATCTCCCGTGTGACCGGCCATAAAGCACATCGGTGTGTTTTAGTTATAGCAGGAGAAAGCCGTTTATTATTTCATTTCATATCTGTGAAATGAAATGGTCAGCAGTGGCTTGACAATACTCTCAGTATGGTTGAGTCCATAAGCGACTGTTACCATTTACTATCAGGTGAGCCGTGGCTCATCTGCCAACATAAGCAATAAAAAAAAATAGGCTAAATGACAGCCCCGGAGGTCTAAGGCCCTTTTAATTCATCTCAATCTGGAAAGGAGTAATAAATCCATTGCCCTAGTGATGGCAGCACACGAATCATGTTCACGTACAAAACACCGGTACTTACTGTCTGGCGACTGATAAGTTTTTGACTATCCGTGTAGTTTAAAAAAAAACTAGACGTCTTTGGACGTCTACCAGAAGTGAAACATCTAAATTATTTTATAGAAATAAAATGATCATAACTTGAAAAAGTACTCCTCAAGACGAATCCAACGAGCCCAAACTGGATAGAGTTGCGCCATTTAATTACAGAGTTTCGCATGGCCACCTTCCAGCTCTATCATCAGACCCTCGATACCATCTAAAGACAAAGTACCTACTCATCAAGATGAATTAAACGAGTCCAAGCTCGATGGGGTTGCGTCGTTTCATTATAGAGATACTGTGGCCACCTTCCAGCCTCATTATCAGACCCTAGATACCACCTAGAGACAAAGTACTTGTACTATTTAAAATGAATCATACGAGCTCAAACTCGATGGGGTAGTGCCGTTTCATTATAGAGTTCTTATGTCCACCTTCCAGCTCTATCATCAGATCAGCTCCATGTCATCATAATATTGCATTGTCACGCGATATACATATGCGTGTAAAATTTCAGCTCAATCGGAAACCGGGAAGTGTGTCAAATTTAACTTTCTTGATTTGAATGGGACAAGTAAAATAAAAGCGTCGCCACGCTAACAGCCGATTTTACCCTCCCTCCGCATTAAATGTTTCACATCAAAAAATAACAACAGCTCTAAAAATAAGATTTTAATACAATCAATTATAGCCTCGATAAAAATAGAATCGACATACTTTTATATTTCCTTATGAACTCACACAATGCCCGTAAGAAGATTGGCCCAGATAGAAAATATAATATTTTCATTGCGTGAGATGAAACAGTCCACTTAACCTATTTAAAACGGTATTCTAATAAATTTAATAAAGATTCATAATGAGTCTTATCTATGAGTGATTCTATTATACAAAACATTTCCCACTGTGGGGCCCCCAAAATGAAAGGGATTTAAGACCCATATCCATCACGCTGTAGTTAGGCAGAATTTACAAGTCGTCGGGAAAATTATGTAAAGCATGCTTATACTTTACTAGGTTTTTTAGGTCGCTTTGTAGGAATGGTTACAGAACTCATATATTGCAAACTGTTTCTTTAAACCTAATTAATTATTTTAAGTTAGTTGATATACTTGTCTCTGAGCATGGCAGGTGCTTAAAAATATAATGTACAACCATGCAACTGGCAAATATAAAACGTAATATAGCTATAGTATGTTTTAGTAAATCTTGTCTCGTAAGCAAACATATATTATAAAAATACCAATACTGAATGTAATTACGCGCCATCTAAAGCTCGTTACTACTATCGATCATATATACACGCACTGAGCGTAAAGGGAGGAGGACCCTTCAAGTAACATTGGGGCAAAAACCGGGCAACGGCCTGCCGAGCGGGTTATGTATCTAATCGATATTTTGTCTAAGGCAAAACAAAATGTTTGAGCAACATATTCTAACGTTTAAGTACTTGTATTTGAGACAAATGCATATACTATCAAAAATGAAAAAACAGATTATAAGAAATAAAATATTGATATACAAGGGAGGTTACTTTGCACTTGATTCGTACACGCTACTTAAGGAATATCTTTTCATAAGTAGCAATATAATGTTACCGTAGAGCATTCCATTCGATTATCACCTTCTGGCATGTTTAGTTTTGTTCTGCCACTGTTACTTGATAAACCAGTTACAAAATAAATAATCATACAGATTCCCACAGACCTCCAAGAGTTCCGGTATCACTTAGCTGTTATCATTGCTTATTATATCGTGATATTCTTTCTAGTGCGACTATATTCTACAGAAAATATTTTTTAACTGTCGCACCGGCTTCAAATACATCAGCACGTGTCTAGCACGGAAATCGTATGTAAATACCAATTATTTATTGCTTTTTAGTTCCTGGGTATTATGGGGAGGCGGATTCCTTTTTTTTTAAATAGTTTATACTAACTTGACATACCTTCTAAAGCAACTAAAAAGCTTTGTGATTTATATATGGACTTTTATATTATTATATATTAATTTTTTGTAATTTATAATATTTTTTGTGAGTTTTGTCTAGTTTTGGTTATGTTGGCTTAACACTTAATGTTTTAAGCTCCAAAACAAATAAATAAAGATACAAAAAAAAACCTTCACAACCCTAAGATAACTACTAATTAAGCGTCCCTCAACGACTAATTAAACGTACTGACTCCTGAAACAGCCAGCTGCAACCACTGATTAAAAATAATGTACGTAAATAAAAAAATATAAAGACCACTGACTTGCATCATAAGTAAAATTAATCAACATATTTCGGCGGCAGGCTTACCGTTCGACCGTGAACCTGGTATGGCAGATTGCCAGCTTATCACATAGGCCAACCGACCGGCTGCTAAGTCCAGCAGCTTTGTATTCGACCGGGGTCAATCCGTGCGTCCTTTTTTTTAAACATGTCTCTGATATAAGATCGAGACGGGTCGTATTAAAACGTAATTGCACGTTAAAATATTTTTCGAACCGTTGTTGCTGAAAAAATATTTTTACAATCTAATCAGCTTAATTGCAGCATTATCTATTGCTTCTCAATTTATGTTGGAGCTCAGGAATGGTTCCCAAGGACTGGAGAAACGCAGTCATCGTGCCCCTATTTAAAAACAAGGATGTGAACCCTTGTTATGACTGTGCAAACTACAGAGCCATAAGCTTGACCAGTTTGGCAGCCAAAGTGTATGGTAAGATTATTGAAAGGAGAATGAGGATGGTGTCTGATGAATTTTTGTGTGAGGCACAAGGAGGTTTCAGGTGTGGAAGGGGATGCATGGGTCAAGTGTTTTCTCTGCGCAACATTGTGGAGAAGCATCTGGCTGTAGGCCAGAGGGTTTTCTGCAGTTTTGTGGATTTAGAGAAAGCATTTGACACGGTTGTACGAAAGGAACTTTGGGACATTTTGCCGGAGTATGGTATTAACGGTAGACTGCTACAAGCGGTGCAGTCCAACTACATGGACTGCAGAACTTGTGTGCGGCTGGGTGATGGAATGTCACCCTGGTTTGATGTCAATATCGGCGTTAAACAGGATTACGTTCTATCAGCCAGACTGTTTGTCATATAACAGGATAAATCTACAAAGTTTAGATGAAATGAATGTAGGAGTTCAGATGGGCGACTCAGTGGTTAACTCTCTGCTATATGCAGACGATGTGGTCTTATTAGCGCAGTCCGCGACTGACCTGCAAACCCTAGTCGACGTAATGGCAGAAGATTGTAAAAAAAGAGGCCTACGTGTGAATGTGAGCAAAACCAAGTTAATGTTTTTTGAACAAGAAGAAGCCAGATCAGATGTTAGAGTAGCAATAGGAAATGGTGTGTTAAAACAAGTGGATGAATTTGTATATCTTGGATATGGATTCAGTCGGGATGGAAGGTACACCACTGATGTAGAGAGAAGAGTGAATGCGGGAAATAGAGTTAACGTAGCATTGGGACAACTTCGGCAGTCATCACCTCAGCCAGAGGGCACGTGTCGCAATACACAATGCAGTGCTTGTCCCAACGTTATTATATGGAAGCGAGAGTTGGGTATGCAAAAAGGAGCATGAGATTAAAATCAATGTGGTCGAAATGCGATCTCTGCGGAGAATCTGTGGAGTGAGGCTGACTGACCGCATTCGTAACGACGACGTTAGAGAGCGAGTAGGTATGAAAGAGAGTATTGGTGTAACGATGCGAAAGGGAATGCTCCGATGGTTCGGACATGTGGAAAGAATGCCGGACGAGCGACTGGTTAAGGAGGAAGCGAGAGATATATGCAAGAATAGAGCCTCTTGGCACTCTGTTCTCTCTGCCTACCCCGCAAGGGAAATGGCGTGATGATAAGTTAGTTAGTTATCTTTAAATTCCCTAGTACATTTATTGCTATCACATCAACTTAAACATCTTTTTTTATATACCGCGTGGGTGGCAAACAAGCATATGGACCACCTAATGGTTAGTGTGATTACTGTAGCCTATAGACGCTACCAACACCAGAGGCATCACTCGCGCATCGCCATCTCTAATGAAAGGGATGGTAGGTGGCTAGGAACGATATTAAGGAGAGTAGAGGTGGGATAGGAAGGTTAAAAAGGAGAGGATAGATAGGGCGCTCGGGCTTCCGGCACTCTCACTCACCATAAGAAACAAAATGATACTAGCCTAATCCTTACCGTTGTTCCATGCTGATCATCGCTGATTGCGTGTATTTTAAAATAGGGTACTCTCCGGACCCTAAAATAAACAAAAATTGTGCGAATAATTACAAACTTAATTATCAATCTATCACTTGTACTTAGCTTACTAACTTTATTAAGTATTGGTCATAGGTGTAGTATATAGATAGATCGGCTATAGAGTAATTATGATGAGACCAAAACTGACACGTACCAGTGTGCGTGTCATGTGCATGTGTGCACTTCAAATAGTGCTGGGACGTTCACTAAACGCGACTATCGACACATTGTGTTGTTTTAGTGTCACGAGGTGCAATTGAATTCAAATAAATTTTATATTCGAGGGAATACAAATAAAACTGAAATAAAACATGTTTTATCAATACGTGGGACATTCATAAAGTTTTGAGAAACTAAAAAAATAACTTCTATGGATAAAATATTTTAATTATTTTTTTTCAAAGAACTCTCTACCAGCCTTTATACAAAGTTTCATGCATCTGAACCAATTTTCGAAACATTTTTCCGGTCCACGGCAGACGCATCTTCCACTGCTTTCTCGAGCGCTGTGTATCTTCCGGCGATGAAAACTGTATCCCTTTCAGCTGATATTTTATTTTAGGAAATAAAAAAAACTCACACGGTGCCAGATCAGATAAGGAGGGTGACCCAAGACTGACCGGTGTGGTGTCCAGGAAGACGCTCGTTTTGAGAGCTGAGTGTGCGGGTACGTTATCATGGTGAAGCAGTACTCTGCGGAGCCCGGTGTTCGGTCGCTTGTTGCTCATTGCAGACAAAACTTCTGGCAGGCATTTTGTGGTGTACCATTCGGCGTTGATGCTGCTTTGGTACGGAATTGAAACCAGATATCCCGTCAAAGTGAAGAAACTAGCGATCAAAATTTTCCCTGCGCTTCTCGATCGCCTCACTTTCGTAGTCGTTGGTTCGTTTTGAAACAGCCAAACTGTCGACTGACGCTTTGTTTCAGGATCGTTTTGATAAATCCAGGATACGTCACTTGTCACAATGTCCGAAAGGTACACAAGGTACGTTAGTGAAATACAATAAATTAACAGAAACATAAGCAAACAGCAGTATTGGCCAAGTGTGGTACACAATTGATATTGAAATTCTAAAATGACGTACCGGCATGAATAACGTGGGTATATAACCGGAACGTAGCTTTACTCATTGTGTGCCTCTATGAGAAAAAGTATGTCTCTATGAGAAAGAGTATTGGTGTAAAGATGCGAAAGGACATGCTCCGATGGTTCGGACATGTGGAAAGAATGCCGGACGAGCGACTGTTTAAGAAGATATACAATACGAAAGTGGAAGGATGTGGGTTCCGGGGGAGATCAAGACTCACCTACCTAGACCAAATCGGTCATGTATTGAAGGAAGGTGGAGTTAGGAGTCTCCGAAACCGGCGAGCGTGTATGAAGAGAGTTATGAATGTTGAGGAAGCGAGAGATGTATGCAAGAGTAGAGCCTCTTGGCACTCTGTTCTATCTGTCTACCCCGCAAGGGAAATGGCGTAATGATAAGTTAGTTTAGTTTTTTATATTAATCATTTTAAGCCATTTTTGTCGAACACCAATATTCTGAGGAAATCTAAAACGTTAAATTAAAATATAAATTAACTATCCAAAGATAAAAATACATTTACTCAAAAAATGATAACAACCTTATAGAATGATCTTACTCAAATTTTTGAAAAAATAATAATAAATACATTATATTAATATAACCTTATCTTATAACCTTTATAACCTTTACTGAAACATAAATCAAGGCTTTGCCTTTC
The DNA here is from genome assembly GCA_948253155.1 of Leucoma salicis. Classification (NCBI taxonomy): domain Eukaryota; kingdom Metazoa; phylum Arthropoda; class Insecta; order Lepidoptera; family Erebidae; genus Leucoma; species Leucoma salicis. The sequence goes on from OX411804.1 coordinate 1,307,620, forward strand.
CCAATAATACACATCGAAGTCATTTTATCGATACCGAAATACCGATAGTGTCAATCTCTATCAAAGAAACATTGTACATTTTATATCACAAAATTCACGTATTTGTTATCTTTTTATATTGAATTTGAAGGTATTCCGGGCATGCATATGATTTAATGCAATAAAATTCCCCATCCGTGTATGAGCACAGCGTTTGTGGTAGGTAAGTTCATAAGCTTTGCATATAAACAACAAATTACTTACATGTGAAATGTACAATTCTGTGTGTTTTTTATTTCTTATATGAGTTACATCCGGGCACTGCACACGTAACTATGATTAGACACGTCAATTAATACAGAATTAAACGATAATTTCTCCAATTTTCCTAAAATATGCGAAATTTGGATCGTTGACGAGTGATGTCAGGTCCATACAGGTCCATAGCGTGTATGATAGTGGTCTCGTCTATCTATCTCGCTCTAACATACGCGTATACTATGTTCTTACTCTTTTGCATCACCGATCTATCTAATACTACATCTATGATATTGGTAACTTTGTATGGGTATCTGGCTAATAGACGACAAAATGACAGCTACTGTCATTCTTTCTAATTTATTTGCAATACAAGCAAGTTTCATATAATAACCAATCTCAAATTCAAATTCAAAAATACCTTTATTTCATAGGCCTATTAAGTAGCACTTAAAATCGTCAATAATATACTAATAATTAAAATAATTAACACGAGCGCCTGATGATCTAAATCCATATCTTAGACGATGCAGATTGATTAGGATTGATATTGATATATACATATACATACAAACAAACAAAATTTAAGTGTCTGTTTGTAATATCTAACTTACGAGAGTAATACGCTACCTATAACAAATTACCAATTTTTAAAGGTTTTATCTGTCTGTCTGTTTGCTCCGGCTAGTCTTAGGATTGGCTGGACCGATTTGGACGGGACTTTCACTAGCAGATAGCTGTTGTTACAAGGCGTTAGGCTACTTACTTATTTCGAAATTACAAACATACAGATGAAGCTAATAAAAAGCGTGCAAAGAAAATTGAGGTTCTGCGTAAAAAAAAATTTAACCCATAAAATTTTGAATGAATACTACCCCGCAGTGGTTGGACCGATTTGGACGGGACTTTAATAGCAGATAGCTGTTGTTATAAGGAGTAACTTAGACTACTATTTTAAAAAATAATTAGGATTCTGCACTAAGAAAGAAAAAAACTAAATTCCACTCGGACGAAGTTGCGGGTATCAGCTAGTCGTTGATATAATAAATTGTAGGTGTCACAAAGTTCACCGGGTCATCTAGTATCTAATAATCTAAATTATTTAACGATTTACTTTTAAACTAATTTTCTCGTAAAAATATGAGCTACTTAATTATAAAATATTACAACCAAAAATCTGTACACAAAGAGCCCTTTGAAGTACCATAAGAGGATTTTATGGAAAAATAAAATATACTTTATGTTTTTCACAGAGTTATTTAAAAGTGAGTGAAGTGGAAAGTTATGTTTTATCTTCTAAAACCGCACCCGCATTATGAAGTAAACTTCTATGTACCGTACTCTATGTCATCACCCTATTTCGTAACGAAAATATAGGACACACACATACACTGATAGAGCCTTGCTTCTTCTTCTTATCAGAACTTTTTTTTTCGTGTGGTGGCAGATGAGCCTCAGCCCATCTGATGGTAAATAATAACCATCGCTCATGGACTTAACTATACCGAGAGTATTGTCAAACCGCTGCTGAAATGAAATGCATTTCACAGATATGAAATTAAAGAATAAACTGCTGGCTGTCTCCTGCTAAAACCAAAACACACCGATGTACTTCATAGCCGATCACACGGGAGATGGTGGTACCAACCCGTTTGGGCTTAATATCAACTGAGTACTCCCACTTGGTACCCAGCCCTACCACCAATAATGCAATGGGTGATGATTGCGTACTTCTCTTAGTCGCCTCGTACTACACCCGTGGCAATGAATGGGGTGGTGACACTTGTATCCTTAGTCCGTCACCACATGGACAAAGGCATGACTAGGGAAGTACCACCTTCAAAGATCAGTGTCAAGTAGTATGAGTTCGAGCATACAGCCCACCTGATAAAGTAAGTGGTTAATGTAGCTTATAAACGCTAGTAAAACCAGATGCAAAAGTCTTGCGTCGCAAACTCGCAAGGAAAGGAGGGGGCGAGTTTGAACTTTCGGCGCTCACATTCGCCATACGGAACACAACAGTAAAATATAAATAAATAAATATTCACGGACATTTTCACACAACTTCCTCTGGTCCCAAACTAAGCTTAACGCTTGTGCTATGTATCAGATTACGGATATCATACAAATATTCCTTTTTTTTTGTAAATACATACATATAATAGATAGAAAACACCCAGACGCAGTACAAATATCTGTGTTCATCACACAAATAACTGTCCTGAGTGGGAATCGAACCCACGACCCCGTGCACGGAAGTCGGTTACACTACCGACTACGCCACGAGGCCCTTCATATCCATATCACGGAAGTATATCTCAGAGACACAGTATATCGGCATATAATGGTAGCTATTTCCACAATCACGTTTCGTTTGGCGAGTGAGAATGCAGTAAGTCCAAACCTCTCGTTATTCCATTTATCATTCTCATTATCCATTTCTTATATCGTCTTTATAATCCCTCCTTTGCTTCTCATGTCCCTCTCTCTATACCCGACCTTGACCTTTTGGGTTTGCTTGCTACCCTTGTAGTTTTAAAAAGGTCTCCACATATGGCCGTCTATTGATCTCACCACCGGATATCGCTTATCTTATTTCATATTCTATCGCAGTAAATATATTTGCATGAAGTAGGTATTACTTTATATATTTGTTATACGAGGTATATAGAAACAGACCGAAACGTGGTCGGATTAACAATTAGAATTTTCTTTGAGAAAAGGGGTTACTTTACATAAAGGACTTAGCCTATTTAGTAGGATTGAAAGGGTACCTTATATTTTTTTACTACCTGCGTCAAGGAAATTTGAAAATCGAACTACCAGACACAGTTATGTGGTGTTTTCATTTAATTAATTGTTACATCTAATATATAAAATTTCTATGTCACAATGTTAGTTACCGTACTCCTCCGAAACGGCTTAACCGATTCTCATGAAATTTTGTGTGCATATTGAGTAGGTCTGAGAATCGGACAACATCTATTTTTCATCCCTCTAAATGTTAAGGGTAGTCCACCCCTATTTTTGTTTTTTTAATTAATAGATATTTTTTTTTATTTTTATTTTATTATGATTCGGCATTAAAAATACATACAACCCCAAAATTTTCAACTTTCTACTGCCAATGCAGAAAAAATTTATATGGCAAAACAACGTTTGCTGGGTCAGCTAGTTTATCTATAATATTATAAAGCTGTACCAGAGCTATGTCTGTGCATTTATGATATTTAAGAAAAAACAATACATGATTGTATGAACACAATTTTTTTTTTATATTTTTCGTCTGTTTGTCTGCTTGTTCGGGAATCACACAAGAACTAACGTAAAGGATTTTTATGAAACATTTTTCTCTGATAGCTTTTGATTAGACTTAAAAATTGATAGGTATATCGCCCTCGGCTTACCCTTTCGGGTACCCTCTGCTGAGCGACGCATCCGCACACGGAGCGTCCCACCTTCGCGAGAGGCCTTGCGGGTGGCGGACGTTCCCCGGTCCATCCACCTGCCGCCTCAGCTAGGGCGGTATTAGGCGCAAGTTCAGTATCTTTCTCGATGACGACTCTGACAACCCATACACTTATAAACAACACGCGTATATGCGCATGCATACACATACAAACACACACAGGCGTGCTCTTACAAAGTTATTGAAAACAGAGCACTAGATTGGGAATTTGGCGACAAGGCGCAAACGCTAGCCAAATAATCAAAAAATCATGTCATTTTATGAAAACGATTTTACTCCAATTAAAATGAACCTTAAGATGTTTCGCATCAAAAATATTATATATTTTTTCTCTGTCTACAAAGTCCTACTTTAATGGGTTTTACATAATTGTGAATAAACATTTTCATTACTCTTACTTTCTCCGGCGACAGATTTTTTAATTAAAATCCATTCGTCTTCACAAATTAGATTTCGTTTTGTTGTAGCGTTTGGAAGACATTTGGCTGTCGCTATTGCTATCAGTATTATCTAACGTAACTAAACAAACTAATAATATTATAGACTCACGCCTTGATCTGCCAAAGAGTAGCAGTGATATTTAGATGTTTTTATATATATTTTTAGCATTTGACATGCTTAGCACTATACATTAAACACAAAGTGAAAAATGTGAAATCGAAAATAACAGTCAGGAGCAGGATTTGAACCTGCATCTTCTGAATACCGTCCAGATGCTTTACCAATTCAGCCATCCTGACAAATCCTGCTCCTGACTGTTATTTTCGATTTCACATTTTTCACTTTGTGTTTAATGTATAGTGCTAAGCATGTCAAATGCTAAAAATATATATAAAAATATCTAAATATTTAAAGGGTTTGCGTCATTATTAGGTAAAATCTTAATTAGAAAGAAAGAAAGAAAGAAAGAAAGAAAGAAAAAATGTTTATTGTGATGAAACAAAACAGAAAAAGAACAATATAGTTTTATAAAACAAATTACAACAAAAAGTTTCGTCACAAAACGTCACCAATTCAGCATAATGCAGGCATAAGCCTGCGCTGATCTTCCATTGGTGCGTATGTGCTGGCGTCACAGATGCCGATTATTTTAAAAAGTAACAATATTATGCTAAATAAAACAAAGCTATTTAAAACTAAGTTAGTATATTAACAAAATACAAAAACTATAATAACTAATAAAATAAATAAAGGACACCAACTCTGTCTACATTGTCTATGAAAATTGCCTCGACACCTCACAGAGTATAATATGAATCTCACAGAACGATGTATTATATGATTTAGTCTGAGCCTGAGCACAGAACACGTGCGCAATGACACGTTAGTGACATTGTAAAATTAAGTTTACCTGGTCGGTATAATGTATGAAAATACTTCGGACAGATGGCGCAGGCGTCACCCAAAGACGTTGAGTATGATGTGTTATCGAAATTAGCAGTCAGGAGCAATTGTCAGGATGGCTGAATTGGTAAAGCATCTGGACGGTATCCAGAAGATGCAGGTTCAAATCCTGCTCCTGACTGTTATTTTCGATTTCACATTTTTCACTTTGTGTTTAAAGTAGCAGTGACACACATCTATTTTTTTGCTTATGTTAGACTCAACATTGTTGTTCAAAGATCTTTCTCTCTGTTTCCTGGGGGAAACAACTATGTACGATTTTTAGGGTATTTGTATATTTTATTAGTCGATGTGGAAGTGCACCATGAGTATATTATTATTATGTTGCCATCCTATCTACCACGACCAATTATGACCGCAAATGCAACACTGAGACTAAATGGATCAATCTTTATTAACAATTGTAGATTTTAGGTAATATCAGACGTGTGGGGCCGGCTTTAGAATTGTCCCACCCCTCTCCACCCATGGGAGTCGTAAGAGCCGACTAAGGGAATACCGGGGGAGTGGGCAGCAGCACTCCTTCGAGTATTAACAATATCCACTGCGATCGCTAACCCGCCTGCCAAGCGTGGCGATTACGGCACTATCCCTCATTCTTGGGGAGGCCTATGTCCAGCAGTGGACGTTAAAAGGCTGATGGATGGATGGATGGAGGTAATATCTCAGGTTCTCGATATAGTAACGGGATAAAATATATACCAGTTTTTAAGTCTAATCAAGACCTATCAAATAAAAAAAGTTCCATCAAAACCCGTTCAGTAGTTTTTGCGTGATGCGCGAACGAACAATCAGAGAAACAGATAAACAGACAAATTCTCAAATATCTTAAATGTACAGACACAGCTCTGTTACAGCTTTAAAATTTAATAGTATCTATAGCTAAGAAATAGGATATTATAAGGATACTTTTGTGTTTTAGGTTATATCTCAGATTTTTGACGTAGTAACGGAATAAAACTTCAAACAATTCATTATTAAAGAACAAATTGTTGAGAAAGTGGAAAAAGAAAGATTTACTGCGAGCAGAATCACAGCTCTCTTGTATTAATATAACTTGTTGTTTAAAGTTGCTGAGCAGGTCAAATGCTAAAATACAGATCAATTTAATTCATATTAAGTCTAATGAAGAGCTATCAAGCAAAAAAAAACTACCAAAACCCGTCCATTAATTTTTGCGTAATCTATCGCAGATTAAACAAACGGACAAAAATAAAAATATAACTGTTGTGTATTAAGAGACGCCTAAATTATCTAATACCGTTACTTTTCTCAAATTTTTTAATACTAAAAATCAAATAAAGACCTAATTTGCCCGTGACCGTTCTTTCTGACACTCAAATTAAAAAATCGAGCCCACAACACCCTAAGTGTTTATTAAAGCAACTGCCATTCTGAAATCATGTGTCTACTTAATGTTAATTTATCACTTCGGTATGCTCGGTGAAGGAAAACATGGTGTGAAAATTCGCATGCCAGAAAGATAAATTTTACGGCGTGTGGAATCTGGCAGGGAGCACTCAGCGTAGATACTAAAAGAAAGTGTGTATGTACAATGCTGTATTAAATATGTATAAGTAATTTATAAAAAAAATACTCAATACTAACAGAGAATATATATCGAAATCTCCTATTTATTTCAATAACACGTGTTTAGTTCACACGGAAAAGTTTGTCTGAATTGTGAATAGATTATTGTATCAATGTATAGTATATTCCAATACGTCTTCTACGTCTCTACAATAGAGTTACACGTGTCATAATATATTTGTAAGTGAACGATAAGCCTGTACATATATAATCCGTATTCACACAAAAGATATTTGGTATAAATTTTTTTTTATTATTTTCTTGTTGTTATGATGATGAACGAGTTACGGCACTCCTGATACATGACATAAAAAAAACATAGATCACGCCTGTATCCCCGAAGGGGTAGGCAGAGGTGTATTACATACCCGCGGTTTGCCAACTATGTTTAAGTCTCACGTAATACGGTGACCTATTGCCGTCTACCGGGCACATTTCCAAACTCCGGTCTGCAACTGAGAATTTATCTTTTTACGAAAAAGAGACCTTATGATCAGCAGTCGCTCACACTATCCCTGCACACCGAGGCAGTTGAGGAGTTGCACTTCTGATGGTAAAAATAACCGCTGCCCGTAATAACACTACAAGTAGTATAGCAAAGCTACTACCTAACGAGAAAACTCGTCCATAAGAAAGGCTTTCTTTACTGGCAGAGGAGCAAGCAAAATCCGCTGCTGATGGAGTTTGGCAGCATCAGGGGCACACAAGTCTACCATGACTATAGTGCTCTTCTCACCTCATTTAAAGTCTGACGGGAAGCTTATCGATAGTAATAATGGCGGACATAACCCGATCGAAGACAAAAAGTCACTTTCAAATGTAAAATATTTGCAATATCTTTTATTTGGTAGCATTAAAATGCATTGCAGTTTAGAGAATTATGCTATATACTTTTAATAGTATTATATTTTTAAAAGTACTCTTTTTATATTTTGTGTCACCGTTACTTGAAAGGAGATACCTCTTTTTACGTATTCCGTGAGAGATACGTGGGTGGCGAACAAGCATACGGCCCACCTAATTGTAAGTGGTTACTGTAGCTTATAGACGCTAGCAACACCAGAGGCATCAAGCTCGTGGATAGGTTTGGGCCTCCGGCACTATCACTCACCACACCCAACACAAAGGTAAGAATTCCTAACGTTGTTTCACGCTAATCTTCTGTGAGAGGGTGGTACTTCCCTGATCGAGCCAGCCAATTTATGCTGGGATAATCAAGGCTCTACCACTTGATTGGGTTTGGCTATCTTCTACAACAGCATCACATTAAGATTGTAAGGTTCACGGCTGTCGAAACCTCGAAGACGGCAGTGGTAGCCCTTTCAAGTCAATAAATTTGGTTATTTCTAGCAATGTATGCAAATAAGTTATCAATAGAAGATGAATTTTAGACATTGGAGTTTCTAAGCAAAGTAATTTAGTGGCATAAATGTACAAAATATATAAAATGTGAAAGCTCCAAAAGTCATAACATATTTGACACTCAAAGGGCCATAAATCATTGATTGATTTGATAACAATTTTGAATAATACTTTCTGATATTTACGCGAATGTTACACATTTTGAAATAAAACTACGTTTACGGAATCTATCGCGTTTACTTGATTTTACTCCTATCCCGACGTTTCGAATACTTTACAGCATTCATGATCACGGGTGGACTTAGATGATAGACGTCCAAGGTTGATATGTTATTTCAACGGTTTCATCTACCCACAGTATATGATTTTACAAAATTTTTGGTTTATTTATTTTAACCCACCTAATATTCGTTTAGAAACACAGTGAAAATATCTACTTCAAATGTTTATGCTTACAATGTATGAGACTTTAAATTAGTATATTAAAATGAGTATAATACTCCTCTTTAAATTGTAAAATTTTTGTTTTTATTTAGTGCTCAAAAATTCTACCACAAACTACCAATTACTACCAGTAAGAAGACAATCTTGGTTATTAGTTTATATTATTAAATATATTGAAATTTCCAAAAGCTAAGACTAAGAAGCTACCACCGGATCGGAACGCGGCCTGACTGAGAAAGATCCGGCCAGAAAACTCAGTAGGCAACAACTGTTATGGATTATTAAATTTTGTACGGAATTACTGAGATCTAATAAGGTTTAAATTTTAAATTTTTTATAAAAGGCAAAAACTAATCACTACTGTGGGTTTTATCTACACAATAAGCGCTAACTGTGTCTTGCAATCTTGTGGTGTGCCTTCTTGTATTCTGTTTGGTGAGGCCTATCACAGGATTCCAGCTTGATGGTAAGACCCAGCCGTCTTCTCTATTGAAATTGGGATGTTTCTTAATTTCAATAGCCTCACGTATTATTCTAGGGCGATATCGATGTTCTTTTGCGACGATTTGAGGTTTGTCAAACCTAATGTAATGGCGGGTGTGGTCCTGTGTGTGTTCACAAATTGCAGACTTTGTATAGCGACTGTGCTTCACATCAGCTATGTGTTCTTTGACCCGAGTTGTTATGGATCTCTTTGTTTGCCCAATGTAGGAGAGACCACAATCACAATCCAGCTTGTATACTCCTGCATCCTGTAAGGGTATATGGCACTTGACTGGTGGTAAAAATTGACTAATTCTTTTGAGTGGCTTATAGTAGGTTTTAATTGAAGCTTTTTTAAGAATGTAGCCAATCTTGTCAGTGACTCCTTTAACATAGGGCAGGACTGCAGGGAGGCGCTCAACTGTGGGTGGCTTCACTCGGTTTCTGTGACGGCGGCGTGGAACCTGCAGCTTATTTGCATGTAAAACTTTCTTTACATGCTGCAACTCTCCAGCCAGGTGTTCTTCATCACAGATTCCTTGTGCTCTCTGAAACAAAGATTTAGACACGGTAGCCAACTGTGAAGGATGGTGGTGAGACTCTCCATTCAGGTACTTATCGGTATGGGTTTTCTTTCGATACACTGTATGACTCAAGGTGTTGTTGGGGTTACGGATTACCATAACATCTAAGAAAGCTAAAGAGTTATTTGACTCCCGTTCCATAGTGAATTGAATTTTAGGATTAATGGAGTTCAGATGGTTTAGAAATACGGTTACTTTATCAGATGGTAATATAGTAAAAGTGTCATCTACGTACCGCTTGTAGAAACGGGGGACCACAGGTGAGGTTTTTAGGGCAGTCTCCTCGAAGTCTTCCATAAATATGTCGGCAACAACGGGAGAGACTGGCGAACCCATGGCCACTCCGTCCACTTGCTTGTAGAAGCCATCATTCCACATAATGTAGCCGGATGTGAGGCAGTACTTTAACAGTTCAGCGTATTCCATAGGTATGTTGTTCTCTGATAGTTTCCTAGATACAATTTTGATGCAGTCTTCCACGGGTAAGCAGGTAAAAAGTGACTGGACATCAAAACTCACCATAGTTTCATTGTTAGCGAGATGAAGGTGTTTAATCTCACTTACAAAATGGTATGAGTCCTTTATGAACGCATCTGTGTGTCCTCGGAGTTGTGAGAGAACTTTGGCCAGTAGCTGAGCGACTTTATAAGTAGGTGAGTCGATCTGACTTACAATAGGTCGTAGTGGTGCGTTCGGTTTGTGTATCTTAGGCAACCCATACAATTTAGGTGGCTTTGCACAAGGTGGTATCAGGGTAACATGAAAAAGTTACTCAAACAGCACTCCGAAGCATTAAATCTAGATGTAAAAACCCTGATACCACCTTGTGCAAAGCCACCTAAATTGTATGGGTTGCCTAAGATACACAAACCGAACGCACCACTACGACCTATTGTAAGTCAGATCGACTCACCTACTTATAAAGTCGCTCAGCTACTGGCCAAAGTTCTCTCACAACTCCGAGGACACACAGATGCGTTCATAAAGGACTCATACCATTTTGTAAGTGAGATTAAACACCTTCATCTCGCTAACAATGAAACTATGGTGAGCTTTGATGTCCAGTCACTTTTTACCTGCTTACCCGTGGAAGACTGCATCAAAATTGTATCTAGGAAACTATCAGAGAACAACATACCTATGGAATACGCTGAACTGTTAAAGTACTGCCTCACATCCGGCTACATTATGTGGAATGATGGCTTCTACAAGCAAGTGGACGGAGTGGCCATGGGTTCGCCAGTCTCTCCCGTTGTTGCCGACATATTTATGGAAGACTTCGAGGAGACTGCCCTAAAAACCTCACCTGTGGTCCCCCGTTTCTACAAGCGGTACGTAGATGACACTTTTACTATATTACCATCTGATAAAGTAACCGTATTTCTAAACCATCTGAACTCCATTAATCCTAAAATTCAATTCACTATGGAACGGGAGTCAAATAACTCTTTAGCTTTCTTAGATGTTATGGTAATCCGTAACCCCAACAACACCTTGAGTCATACAGTGTATCGAAAGAAAACCCATACCGATAAGTACCTGAATGGAGAGTCTCACCACCATCCTTCACAGTTGGCTACCGTGTCTAAATCTTTGTTTCAGAGAGCACAAGGAATCTGTGATGAAGAACACCTGGCTGGAGAGTTGCAGCATGTAAAGAAAGTTTTACATGCAAATAAGCTGCAGGTTCCACGCCGCCGTCACAGAAACCGAGTGAAGCCACCCACAGTTGAGCGCCTCCCTGCAGTCCTGCCCTATGTTAAAGGAGTCACTGACAAGATTGGCTACATTCTTAAAAAAGCTTCAATTAAAACCTACTATAAGCCACTCAAAAGAATTAGTCAATTTTTACCACCAGTCAAGTGCCATATACCCTTACAGGATGCAGGAGTATACAAGCTGGATTGTGATTGTGGTCTCTCCTACATTGGGCAAACAAAGAGATCCATAACAACTCGGGTCAAAGAACACATAGCTGATGTGAAGCACAGTCGCTATACAAAGTCTGCAATTTGTGAACACACACAGGACCACACCCGCCATTACATTAGGTTTGACAAACCTCAAATCCTCGCAAAAGAACATCGATATCGCCCTAGAATGATACGTGAGGCTATTGAAATTAAGAAACATCCCAATTTCAATAGAGAAGACGGCTGGGTCTTACCATCAAGCTGGAATCCTGTGATAGGCCTCACCAAACAGAATACAAGAAGGCACACCACAAGATTGCAAGACACAGTTAGCGCTTATTGTGTAGATAAAACCCACAGTAGTGATTAGTTTTTGCCTTTTATAAAAAATTTAAAATTTAAACCTTATTAGATCTCAGTAATTCCGTACAAAATTTAATAATCCATAACAGTTGTTGCCTACTGAGTTTTCTGGCCGGATCTTTCTCAGTCAGGCCGCGTTCCGATCCGGTGGTAGCTTCTTAGTCTTAGCTTTTGGAAATTTCAATATATTTAATAATATAAACTAATAACCAAGATTGTCTTCTTACTGGTAGTAATTGGTAGTTTGTGGTAGAATTTTTGAGCACTAAATAAAAACAAAAATTTTACAATTTAAAGAGGAGTATTATACTCATTTTAATATACTAATTTAAAGTCTCATACATTGTAAGCATAAACATTTGAAGTAGATATTTTCACTGTGTTTCTAAACGAATATTAGGTGGGTTAAAATAAATAAACCAAAAATTTTGTAAAATCATATACTGTGGGTAGATGAAACCGTTGAAATAACATATCAACCTTGGACGTCTATCATCTAAGTCCACCCGTGATCATGAATGCTGTAAAGTATTCGAAACGTCGGGATAGGAGTAAAATCAAGTAAACGCGATAGATTCCGTAAACGAAGTTTTATTTCAAAACAATTTTGAACTTAAGGCTTCTTTAATTCTATAACACAAACCTCCTGCACCTTTTACATTTATCCAACTTCTTTCTTATGCCGTATCAGGAACTAATCCAATCAATCCATCAGGACAGGGTATTGGTACCTTACATTTGGCGATATACGAGCCCTCTCAAAGATCATAAAAATATAACCGTTATGGTTTAACATAGGTATATTATCACATTGAAATATGGATCTGAGTACCAAATATTCAAATCCTAAAGTGAAGGATCGTTAGAGCCTACAAACTGATATAAGACAAATAACAAAGAAATCCTTTCAGAAATAAAAATACTCAAATGTAATGCGACCCTTAAATCGGTACATTACTTGAGCTCTTGAAACAAAAGTTGATTCAGGACGAGCCTCTACACCGAGAACGCGGATCACAGTAAAACCTTCGTGTTTGTATTGTAGCACCTACACACAGCCACTTGAGTTACCATAATACTCAAGAAAAAAATGCGGTTTTAGATTTATAAAGAAGGATTCTTAAATCATTGTTTTATAGCGAAACTAGCTTTTGCCCACGGCTTAGCCGCAGCCCAAAGTTGGTTTTTCGGTTAAATCTCAGGTTTCCGATATAGTAGCGGGATAAAATGTGGTACACCTACCAGTTTCTAAGTCTAATCAAGGCCTTTCAAATAAAAAAAAAGGTATCAAAATCCGTTCTTGCGTAATGCGTGAACAGATAAACAGACGTACGACGTACAAAAATAAAAACAAAAAATTGTTATGTGTTTAGACACGCCTATATAGCCTATTATAGTCATATTTTCTCGAATATCTTAAATGTACAGACATAGCTATGTTACAGCTTTATAATAGTATATAGATTTGGTAAGGATTTGTAGTCCAGACCACTGAAGTAGTACAACACAGTTGCAGTGATCCGACAATACAGGTGGAAAGACGGCACACGGCGGGCTTACTTCGTGGGTGAGGGCCCCGAACGACGGGGTATGCGGTTAGGTAGGTACATTTATTCCTGCCTCAAAAAAAGGGCTTGTAGTCCACAAAGACAAGAGTGTCAAGTTCAAGCTCCGAAGTTGAGACCTCACAAGATACACGATTTTGAGTAATCAAATTTTCTAAATTCTGTGTGTTTTTGTTGGCAAATGTAAATCGATCCGTGTGGTGACGGACTAAGAATACAAGTGTCACCACCCCATTCTTTTCCATGGGTGTCGTATGAGGTGACTAAGGGAAGTAAGCAATTATCATCCATTGCATGACTGTTGGTATGGCTGGGTAGCAAGTGGGAGTACTCACTTGGTATCGGGCCCGAGCGGGTTGGTACCACACCATCTCCCGTGCCATGAAGCAAATCGTTGCGTTTTGGCTGTAGCAGGAGATAGCCGTTGATTTTTTCATTTCATATTTGTGAATTGAAATGATGAGCAGCGGCTTGACAATAATACCGAGAGGTATAGTTGAGTCCATGAGCGACGGCTACCATTTACCATCAGATGGGCCGTGGCTCGTCTGCCACTAAATGTAATAAAAAAAAAAAGGCCAACATGTGTAACAAAAATTTTCAGTAGCAACCCGGAGTTTGGCAATGTACACGGTAGACGGCAATAGCCCCCTATTACCTGGGACTTAAACATAGCTGGCGAACCGTGGGTGTGTAACACACCTCTGCCTACCCCTTCGGGGAATACAGGCGTAATGCTATGTTGTTTTCTTTTTTTATAAACAATATATGATTTATATAACATAGAATCTATGTTAAATTTTGGAGAAAATATGTACATATTAATATACAATAGATATTATAGCAATGAAGTATCTATTCTATATTTAAGGGGAAGTTCATTACTTCCCCTAAGTGTCGTCTGATTCAATTAATTAATAAATAGCCACACATCATAAACCAACGTTTGTTTCTCAGCTTACTCCTACTTCTTATAAACTGCTCAACATAATTTGGAACGCTTTCCGCAATTATTCAGATATTATTGTATTTACAATAAAATTTATAAATAAAATTTTATAGAATAAAAAGAATTTAATGTTTTGTTATCAAAACACAAATAATTTAAAGAAAGTTAGGGCTTTGACAATAGCATTCAAATTGGTTACAATGAGCACGGAAGCTGTAAAAGTGTAAGCAATTTTCCAGAGTATTTTTATAAAAAAACACTTACCGTAATTATTGCAGACGAGGTAGACTCTCGGTGAGTCGCGCCTACATTCCTTCAGCTCTTTAAGCAGACCACCTTGACTACGCAGGAAGGCCCGGTAGGTCTGTGCCGCGCCGTGCTCGTGTAGCCAGCCGCCGCGCCCGCTACCACTCACGTTGACAGCCGCTTTGATGCTGCTTAACGCTGGACGAGACTCGTTGATGACGGCTTTGCTTTTATTAAGCAATCTACAAAACATTTATACTCTCATATTTCTTTATTTAACTCTTTGCTTCTCCCAGCATTAGTGGGCCGGGTCAACTGGGGAAGTACCACCCTCTCACAGAATATCAGCGTGAAAATAGGTAGGCACTTTAAAGAACAAATTACTTGTGAAAGTAAAAGAATGTAAAGAAAAAGAGTTTTACTGTGTCCCATTCATGGGAAGTGCCCTGGACTGCGAAGCTATCGCAGTCACTAACGGTGACTCCAAATCTCCACTTCACATTTATTTTAAATGTCTTTACGACCCACGCCACCTATTGGATCGGACATCACTGAAATAGAATGGCGTAATTATTCCATACTATTGGTGAGGGTAGTCCTTACTAGAGGCAGTTATTACAATAGGCGACGCATACAACTATCGGACCTTGTTCTGCCGCGTTAACGTCTTTTCTAAGCTGTTATTGACTTTTCGCGTTTTTGCTTTTAATTGTCGTAAGATATAGTTTGGCTTCGTGGCGTAGTCGGTAGTGTAACCGACTTCCGTGCACGAGGTCGTGGGTTTGATACCCACTCAGCATAATTATTTGTGTGATGAACACAAATATTTGTACTGCGTCTGGGTGTTTTCTATCTATTATATGTATGTATTTACAAAAAAAAAGTAGTAGGTATATGTATTATATCCGTAATCTGGTACCCATAGCACAAGCGTTAAGCTTAGTTTGAGACCAGATGACGTTGTGTGAAAATGAACGTGAATGTTTTGTTCTATATTTTAGCACTTGACATGCTCAGCTACAAATTATAATATGTGAATAAGGAAAATGTCCGTGAATATTTATTATTATTATTTATTTTCATAATACCATTCTGTTTCAAAGAACAAATACTTATAAAACTTACGAATATCCGAGTATGGAGCAAAGCTTGGAGGCAGTGTCTTCATCTAGAGTGGATATGCAGGCGGGAAACCAGGAATGGTTGGCTGCTCGGTACACCTGCAGCTCGCCGCGACCCACGTCTCCGTTGGCTTGACTCAATCGTACTGTTGACAGTAGTTTCCGTATTAATATTAGGCTCTTTGAAAGACTTCAAAGTATTGATCTGGAGCTTTCAACAGATTAGCATACTCAGCTTACTTAAATAGATAATAAAAAAGCCACAAAAGCTTTATTAAAAAAGTCTAGGAGAAAGTTTTAGAAGACTTACAGCAATTCCTCTCGTCTTGACCCCAGGGACAATCAATCTTTCCATCACACAGGTGTGATTGAGATATACACCTCTGGTTCCCGCAGTGCACTTCACCACTTCGCTTGCAGACTCGACAGTTGAGCTCGTCAGAACGATCCGCGCAGTCAACGTGGCCATCGCATCGCCAGTCATGGGGAATGCACCGGCGAACATCACATTGGAAACCCGTTGGACAAACTGCAGGTAAATTGAACTAAAATTATCATTTATCATTCTCCTGCACAATCTAATCCCATATGATTGTGCAGGAGAATGATAAATGATGTAAGAAATAAGATACTCGATGAGTATCATATTATGATCACAGTCAATCGAAGAAGAGAAACGGAAGACATTATCATTTTAAGAGAAGGAAACTTTTAAATGATTGCCCTACATAAATCTAATAATATGACTGCTAGCGGTAACAGCTCCCTTAGTAATACAAGATAATCGCTACTCAAGGACTCTAATACCAGTGAGATATTTGAACATATTCTGCCAAAAAGATTTACTATTACTCTTCAGTGAGATATTAAGTGCCGTGTGGGGCCGGCTTTAGAATTGTACCACCCCCCTCTACCCATGGGAGTCGTAAGAGCTGACTGAGGGAATACCGGAGGAGCGGGCAGCAGCACTCCTTTTAGTACTAACAACATCCACTGCGATCGCCAACCCGCCTGCCAAGCGTGGCGATTACGGCACTATCCCCCATTCTTGGGGAGGCTGATGTCCAGCAGTAGACTTTAAAAGGCTGATGGATGGATGGATGGATGGATGGAACAATTAAGTACCAATCCCGACAAACAGAAGGGTCGGAAGAGTGGAGTACTCTACTAAAGTTGAGTATCTTACTAGGTAAAGATAGAAGACTTCCCCAGAAGAAACTATGAATTAACTTTGATTACGGTGACGCCGCAGATAAAAGCTAGTTTTTAGGTTTTATGTAAGGTGCCCGATATCAAACATAAACAGTTTTATCAGAATACCTTCAGTAGTTTTTTTGCGTGATTTGCGAACAAACAAACAGACGAACCTACAAACAGGTAACGATTGTAAAATAATGCTTTGTTATCAGATAAGCCTAAATAGCCTAATATAGTAGATAATTCTCGCTTAAATATCTTCAATGTACAGACACAGGTCAGGTACAGTTTAATAAATAAAAAATTAAATAATATAAAATATAGATTTCATATTTTCAGCACCATGGTTTTGTAACGTACCTGGCATAGCATCTCTAAAGTGCGCCTCGGCAACCTCTTTCTTGCCTAAGCATACGTCAGTATCTACGGTCTCAGGAAAGATATCGCACTGCAGGTAGTCGGGCATCGTCAGACCAAACACCTCCAGAAAGAAGCCGCAACGACGCATGGTTTCTAAGAGAGATCAAACATTATATACAGACAGAGCCTTCCTTATCCCAGCATGAATGGGCCGGCTCGATCGGGGAAGTACCACCCTCTCAAAGATAAATAATCGGCGTGAAACAACGGTAGGTAACCATAGGCAAACGTGTTATCAACCATTTACCTGTAAGTAGACCTATAAGCGGTAACTGTTATTCATGGACCTTATAATTTCAAAAGCACATTGTGAGGTCCTGCAATCGCAACAACAGTCATCCGTATGTCACCATATGGATTAATGTTGTTGCGATGTTAGGACAGTCATCCGTATGTTACCATACCATACGGATGACTGTGTTTGGACTAAGAATATTACCCCCATTCTTTCCCATGGGTATTGGACGAAGCGATGAAGGGGAGTAATCAATTATTACCATCATTACGTAGTAGGGTTGGTTGGAAAATGAAAGTTATACATATAACTCAATGACATGATTTAGAAAATAAATATATCGAGGGTAAAAAAATGTCGCGGAGAAACTTTCATGCCTAAAATATTTAGAAGGCATCTGTGAGTATTAAAAACACTAAACTATGAGTATATAAAACTAGTATAATGTAGATAATCTAGGCATAAGAATAAGTTCAAAATTCAGTTTATTATAACTTATCACTACATTTAAAACTGTGAAGAACAACATTACGATGAATCACTAATAAAAGCATATTGAATCCCCTTAAGTTTCTTGCCCAATTATCTCAGTAGAGGTCGTATACCGCTGCTAGTTTGTAAGATTAAGCGAAAGTATCCCCATCGGGTAACGTTGAAGTATGAAAGGTAGTTACATAAATACTTACCCTGACACAAACTTCTGCAGGGCCGTACCATGTGTCCCAGAGGCCCACACTTGGGCACGAACAATGAGCACAGGAAAAGCGCTGTGAGGTCGTAGCATCGTACGTCAACCACTGCTTCATATACTTCCAGATCCTGATATCAGAATAATGCATTATAGCTAGCTTAATAGTACCTAAGCATTAATAGGTAAATTAAATTGTCCCGAAAAAATGCAAGTAATAACTAAAGCTCATTTGGCAGAGCGTATGGAACGGTAATCCAGTGGAGCAGCTTTCAAGCCTGCACATTGTTATAATTTTCTATTTCACATTTTTGCCCCTTTTGTTCTGGTAAAAGACAAAGCATGCGATTACTTAATATTTAGGTCATGGCCACATTCACTGAAGGAATGTAACCGGACAGGGTACTATGGGGCCCTCACCCACTAAATAAACCAGCCGTGTGCCGCCTCTCCGCCTGTGTTGGCGGGCTACTGGAACAGTTTCACATTACTTCAGTGGTACAACATTATGCCTAAGATATATACTTTTTCTGACTGCTTCTTGTAAAGTCTGTCTATCGCTTTATATCTGGTTTCAGCACGCGACTGATGCATTTGGTATTGCTAAAGTTAACGCTTGTTCGTACATCCCGTTTGTAACCCTTGTATTACAAAATAAATGTAAAAGAGTAATTCATCATAGTTTACTTCAATAAACCTTATATATATGTCCTTTAAAATGCTTAGCTGAATGATGTCTAACGGCATTGTTTGAAGAGATTTATTACACAATATTAAACATTGCTCGTCAAGGACGTCTGGC
The DNA here is from genome assembly GCA_948253155.1 of Leucoma salicis. Taxonomy (NCBI): domain Eukaryota; kingdom Metazoa; phylum Arthropoda; class Insecta; order Lepidoptera; family Erebidae; genus Leucoma; species Leucoma salicis. The sequence goes on from OX411804.1 coordinate 1,326,692, forward strand.
TGCGATGCTGTGCTCATTGTTTCTATGACAATGACGGATATCCAAAAAACTAATGAGCATATTAACATAGAAATGAGCTTTAGTAAATCTTACTACAGGTATGTTATATATCCCACGAGCAATAATTGTTTACAGTGGGTATTTAATCTATAACAAATGCGTATCTTACAGTAATAGGAGCTAGTAGGGATTGCCTGATCTGGTACCAAGTTATACCCAAACAGATTCTCATCCAGCCTTATCTCAAATTTTTGTTACACGGAGTGGCTGCCTATTTAACCTCCACGACCCCACTAAGGGGATATTTGATGACCTTATAACAAGACTGGAAAATAATTATTTCAATCAAATAGCTATTTTTAGTACTGAAAACTGTCACAACTGTCAGGATATTATTTAATACTACTTATAACGTGTCTTCCAAAGCTTAGTTGACTGAGCTAGGTTTTAATTGACGTAGTTAATTTACTACCTGATAATGTTAATTTACCAGAATTTAAAACTATGCATAATTAAATATTTTGCTCTTGTCTCAATTGCGACATCTGAGAACAAAATTTTCAATATTATGAATTGTAACAAAGTGTGAAAAAAATTTCACAAAAAAATCACAACATAACTAATACAAAAAATTAAATCGAAAAAATAGTCACGAAGAGGGTTTGATCCTGCATCTCCTGGATACCGTCCAGATGCTTTGCCAATATAGCCATCGTGACAATTGTTCAGGACTGCGAATTTCTATAACACATTCATTTATAACGTCTTGGGTGACGCCCGGTTAACCTGGAGATGCAGGTTCAAATCCTGCTCGTGATTGTTATTTTCGATTTCACATTTTCACACTTTTTGATAATTTATATGTCTAAGCATGTCAAAAATGCTAAAAAAATCGTTCAAAATATCAACATATTATAAATTGTATTAATAAATGTATGACATTATTCTGAGGGTCCGCGAGCGTGCGCTGACATTTCATTGAGAGATTATGACTGCCTGTGCCGGGTGAACTAATTAATTGCTATCTATAAGCCCTCTGATCTGACTTTAGTGGATGCCCAATCAATAAAATTATGTTAAGAAGATTGAGTTTTATGGTTTCACGAATTGCGTGACTTTGCAATATTATGATGACATAGAGCTGATCTGATGATGGAGCTAGAAGGTGGCCATAGGAACTCTATAATGAAATGGCGCAACCTCATCGAGTTTGATTCGTTTGATTCATCTTGACGAGTACTTTGTATTTAGATGATATCCAAGGTCTGATGATGGAGCTAGAAGGTGGCCATAGGAACTCCAATATAAAACGACATAACCCCATGGAGTTTGGGCTCGTATGATTCGTCTAGATGAGTACTTTTTATCTAGATGGTATCCAGGGTCTGATGATGGAGCTAGAATATGGCCATAGGAACTCCAATATAAAACGACATAACCCTAAGGAGTTTGGACTCGTATGATTCGTCTTGAACAGTACTTGGTATCTGGATAGTATCCTGGGTCTGATGATGGAGCTGGAAGATGGCCACAGTAACTAAAAAGAACTGCCTATGTGGTGCAGCGGTAGTGTAAGCGACTGTTGATCATGAGGTTCGATCCCCGGGTCGGGCAATGCTATCGAGCTTTTTCGTAAAAAGAAAAATTCTCAGTAGTAGCCCGAACTTTGGAAATGTGCCCGGTAGACAGCAATAGGTTCGCCCCTTATTACGTGGTTTGTCTTAACGACCCCAAGATAGTACGGTAGCTCAGTGGATTAGAGGGCTTCCCCGGATAGGAAGGGACGCAGGTTCGATTCCCGCTCGTACTAAAAATCTCGTTTTCCTTATTCACAAATAATTTTTTTTTTTTTTCTCTTTGTTTAATTTAGGGACTTTTATACATAACGTTAAGTATATGTCAGTCCCATCGTAACTTATAACTATAAAATACAAAAGGAGAAACTTATTTACTATTATTATTCTAATATAAAACACAATTGTACGAACTTATACAAAGCTATAGCAGCCTTAGAGCCAGGCATCGCCAGTATGTGATGGAACGACCCCACGTCGTATGTATTTATTTTTACAGACTTAGTCAAGTCTTCGCGGACTGATTTATATTTAACACATTCATACAATAAATGGCTAATATCTTCTACTGTACCACAAACTTCACAGTTTGGTGAAGCAGTTTTTTTTCATTAAGTACGCAAAATTATTAAGAGGCATGTGTCCTGACCTCAATCTGTGAGCTAGTACTAAAAGATTTCTATTTAATTTGATATTAATGAACCATGGCACATGTGGTGGTTCGGATACAATAGTTCTAAACCAAATCCCTTTATCTCTCGATCTTACATTAAAGTATTCCTTCCACTGCTCGTGACACACATGTTTATACCTTGATAAGATATCTGCGTAATACAAATGGAAATTTAAAGGTTGCCCATCTGTGATTCCTAATTTGGCTAGCCGATCAGCCTCATCATTTCCGCTTAAACCAATGTGTGATGGAACCCATTGCAATCTCAGGTTATACCCATCGCTATTCAAAGTTTTGATTTTGGCTAATATATCGTATGCTATCGGTGCACCTCTGTATCCAGAGGCGCACCGAGCAATATGATACAAGGCACTCTTACTATCAACACTAATTAATATATCTTTTTTATTTATATTCTGAACATATGACAAGGCTTCAGAGATTGCAATGAGCTCCAGCGACATAACCGACGTAGATATATTATTCACTTTAAAAGTGTTGGTGATGCCTGCTTGATAATTTTGAGGATCATAAAACGCTGCCCCACAACCATCAATGTTCTTAGACCCATCAGTGTATATAATGTAATAATTTGGATATGTTACTAATAGCTCTCTTAATATTTCTAGTTTTATTGTATTAATATTATATTCTTTTTTAGATATTGATATTGACTTTAATTTGACCTGGATAACATCGTGTGTAAGTATGTTAGTTACGCAGGATTCTAGACTATACATTTCTAAATATGGAGATGATTTTACATTTTCCTTCATTATATCATCCAGGACGCTAACAAGTAGTGGGATATTTTTATTGGACCAATATCTTTTATTTTTGATACAATTTAATTCTAACAAAAACCTAATTGAAATGTTATTTGTGATCGAACGTGCCTTTAAACAATATTTTGTAGCCAATAGTTTCCTCCTTATATGCAATGGTGGTACACACATCTCACATTCCATAACATGTATGGGAGTGGTTCTTATAAATCCACCCATTGCTCTGAGAGCCTGATTTTGAATTTTTTCTAGCTTGTATCTATGAGTTTTGGCACAATTGTCATACAGAAAGCACCCATACTACACACTACATCTACTTCTTACTGTTGACATGTACAGCCTACGTAAGTGGATCTGATGTAAGCCCCAAGAAGGGTTAGTAAGATTTTTAAGGATGTTTATAAGTTGTTGTGTTTTCTCAGCAATTTCATTAACATGTTTGTTCCAGCGTAGAGATCTGTCTAACCACATTCCTAAATACCTATATGACTGCACAGACTCGAGTTCGTGATTTCGTAAAAATAAATGTGTTTGTGTGCGTTTGAAACCTCTACTAAAAAGACAGTATTTCGATTTTTTCACTGATAATTCTAATCCTAACTCATCAAGTATAACTAAGAACTCATTTAATGAATTTTGAATTTTGTAACAACAGTCCGTAATATTTTTACTACTTGTATATAAAACAAAATCATCTGCGTATTGGCCCATAAAATCATTCGTTATATTATTGCAAAATTTATAAGTGGCTATGTTAAATAAAAGGGGAGAGAGGGGATCACCTTGTGCCAAACCTATTTTGACGTGTCTAATCTCCACCTCCCCTGTAGATTCATCCATTACTTCGAGATGGCGTTCTCCAAGAAAATTCCACAAGTACTGGCATATAAGTTTACCAACCTTTAAGTGATCAAGTATAATTAACAATTTATCGATTATAATGTTATTATAAGCGCTTTTTATGTCCAGAAAGCATGCTAGAGTAGAGTAACCTTCCGTAAAACCTATCTGAATCCGAGTGACTAAGCGAGTTAAACAGTCCAGGCAAGATTGTCCTCTTCTCAAATAATTTATACTTTAAAACTTTAAAAAGTAGCGGAGCATGTCAATTGCTAAAAAAATAGATCTAAAATGTTTAAAAAAATCGCGCCATTAAGTAGTATGAATTTTAATTGCAAAATTAAACATACTATATTGGATGCATGATGCTTGCCGATAGATGGCGTTGGTCGTAAGACAAATGTGATTAGGAAATTGGGATGATCGAAAGATCAGTAGGATATCTCAGTGGCTTAGAGCACTTCCCCGGATTGGAAAAGACGCGGGTTCGATTCCCGCTCCTACTAAAAATCTCTTTTTCCTTTCACAAATAATTTATACTTTATAACATTTTATTTTGATAGCCCTGACAAATAGCTCCCGAATGACTGAGCGTAGATGTTCGGCCTTTCGGGAGCGCCCCGCCCGCGTCTCACCCCGCACCGCACCTCACGATTGCTCTGTCTAGACGTCTTCGATGGCCGTATGTTTCTTCGGCTGTGCCAGTGGTTTAGGTTGTGCGTTGATATAAATATCATTCGAGTAAGGGTACAAATAAGAATTCAATATAAACAATGTAAATATACTAATCAATAATTCATTTGGATTTGTACCTACAAATACACACAGGTAAACCTGTACATATCTGTAATACCTATTATACAACTAATATAATATAAATTGTTTATTTCTGAGAAACAAATAATATATCAATAATTCATAGTTGCGCAGAGGGCCTCATGGAGAGAGCCATGGTCGGGGTCTCCTTGCGCGACCGAAAAAGAAACGTGTGGATTAGCTGAAAAACACACATGAGAAATGTCGTGGAAACTGTCGCGTGGCAAAGGGAGCATGGGCATGGTCATGTTGCTCGGATGAGCATAGATAGATGGGCATAGATAAATGGGCATAGAAAGTCCTAGAGTGGAGGCCGTGGACGAACACCAGACATCGTGGTTGCCCACCTAAGCGATGGGTAGACGACATCCGATGACATGCCCTGCCTGGATAAATCAAGCAGTAGACATAGTGACCTGGAAGAAATTGGGAGCGGCCTACGTGTAGTTATCAACCAGGAGAGGCTGATTACGATGATGAATTAATTGAGCATCTGTTATCCGCTACGTAGTAGCTGTTGTGCGCGTGGCATTTAGGTTTTTCGCGGAATTCTAATTTATTTTCCAAAATGAAAGTAGCCTAAGTTATTTTTTATAACATCAGCTATCTGCCGGGTCTCCTCTCATGGTGAGAGGGAGTCCACCACCCTAGCCTAATGCGGGTTGGCAGACTTCACAATCCGTCGAGAAAATCTCTCAGGCATGCAGGTTTCCTCACGATATTTTCCTTCACTGACCTGTGATAATTTGTAAACAAACACACACATAATATCGGAAAATCTCAAAAAGTCAGAGGTGTGTGCAGTGAGGTCTCAACCTTGGACTTGGGATTGAACTCGATACCACTGTATTTGCAGTTCCTGCTTTTACTGTTAGGCTATCACTGCTATTATAGTTTTATATGCGTGTAGTAAAAACTTGTTATTTAAACATTACATAAAAATAATGTTCCTGCTGAATTACAAACATATCTTTCCATCGATTCAGTTTGCAATCTGGATGAAGCTGTTAATTATCCAATAGAAGTTTTAAACACTACTTACGAGTATACTTTAAATGTGCCTGATCTACCTCCTCACAAACTAGAACTTAAGATTGGTGAACCCATTATAATACTTCGTAATTTAAACCCACCGAAACTTTGCAATGGTACTACCTACTAGATTGCGAGTAGTACCTATCATTGCAAGGAAATGTTCTAAAAGGACTTTTAATATCCGAATGTGGAAAAGGTGAGACGGTATTTATAGGTACCACGAATCCCCATAATACCGACGAATTTTCTCTTTAAATTCAAAAGACTTTAATTTCAAGGGTTGCTTTATTTATTTTTATGAAATTCCTCGCGGACGAATTGCTAGTTATTAATATAATATTTTATTACTGCAACCAAATAAAACCGCATCGTAGTATTAACCAAAACAATCGCTTTTCTACTACATAGGATTAGGATAGGATTTAAGTGTGTGATCAATAAAATTAACAATTCTCAATACATGGTCTTATATCAAGGACCAAAGTTGCTCAGCGTCCCATAGACCGGGCTTGCTCAGTAACTCCATAATAAGGAGATCCGAAGGTGAATGGGAGTGACCGACATAGCTCACCGGGTTGGCTTGTTGAAGTGGCAATGGGCAGACCACGGCTGGACGACCGACAACCGTTCAGTAAAAATAGTTCTCGAGTGGCGACCATGTATCGAACAGCGCAGCGTTGGACGGTCTACCACCAGATGGGCCAGGGAGCTGTTGGATGCAGTTAGCAGGGGGCCACTCGTGGTAGCGCGTTCTTGGGTAGGTCTATGTCAAGCAGTGGACATAAAAAGCTGATAGATGGTAGATAATTAATTATTATTATTACATAGTTGACTATATTGAAATGTCATCTTTTGTGTACTTACACAATAATTGTTTCGCTAATCTTTTCTATGAAATGTCAGTAACTTTTAGATCCCATCAAACACTTGAAACATTAGGTATATTCAGTCTAATTAATGAATCGTGTTGCCGAGTGTCTGTTTAAGGTTGTTAATGGCGTTTTAACGAGCACCTTAAGTTCGGCCAATTAACCCACTGCCTACTTTTGTTTTGCGAAATTCGTTTTTTTATCTAAGATCCTCCAAAGGTTGCCCTCTCATGTAAAGCTGCCGTGATGAAATATGACCTACGTTTAATGAAACGTACGTAGAATACGTACGTAGAATGAGACTTCTAAAGTAACTGAGTCATTTATCCGTGTGGTAAGGGCCTAAGAATGCAAGTGTCACCAACACTTTCTTTCCCGCGGTTGTCGTACAAAAATAGCAATTAACAACCATTTCATTATTGGTGTCAAGGTTTAGTACTAAGTGGGAATAGTACCACTAACTCTCGTCTATCCGACCGTGATATACCCCCATGGGTTTTGATTATAGGGTAGCCGTCCGTTTATATATCCTTAGTAATGGTAAGATCAAAAAAGGTTTTTCCGTCAAGAATAACTCAATAGCGGCTCGGAGTTGGCGGTGTTTCAGCCCCGTGGCTCAGAAAGCACGTAATGCCGTTGGTTACTTCCGATCACACTGCGGTCGGGTCGGAATCCCGTCCCATCAGGCTATGAGAGTGAGGGAACAGAGAGTGCACTTTTGTTTATGCACACACTAGTGCAATATAATATCTCCTGCATACATGGCTATCGTTTGATAATTTGGTCCGTGTGGTGATGGACTTAGAATATAAGTATGACCACTTCATCCTTTCCCGCGGGTGTCGTACAAGGCGATTAAGGGAAGTAAGCAATTATCACCCATTGCGTTACTGGTGGTAGGGCTGGGTACCAAGTGAGCGCACTCACTCGCTATTGGGCCCGAACGGGTCGGTACCACCATCTTTTGTGTACTACCATGAATATACTGGCTGCCATGGCCGTAATAACAATCTAGAGATTATAAAAAAATAAATACTTTGGAAAATCCAAAAGTGCACGCCTCATAATCGTAATGTTTCCCAATAAAATTGATTATTTGAAAAGTAACTAATAATGTATTGGTCTTACTAAGTAGTTTTCAATAAATCACATAGATAGCGCTAATTTCAAAAAGTATGTAGTAAGTCTTATACGCCATCTAGCGCTAATTTGAAGAAGTACTTCTATATTGGTCTATAGAAATAGTTCTCACGAAATAAGGAAAGCACTGGTTTTAGTGTCGCGTCAAGCGTAAATATTCACTATTTTTTGTTTATTTAATAACAACTAAACCACATCGAATCAGACCTTGAAAAGTGATAGGGCTCTATTCGTAGTTATACTGTATTATAAAAAAAAATACTCGATTAGTAAAGTATTTCGGTCGTTATCGTGTTAACATACATTACCTACAACACACGGACGTCCTAGAGAGAACTTTTCTAAACAGTTTTTTAACTAAGTAGTTTAAATAACAAAAATGCCATCAAAAATATCATTACTCAACGCTTCGCTTATGAGACGTGCAAAAAGAGTGCCAGTAATAAGAAGAAAAAAATATCATATAGCCATTGATGTATAAAAAGAGAAGATCCATAATTAGGCACTAACTCCACTTTAAATGCAGCAGATTACGTTTTCCTGCACTTTGGGTTGAGTGCCCTCTGCGCTCACCAATTGTCCGGGTAAGGTTGTCATAGCCTTCTGAAGCTAAGAACCAAAGTCAAACAAAAAAAAATTCCTGCACTCATTTCGTTTAGTGTTTTCGACGCGTGAGCAGCTGCAACGTCCATAATGTATCAACATGCCTAGTAAAATCTCTTTTGAACAACTTATTGTCTGTCTCTTTTTCTCTCGTTCTTTCTGAATAGTGTCATTACACTCATATACGCAGTTAAGTTGTTGCGATTTTACTAAATTAATGCGACATGGATGCTACATTTAAGTAAGATAATATACCTTTTTTTTTATTTTAGGTGGGCAAAAATGTCCTACCGCACACCCCGCTGCCCGGGGAGACAACGGGGTGAATGGGGCTCTCACCCACTAAAAACCCACCGTGCGCCTCCACCCGCCCTTGCTACGGCGGATCACGGGTACCGCGTCAGTTACGACCGCGATCCGCAGGCGGCAGCCCCTACGGGCACCCTCTCTTGAGCGACGCCTCGCGCACTTGGGCGTCGCACCTTCGCGGTAGGCTTCCGCGGACGGCAGGGTACTCCCCGACCCCACCGTCCGCAGCCTCGGCTAGGGCGGCATCAGGCGCAGATAAGCGCGCGCACGCCGCCCCTCGCGCCGGCGGCGAATCGGGTCCGCGAAGGAGGATTCCTCACGGGCCCTCTCCGCCACCTCCTTCCGCGAGATGACAGCCTCGCAGAAGGTGGCGACCGCGGTCCAGGCCCTGTCACTGCCAACCATCACTCGCGCAACGGCCGGCAGCGACAGGTCCACGCCTATGACTGCAGCGAGTTCCCGGCGCTGCACATCCCAGGCCGGGCACGACTCGAGCGTGTGCTGCGCCGAGTCCTCGTCGCAGTAAGATAATATACCTACTACAACTTTTGCCTCGATTTCTAAAATAATATAATTGTGTTTACTTAATTTATAGATCAATGCTTACAGCACAATAATACAATACAATGATACAATACTACCACAATTCACAAACACCTGCTCACTCCACACATCAATTAAACTAAAGATCTTTATAACGAACTAAACTCATTTAATTGAAACTTAGAATTAGTTTGACTTGTGAGTATTTGTCTTCAACTCCCATGATTATGTTTGCAGAGTCCCCTATAACTACTCATATGCAAACAACGTCGGTATTCGAGCCTTCGAACAAAGCTAATTTAAAACTTGATATACCTATTTACATAATTCTGCACTATCGATGAAAAGTGACATAATTTTGTCCCGTTAAAATTGATATCCACGAAGCTTCTTTATCTGTAAAAAATGTCTTCGGGACTAATCAACATAATTTAGGTATTCTAGACCCAGAGATATAATATGTATGTTCGCCTGTCTGGTGTCAAGTGTAATAGGAATGCCTTGTTCTTTCCCATTCTAATCACTATGTTGGTTCCATTAAGTGAATTTAAAAGAGATGACGACTAAAGTTTACTGAGTGGGGAAACTGGGCGATCAGTGCGGCTCACGCGCAATGTTGTTATTGATACAGCAATTGCCGTGTACATTTTTTTTTGGAAATTATGACTTATGTCAGCTTTCTTATTGACGTAATACAATATACATCAATTGCCTAGTACGCGTACTAAATGTTCCAATTTTCCGCGAGCTGCTCAGACAGGCTTGCTTGGTTGGACCAAACTCAATCGTCTGTTACGTAATCAAATCAAACTCGATCGAGAAATTAACACATTCAGTAGGTCGATGCGTTGCTGTTTGAACACAGTATTCCGTATTCCGTAATATATTACTGTATTTTTTGCTCTGATAACAAATTAATGAAAAATCCACAACAAGTTGAGATTTTCTGTATTCTTAAAATTGCGTCCATTAGCGGCGATTACTGCTTACCATCAGTTAGATCGGAATTCGTCTGCTCCTTTTCCGTATTCCGCGGTTAACCATCTTATAAATAAAAAAATATATATCAAATGTGTACCAACCTGCTGAGCATCTCTTTGTCCAAAATGTCCGATATAGTTTGGGAAGATGGTAAAGTTGTAGGGCACTTTGTGCTGTTGGCAGAAGTTCACTATAACCGGTAAACAGACTCCTGGTGCTGGGTTTCTAGCTGCATGGGGCTGTGTCGGCGTTGGCCAGGTCACCACCGTTGATCGGTTAACGACTTGTGATACATACTGTCAGTACAAAAACATTTAATTACGACGAGACATATCATGGTTAACACAACATAATTTCTAGAAGTGTATTCCTACTATCGTTAAATTGTAACAGAGGATGTCTCTATAAATAACCGTATATGTATACATTTAAACACCTCTGAATCCAATTTTTTTAGTGTTTGTCTGTTTGTTTGTTTATGCACCATGCAAAGATTACTGAACTGTTTTTGATGCAACTTTTTTTATTTGTAGCTTTTTTTACTACTGTAAATAAATAAATAAATATTCACGGACATTTTCACACAACATCCCCTGGTCCCAAACTAAGCTTAACGCTTGTGCTATGGGTACCAAATTACGGATATAATACATATATATTAAACTACAAATTATAATTTGTGAATAAGGAAAAAGCGTACATACCCAATCTCCTTATCACATTTGTCTTAACGACCAACGCCCTCAATCGGAACGCATTTACATGCGTTAATCCAATCTATATAGTAGTAGTATGTCTAAAAGATAGTACTGTAGCTCAGTGGATTAGAGCACTTCCCCGGATAGGAAGGGACGCAGGTTCGATTCCCACTTGTACTAAAATACTCTTTTTCTTATTCACAAATTATAATTTGTACTTTAAGAGTAGCTGAGCATGTCAAGTGCTTAAAATATAGACCAAATGTTTAAAAAAAATCACGCCATCAAATATTATGAATTTTAATTGCAAAATTAAACTTACTATATTGGATTAATGCTACATGCATGCGTTCCGATTGAGGGCGTTGGTCGTTAAGACAAATGTGATACGGAGATTGGGTATGTCTAAAAGATAGTACTGTAGCTCAGTGGATTAGAGCACTTCCCCAGATAGGAAGGGACGCATGTTCGATTCCCGCCTGTACTAAAATACTCTTTTTCCTTATTCACAAATTTTAATTTGTACTTTGAGTAGCTGAGCATGTCAAGTGCTAAAAATATAGATCAAAACTAATATATATTATTAATTTTCTTTTTTTGTAAATACTATAATAGATAGAAAGCACCCAGACGCAGTACAAATATCTGTATTCATCACACAAATAATTGTCCTGAGTGGAAATCGAACCCACGACCTCGTGCACGGAAGTCGGTTACACTACCGACTACGCCACGAGGCCTGTCATGTGGGACTGTATCGGAAACCTTAGGATATAACCAAGAAAAGCGGCTAGCGGCGGGACCGTAGAGAAAACCTAATTCTAGTAATATAAAAGACCTATGCCTGTACATATATGATATTTGAGCAATAATTACTATATTAGGATATTTAAGCAAGCGGGCGGTGGCGCTTTCGCGAGCACTTGCGCCAACTGTCCCCGAGGCTCGTCGGCGCAGCGTCCGTTCTTGCACGGCTCATGCCGAATATGGGCGGACCCAACAATGTGTGCCGACGCCTTTATACGGGGGTGGTTCGGTCGATGGCGCTGTACGGTGCACCTGTGTGGGCGGAGTCCTTGGACGCGCAGAATACAGGGCTCTTCTGTGGAGACCACAAAGAGTCGTCGCGTCCAGGCTCATACGCGGATACCGCACGGTGTCGACCGAGGCGGCTTGCGCGTTGGCCGAAATCCCTCCGTGGGACTTGGAGGGGGAGGTGCTCGCCGAGGTGTATTTGCGGGCGTCGCAAGAGTGGGCTAGGGGCGGTCGCCTCCTGCCCAGGGAGGTGGCCAGTTGGAAGGGCGTCAGAGCGATGCTTGGCAGCGACAGGAATTGGGCCGCGGTCGCTGCCTTTTGCGAGGAGGTCATCTCGCGGAAGGAAGCGGCGGAGAGGGCCAGGGAGGCTGATCCTTCCGCAGACCCGAACCACCGCCAGCGACTGGGGCGGTGCAGGCCTTAATATTTGCCCCTAATGTCGCCCTAGCTGAGGCTGTGGGTGGATGGACCGGGGAACGTCCGCCACCCGCGAAGGTGCGACGCTCCGTGTGCGGATGCGTCGCTCAGTTGAGGGTACCCGAGAGGGTAAGCCGCCGGCGGACCACTGAAGTAACCCAACACAGTACCAGCGGCCCGTCAGCGTAGGCGGAGAGATGGCACACGGCGGGTTTCTTTAGTGGGTGTGGGCCCCACACTACCCTGTTCGTTATTTTTTCCCGCCTAAACAAAAAAAAAAGGAAGTTTAAGCAAATCTGAAAGCAATATTTTTTTAACAATTTTTGTTGTTTGCACATTACACAAAACTACTAAACGGATTTTGATACAACTTTTTCGTTTGAAAACTTTTAATTAGATTTAAAAACTGGTATACGTTTTATATCGCAACTACCTATATCGAACCTGAGAATTAACTTAAAAAACTAACTTAATATAGGCAAAGGCAAGCATTATTATAAAAATATAAAGAACTAGATTTTTCAAGTGACGTCATCTTCGTAAACTTTATAGTATAAATAATACGTCACTAGGGTACATTTATCTTTTAAATATACTATGCGGGTGGCAAAGAAGCATAGCCGCTAGTGTTAGAGTTTCAGGCTAACCATATGGTAATATGTTGGTAGAGTTATATTCATTTAGTATTAAGAGTATAGTCTACGGTTATAAAAGTGTGTTTATTATCCACTTCCGTTAGTATGATACCGTTAATAATTATTTATAAGAATGGAAGTTCATTATATTTCTAATATTAAAATTATAACATATTTAGTTTATTTGATAGTTGTAAAAATAATGTAGATTTATATTAAGGATATTACAATAATTGTGATTTATTTACAATTAAAATAATTATCGATATGAAATCATAATGAAGATAGATACATATTACGGACACGTACCTATATTGGATTTGGGAAGAGGGTTCATTCTGTTTTCGGCAGTGACTTAAGGCGGACGAACTAAAAACTTGTAACGACCAACAGAAAATAAAGAAGATCAACCGACATTTAGTTTCAATATTACCCTGATCTTATACTAGCAACACCAGAGGGATCGCTCGCAAGTTGCCAACTTTAAAAACCCGTTTCTTAGGATATGGAGAGGAACCATATTAAGGACAGAGTAAGGAGGTGACTTCGGCCTCCTCACCCACCATATGAGACATAAAAAATAAAAAAAGCTGCCTAAAATACTGTACGAGAATACAACACAAATTGTAGCTACTGAAATGGATTTATTGCTACAAAAAACAAGGTAATATAATTGTTTAGATAATAATGGTTTGCCTTTCCAACTTTTTTTTTCTAAAGGGTTGTTTTCAACGGAAGGCTCTATAATGAAGGCTCGTTCTGGCTTTCAGTAACACTGTATATTGTTTGGACTTGCGTTTGCGTCGACGTTAGACTTTAGACAATAGCAATTTGGCTCATTTTGAGTACAATAAAATTGTGAAAAGACTTCATGTAAACGTTAATTAGTTTTTACGTGATGCCTGAATAAACAAGTAAACAAACAAACAGCATTTCTAAAAAAATCTTTTGTTTTCAAATGCAATTATGTTATTCTATCATTATTTAAAAATGCACACACACACAGACATTTAGAAGGTCTTATAGGTATAATTACAGCGCCATACGAGACATCTTTTGTAAGCGCCACTCCAACGCTTAATATAAAGGTACTCGAAATATGATCTTATCTTATATTGATAGCGTATGTTTGTTGGAAACCTATGATTTTGGATTACATTCCCGCTTCCTTGCTCCGCGTCCATTTTCTATGTAGATATTAAGTAGTAGAACGATAAAATGTATTGATAAAACATTTTTTTTAACATAAATCTGTTTCGTAATAGTTGCAAGAACTTGCTTTTCTTGTTTACAAAAAAATATATAATTTAACAAGAAAACAAGAATAAGATTACTGCAAGAGAAGATTAATTAAATTCAACCTATATATATTGGCTATTAGGTATCTTATTGTGATTTAGTAAGCTGGTAGAAGAATATCGTCAGGCACAGTCCACCTGGTTCAAAACTATATCTATGTATATTTTTGAAACGTAAACCCTTAAGAGATTTCTTCTCGGCCCGTGAAGTCTGTCTAACTAGTGGTTAAAGGAAAAACACATTTAGTTGCCACTTATCCCAAAACTTTGAGTTGAAATAAAGCATGTTGTGGTTTTTATACATTACCGACCTGTACAGCAGGATTGGCTCGGAAGTACGCGAACAGTGCGCCTGTGATAGCCAACAAAGCGATCGCATTCAGTACGATCTGCATCAGACGAAACTTATGTGGAGATGGGTCATTGCTGGCGCCTCGCATATCTCTCAGCATCTGATGGAGAAGAAAATTGATTATTTAGACTATAGTTGCCGATGATTTAACTGGCAGAGCACTGATCAACTCGCGTTTATTTATCGAATCCAGGGTGGCACAAAAACTCGAAAGGTCACACTCAATATATTCCTCACTCCCGCTCGTGGGAGCCGGAGATCGTTCAGCGCCCTTCGGCGCCCGGTGCCTCTCCTGCAGTTCAGGAGGTTGGTGGTAGCCTCCCGTTCCGTTTCCGCGGCCTCTTTGGCGTACATCACCTCCTCATAAAATGAGGCGGTGGACTCCCATGCACTCTCAATCCGGACCATGGACCGAACCAAGGTCGGTAGCGAGAGTATGTCACGTCTGTTGCCACGATCAGATCACGGCGCTAAATTGACCACGCTGGCTACTCCATCTACGTATGCAGCGCCGTGTTCTCCTGGTAATTTCAGCAGCAATGGCACTGGGCCGACTCTTCTCTGCCTATTCAACACAGGTATTTCCCAGTGCCACCGTGTCCGGTTAGCAGCTGTATCAGCCGGCATGAAAGGATGCCGTGACGTCTCTCTGACTATTCTTCCATGATGGGACTTACCGCCGCTATCACGGTGTGCATATGCATTTCCTAATTTAACTACATACTTAAAAAAATACAAGAAACATACACATTTGTTGTATACTAACATATTGATATTCTTTTGGGACGACGAGTATGTACCGTTGATTACAAACTTTGAGATTGAGCAACTTTGACAAAGAAATATACTACAAAGTATAAAAGTAAAGTTTACTTTTAGCTCCGAGGGGGTACTTTGAAAAGTTGCTATTCTAATACAACGTTCTTTTAGATGGATTATCCTTAAATGAGATATCGAACCTATGGTTACTTAGATAAGTTAGAAATAAGACGCCTATATGAAACCACAACTTGGATTTCTATTGCACCTGATAGTAAGTAAGGTTACTGCTGTTCATAGACTTGACTATACTGTACCATCAAGTGCTGTTTACGATTTCAAATGCTATGAAATTAATGCCTTTCTCCATCTACAACTAAAACAACCAGCAATAGGAGGAGCGTACCCTTCGGGTATTGTTGATCGAAGAGCGTACCCATGGAAAAAAATTGGATGGTGACCCTTGTATTCTTAGTCCATCATCACACTATCTTGGCTTGGTGCTTATTATACTGAAACTTTTCTAAGCAGTATAATTTTGATGGGTTTGATTTGGTATTCTGATGTTGCATTACGTGTGCTGGTGGCAGCATCGGATGTCCAAGTCTCAACCTTCCTCTCCAACCTCTTTCTGCTTCCCTAGGGTCGTAAGTGATGGCTTTTGTATGGCTAGGGTCTTATTACTGTCTACTGAAGGAATGTAATATAGTTCCGGTGGCCCACCAATAATGGCGGAGAGACGGCGCGTGGCGGGTTTCTTTAGTGGGTGAGGGCCCCACATTACCCTGTTCGTTGCCCCGAACGATGGGGTGTGCGGTTAGAAACATTTTTTCCCGCCTTAACAAAAAAATTTGCTGTAGCTAGTTGACATAAGGCTGACCGTATGATTGTTTGTCACCATTAAAATATAAACAAGTCTAAATTAGTTACAATGTTTAAAAATCACCAATTCCTTCTGATCTCTCTCTTTACTCCACCGTCTCACCCTGGTCAGCTTCTAGTTATAACAAATATTCATCGAATTCATCCCAATCAGCCCAGACCATGATACTACTACTGTAAGTTGGTGAAAAAAGCTGATATTCTTCTTTTGAACAATTTTTTTAAATCATAAGTAAGGAAACTCGGTAAAACTAAACTTTTTTATACTACGTGGGTGACAAACAAGCATACGGCTCACCATGTGAGTTGGCTTGTTTGCCTAGAAAGCTTTTGAGCTGGTAAGCGGTTACCGTGGCCAATAGATGCTAGCAAAACTAGAGGCATCATTAATGCATAGCCATCTCAGGAAAAGGATAGGAAAGGAAGGTTAATGAGGAGAGGATGGGGAGGGATTCGGTCCTTCGGCACTCTCACTCACCATACAAGGCTCTACTACTAGCTCATAAAAACAAA
This sequence comes from Leucoma salicis, assembly GCA_948253155.1. Taxonomy (NCBI): domain Eukaryota; kingdom Metazoa; phylum Arthropoda; class Insecta; order Lepidoptera; family Erebidae; genus Leucoma; species Leucoma salicis. Next base: position 1,343,449 of record OX411804.1, read on the forward strand.
TAAAACTTAATCAAAATCCGTTCAGCCGTATGGAAGCTATGATGCTACAGACAAACACTGTCACAGATGGTGTATCTGTCTCAGTCTGTACTCAGTTATACACAATAAACTTAAGTACACACCTTAGTACTATTACTGTACATTATCCCTTGTAATTAAGATCTATGCGTGTATATAAATAAATAAATAAAAGTATATATCACTCTTATACACACTCTTACACTACTCTACGTTTAAGTAAGCAGTAATTGGATTTATTTTTTACAACCTGTCTAAGTCGAGCTTAAGTCCTCTCGGTATCAATCAATTGTGGGGATCATAAGATGATTACGGTAGGAGTACTTGTATACTACATCTCAATTTCTTATTTAATTGTCTATTTTTTGTATTATAAATGATTTCGGAGAAGATTCTCTTCATTTTGACAAGATTGTAATTACAATTACGTTGAACGTATGCGGATTTAGTTTTTTTATAGTGGTAAATCGTAATTTGATCGAAAGAGTTCTTAGCTATAATTAAAAAAACTGTTCTACCGTTTGAAGACTCAGCTTTTTTCACCACTAGTTTGATGCTTGGGCTCATTGGAATGGTTTTAATAATCTGTCTATACTATTATAAAGCTGTAACAGACCTGTGTCAGTACATTCAAGACATTTGAGAAAAAATGACTGTAATATAGCCTATTAATATAGCCTAGATAGGCGTGTCTAAACACAATACGATTTTCAGAAATGAAAAAATCCGCTTTGCTAATAAAACAATAATTATCGTTAATAGACACATTACTTGAATAAAGTAATCGTATTAATATTGCAATACTCGTAAATTCACGTGCCAAATCTCTGTGGTATAACATTGAAGTGCGATTGCAGCTGCTCTCGAATGTAAATTAATTTCAAGTCAAAAGAGGTCGCGATTTCAAAATTGCATTATCCTTTTCAGTTTTGAGTATATCAACGACGCATAATAATAACTCAGGGGGGTTAATTACATTTTCTACTCTTGCTTTGTATTTTTGTACACATATTCAAGCTTTATCAATTCATCGGCAATAGTTTTACGGTACATTTGTTAGTGTTATATTACATAGGTAAAATGTAGATCAAAGTGTGGATTGTGCTTATCCAGGAATAAAGGCGCGTATTATAAGAAAGCGGAGCTTAGCGGTGATAGCCTAGTGGTGAAGCCAAGGACTACAAAGACAGTGGTATCGAGTTCGATCTCGATTCCAAAAGACCTCGTAAGGCACACACCTCAGACTCGAGATATTTCGAAATGATGTGTGTATTTGTTTACAATTTATCACTGCTCGGTGAAGGAAAACATTGTGAAGTAGCCTGCATGCGTGAGAGATTTTTTATCCGTGTGGTGACGGATTAAGAATACAAGTGTCACCACCCCATTCTTTCCCACGGGTGTCGTATGAGGCGACTAAGGGAAGTAAGCAAATTATCATCCATTGCATGACTGGTGGTAGGGCTGGGTACCAAGTGGGAGTACTCACTTGGTATCCGGCCCGAGCGGGTTGATACCACCATCTCCCGTGTGACCGGCCATGAAGCACATCGTCGCGTTTTGACTGTAGCAGGAGATAGCCGTTTATATTTCATTTCATCTGTGAAATGAAATGGTGAGCAGCGGCTTGACAATACTCTCGGTATAGTCGATTCCATGGGCGGCGGTTACCATTTACCATCAGATGGACCGTGGTTCGTCTGCCACTGCATGCAATAAAAAATAAATAAAAAAAATTGTGGCTTGTAAAGTCTGCCAACCCGCATTGGGCCAGCGTGGTGGACGGTAGCCTAATTCCTCGCACCATGGGAGGAGACCCGTGCCCAATAGACAGATAAAGGGTTGAAAAAATTAAAATTTTAAAAAAGATATTCTATAATTTTACAAAACTATGTGGACACATGCACACAATAGAAATAGTGATAATTTCAGATAAATATTATTTGCAGAACCGAATTCGCCCTTAGTGTTGTCTTGGGACATCGTGAAAAATGTCAGCCCATTACCTAAAAAATTCTTACAATCTAAATATTGCAACAGCTGGAAATTAAATACTTTAGGCTTAAGCGCTATCCACACATTTCCGGGTACCCGGCCCTGCCGTGTTCCGTCAGGGACGGGGAAAAAATCGGTTACGTACAAATTGTACGAACTTGTTCACATAGCTCCGTGTCAGGCGCGTCCGGATCGTCAGTGTCCCGGAGCACGCTCGGACGCACGGACGCTCTGGCAGTGCTATCCGATTTTTTTTCTAGGTACGTTGACGACATACCCTAATACGTTTTGCCTGCTGACAGTCTTCTTGGTGATCTGCTTCTTCTTCATCTAGCACTATTGCAATCATTGCTAATTCTACATTGTTAAATAAGGACATCGTGCTGTGTGCGTATCAGCTAAAGAAACAGATTACACTGATACCCGATTTCCCTGATATGTGTGAACACGGGTGACGGATGGCACGTCCCTGACGCGAACACTGAAACAAACAACTCGGAACACGGATAGCCCTGACCCGGAAATGTGTGGATAGCGCTTTAGTGCCCCTAGTAGAAATCCAGCACTTAGTAATGTGATAATTAACGAATAGACACGTACAATGTTATTTACATTGTTCCCATCTCTCGTGCCTTAAATCCGAACCCAAGCGAACCTTTCACGGTAAACACAAGCGCTTAATGTGTCGTAATATTTTAATTGCGATGCGACCACTTGCGCTTACTATATATTATATAATATGCCATATATATGTATATTTCTTTGTCTCTTGGACACAAAAATATCTTTAGAATATCTAACTAATAACTGATATTTTCAACGCCTGTTTTACCAATCTCTAGATATTTTTTTGTAAGGCTCAGCAGTAATATTCTTGTGGTACCAAGAACCAGTCTAAGGGACAGAGTTATGGAAGTAGAATCTCTAGTATTAAATCAAGACATGCCTTCAAAACAGGATATAATGTGGTTTCAACTCACCCGATGATGCAAAGACATGTTGCTGCCATTCTGAAATCTGACAATGGTCTGGAGCGACGCCGGTGTCGACATACTCTTGATAATGGATCCATTGCCAGAGTCTTTCTCCTGCTGCTCCTTTAATAAAAGTCCTCTAGCTATCTTCGCATTTAGGCTCTTGTTAACATGCTGATGAGGCAATAACGGAGCCTCCATCGTCTTTGTCGTATAAGATGGTGAAGACGTTTGGCTAAACGAATCCGAAGAAACGTTGGAATCTTGTCGGACGCTGATATTTGAGCCTGAGCTTGGAGATCGCTTGATCGGCTGGACCGGATTTTGTGGCAACGGGGTTGGTGTATAAGGAGTTGAATCAGGTAGTCTTTGAGGTGGCCTTCTGTTTGGAGGGGCTTGTGGATTTCTGTTGCAGTCTAACCGGGGTTGTGGTTGAACTGGCGCTATGGTACGACTGTTTTTGTTACCGTTTGGATCTGCGGTAGGAGCTGCGTTAGGTCTTGGTGGAGTTGGAGGAGGGACTCTTCGAGGAGGCTGAGGGGAGGAGCGGCGAGGAGGTGCCGGTGGTGGAACTGGTAATATCGGTGTAGGTGGTAGCATCGCTGCCGTGCGTTGAGGGACGGGCGGTGGTTGTGCTTGTACTGGCTGGACTTGTGGAGGCGGTTGGATCTAGAACAAAAAATAAACTTGTGTTTATATTTTTTTTTTGTATAAAAAATAATTAGCCCCCTGTTCAGTGCAATCTATCTCATCAAATATTTTATTTTGTGGTGTTGTTATATAAAACACTGTGTTGACGGGCCTCGTGGCGTAGTCGGTAGTGTAATCGAATTCTGTGCACGAGGTCATTCGATTCCCACTCAGGACAATTATTTGTGTGATGAACATAGTTATTTGTACTGCGTCTGGGAGTTTAATCTCTATTATATGTATATATTTACAAAAAAAAAGTTATATAATGTGTTATATCCGTAATCTGGTACCCATAGAACAAGCGTTAAGCTTGGTTTGGGGCCAGAGGACGTTGTGTGAAAATTCCGTGAATATTTATTATTATTATTAAAACAACCTTTGCCCCGAATTCCGCCGCAGTCAAAGACTAGTTTTTAGGTTATATCTCAGGTTCCCGATATAGTAGCAGGATAAAATGTATACCTGTTTTTAATACGTGTCAAGCGCTAAAATACAGATCACAATAATATGTTTAAATAATCGTATGAATTTTAATAATAATTAAACTAACTATATTGGAAAAAAATGTAACCAAATATATTCGTTAAGTGGCGTGGATCTTAAAGACATCTAAAACAAATGTGAAATGGAGATTGGGTGTTACTATTAGGTGACTGCGATAGCTAAGTGGGCCAGAGCACTTCCTAGATTGGATGGGACGTAGGTTCGAATCATGTTTGCAGTAAATCTCTCTTTTTCCACTTTCACAAATAATTTATTCTTTATAAAAAATGTTTTGTTTCAAAGACTCCTAAATAGTCTAATACATTCATTTTTTCTCAATTATCTTAAATGTACAGACATGCTCTATTAGATAACAACTTTAAAATAGTATAGATAGATGACAAACCTCCATTAAAATATTTAATAAGTACTACTTATTTTGATCTGTATTTTAGCATTTGACAGCTACTTTAAAGAACAAATTAAATTGTGAAAGTGGAAAAAGATGTCTTTACTGCGAACGGGATTCGAACCTGCGTCCCTTCCAATCTGGGCCAGTGCGCTAGACCACAGTGTGCCACCTGTGGGCCTAACCAAGTTGCAATCTATGATCGAATGATATGAACCTTAAGTCATGTGACTTAGCGTTGAAAATATCGTTAAAGATATCAAATTTCCATACGTTTTAATAGTTTTCTATAGCGTTAGCGATCATAGAATGCAACTAGGCTAGGCCCGCTGATCTCCAATTCACAATTGCTTTTTAAAACTCTACTACTTACTTTCGGAATAGGCCTGGGTGGCGCAATTCTGGATGGCGGGCAATAGGGTAATGCGTCAGACGGGCAGTACACGAACCCTGATGGTCTTTGCGGCTGTGCCGGAGCACAAGCAGCAGTGGAATGTCGGCGAGGAGTGCCTGTATTCGGTCGGAGAAGCTCCAAAAGTTTTTCTCCCGGTGATGCTGCCAGACTGCCCGCTCTACCACAACTGCAGGAAAGAGGATGGAGTTAATTTGATTGTAAATATTACTGCTCCAGGATAAAGGCCTCTCACAGAATAACATAAATAATATTTTTTTTTATTGCATGTAGTGGCAGACGAGCCATGGCCCATATGATGGTAAATGGTAACCGTCGCTCATACGAGTAGACTCATCTATACTGAGAGTATTGTCAATCCGCTGCTCACCATTTTATTTCACCGATATGAAATGAAAGAATAAACGACTATATCTTGCTACAGCCAAAACGCACCGATGTGCTTCATGGCCGGTCACATGGGAAATGGTGGTGCCAACCCGCTCGGGCCCGATACCTACTGAGTACTCCCACTTGAAACCCAGCCCTACCACCAGTCATGCAATGGATGATAATTGCTTACTTCCCTTAGTCGCCTCATACGACACCCGTGGGAAGGACTGGGGTGGTGACACTTGTATTCTTAGTCCGTCACCACACGGACGGATTTTTTTATACTGCGTAGGTAGCAAACAAGCATACGGCCCACCTGGTGGTAAGCGGTTACCGTAGCCTATAGACTCTAGGAACACTAGCGGCATCACTCGCGCGTCGCTATCACTAAGAAAAGGGATAGGAGGTATATTAAGGAGAGGATAGGTAGGATACTAAGGAGAGTGCAAGAATAATAACAAGGATAGGATAGGAAGGGGGTTCAGGCCTTCGGCACTCTCACTCACCATAAGAAACACAACAGTACTTCTACTGTTGGTTCACGCTGATCTTTTGTGAGAGGGTGGTGCTTCCCCGATCGAGCCGGCCCGTTCATGCTGGAATAAGCAAGGTTCTACCACTTCGATGCATTTTGTTTATTAAGTGAGAGCGTCATAAACACATGTATCTTTTCATCTTCCTATCTTCTTTTATATCCACCTTCTACCCCTTTTTGGAGTTGGCAATGAGTAAACGCTACCCGGGATGTTGCTAGCATGAACAGGCTACGATTAGCCGTATACCACCCACCCTTATAGTTATGTAGAAAAATAGTTTTGCTATGAATTACACACAATGCGACTTTTATTGGTCGACTAGAGGCCCGTCCCGGCTTCGCATGGGTAGACATTTATTTTTAAACATTTTGGGATAAACGTAGAGTAAATGTATTTTTATACAACACACCTATTTATATATAATATAGCCTATATCATTTGTATACATACACAAATACAAATCTCTCCTCTTTATAATATTGGTTTGTATCGGCGTTACTGTTGCATATTTTAACATGAAAAAGTAGTTATTCTGACATAAATGTTATAGGTAGACGTATTGTATTATGAATTTTTTTGTAGATATTGATGTCCTCTATAAAACTGTAGTACATCACTTTACTCTATTGCCAATAATTTACGCAGCGTACGCGATATAGGGCTTTTTTGATAGTTTTTCACACGTTGGATTACATAATCAAAGTTCTCATACGGATCCCTAACTTATTTGAAAATATTCTATCGTCTGTGTTCATCAGGGACAATGTAGGGTTCTTATAGTGAAAAAACTTTTCAAATAGATCCAGTAGTTTGGGAGCCAATTCAATGCATGCAAACAATCAAATCTTTCCTCTTTATAATATTGTGGTATAGATGCTTTCACGAAAAGAAAAAAATATAAACACCATTTAAATATCATTATCGCCATGACCATTAGCAGCGAAGCAATCAGTGAGTAAACGGGAACAAACTGAAAGGTCAAATTGTTATAGCCTTAATTTACTTGTAGTAATTATATCTTCGATCAACTACACCAGAATTAAATATATTAAAAACAAAACGGCGTTATAACGGCAAGCGTAATATTAGAAAGGGTTGACGGCAGAAATTGAATCTCTGAATGATGACTCTCTCATCAAATACCGTTCGTTTCTAAAAGCGATGACCTCCAAACTCTTTCGTAAAGATCACTCGGGGAAGATACATATGGCGACAAGTTAGGTCAGTATTTCCCAAAGTGCAGCGGCTCTTTATATTTTGTAAAGTCCATTAGCAGTCTCGAAGATATGAGGATTATGGGGCATAAACACAGATCACAGAAGATCAGCGTCAACTGTAAGCTGTTCCAGATGGTGAGTAAGAGCGCTGGAGACTCACTCCTCCTCATTATCCTCCATCCTCGCCTTATTATCCTTCCTTTCCACTTTCTATTATTTTCATTGGATTAGGCGACGCGGGAGTGATGTCTCCGGTATTGCTCGCGTCTATAGGCTACGCTAACTGCTTACCATCAGAAGGGTTATATTCTTGTTTGCCACTCACGTTGTATAGAAAAAAACCTTGCCACGAAGTAAAAGATATTTTAAGGATTTTTTAATATAAAGGTAATGACCATAAGAAGAAGTAAATGTTTTATACTTTGATCTCAGAAATAAAACATTTCCCATACACATAAGCATTTTTAAAATAAATTATACTTGCAATTATAGTTACGTAAATTATGATACATAGTGTAAAAAGGTAAGTAAGCCCCATGGGGTCTAGTAGATTCTATTAATTAAATGGTGGGCAAACCTTGGAATAAGTTTGAGAGCCTCTAGTTTAGTCGAATGAGTGTGAGGTGAAGGACCTTTTGCCGTAGTTTTGTACGTCACCCTCGGGGCAGGGCGGGGAGTTTATTTTGTGTCAATAACTTTATCCAGGTAGAATTTTGTTTAGATTTTTTTAGGATTATGAATATAGTACATTTGGTATCTATCTATACTATTATAAAACTGTAAGAGAGTTATCTCTGTACATTTAAGATATTAGAGGAAAAATGAATGTATTAGGATATTACTATTTTGGCGTCTCTGAACACAAAACATTTTCTTTAGAATTTTTGTTTGTTTGTTTATTCTGGCCTCATGCATATTCTTTTATGTTTGATAGCTCTTGATTAGACTTAAAAACTGGTATACATTTGATCCCGCTACTATATCGGGAAGCTGATATATAGCCTAAAAAGGCTAGTAATACCTAAAGCAGGACTTTGAAATCCCTTGAACCATTTCACATTCATCAGGAGAAACAGTTTTTTTTTTATATAAGTTTATAACTTAAACTGGAAGAAGTTCAAATATATTTTTTTAAATACTGAAGTGGCATTGGGCAGTTTATGTAGTGATATATGACCAACGATTCTACAACCATTAGTGAAGACATATTGCACGACGCAGTGTAGAATGTCCTGCCACCAGAGAGGGGTGCAGAAAGCCAATGGATGCAAGTGGCACAGAATCAATAAAGCACTTTGACTCGGCGAAAACCGATCCACTCACCGAAAGGGTAAGCCACAGGCGGACCACTGAAGGAATGTAATATAGTTCCAGTGACGGAGATACGGGACACGGCGGGTTTATTTAGTGGCTGCGGGCCCCACACTACCCTGTCCGTTGCCCCGAACGATGTGGTTAGGAACATTTTTTCCCGCTTTAACAAAAAAAAAAAATAGAATTGTCCCACCCCTCTCTACTCACGAGAATCGTAAGAGCCGAGTGAGGAAATACCGGGGGAGTGGGCAGCAGCACTCCCTCGAGTATTAACAACATCCACTGCGATCGCCAACCCGCCTGTCAAACGTGGCGATTACGGCATTATCCCCCATGACGGGACCGCTCGTTGTGGCGTTCTCTTGGGGGGGCCTATGTCCAGCAGTGGACGTTGAAAGGCTGATGGATGGATGAACAAAAAAAAATTAAAACGGGCTATCACTGTCAATATAAGCTAAGTTGCAAGTGAATATTCTTTTGACAACCGGTGTAATTTCGACCCGGAATTCCAATGTCACAATTAATACTGTGGAACTTTCCTAAATCTCGAAAATTCCACGAAAAAAATACTTTTCCCAACGTGGAATGCTTAATTACAATTTCCACTAAAAGCTATCAGGTAGGGTATTGAAAGTCCTCCCTTTATCTCTGTAACAGATAATTGCGATAAACAATGGAGCGAGTAATTGTAGCGGTTTGTGAAAACTCACTTGTAATCTAACAAATAAAAAGACTCGCATTGTTAGTTAATTATGCGTTAAGCTCCGGAGCAGTTGCTCGGGCAACTTCTAGGATGGCTTAATCGGTATAGCGTCTAGAACGACAAACCAGATATCACAGGTTGCATCCCCGCACATGGCCTTTTTTATGTACATATTTTCTGTTTTCATATGTTGTTTAACGGTGGCAAACAAGCAAACGGTCCCTCGGTTGGCAAATGGTAGAAACTTAGAGACTATCAATATTAGGGGAATTGTTCACTGTGCTCAACTTGGAGGTGGTGGTGAGGGCGTGGAGAACGCAGCGTTTTGTATAATTTGGTAGCCTGTATTAAATAGTGAATCTATTATTGTGTATATATTATTTGCCGGGCTCCATGCATATATGCAAAAAAACAAATTGATGATTGGTTCATTAGTTACGACATAAAAGCGTAAAAGGTGCACTTTTTTATGATGTTAATAGGGATGAAAAAGAAAGTATGAGCCGCCTGAAGAAATATGGTTACTAATTATACTATACAACTTTGTTGTATTAAAGATGACACATACATAACTAGCGTCAAAAACAAACAAATAATAAGTGCTACAGTAATTTCTCAAGGCTGTAAAGTTATCCCTTTACTTATAAGCCTCCCCAATTTCCAGCTGTCTCTCTGACAGCTTAATAATGTAAACATTTGGGTTAAGAAGTAGATAAGCGTTGGGTATGTCCTTCATTGGTAAGACGGACTGACAAAACATTGGAATTGCAAATGAAATTTTGATTTTACAATAAGGGAGGTAAAGAATCATACAGCCTGCCCGATGGTTACCTGGTAGTTGAGGGGATAAGAGGTAGAAAGGTCATAGAGAAGGCAGAAGGAAGGGGTATGAGCTTCTGGCGCTCTCACTCACCCAACGAAACCTTTTTGTTTCATAGCCGTTTAGTAAAAAAAAATTCAAAGCAGTCATGAGTACTGCTGGCAGAAGTTAAAACTTAAAATTATAAACAAACAGTTGTTATTTTTGGATATCCAAATTAATTGTTTGATCTTAAATGTAAATAAACTTTAAATAAAAATTTATTCATAAAAAAAATATTTAAATTACCTATTTATTTTTTCATTCACAGCTGGCCCAGCGCAATAAGTTATAAGTACTAATAGAAACAACAGATTAGTGTTATAGATTAACACGTCACGTGACCAAAGCGTTCGGTGACGATGACGCGAGTTCCATGATTTTTGTTCACCAGCAAAGTGCTCAACGCGCCTAAAGAAGTTTACATTTCAAAAATTTATTGTCTCGGTGGTCTAGCGGTATTGTATGTGACTGTGTATCATGAAGTCTAGAATTTGAATCCCTGGTAGGTTGGGCCTGTAAAAAGTTATTGGAATTTTCTGCTAAGAAATTTTTAAACTCGGAGTTAAGAAGTTGGCGGTGCTTCTGCCCCGTGCCTAGGAGAGTGCGCTTGTGTTTACGCACATTCGTGCACTGTAATATCTACTACTTCTATGGTTAGTGTCTCTGGACACTGGCCGTAATTACGGTCCAGGATTACCACGAACTCTTATTGCGATCCAGTTTAGGACCCAAACTGAACTGAATCGCAATTTCGTACCATGACGTGTCAAAGACGCAATCTTTTGTTTTTTGCCGAATCAGCACATAATCTGAATCGCAAACATGACATCATTGTATTGAAATTCGTACCATGAACTTACTTGACAACCTAAACAAGATCGCTTAATTAGACACCATGGTACAAAATACAACAGCACACCTATTGCACGCCTCATAAGCGAAGCGTTGAGGTGTGTTCTACTCCCGGTTTACACGGCACAACTGTTTTTTCAAACTTAAAATGTCTCTACTTATCATATATTGCACTTGTAAAATAATATCTACACACACATATAAAGAACAAACACTATTGTTAACACTCATGATATTTTTGATGTCATTTTTGTTATTTAAACTAATTAAAAAACCGTTGGAAAAAAATCTGGCTTGGACGTCCGTGAGTTGTAGGTAATGTATGTTAACACGATAACGACCAAAATACTTTACTAATCGACCCTTTTTTTTCGTTTACGAATTATTATGACTAGGAATAGAGCCCTATTACTTTTCACGATCTGATTCGATGTGGTTTAATTGTTATTAAATAAACAAAAAAATACTGAATATTTACGGCATTTACGCTCGACGCGACATTGAAACCAGCGCCGTTCATGAGAACTACCTTTTTACATACGCATAGCCAGTATAGCCACCGGTGGTTTTACTATCGTCAACAGAACGCCGTTCGCCCGGCCAGTACATTGTTTTTTGTTAAAAGAAAGTTCTTACCTTTGCTTGACGAACTGATGATATTTGTCAAGTATAATAACTATCTTATCCATGACAATAATTAAAAACACTAAACACACGTAAATAATAACACACCAACGTTATAAAACACGAAAAAAACATATTTTACATTCCACATTTTTTTTTGCGTGGCCTTGGCGTCACGGTGTTTTCACTTAGAACAAAGTATAAAATTATAAGGCAACCAAGTTAGGAAGATAAATGGTTTAGAGATTTCTTGTTGAACTCATTGATTTTTAAATAAGTCGTATAATATTGTCCAAAATTGCAATTTTCTATTGATCGATGTCGCTGTTTTAAAGTAAAAGAGATTGACAAATGCAGCCCTAGATGTCACTAGTGGCAATTTTAGATGTCGATATCATTGTATTCAGTTGCTGTGGTAAGGAAACTAGCGATGTCTTTTTGTTTTCTTTAATTGTTTTTGTTTACAGTTTAATAAATTATTAAATTTTACATGTTTATATATATACACCTATGCAGGTATATATGTAAACTCATGGATTGTTGTTCTTACTAATTGCCAGATGGCGCCTTGCAAAATGACTGAGAGGTGTAGACCAATATAGAAGTACTTCTTAAAATTAGTGCTAGATGGCGTATAAGACATGAAGCCCACATTAGTACTTTTTGAAATTAACGCTATCTATGTGATTTATTGAAAACTACTTAGTAAGACCAATACATGATTACTTATCAAATAATCAATTTTATTGTGAAAAATGAAGAATATGAGGCGTGCAGTTTTGGATTTTCCAAAGTATTTTGAATTGCGTCGGAATTTAATCGCTAGCTAAGAGTTCATGGTAGGCCTGCTGGAGATGATTATCATTATTATAAAATACCTTAAATCTCGTATTTTTATAGAATATAAACCCGAAGAATACCGACATGCTTGTGATCCTGAACTCTCATTACAAGAATAAGAAAAAACAGTAAAAATAATAACTCTTCTGCACTCTAAAAATATAATAAAAAAAGTAATTGGTCCGCCTTCTTTGGGAGTTCGCCATATTGGATTTATATTAATACATGTCGTAACTAAAAATGCATTGTCATCCAAACTAAACATGTATGCAAAATTTTAGCTTAATCGTAGGGGATAACTATTTTAAAATTCAGTTGTAAAATATAACCTAAACTAGCATAGCGGTAAAGCCAAGAACTGCAAAGACAGTATTTTCGATATGCAGTCCAAAGGCTCCTTCCTCCATCCATGCATCCTCGCACGGCACATAAGTACCTCTAAAATTACGATATTTTTTGAAATTGTGTGTATACATATTTGTTTCTAAATTATCACTGCTCGGTGTAGGACAAGCGTCGTGAGGAAACATGTATGCCTTTTTGATGTGAAACATCTAATGCGGAGGGAGGATAAAATCGGCTGTTAGCGTGGCGACGCTTTTATTTTACTTGTCCCGTTTAAATCTTGCAAGTTAAATTTGACATACTTCCCGATTTCCGATTGAGCTGAAATTTTATACGCATATGTATATTGCATGACAATGCGATATTATGATGACATGGAGCTGATCTGATGATGGAGCTGGAAGGTGGACATAGGAACTCTATAATGAAACGGCGTAACCCTATCGAGTTTGGACTCGTTTGATTCGTCTTGAGTAAGTACATTGTATTCAGATAGTATCCAGGGTCTGGTGATGGAGCTAGAAGGTGGCCATCGTGTTTGGGCTCGTATGATTCGTCTTGACGAGTACTTTGTCTCTAGATGGTATCCAGGGTCTGATGATGAAGCTGGAAGATGGCCACAATAACTCTATAATGAAACGTCGCAACTCCATCGAGTGTGGACTCGTTTGATTCGCCTTGAGGACTACTTTGTGTTTAGATGGCATCCAAGGTCTGATAATGGAGCTAGAAGGAACTGCGTTATAAAACGACATAATTTCATCGAGTTTGGGCTCGTATGATTCGTCTTGATGAGTACTTTGTCTCTCGATAGTATCCAGGGTCTGATGATGAAGCTGGAAGGTGGTCATGGGTATTTATGGCTAGTTTGAGTTAACTTGAATAGTACCACATACCTAGATGATATTCAGATGATGATTTATGTCCATTTCCTTTATTTTACACATGTAATAATTTTATACAAGCACACATTGAAAAAGTTATGATCATTTTATTTCTAGTCATTATTTCTACAAATTAATTTCAATGTTTTCACATCTGGTAGACGTCCCACGACTTCTATTTTTAAGGCAGGAAAAATGTACCTAATCGCATATCGCGCGTTTGGGGCTACGAACAGGGTAGTGTGGGGCCCTCACAAACTAAATTAACCCGTCGTGTGCCGTCTCTCCGTCTGTATTGGCAGGTCACTGAAACTGTGTGTCATTATTTCAGTGGTAAAGGACACTTGCATGCCTGGGAGATTATCTCGACGGCTTTTGAAGTCTACTAAACCAAAAAAAAGCTAGACAAAGTAATGTAAACTTATAAAAAGAAAATTTTCGTTATTAGAATTGAAGTGGTAGTAGGTACGTACCTAGTAAATAAACGCAGAGTTTTCTTGCGATCCATCTTGTCAGTCATAAGGCTCATCTTGAATCAACTTTGTTTCGTGAAGGCTCAAGTAACATTTGCCTTGTTATATTGCGTGCCTATTATACCGAAAACATTTTATTTTGTGCGTAGCCTCCGATCTGTAGTTTTTGAACATTGTTCCTTTTAGGACGTATACTGAACTCCCGAATTATGAGTTCGATTCTCACAAAGTACAATTACTACTCACTACTACAATTACTTGTGTTTTTTTATACTTCGAGAGTGAAATAGGTATCTATAGAATGAGGTCTACCTGAAGGTAAGTGATTACCGTAGCCTATAGATGCTAGACACACCAGACACTCACGTGTCGCCAATCAGTCCTTAGTTCCAATAAGATTTGAAAATAAATAAGATTTATCTCTTGAAAAGATTTTCACTATTTGTTTTATCAGTAACAAGCAATTTTTCTTACAACGATATAACGAAAATATAACCTTGTTGTAGTTTTCCTTTGCGAGAGTTACTTGGGACTTATTATTGCGACATTCGCGACAATGTATCTGCAACTGTTTCAAATAAAATAACAAAACTCGTGCCAAAACCTACCTAACTATGTACGTTTACAGCCTTGAGGCAGATTCTTTAACTTTCTTAATCATTACTAATAAGCTTATATTTCGTAGTAAGTTGGGCTGTTTGTTAATTAATTTGATATGTTCGGCTATTCACTTAAATAATAATTTATTAAACAACATATTATTAAAAAAATATGTATAATACTGCCTCGGTGGTGCAGCGATAGAGTGAGCGATTGCTGATCATGAGGTCTCAGGTTCGATCCCCGGGTCAGGCTGTCCCATATAGCTTTTTTGTTTTTAAGAAAAATTCCCGGTATAAGCCTGGAATTTTTTTTTTTTGCATGTAGTGACAGACGAGCCGCTGTCCATCTGATGGTAAATGGTAACCGTCGCTCATGGACTCAACTATAGCGAGAGTATTGTCAAGCCGCTGCTCACCATTTCGATGTGTTTCATGGCCGGTTACATGGGAGATGGTAGTACCAACCCGCTCGGGCCTGATACCAAGTGAGTACTCCCACTTGGTACCCAGCCCTACCACCAGTCATGCAATGGATGATAATTGCTTACTTCCCTTAGTCGCCTCATACTACACCCGTGGGAAAGGATGGGGTGACAATTGTATTCTTAGTCCGTCACCACACGGACAATGTCATGTCATGTGCGCGGTAGACAGCAATGATGATGAACGCACACAATGATTTTTAGATCAAAGAAATCAACGTTTTGAGACGTATTTCAATACAATTATAAATAATATAATAATAAATTAATACTGATAATTTCATTTTACGCAAATATCTTTAAAAGTAGATTTATAGTCCACATCTTCGTGAATGGAACGTCATATTGTCTTATGTTCTCCTTGTCAAACAAAAAACATGAAAACAACTTTTAATTATTTGATTAGTTCATAAAGTTCTAAGAAAATAATAAAACCATAATCATTAATTAATGAATATTTAAATTTGACGAACTAGTAAGAAATTTCTTTACATGCTTAGGGCAGTCGTTTAGCCATGTCCTTTTTACACGCTTTTTATTAGCTTCACCTGAATTGAGTTTGTAAGCGACTCCTTTGGGCGCGATTTTGACTCACTTTTAACGGTCAGATTTTATTAAAACTTTGTAGATTTATCGAGGATCGATGACAATACACTAATTTTATATTTTTTTTATTACTTTCATTTGTTTGTTTGTTTGAAACCGCATCGCTTACTTCGATTTTGATTCATTTTTAACGATCAGATTTCGTTCAAACTTTGTAGACTTATCAAGGGCCGATGGCAAATTAACAATTCGATGAGATTATCTCATTATCCTAATTAGGATCGTGAGGATTAATTATAACGGAATCTTCGAAAGGGATTTTCAACCACTTCAAAACGTCGGATTGATTTGAAACTTTGCACGCTTATCAAGGACCGATGACAATGCAATAATTTGAGTTATCGAGTTTATGGGTTTTTAGAGTTCCGTATCCAATAAAGAACCCTTATAGTTTAGCCAAGTCCGTCCGTCCGATGAAGTTTAAAGGCAAAAGAGAATGCCAAAATCCAAGCTATTTTGTGCCCGTCGTGCGTCTTAATTATTTAAACATAAAAAATCTTCTTTTGAATAATGATGTTATTTGTATTTATTTTAGTCATAAGCGAAGTAGGGTTTCGAGGTTATAAAAAAAAGATATACATATTATTAAATTCGATATAAGCGGAACTGCCATATTTATTGGAAGGCTTGTATAGTCAATGTCGCCAGCTTATTACTATACCCATTTTTGAAGCCAAATAGTAAGAATATTGATATGAAATAAATAAAAGAAAACCCACATGAGCTCCTATTATAATACTTAGTATTAGTCGAAGATTGTTTTATGAAATCATAATTATGAAGTTTTGTTTTTAAATTAAACATATAATAACATTTATTATCGATTTCTAAAAATATTTTAGGATATATGTTGTTATTTTACTAGCAACCCTTATTAATTTGAATTTGATTGACAATTTGTCATGATTTGACATTTATATTGCCGATAACGTGTTATGTACGTTTATGTGTTGATTGCTTCATTTGTGGAAAAGCAGTAGTTTTTTTATTATTGTTCAGTGTTTACTTTAGCGTTGAGTTCAGCAAATTCTCCGTTGAGTAATTAAAAAAAAGAGCGTGACGTCGTGTGAGATAGACTTTTTAGTGGTACTAAGACCAGGACTCTTAGAATGTAATTTAGATCCAGAGTAGTTAGCCGTAGCATTATATGCTATCTATATTTCTTACATAAGTACTCTAAAATACTATTTATACTACATTTTATACTATAATAGACCTATATACTAAAAATTAAAAGTCAGATTTCTCTAAACTCCCATCAGATATCTCAATGATATTTTTATTTAAAGACCCTGAGTACATTTACAATGTTCTACAGTTAATTTGGTTAAGAAGCAACAATAGCCCAACTGTCATAGAAAAATCGGCCTTCTCCTTTCATGACATAAGTAGGTTTTATTTCTTTTAAATAACAGTACTTTTGATACTATTTTGAGACTAAAAAAGAAGAAGATAAATTATAGTTTAAAAAAATCAAAACAACATGCTTTGAACAGCTAGTTAACTAAAAAGTAGTAAATAATATGACAATAAATAATGATTTTAATAAATAATGATAAATATTTAGCCGTGTGGGGCCGGCATCGAGAATAGCTCCACGCCGTCTCTTCCTATGGGAGTCGTAAAAGCCGACTAAGGAATTACCAGGGGACTGGGCAGCAGCGTTTCCCTGTGTACTAAAACATCCACTGCGATCGCCAACCCGTCTACCAAGCGTGGCGATTATGGCAATACCCCACTAGGGCAGGTCTATGTCCAACAGTGGACGATGAAAGGCTGATGGATGAAATAATGATTATAAAAAGCGTAAAGTGTTTAAAATCAAATGTACACACAAAACAAATACATCATCTATATAGTAAAAAGCACCCCACGCTTTTTTACAATCATTATTTATTGTAATATTATTTACTATTTTTTAGTTCAACTAGCTATTGAAAGCGTGTTATTTTAGTTTTTTAAACTATAATTTTTAGTATAAATTTTGTGTTGAATGATCGGTTAAGACCATTTTACCTTATTTAGGTAAAAATAATCTAGTTTATGTCAATATTAGACAAAACTATAGCAAGTCCATCAATAAAATCTTAAAACTTCTTTGGTGTCAGCTTTCATGCCGATCCAGTTTCTAGTAAGGGTTTGAAGTAAATATAATTACTTACTACGAATACAATCAAAGGTAAATGAGAATTTAAAGCGTCAACAACGTTTTTCGTGGTATCGTGCTTTCCAGTAAAAGTTGCCATTGTTATTATATATTAAGTAATTCAAGGTATCGAGTTCTGAGTTTCGAGATTTTTCATGTGTAATCGATAACATCGTACCAGTGCAGTATTTGATGTCTTGTTTCGAGTTTGAGCATTATCTTATGTTATCATTTCATCAGCTCTAATAATACTTACCTACTAATCGAAAAATGGGTAGATGACTTATTATCTTCTTCTGTTATATTTGTCAACTTTGTAGATACATAAAAGTTAAGAGATTATTTGTCAAACAATAACTTTTCACAAATTTTAAATTGAAAATATTTTAGTCAAATTCTAACCACTCTTAAAACGACGGCATTGTTTAACTTTCAGTATTAAATGTAACTTTTATTTTCTGCATATTTATTTACAATACAACAAAGTTTACAATTTGTAAAGCTTTCTAAATTAAATTCAAATTCACTTTTACCTAAGCCACTAATTATAATTTGGCAAAGTTAAGTATTCTAAACATAAGAAAGTAATCTGTTGGGAATATAATACCGACAGCTTTTGAAAGTCTTACAATGAGTACCTAATTCCTAGAATTAAATTTATTGTAGCGAAAACATCACCAAATAGAAAATTTCAGAAAGAGACACTTACCTATATAAAATTATTTTGTGTAAATATAATTTTTTTTTGCTAGTGGTAGAGCTGAGCTTATACCAGAATGAACGGGGCGGCTCAATCAGAGAAGTACCACCCTCTCGCTGAAATGTAGCGTGAAATAACGGCTGGTACTCCTATTATTGTATTTTGTATGGCAAGTGAGAGTGCCGATCCCAGACCCCCTCCCTATCCTACTCTTATTATCCATCCTATCCACTCGTTATTATCATTCCCATTCTTCTTATTATTTCTACTCTTCCCTTCCTACCCCTTTTTTTATTTCTTGGAGTTGGCCTCTCGTGTAGTATATAAAAAAAAATGTTAGCAAGTTTATATATCTGTTGGATTATAACTCATACTAAAAGTAAGGGTCTCCTCTAAATAATAGGCCCTTAAAACATGTTCAGACCTCACAAGTCCTCAAGAAAAGCTATGTAGGTTTCTTCATGGCGTTTTCCATAATCTATGGATAATATTAAATCTATCAAATATAATGCAGACAAATTATTTAAAATTAAAAATTAAAATATTATATTAACATATTGTTATAAAAATAAAAATAAAATACCAAGAAGTCTTGTCGATATTCTTAATTTTATTTAAGAATATTAACTCTACTAGTTTGCGACCTCTAAAGTCCGCAAATGAGTTGGAGATTTGCCAACTTCTTATTTCGTGCCACAGCGACAAGAGCTGGATGTAGATATGATAAGTTGACGACTTATTTTCACTTTAAGTCTTCTTTTAAAATGCAATATAAACGTTTTTGCTCTACAAACAAAGTAACGAATGTTGTTTTCACATTCAAACAACCTTCAGGACACCTTTGCTCACTAACGATTGAGTATTTAATCAAAAATCATCACAACTTAAATGGTCAGGAAAACCTTTTTTTATTGCTTACATAATTTAGCGCGCGACTAACGTTCCCCTTTTTTTGCGGCGGGAAAAAAATGTACCTTATTGCACACTCCGTCGTTCGGGGTAACGAACAGGTTAGTGTGGGGCCCTCACCCACTAAATAAACCCGCCGCGTGCCGTCTCTCCGCCTGAACTGGTGGACCACTGGAACTGTATAACGTTACTTCAGTGGTACGACTCTGTTCACCTGGATACAAAATACACCTAAATACGTCACTACAGTACAATAATTATCGCTATGCAAAATGGCTATCCTACAGTAACCATTTATATTTCCGGGATAAAAGCCAATTCCTTTCTGGGACATATAGTCTTATATTATATTCATGACGAGTGGTTCAATAATTACAGCCTGAAAACGTATCAAACAAACAAACAAACTCAGTCGCATTTACAGCACAGCGGATTTGGGGCACAGCCGATACGCAGCGAAGAATAGTGACGCTTGTTATCTTCGTCTGTCAGCACGCGCATAAAACAGCATTGATGTTCGTGTATATTTTAATCGGGCGTATTTTATTGTTGTTGGGTATTGAAGTCTTATGAAAGGAGATTTGGCATATGAATGCAGTTTTACAGACTTGATAAGTGTACCTATAATCACAAAGCGGCTACACATAAATACTATTTTGTTCAAGACAACACCCTGCACTAAGGAATACTCCTTCCATCACAGCGGACTTTACTAACATACAATTCAACACAAATTACTCCATTTTGGGATCACACAAAGAATTGTCCTGCGTGAGAATCGAACTCTCAACATTTAGGCGAGAGCTCGATACTTAAACCATTTGTGCAGTTAATGTTATAACGCATTCACTTTAAAATAAATTGCGTTCATAATGAGAATTGGAGTACCCTACGTCATTGGAAGTTGAGATTTGTTTCTCGTACTCTTTTTCTTTCGTTGGAATTCACAGAAGCAGACAGTGATAAGAATTTTTTGGTTCCCTCAAGCAAACATAAAACAACCTTGATAACTGGCCTGAACACTGTCATCAATCATTTTTTAATATTTAAGCTCACGCCCCAGGTGAGTCTCGCAGCATTAATACTGTCTTGTTTATAATTATGTATAACCTAATGATTGATGTCTTTATCTATTTAACTGTCTCGGTGGTGCAGCGGTAGTGTGAGCGACTGCTGATTATGATGTCTCGGGTTCAATCCCCGGGTTAGTCAATGTTATTAGGCTTTTTCGTAAAACGAAAAAAATCTCAGTTGCAGCCCGCAGTTTGGAAATTTGCCCGGTAGACGGCAATTTGGTGGGACTTAAACATAGTTGGCAAGCCGTGGATGTGTAATACACCTCTGCCTACCCCTTCGGAGATACAGACTATGTTTTACGATGTCTACCTACAGTATAAGGTTCTATTGACTGTATTGTTTTAATAAAATATATTGTTGAGATCACATTGGTATTTTTATGTATATTTTAGACACTGATATGTTCAGCCATTTATTTTATTTATTTCTATTTATTTATTCAGGAATTAAACAGTCAGTATAAAGTTTTAATACAGTAAACAAACACATTGACTGACACCCTTATTCAAGAACAATACTATGAAGTCTCACAGTGCGCACGAACGCATGTTGCTTGCTACCTTACCCAAGTATCGTTCTTGAATACGGGCTTTAGAGTTCCATAATTGTTTTTACAAAGTACGATACTCACAAAATGAAACACTTAAAATAGTTACGAATTCAAGGGAAATGTAATACGGGTGTTACATAAACATGGATAAAGGTGCTAATTAAGAACTTTTTACGTAATTTTATTTTATAAGCTGCTAAAGGACTATTTATATATATTTTTAGCATTTGACATGCTTAGCACTATACATTAAACACAAAGTGAAAAATGTGAAATTCAGCTGAATTGGCAATGTGAAATTCAGCTGAATTGGTAAAGCATCTGGACGGTATCCAGAAGATGCAGGTTCAAATCCTGCTCCTGACTGTTATTTTCGATTTCACATTTTTCACTTTGTGTTTAATGCTAAAGGACTATTGAATATATCTATATCTTGAAATTTATTATTGTATGTGTCAACACTACGTCTGAAAAAGTTATTATTCGGATAATTAGTAGTATTAAGGCGAATAGAAAATAATTGTTACAAGCGTGAACCTGGTCTAAGAGATATCTTCTCTAAAATGAGAGGAGCGTTAATATAATTTTAAGAATTCTAAAGATAAATGTTTGGTCGAACATGAAGCGTAGATCCGCAAGAGTAGTATGAGAATGACGAGAAAGTGAATTCTCATCTAATACATGTTCGTGAGTCCCACGAAAGTCTAATGATTTAACGAATTTCTTTTGGATTTTTTCAACGCGCGTTTCATGACAGGCATACAATGAACTACAAATAATACATCCAAAATCCAAGAATGACCGTACAAAGCTAATATATATTATTTTTAAAGTTTGGGGATATATAAAAGGTTTTGAAATCCGTAATATAAATCCAAGTTGACGGAATTATCTATTAATTATGTGATCTCGTGCGCGTGTAGGTTGCAAGATAATTTAGAATCCATAATTATTTCCAATTCACGCACTGATTCAGCTCTGGTTAGAGTTGAATATAAAGAGATTCAAAAATTCATATTCAAAAATTAAAAACAAAAGTAAACGCGATAGAATCCATAAACGTAGTTTTATTTCAAAATGTGTAACATTCGCGTAAATATTAGAAAGTATTTAAAATTAAAGGGTTAAGTTTACGGGCATAAGATATTACAAAACCGTTGTCAAGGTTTAGGTAAAGCTGGTTATGTGCACAATATTCGGCTAATCTTTCCAGATCAGATTGTTGCAAGTAATCATCAATGCATTCTACAGCTTTAAAAAATTTTGCATCGTCAAAAAATAGTAAATTTTTTAAATTTTGTATTAATCTACCACTATCATGTATGTATAAATAAAGAATAATGGCCCTGCATATGACCCCTGAGGAATTCCAGAAAGAATTTCTAGGAATCTTGAGACACATCCCCTTATAGATGCCTGGTATTTGTTCCTAACATAATTATAAATTTATCCTACAGATTAGGTCGCCATGTATACCAATTATCTATAATTTTTCCATAAGTAGATCATAATTACTTTTATCAGATGCTTTAGAAAAATCCATTCCATTGCATCCACCAAAAAATTAGTAAAAGTAAGCATGTTGGTCTAAACAGAGCGCCCACCGACAAAACCTTGTTGATTTACAGAGATATGTTTGTTTTTGCCCTGTGGGACCGGCTTTAGAATTGTCCCACCCCTCTGCACCCATGGGAGTCGTAAGAGCCGACTGAGGGAATACCGAGGGAGTGGGCAGCAGCACTCCCTCGAGTATTAACAACATCCACTGCGATCGCCAACCCGCCTGCCAAGCGTGGCGATTACGGCACTATCCCCCATATGAGCGAAACACGTGTTGTGGCGTTGTCTTGAGGAGGCCTATGTCCAGCAGTGGACGTCGAAAGGCTGATGGATGGATGGATGGATGGATGATTTTTTTAATACAGATGACAGTTCGCAAGTAACCAGTTTTTCAAAAATCTTACCAAATAAGTTGGTCTTGGAAATAGGCATATACTGAGACACATTATTTCTTTTATCATTTTTAGGGATGGGGATAATAAGGGCCTGTTTCCACACTGCTGGAAAAATACCCGCTCCTAAACAACTGTTGTATATAGCTGGATATAGTAGTTAAGTTAGTTGATCGGCATAGTTACGAATAAATACAAGATGTACACTGTCGCACTTAGCTCCCTTGACAATATCAATAAGTTTTAGTTCTGTATTTAATATTTCCATAGTGATAGATAAAGAAATCGAAGAAACTGGAGAGTTACCAGGCGGACAGTCAACATTATAGGTAGCAAGGGCGTGGTGCGCCTTGAACGAAAACAGAATAAAAATATTCATTAAATAAATTATAAATATCCTCGCCACACACCTCGAAATATGCTGATTTAATTTCATTGTTTGAGGGATGTGACTGTGTGGTAGTTTCTATTTAACAAATCGCCAGAATAATTTTGGCCATTATTTAATCTTTTCTTCACTCGATTTAATGTAATTGTTATATTCGATGTTTTCAAAGCCAGACTCTCTTTTCTAAAGTGATGAGAACGTTTGATAATCTAAGGGATTTCCGTATCGTTTCCATTTAGCATATTTTCGCTTTTCTCTCCCTAATTTAATGAGTGGAATAGTATACCAAGGGGGTGGGGGAATATGCTTGTTAATCAAACAGAATCTATACCCGTATATTTAGCGGTAGATAGTCTAAAATGCCAATCGATCGATGCCATTTCTGCTCGAATTGCATCATGATTTGCACAATGGAAAAGTCTCTTTTTATTTGGTTTTTGAGCCAATGGGAGTGAGACATCAGTATTTCATTCAATTATTAAAGATTTATGATGATCGTCCTCTCTGAATACTGGATCACTACAAGTGGTCATAGTACAATTTTTATTACAGAACACCAAATCCAACAATATGTTATTAACATTAAAGGAAGAATAAAATTACCTTAGATTTATAAAACTCATAAAGTTGGCTGTTAGTTGCACTGGCATGTCAGTATTTGAGTGTATTATCATATAATAGAAAACAAAATGAGAAATAGAAATTGGCTGCTACGAGCAACGAGGATCAAAACCGCAGCTCCTGAAACACGGGAATTATCATTATATGGTATGATTATTAATTGTAATAATTAAGCTTACCTTGTTGAAACATTGTATACAAATCTGACTGATACTATGGGCGTCGCCGAAAACAACTAAGTAGTACCGAGGGAAACGCTACGGTAGCTCAGAAGCTGTGCATTAGGAACTTCCCGAACTGGTAGTTACCACAGCCATCTTTATTATAAACAGCTGTGACGCATCTTGGTGTATTTCGGTATTAGAAATCTAATACCACTTCTATAAAGCGCATTCTAAACTTCATGGTGGATAGCGGCTTGACTGTGTTCTAGGTGTTGAGTCTATTAGCGGCAGATACCACTTACCATCAGGTGTGCCATAGCTGCTGCCATATGGCAGCAGACGAGCATATCGAGTATATAACGAGTGCATATGCACTGAAAAAAGTAAGCTACTTAAGAATGCCGATAGAAGAACCCCCTCCCTATCCTCTCCTTATTATCCTTCCTATCTTCTCCTTAATATCCCCTCTATCGACCTATTCCTTTCCTTGAAGATGGTGATGCGCAAACGATGCCTCCGGTGTTGCTAGTGTCTATAGGTTACAGTATTCACTTACCATCAGGTAGCCGTATGCTTATTGGCCACCCACGTAGTATAAAAAAAAATAAAAAAGCAGTCATGAGGACTGCTGACAGAAGTGAAAACTTAAAACTATAAACAAACAGATGTTATTTTTGGATATCCAAATTAATTTTTAAACTTGTCTAACTAATAAAGTGCTAAGAAATATAGATCAAAAATTGTCTAACTAATTTGAAATATTGTAGAGACATGTCTCTACAATATCATATAATCATACGCATGCGTATGATTTTGAGATGGCTTCGTTATCAATATTGCACGTTAGTTGTCCATATTCTAAAGATCAATAATCACCCAGCATAAGGCCGTACTTTACAATTTTCAGTTCAAAAATGTGCTTAGCTCTTGAACGTCGTGCTAGTGCCAACATTACTTATACTGTGCAGATAATATTATTAGAGCATTCTTTTCTCATGATTTATTTCAAGCAATATTTATTCATTTATGTAAATGGTACTATGTTGTTAGTACACAAGATATAGAAAGGCCACAGATGTTTGAACAGAAAAGGGCTTTTAGCGAAGACCAAGAATTAATGCGTAACAGAAACTGTTTGTATTAAACTAATACTGTAATGTAAACTAGTTTTAGTAGTAGCTTCGTGAGTAAAACAGAATACTGTTATGATAGACGTATCAAGTTCGATTCCCAGTTAGAGCTCGAGAGTGCATCAAACATTTCTAGCTTTTCGAAATGATGTAAGTTTTTCATCACTAAGCCTGCGTGCCTGATAGATTTTTTCAGACATCTTTGTAATCTGGCAACCCTCACTGTTTCAGCCTGGTGGACTGCGGTTTAAGTCCTTCTCACTCTGAGAAGGGTTGAGAAAAACAATCCCTTTCGCTACAAAATACCTACTTGTCATTTTGGAAACAAAATAGGTACATGTCAAATCCTTAAAAAAATATATAAAAATAATAAAATTGTTTCCAGGTGTTAAAATCCAACTTCAATGCAAAAATATTACGATACTATACACCGGAGATTAATCGTAAGAATACATTACCAAGTAACAGTTTCCAACTTTCTCATAGGATACAAACACATGAGTTTACGTGACAAAGTGACGTAGATTTGTCACACGTGAATAAGAAGCGTGATTAATTACAGGCTATGTTAGAATGTCTAAGTATTTAACTGCCTGTCAAGACGGTAAATAGGCCTCAAAGTGGGCTCTTTGACGCCTGTATTAATCTTCATTACTGTTATTAGACTAAAAGAGCTGTGTCTGTACATGAGGTATATTAGAAATAGACTACAGGAGGTTAATTAAGCGGCCTAACTTTTTTTTAAAGAATATTTGAAACAACTCAACTGATTACAATAAAATGTTTTGATCTGTATTTTAGCACTTGACATGATAGGCTATTTTAAAAAACAAATTATTTGTGAATATGGAAAAAGAGAAGTTTGGTTCGAGCGGAATTCGAATCTGCGTCGCTTCCAATCCAGGGATGTGCTATAGACTGCTAAGCCATCGCACTGACCTACGATCTACGGCCATTTGTTCTTTAAAATAGCTGAGCATGTGTTAATATACAGATTGAAATGTTTAAAAAATCGCGCCATCAAATAGTATGAATTTTAATTGCATATGGGATTAATGTATGTAAATACATCCGATAGGTGGCATGGGTCGTAAAGACAAATGTGACGTGGAGATTGGGAATGGCCATCGGTCAGTGCGATGGCTTAGAGGTCTAGAGCACTTCCCCGGATTGGAAGGGATGCAGGTTCGAATCCCGCTCGCACTAAACTTCTCTTTTTCCACATTCACAAATAATTTGTTCTTTATAATGAAATGTTTTGTTTGATAGCTCTTGGTCAGGCTAAAATACTTTTAACTAGATTAGTATAAGATAATATGTACGTTTCAGAGTAGGATTGTCGTGGTAAAGTGTCACATAATGCTTGCGCCAGTACATACTAACTAGCGATCCATTTGCTAATGTGGGTATCGGGCCAAGTTTATCATTTTTATACTTGCTTATCTAGATTCTTATTTATTTTTATTTATTAATCTTTATGCAATAAATAATTACAATGGCGGAATTAATGCCTGACGCATTTTTTACTAGTCAACCAAGGGTGATGCAGAGACTACAGCAGGTAGATGCATTTTGAGTGTAGTATATTCCTAACATATAATGTTATGAAATTGATAATATACCGACTCCAGTAAATGTAAAAAATAATAGTACTTACTATAAATTATCTATAAATTATATGTACGGTTACTTGTGGTACGCTTAGTTGTTTCATTTTTGAAGTGAATACTTCTTTAGAATCGTTGTCATTTGAAACTCGATGAAACGAAAATGCGTCACGAAAAATATTCAAACACATAAATGTATAGGATTGACAGTCAGTTGCAGAAAAGTCCATTAAAGTTATTTTTACTTTGAAATATTTTTTTTGTCACGAAATGTATTCTTTGGTAGTTGATTTGAAACCTCGGTCTCCGGTTTGCGTGATCAATACTTAAATCATATGACCACGGTGTACATAATATTAAGTTTGAAAAAGTGATATGCATTCAATAATAAAATAATATCTCTGTTTTGCTATGTTCATTTGATATTGCCTTGGTTTTGCTAGGTATCCCCATGCCAGTTATAAAGTATTTATCTAACCTACCTCCGAAGTGAATCATATAATAGCCTTTTAAAGTCCACTGCTGGACATAGGCCTCCCCAAGAGCACGCCACAACGAGCGGTACCGTCATGGGGGTTAGATAAAAACACATTACAATAAAATAAATAATATAATAATTTAAAATAAACTAATAACTGCCTCGGTGGTGTAGCGGTAGTGTATGCGACTGCTAATCATGAGGTCCCAGGTTCGATCCCCGGGTCGGGCAATGTTATTGAGCTTTTTCCTAAAAAGAAAAATTCTCAGTAGCGCCTGGAGTTTGGAAATGTGCCCGGTAGACGTCAATAGGCTCGCCCCCTATTACGTGGGACTTATACATAGCTGGCGAGTCGTGGGTGTGTAATACACCTCTGCCTACCCCTTCGGGGTATACAGGCGTGATGCTATGTAAAATAATCATTCACTATACAATTAAATGAATAATTAAATCAATTAAATGAGTAATCACACTTATATAGGAAATAGTAACTAATAATAAAACATAATAAGACCTAGAATAAATCGTAGAATACCTAGAATAAATCTATAAAAAATAAAAATAAAAACAAAAGGTATTTCAGCCTGCAACTAGCATAAAAATATTTACATTTACGATATTAGTAGGTAGGTACTATTATTACCATGGAGTCCTTACCTTCCGACTCGTGCAGATGCTGTCGGGGCATGGTTGCTTCGGCAGATATCTGCACATAGTCGCAAGGAGGGAAGCGACTCCGGGCTGTCACCACTGTGGCTGTGACGAGGACACGGCGCGGCACACGCTCGAGTCGTGCCCGGCTTGGGCCGAGCAGCGCCGTGAACTCGTCGCGGAAATAGGGGGGGACCTCTCGCTGCCGAGCGTCGTCAGAGCGATGCTTGGCAGTGACAGGAATTGGGCCGCGGTCGCTGCCTTCTGCGAGGAGGTTATCTCGCGGAAGGAAGCGGCGGAGAGGGCTAGGGAGGAGGATTCTTCCGCTGACCCAAACCGCCGCCAGCGACCGGGGCGGCGCAGGCGCAGATACTTGCGCCTCATGCCGCCCTAGCTGAGGCTGCGGGTGGATGGACCGGGGAACGTCCGCCACCCGCAAGGCCTCCCGCGAAGGTGCGACGCTCCATGTGCGGATGCGTCGCTCAGTAGAGGGTACCCGAAAGGGTAAGCCGCCGGCGGACCACCGAAGGAATGTAACATAGTTCCAGTGGCCCGCCAACAAAGGCGGAGAGACGGCACACGGCGGGTTTCTTTAGTGGGTGAGGGCCCCACACTACCCTGTTCGTTGCCCCGAACGACGGGGTGTGCGGTTAGGAACATTTTTTCCAGCCTTAACAAAAAAAAAAAAAGGTAGGTACTATTATATTCAAACATTAATAACAATTCCTCCTCTGTCCCAGTGTTGTCGTGCCCGAGAGGGTCCATAAATGGGATGGTAATTATGTAAGCATCTCCCATCTTTTAAACATTATGGTGTGCAATAAATGATTGAGTATTGATTATAATGCCGTAATCGCCACGCTAGGCAGGCGGGTTGGCGATCGCAGTGGATGTTGTTAATACTCGAGGGAGTGCTGCTGCCCACTCCCCTGGTATCGGCTCTTACGACTCCCGTGGGTAGAGAGGGATGGGACAATTCTAAAGCCGGCCCCACACGGCCGGCTTATGAGTTATAAAAAGAGAATTATGAATGTATAATAAGAACTAGGTAGCCTTGGTTTTTTTGAGTTATATCTCAGGTTCCCGATTGTACAGTCGTACATCTCAGATATTATAAGAAAAAAATTACTGTAGTAAATTATTTACAACTAGCTGAATTACCCCTGAGCAAAATATAATATTTATAGTTGTTTTGGTCTGTTTTTTTGTTGCACATCTCGCAAAAACTATTTATCGGATTCTGGTGATACTTTATTTGTTTCATAAATCGTGATTAGTCTTAAAAACTGGTATATGTTTTATCTTGCTACCATATAGGGAGCCGTGGGCAAAGTTTTTATTGTAAGTTTTAACGCTGTAACAACTAAATTGATCATCATGGAATTTAGCATACGTATAGTCCGGACCCAGAAAATGACATAGGTTCTTTACCCACGGAAAATGAACGGTTTCATGGGATAGACATTTTTGCATGGAAATAACTAATTTGCCGTAGAGTGACGTATTTAAATTATTTGACCAAATTCAACGAAGATAAAGTTACAGCAGAATATAGTCAATTATGCTTTACCATCCTTGTAGTATAATAAGATTAAAAAAAAAATTTTCAGGGTTGTTACGTAACCATACATATTCCCAAAAAAACCTAAATCTTTAAATGAGAAAGTAAAAATAAAATTTCATAATTGCAATACTTACAGGTATATCGATTGTCGTACTAATTTTAATGAAAGTACTCTACGAAAGACGGGTCCGATTCGACAATGTTTGGCTTTGGTGAAAACTTTGTCAACCAAATTTAACAGTACTTCTATACTCGTATATCTACTTTTAATTTCTTCCAAAGGCAAAGATTTCATTACATTACTACGTGCGGCACCGTCCTTTGGATAAAAAGAAAAAGATAGCTTTCTTTACTTAACAGAATATCTATAGTGTCTTCCATTATACTTTGAGTCTAAGCACTTACTTTGAATTAGATTCTGTTAAAATACTGTCCAGTGGCAAAATTGTTCACATTCTAAACTAGGGTTCAAATTTTAGGTCGTGAAAAAAAAGGGCTTATGCCTTTCTGATATTGCGTAAACAGGCCAGCTCGGCCGACGGCATGTACGTGTTGAGTGAGAGACATCAAAGCATCGCTCCGAGCGGTTCTGTGCCACCTGCATACGACGAGTGCATTCGGATTTGACCAGGTCATTGGTCCACTACTTTTCTCTTCTACATTTGTCAGTTTGTTGAGCAATTTGGCATACATATTGTGTTGCATAATAGTATATATTCCGTTATAAAGAAAGCCTTGTATCCAACATAATTTATTGGAGTTTTAACTCTTTAAGCGTCCCATTTACTTGTTTTTTCTGGATATCGATTTATAAAAACGGCGATATCTTGTTATTTTTATAATTATATACTATGTTGCGTATATCACAAGATACTAGCGAATACAAGTGAATTATGAAGTCTTAATTTTTTTCTAAACTACAAAAATTCATTAAACACAAAGTGAAAAATATGAAATCGAAAATAACAGTCACGAGCTGGATTCGAACCTGCATCTCCTAGGTACCGTCTCAGACGGTATCCATTTGACATGCTTAGCAAAAGCATGTCAAATGCTAAAAATATATATAGAAATATCTAAATACAAAAATTAAATTTAAATCTAGTGCTTACATAAATTCTTACGATCTGCCGAATTATTTGAAACAGTTTTGTATATTTCCATTGAAATTTTGTAATTTCATTGTCAACCACTTTAATATTTCACTTCACGTACACATTACTATTATCTAAACAACAACGACATTTTACACTAATATAAACAAATGGCGGCTTTTGCCAAAGCAAACACTGTGCGCTTGGCGGGCGCTTTGTTACTTTCAATTGACTAATCTTGGAGATAACGCTGTGTATAGTACTTACGGTCGAGTAGTCAAAATGAAACTGATTTTTTAGAAATCACATACAATATACGAAACTTTTATTTTCAAACGTTGTTAAATAATTATTAACAATTTTACAAGCAATAAAACTTTGTTTAAATGTACATTTCCATCCATCCATCAGCCTTTTAAAGTCCACTGCTGGACATAGGCCTCCCCATGAATGGGGGATAGTGCCGTAATCGCCATGCTTGGCAGGCGGGTTGGCGATCGCAGTGGATGTTGTTAATAATCGAAGGAGTGCTGCTGCCCACTCCCTCGGTATTCCCTCAGTCGGCTCTTACGACTCCCATGGGTAGAGAGGGGTGGGACAATTCTAAAGCCGGCCCCACACGGCCTGTACATTTAGAATTGTATTATATAAACCATTCTACAGAATTCTTAGTATGAACCCGCTCGGAAGGTCTTCAAAAACTTTTATGTTTGCATTTAAACAATACACAATGAACACATAATAAAACACTTTTAGTACATTCTGCAGACAATTGTCTAAAAATTATAACTATTTATTGACCGCTCTTGCTTCTAATGTAATGTACACACGCGACGAACGACGCCACTGAACTGAAACATGATACTCAAAATGGTGCGAAACGCTTTTATTCGCTGTAGCGTTGTGCTTACGAGTCTGTCTTACTCAACAGTTTTGTGTCCACAGTATAAATATTGTGGTAGAAATTTAGTCTGTTTCATTGAAAATCGACTAAGTAAATTGATAACGTTACTACGTCCATGCCGATAGAGAAAAAACAAGAAATATATGACAGTGGTCTCTTAGGTTCACATCTATGAGCCGCGGTACGCACAAGGGGAGAACTTTAGAATAGAATATGAGATCTCTCAGTGATGATCTATAGTCTCTCCAATTGTTATTGGACTCCAATGGATAGATATATGAATAGGATTCCCACTCCTCTCAAAAATATTAGTGCTCTACATGGTGGGTAGTGGCTAGGTTGTGCTACTATTGCTTAAACCATTAGCGGCAGTTATCACTAACCATCAGGTAACCCGTAGGTTTATGCCGCCGTAAACAATAAATATAATGGAAATTCATTAATTTTCTACTATCCAACAATTTGAATACTCAATACAGCATCTGTGATCATAGATTTTGAGTAAATGGTACTTTTTCATTTTTTCTAATATTTAAGTGTTGGTACATCTTTTGCAAATTTAAATAAACGTGCTGAAATGCTTAAAAGCTGTGAATATATTATGATTGTTATCAAAAGGTTTATCTGATTGTAAAATAAAAAAGATTTTATAGTCTGATCCTTCCCAAAATGCAAATGATATTGTTTAACGCAAATGATATTGTTTACGTTACGAGAAAAATAAATAATTTGCTTTTATTGAGCTCTTAAAAGAGAATTTTAATGAGATGAACGACACAATGTCACATACACATTCAGATTTTGTAATATGTTTGTTTTGCATAGATCACTAGCTTCTACACGCGACTTTTTTGGGTAAAAAGTATCCTATTCTAGTATCAGATCTATCTACATATTTTCCATTCATCCAAATCCGTTTAGTTATTTAGGCAAGATAATTAATTGAATGAGGCGACACTTGGCGGAAGTCCATTGTTACTATTATAGAATGGATTTTAGGAGGAGAGCCCACCACTCACCCACGGATTGTCAATCCCGGTTATCTTTGGACAGAATAACCTAAGATTCCCAATCCGCACTCTCACAGATAGAGGAGAATGTGATGATAGCAAAGTAGCATGCACGATAATGACAAAAAACTCACCAACGCGACACCACCATGCGATACGGTAGAACTCTCAGAACCACAACATTGCAATATTCCGCAAAAATCCGAACATAAATTCGACACGTGTTTCACCTCTAAACGAGGCATTCTCAAGAACGCTCGGCAACAAATGAGCGAAGCTTACTCGTGCAACTTGCTTTTATACCCCTTCCACTATACAACAGTCATGACGTATCGCTCGAACGATATGAAAACAAGTTTAGTAGTGGGGAACTACAGCTAGTTTGTTCATTCAACAACATGTTACTACTGACTTTAATTATTTCTAATTGTTCTAAAACGGACAGTCTAATATTTTTATCACAGATATGCAAGGGCTCGAATGTATGACTATTATCTAATGAATGGTTACAATCTAATAAATGTTTCGCAAAATGTGACTTTTCAGGGTAATTATGCCTATACGCAGCTATATGTTCTTTATAACGAGTCTCAAAATTACGGCCCGTTTGCCCTATATAAACATTATTACATATTTGACATTGCAATTTATATACACCAGACTTTTTACATTTATCAATACTATCTTTACCGTTACAAAGATTTTTAAGCGAAAAGTTAGGCCTAAACGCGGGATAGATACCGTGAACCCTCAGTGTCTTTGCTAACCTGTCTGATATGCCACCAAAGTAAGACAAAGTACATGTAAAATTAGTTTTTTCTACTGCAACAGGATACAAAAGTTGTTTTACTATGCTGGACTGTTTTCTTTTAACCAATTTGTCGATCAAGAGCCTATTATATCCGTTTGATTGGGCTATATTATAAATTATATTTAATTCCTTATTGTATGCTACCTTATCCAACGGAACATTAAAAAGACGGTGAATCATGCCATGAAAAGCGGCCAATTTATGCTGCCAAGGATGACAGGACGAGGCGGGTATAACCGTATCTGTATATGTCGGTTTACGATAAATTTCGAACTTATGTTTGTTACCCACGCGATAAATGGAAAGGTCAAGAAAATGCAAGCAACGATCCTGTTCTATTTCCAGTTTAAATTTTATTCCTGTATGCGCAGTATTTAATTCATTAACGAAATGATTAAGTTGTCTAACGGTTCCTGTCCACACTAACAATATATCGTCTACATACCGGTAATAATACAATAATTTGTTGTTATTTACTATGTGCTGACATTCAAAATGATCCATGAATATGTCTGCCATTAAAGGACTTAAAGGTGACCCCATTGCTAAACCATCATTTTGAATATAATACTCTTTATTATATTATCTTTATTATATTATTTAGTATTATATTCAAAATGATGGTTTAGCAATGGGGTCACCTTTAAGTCCTTTAATGGCAGACATATTCATGGATCATTTTGAATGTCAGCACATAGTAAATAACAACAAATTATTGTATTATTACCGGTATGTAGACGATATATTGTTAGTGTGGACAGGAACCGTTAGACAACTTAATCATTTCGTTAATGAATTAAATACTGCGCATACAGGAATAAAATTTAAACTGGAAATAGAACAGGATCGTTGCTTGCATTTTCTTGACCTTTCCATTTATCGCGTGGGTAACAAACATAAGTTCGAAATTTATCGTAAACCGACATATACAGATACGGTTATACCCGCCTCGTCCTGTCATCCTTGGCAGCATAAATTGGCCGCTTTTCATGGCATGATTCACCGTCTTTTTAATGTTCCGTTGGATAAGGTAGCATACAATAAGGAATTAAATATAATTTATAATATAGCCCAATCAAACGGATATAATAGGCTCTTGATCGACAAATTGGTTAAAAGAAAACAGTCCAGCATAGTAAAACAACTTTTGTATCCTGTTGCAGTAGAAAAAACTAATTTTACATGTACTTTGTCTTACTTTGGTGGCATATCAGACAGGTTAGCAAAGACACTGAGGGTTCACGGTATCTATCCCGCGTTTAGGCCTAACTTTTCGCTTAAAAATCTTTGTAACGGTAAAGATAGTATTGATAAATGTAAAAAGTCTGGTGTATATAAATTGCAATGTCAAATATGTAATAATGTTTATATAGGGCAAACGGGCCGTAATTTTGAGACTCGTTATAAAGAACATATAGCTGCGTATAGGCATAATTACCCTGAAAAGTCACATTTTGCGAAACATTTATTAGATTGTAACCATTCATTAGATAATAGTCATACATTCGAGCCCTTGCATATCTGTGATAAAAATATTAGACTGTCCGTTTTAGAACAATTAGAAATAATTAAAGTCAGTAGTAACATGTTGTTGAATGAACAAACTAGCTGTAGTTCCCCACTACTAAACTTGTTTTCATATCGTTCGAGCGATACGTCATGACTGTTGTATAGTGGAAGGGGTATAAAAGCAAGTTGCACGAGTAAGCTTCGCTCATTTGTTGCCGAGCGTTCTTGAGAATGCCTCGTTTAGAGGTGAAACACGTGTCGAATTTATGTTCGGATTTTTGCGGAATATTGCAATATTGTGGTTCTGAGAGTTCTACCGTATCGCATGGTGGTGTCGCGTTGGTGAGTTTTTTGTCATTATCGTGCATGCTACTTTGCTATCATCACATTCTCCTCTATCTGTGAGAGTGCGGATTGGGAATCTTAGGTTATTCTGTCCAAAGATAACCGGGATTGACAATCCGTGGGTGAGTGGTGGGCATTCCTCCTAAAATCCGTTATTTAGGCAAGATAAAAAACGGGCATCCAAATATATTCACAAATTTTCACGTTATACTAGTAGCATTTTTGCCATATTTTTTTCTTTAGATTTTAAGTTATTTTTATCATACTTGACATTAAAGTGACTTCTACTCTTCTTTGTTTTTTCAGTTGCATGATAGGTAATTGACTCGCTCAACAAAATTCACCAGTGAAATGGGTCATACCCAAGTCTTATCTCCATTCTCCATCGTCCAATGAAGATCTATAAGATTTACTAAAGTTAATAGATATTGGTACTCACCGTCCTTTCACAGAATCGTTATCGTCGTCCTCTGAGCCGTTGGGCTGTAGCTGCATACCACCTTGTCCCCAAGTGACAGTCAGCCAATCTGCACAAAACAAAAATTTAAGTCACGAATTAAAACTAACTGCTCATATAAGCATATGGCATGCACGTTTGTGTCCGTGTGGTGACGGACTAAGAATACAAGTGTCACCAGCCCATTCTTTCTCATAGGTGTCGTATGAGGCGACTAAGGGAAGTAAGCAATTATCATCCATTGCATGACTGGTGGTAGGGCTGGGTACCAAGTGGGAGTACTCACTTGGTATCGGGCCCGAGCGGGTTGGTACCACCATCTCCCGTGTGACCGGCCATGAAGCACATCGTTGCGTTTTGGCTGTAGCAGGAGATAGCCGTTTATTCTTTCATTTCATAGCGGTGAATTGAAATGGTGAGCAGCGGCTTGACAATACTCTCGGTATAGTTGAGTCCATGAGCGACGGTTACCATTTACCATCAGATGGGCCGTGGCTCGTCTGCCACCAAAAGCAATAAAAAAAAAAAAAACGTATCATAGGGTGGGTCCAATGTGCGGTTATTGGTGGTCTGCTCAGCATGGATTCCGGGGGGGATATCTCATCGTATCAGGGATCTTTCTTGGACTTAGTAAGGCTAGGAACACATCCATGCCATTACGCACCTACTGTCGTTGTCTAAAGTAGGCACATATCGATATGTTTCACGCACATTTAGTACATGATTAAGGTGGTCCACAATAAGTAAGAACTTTTCGGTGGCACCAATCTTAGAAATTGTCGCTCATAATCTTCAGCCTCGTTTGGATAGAGAAAAATTTTGAGCTCCTATTTACTGGATTGAGGATATCCGATAACTTTTCCTAACGAACTCGATCGTATTTTATTTAAAATCAATGCAAAACTCTCAGTACAAGTTTACTCACTTTTCTTCCAAAACTCGGCAGAAAGTTTTGGAAAGTTGCGGCGTAAATTATGAATTATTTGAACACGTATCGGGAGTTTTCAATAGACATAGATGATATGTTTTTGACGAGGATTTGTTGGAACATGTTCTTTGTGTGACATAAACTAATCAACTTTGTGTGTGATGACCTAAATAGAAGTACCTTTTTTTGAGACGGGAAAAATTTACCTAACCGCACACCCCGTCGTTCGGGCCAATGAAGAGTAGTGTGGGGCCCTCATCCACTAAATAAGCCCGCCGTGTACCGTCTTTCCGCCTGTATTGGCGGGCCACTGAAAATATGTTACATTACTTCAGTGGTTATAAAAGCACCTAAGCGTTCGAGCTCCGCCTAACCACATTTTTGTGATTTTTCGAAGAAGATACTAGCTTTTTTAAATTATATATATAATTTAAACAAAGAAAAGACAAGCTTTTATTATTTGTTTAAACAATAAATTAAAAAGATACAATTAAATATTTGTGTACATCTCAGTCTCTCAATGGTTCAAATAAAAATATGTTACACTCTTTTTTCACTTTCTTGCTGTTATGTATCTCGCTTTCATTTGTTTAGACTGTGATAAGTATAGTAGTCACAACGGATCTTTGTGTCTCTAAAGTTAGGCACAGAGCAAGAAGTGGGGTGTACAGTTTGCAAACCCTTATAATAATAAATTAATAAATTGTTTATTTATTCAGGTACAGGTCCCATATTAACACAACAAAATTGTAAACAATATAAAATAGACAAAAATAACAATAAAATACTCTAGAATAGAATAAAGTAAAACCAGCTGACTACTTTCGGTTTGCGTCCAGGTGTACTTTTAACCAATATTTTACTATTGGGCACGTGTAGTCCTCACAAATAGCCTGCAGTATAGTGTTGTGAGATGATCGCAATCGATGCCAAAAGGATGCGATACGACTCCTCACAACAGCGAAAAAGTCGGGCACTCGCGCCTCAGCAAACATGCTCGACGCGCTACAGTAACGCGGGTCTTTCATGAGGATACGGAACGCGTCATTGTACTGTACCCTCATGGTACTTATAGAGGTCCTGCGGAAGTTCACCCACAACTGGCAGGTATAGAAACATTGGCAGTATGCCTTAAATAAAGTTATTTTTACATCTGCGCTGCACTTGGCGAACCTCCGCGCGAGCATGTTACACCTCACCGCGAGTGCCCGTCTCTCCCTTTCTATATCGTTGTCATCCCGAAGGTCACAGGTCAGAATATGACCTAAGTATTTAAATTGCTGAACCACTCTAATCGGCGCCTTACCCAGATAGACATTGAAAATCCTCTCCGGACCCTTACCAGATCGAAACACCATCATTTCTGTTTTAGACACATTATATTTCAGTCCGTGAGTGTCAGCATAACCCTCACAGACTGACAACAACCTCCGTAACCCACTAATCGAAGGACTCAGAAGCACCATGTCATCAGCGTAGCTGAGGTTGTTTACACACACACTTCCGAGATGACATCAAACTTTTGTGCTTCTCAGTTCTCCGATCAGGTCATTTACGTATAAATTAAAGAGGTCCGGAGAGGTTAACCAACCCTGGCGTACACCGCAGTCTAGTCTATAGGCACTAGATGTCGCATCGCCCCATCTAACATTATTTACTTGGTTTCCGTACCAGTATCTCAAGAGACGAACTAGCTCACCAGGCACATTAGATTCGCGTAATTTGCTCCAAAGAATATTATAATTCACCAGATCAAATGCGCGACTCAAGTCCAGGATACATGCATACACGGACGTGTCCCGTCTGGTGTAGTAACTGACTGTGTGTTTCAGACTAACTATCGCCGAGTCTGTTGAGAGACCGGGACGGAAACCAAACTGAGCATCGTCAATCTGGATACTTTTCTGCAGCAATGGTTGCATTAATCTTTCTAAAATCTTACCTAAGACAGTCCCGAGTGAGATAGGTCGATAATTGCTAGCGGAGCTTATATCACACTTTTTGTTTTTAACAACTGGAACAACCACAACATCTCATTATATCTGCAGGTAAGTATGAGTACTTTAAACATAAATTATACAAGGCACATAGTCTAGAACGTAGCACGTCACCCGCACATACAACATGCTCAATACTTAGGCCGTCATGTCCGGGTGACTTGCCACGCCTTATTTGTTTAATGGCCGACTTAACATCATTAATTGTGAACTGTATGATGGACGAATCAATCATCAAATTAGATTCCTCCGTATAATCACCATTGATAGGTTTCGTAATCAGCATCGGCTCTGGTTTGAATTTTTTGGCAAACATATCGGCTATCCCGCCAGTATTTTGCACGCCATCCACAGATACAGGTAAATTTTGTCTATAATTTAATTTCTTAGTTGCATTCCAAAATTTCATAAAATTTTTATCTTTTCTACTCTCAGTTAATATGTCTAATTTTATCATTTCCTCATTATTTTGGCACCAGCGTAATTTATTTTTAAATTTCTTTCTACTATTACACATATTTTCATAAATTGTACCTGTGGACGGCCTGCCGGCAATAGACCAACACTTGAGGTACATTCGTGCCTCTTGATGACTGTCTCGTACATGCATGTTCCAGCCTACGACTGACCTACCTTTGTTACGACCACCGGGACGCTCACCTGCACTTTTAATAGCACCTAGCTGGAAAACATTAATTATATTCGTGTATAATGTGTCGATAAAAATAAAATGCTCATTCAAGCGATCACATCTTCCATTCTTCTCACAAGTACAACAATTTAACACATCATTAATAACAGCCAGCTTCGAATTACAATATCTAAAGTAGTGTTCTATTTGACTAGCATCCCTAATACCCCATTTGATTTTGTCGTTGCACGTTTTATTTAAATAATTATTGTAATTCTCAATAGAGACTGATACACCAGTAATGTTACACACTACCCGCAGAGGTAAATGGTCTGACGAGTATGTATCGTATAGTACCCTGACGGAGGATATGGTACTCCAAGCAGCTTCTGTGACAATGCAGTGGTCAAGCCAACGTCGACAACCATGAGCTTCGCTGATGAAAGTGTAGCTATCACAGTTAACTCCGAGCGTCCTTATATCTGCACATATCAAGCTGTGTTCTAGGCAGAAGTTTTCAAGCTCGTGATCAAATCGTGATTCAGGGTGCGCGTTAAAGTCACCCAAGACATAAACAGCTGAAGCGTCGTTATCTTCAACAATCGAGTGAATCCTGCCAAGGCAGTCTGTAAAGACGGGTAGATTTTCTTCCTTATCAGTGGGCATATACACACTAAACATCAGAAGAGATCGCTTCTTGACTTCAATACGAACTGCAGCTATCCTATCACTTCCACACTCAATTACTGATACGTTAGGCAGTTTAGAATTCCTCCACATCAGCGCTATTCCGCCGTAAGGCCTCCCTCGTAATACGCCTTCCGATGTGTCTACGGATGATTTGGCAGTACAGCTAAAATCGTCATCGATTTCATGCACGACGCCAAGATCATGAGGCAGCAGCCAAGTTTCTTGGAGCGCGATAATGTCAGAGTCAACGCAGAGTCTTCTCACATGATCCACCGATCTCTTTAGAGACTTACAGTTAAAGGTAGTCATAATAATTGTTTCCTTTGTAGGTGTACTATCCATAGTTGTTTTGTATGGGCGTTTTTCGGATAGGACATTCTCGGTATTTACGGTACACTAACCCACTAGGCCAGAAATTCGCATCCAAGAAGGTATTTAATTTATTAGTTAGTATAACTACCTTAAATGAATTAAATGAAGTCTCATAATTCTGTTTGAGGAGCTGGACACTAACGCACTCTTCACCACGCTGTTCGTACCGCGCATATTTACTATCTTCGGCTTACGTTTTTTATGAACTAAAGTAAAAGATCCATCCACATCGTGCAAAACAGTAGGCAGCGGCCCGCTCGCCCCACTAGTAACAGTCGGGCTGACATGCGCCGGAGCGATTACGCCATTCAAACCTGCTCGCGGGAGGCGCGCATGTGCTTTTAGCTTGACGCATTCGTTTCGCTTCGAACACTATGTCCCGGTAGGTCGGCGTGTGCTCTGGCTCACTACGCTTCGAAATGACGCGATTGCCCGCTGGCCCAAGTACAGGCGACAGCGTACCGGGAACCATCGTACTTTTTGGAGTCATCGTTATGTTAGACTTACGTTTTTTACAAGTCTGAGTATCAATGGAGCTGCGCAGTTCAGTTAATTCAGAACTGATCTTTGTCTGAAAATCCGTAAGTTCTGACCTCATCACGGTCATGTCCTTCAGTAATCTAGTTACATCGATGTAGTCAAAAGAAATCGGTGGAAGCCGATTTAAGTCCTTCGCAACAAAAGTAGGCTGCACGTCTGGGTCAACAATTTCTTTTAAAACTTTAATGACGTCCTTTATGTTCTTTTTCTTCTTATCATCTCCTTTTCTTTGTATAATTTTAATCCCGGTGACGGGATCCCGGGCACGAGTTGTACAGAATAGTCTTTCCAGTTTCGATGTATAATGATGTATAATGATGATAGTATAAGAAAATCGCTGATTAACTAAGATGACTGTTTATTATACTCATAAAACTGAAGTTTAACTTATACTAATGATTATAATGAATGACGATGTGAGCTGAACACGATGGTAAAAAGCCAACTGGCTGTTTTAATCGTTAACTTACAGCGAAGAAAATGTAGAATGCTGACTACGCGCAACGTGACCGTAAGTATGTGCCATGTTACACCGTACATGGTTGTGACGGAATCATGCGATTACTGAATTCAAATGTTATTACTCGATTAACAAAACAATTGCATAAGATCATTATGTTTTCATATCTATTTGTTTATGTTCTAATTATTATTTTTATACTCAATAAAAAGTATACGAGCGATTTGAGTGAATAAGCTTTAATCTAGATGTAGAAGAGTCCACATCTTTTAGTACGATCTATAAATAATATATGATTATCGATAATTGTTAAATTGTAATCGAACATTTTTCGATCAATGTAAACGGTAGAAGACGCATATCCCTTACGGCACAAAAATAGCTACTGGGCAACGTCTTGCAGCCAACTTCAGAGACACAAAGATCTGTTGTGACTACTTATACACATAGGCATTTATTTTATTTGTATATCATTTTTCCTGTTTTTAAACAGCCAATTAAAGCTCTTCCCACAGCATTTTTTATCATTTATTTATTGATTATTTATGCTTAGCATTGTCCAGGCGATACAGGTTCAAATCCTGCTCATCACTATTATTTTTGATTCCAAATTTTCGCACTTTGTGTTCATTTAAAAAATCGATATACACAAACATTTACATTAAAAGTGTGTTGAAACCTTATGTTATCATGATTATTGTCATGTCTCAGTGGGTCCGTCGAAGTCCAATTTCATGTAATAAAGTCCCACGGATTGATAACAAGTTCAAACAAAGGACCTACAATGATGTTTCATTTGTTTATTTTCTTACAATTATGTTCTTAAAAATTTTCTTTTGTTTCGATTTTTATTATGGATTAATGGAGATAATTTGTCAAAATTAAGAATTCAAGACCGATAAAAGACGGCTGGTAAAAGTAGATGTGGAGAGAGCGGGTAAACCGGCATTCCGAAAGGTTCGAAACCCCATTCGCAGTTGTTGATGTGAAACATCTAATGCGGAGAGAAGGTAAAAGCGGGAGTTAGCGTGGCGACACTTTTATTTTACTTGTCCCGTTCAAATCTTGCAAGTTAAATTTGAAACACTTCCCGGTTTCCGATTGAGCTGAAATTTTACACGCATATGTATATTGCGTGACAATGCAATATTATGATGACATGGAGCTGATTTGATGATGGAGCTGGAAGGTGGACGTAGGAACTCTATAATGAAACGCCGACACCCTATCGAGTTTGGGCTCGTATGATTTGTCTTGACGAGTACTTTGTCTCTAGATGATACCCAGGGCCTGATGAGGAAGCTGGAAAGTGGCCACAGTAACACTATAATGAAATAACGCAACCCCATCCATCATCCAACCACCAGCCTCTAAACGTTCACTGCTAGAAATAGGCCTCCCCAAGAGAACGCCACAAAGAGCGGTCCGGTCATGGGGGATAATGCCGTAATCGCCACCTTAGCAGGCGGGTTGGCGATCGCAGTTGATGTTGTTAATACTCGAGGAAGTGCTGCTGCCCACTCCCCCGGAATTCCGTCAGTCGACTCTTACGACTCCCATGGGTAGAGAGGGGTGGGACAATTCTAAAGCCGGCCCCACATGGCCCAACGCAACCCCATCGAGTTTTTACTCGTTTGATTCGTCTTGACGAGTACTTTGTCTCTAGATAGTATTCAGTGTCTGATGATGGAGCTGGATTGACATGTACTATACTATAAAACGCCGCAATCTCATCAACTTTGGTATCGTTTGATTCGTTTTGACAAGTACTTTGGTCCTAGATGATATCCAGGGCCTGGTGATGATTTATGTCCATTTCCGTTATTTTACACAAGTTATAATTTTATACAAGCTCACATTGAAGAAGTTCAACAAGTTGATCATTTTATTTCTACTCAATATTTCTACAAAATAATACTGATGTTTCACATCTGGCAGACGTCCCGCGACGTCTAT
Source organism: Leucoma salicis (assembly GCA_948253155.1). Taxonomy (NCBI): domain Eukaryota; kingdom Metazoa; phylum Arthropoda; class Insecta; order Lepidoptera; family Erebidae; genus Leucoma; species Leucoma salicis. The sequence goes on from OX411804.1 coordinate 1,386,786, forward strand.
TTTTATTTTTTTTCTCTTTCACAATATTTTCTGTAAATCTTCATCATCACATTAAAGCTTTGCTCTTGTTGAAGTTGTTGATATAGAACAGTAAATATAAGATTTAGCTAATCAGAATCATAGATCTTTCACCTATGGATCTAATAAATAAATAATAATAAATATTCACGGATATTTTACACAACGTCCTCTGGTCCCAAACTAAGCTTAACGCTTGTGCTATGGGTACCAGATTACGGATATAATACATATTATATTATTGTTTTTTTGTAAATACATACATATAATAGATAGAAAACACCCAGACGCAGTACAAATATCTGTATTCACCACATAAATAATTGTCCTGAGTGGGAATCGAACCCACGACCTCGTGCACGGAATTCGGTTACACTACCGACTACTCCATGAGGCCCGTCAAATTGCAATAGACGAGACATCATATAGAAATTGATTATTACAATTACTTCTGACAACACCATCGAAATAAAATGTCTGTAATTAAACATCCTACAGGTGGCCTGGGTCTTAGAGATATCTAAAACAAATGTGTAGTGAAAAAATCCTACGCCTATGTGTGGAGATTGGATGTTACCATTAGGCCCGCGATAGCTTAGCGGTCCAGAGCACTTCCTCCGATTGGATGGGATGCAAGTTCGAATCCTGCTCGCAGTAATGCTCTCTTTTATAACTTTCACAAATAATTTGCTCTCTGAAGCACCTATTCATGGTTTAACATCGAATCAAAAAGTAGGTAGGGCATTTAGCTATTATATAATGGGATTTACGAATGTATGATTATTGATTACTAACCCCTGCGGATTACCACAAATTCAAAACAATTTAACCATCAAGTAAAATTTGAAACATTTAGAGGTCCAAACAAAAACAATTTTAATCTACCCCGTGGTATGTTGGCTATAGTTTCTAAAAGGTTCTTTGAGTAAAATGATAATTAATAAGTTAAATCGAAAACACAATTTGCTTCATAATACAGACATTCCAAACTATCAAATTGTTAACTACATTTACTGTTTTGATCTATAATAATAATAATCTTTAATCTTTATTTATAACCAACATAAGTACCAAAATTTTACAATATCAATTAATTTACATAATTATTAGCAGATAAGTCGTCAATAATGTCTCTGGACCTCACACTAGGATTCCCTGTGTGGTTGGACGGTGGCACTTTGACGAGCACTTCCGCCGTCTTGCGCCAAAGCTCGTCGACACGGCGTCCGCCCTCGGGCGACTGATGCCGAATTTGGGCGGACCAAGTCTCGCGTGTCGACGACTCCACGCGGGGGTAGTACGGTCAATGGCACTGTATGGCGCGCCCGTGTGGGCGGAGCCAATGGCCGCTCGCAATAGGGCCCTTCTGTGGCGTCCACAGAGGGTCGTAGCGGTCAGGGCAATACGCGGGTACCGCACGGTTTCGTGCGATACAGCTTGCGCGTTTGCCGGAACCCCCCCGTGGGATCTGGAGGCGGAAGTGCTCGCCGACGTTTATCGACGGGCGACGACGGCGCGGGCGGGGGGCAGCCGCCCCTCGCCAAGCGCAATCTCACGTGGCGGGATCTTCCCGCCCGCGCCACCGTCCTAAAGTGGAGGTCTCGGCTGGAGACGCCACGGGCTGGTCTCTGGACCGAGGGGGCGCTCCAGCCGGGTTTTGTCGAGGCACGGTTACTTCGGCAAATACCTGCACACGATCGCTAGGAGGAAGACGACCCCAGGCTGTCACCACTGCGACTGCGGCGAGGACTCAGCGCAGCACACGCTTGAGTAGTGCCCGGCCTGGGATGTGCAGCGCCGGGAACTCGCTGCAGTCATAGGCGTAGACCTGTCGCTGCCGGCCGTTGCGCGGGCGATGGTTGGCAGTGACAGGGCCTGGACCGCAGTCACCGCCTTCTGCGAGGCTGTCATGCGAGGCGATGGAGAGGGCCAGGGAGGAATCTTCATCGCGAACCCGATTCGCCGCCGGCGCGCGGGGCGGCATGCGCACGCTTACCTGCGCCTGATGCCGCTCTAGTCGAGGCTGCGGACGGTGGGGTCGGGGAGTACCCTGCCGTCCGCAGAAGCCTACCGCGAAGGTGTGACGCCCAAGTGCGCGGGGCGTCGCACAAGAGAGGGTGCCCGAAGGGGCTGCCGCCTGCGGATCGCGGTGAAACGACGCGGTACCCGTGATCCGCCGTAGCAAGGGCGGGTGAGTGCGCACGGTGGATTCTTAGTGGGTGAGAGACCCACACTACCCCGTTGTCTCCCCGGGCAGCGGGGTGTGCGGTAGGACATTTTTGTCCACCAAAATAAAAATAAAATAATTAAAAAGATTGTCGTGAGGGCCAGTCTCTTCCCAAGTTACAAAAGTAATTATAACTATGTTTTTAAAGATACTTATGATAATAATGTGTGTGTTTGTTGTGTGTGAGTACATGTGTGTGTATGTGTATGTGTGTGTGTGTGTATATGTGTGTATGTTTGTGTGTGTGTATGTGTGTATATAGTGCGTACGTGTGTGTTATTAAGACTGTGTGTCTGAATGTATGCGTTATAATCCAGTAAGTATTACATTTTCGGTTTCTTCATAATTTTTAAGTCTTAACCATCTAAATATTGCAAGTTTACAATGAAAAGAGGTGCTATGAATTACATCTTTGTCAGTTTTATAAAATTTACTATAAAGGCAAGGCCCGAGAAAAGAATAACATCTGCGTGCAAAAGAAGTTACGTACCCTTGGACTATTCCATTTCAGAGCTCTATAAGACGTACGAGCCAGAGCCTTGGCTTTTTTATGAAATCGTAATAGTGTCGATGAAATAAACAGCTGTCTCACACGGAGAAGATTACAGTCTGAGTACAAGGCGTCTGTAGAGTACCGCCAAGGTTTTTTGTATGCTATTTTTAGTATGCGTCTTTGTGCTCGCTCCAGTTTAAGCAAAAATGTTTTATTTGCAACTCCCCAAACCACTATGTGTTAATAACTTAATATTGTTTGACGAAGACTCAAATATACTATTCGGATTAGATCGGGTTCGGCGATAGACTGCAATTTTTGAATATATAAGACATCTTCCTAATACGAATTGTAAGTGCATCTATTTGTGGTTTCCATGTAAGCCGCTCATCAATCAGTACTGCCAAGTGCTTGACATGGGAAACCTGTTCAATGAGAGCACATGGGCAACTTGGTTCAAGCTTAGGGTCACACGCATGAAGTTTAATTTGTAGTGCTTGCTCAGGAGCAGACAATTTGATATTAGAAATGCAATCATTTTTGATTTAGTTGCGTTTACCGTTAATAGATTATTTTGCAGCCAGCTTATTCCTCTCTAGTTCCATCTTGGGCCATACAAATGACCCTACTCCAAGTGTCAGTAGAAAAAACTATGACTATATCATCCGCGAAAGTAAAAATACTAGCATTAGGGAGTTTCAAAGTGCTTAGATCATTTATATAGGCCAAGAAGAGAGTAAGACCAAAAACTCTACCTTTGGGTACTCCATAAGAAATCTCTGCATAATTACCAGCATTGTCTCCTATACGTACACGCTGTTTTCGTTGCTGTAAGTACGATTTGAACCAACTTAGCGCAAGACCCCTAATTCCAGCCCTCTCCAGTTTTTTTAATACTATCCTTTGAGAGAAGTGTCATATGCTTTGGTAACATCCAGGAAGATACCAACACATTTTTGGCCTGCATCCGTTTTGCCAATAACATGATCAACAAGTTTTGTGACTGCATCCTCCGTTGCTACACCAGCGCGAAAACCGAATTGGTTCTCCGCCAAGAACCTACTACTTTCAAGGTATTTGAGCAATCGAACATTAACCACCTTTTCAACAACCTTAGATATTGCACTCAGAAGTGAGATTGGTCTGTAGTTGCTGGATTGTAATACGTCTCCCGATTTTAATATTGGAATCACGGTAGCTACTTTTAAGATATTCGGGACTATACCTGTTGAGATGCTAAGATTACATATATAGGTTAGAGAAGCCGCTATCTCAAATATAATTAGTTTTAAAATATCATTACTAATGTTATCTTCACCGACTGCTTTACTAGGCTTCAGAGTACTTATTAGTTTAATAATTTCAGTTTCATCCGTAGGCGTAAAGAAAAATGAACTAGGTGACGAGTTTGGTGCGTAAGCTATGTTATTAGATAATTCATTTTCAGTTATACCTATTTTATGTAGCATAGCATCTGCTAAGTTATGAACAATTGAACCAAAATAGTTATTTACCACTGCTAGAGACTCCGATGGGTGTTTCGTTATATTTAAGAGATTGACACTTTTATCCCAGTTTTTATTTATATTACAAATGTTTTTAATTGTATCCCAAGTCTTTTTGGTGCTATTATTATTTTCATATAGAATGGTTTTGTTATATTTCCATTTTTGTTGTTGGACAATGTTATTACAAATATTTCGATATAACCTATATTTTTCTCAAGCAGCGATATTATTTGGATTATTTTTAGTAATAGTATGGAGTTTATCACGAAATCTTATAGATCTCAATATACTCGGTGTAATCCACGGTTTGATTATAACTTTGGAACTACGGCATTTAACAATTGTTTTATCTATATTTTTAGCACTTGACATGCTCAGCTACTTTTAGAGTACAAATTATTATTTGTGAATAAGGAAAAAGAGAACATTAGTACGAGCGGGAAAAGAACCTGCATCCTTTCCTATCAGGGGAAGTGCTCTAATCCACTGAGCTATCGTACTACCTGGTGGTCATTCCCAATTTGTGGGACATACCCAATGTGTCTCATCACATTTGTCTTAACGACCAACGCCATCTATCGGAACGCATTTACATCCATTAATCCAATATAGTAAGTTTAATTTTGCAATTAAAATTCATACTATTTGATAGCTTTATTTTTTATTAAACATTTTGATCTACAAATTATTATTTGTGAATGAAGAAAAAGAGAACATTAGTACGAGCGGGAACTTACTGTTTGATAATCGTTATTGTTTCATTTAAAGTTATTTTTGTTTGGTATTAGCTAGAAAATAAATAAGAGAATAAGTTTTTCGTTTAAAATGATTGTGAACAATTGTATGACTGAAGTATTTAAAGGAGATTGTTAGGCATCAAAATAATATATTAAAGAAATCCTTACTGATATGAAAAATATCTGGTGGTTTAGTGTATATCACGAGGTCTTGGATTCGATTGCCGGTTCAAACCAAAAAAGTTATGTGCTTAGCAAAGGATTTTGATGCAACTTTTTTTATTTGAAAGGCCTTGATTGACTTAAAAACTGGTAGTAACATTTTATCTCGCTACTATAACGGGAACCTCAAATATAACCGAAAAACTAGCTTTTGGCTGCGGCGAAGCCGCTGGCAAAGGCTAGTACTATTATAAAGCTGTAACAGAGCTGTGTCTGTACATTTAAGAAATTTGAGAAAAAAATGACTGAATTAGACTACGAGTATATAGGCGAGTCTAAACACAAAACGATTTTTGTCTATTTCCTAGCTTACTCCTAGACCACTCAACAGCTTTTGAGGTAGTTTCATTGTCATATGGAAAATATATTTCCGAGGAAGTTCTGTATGTACAATAACAATTTAATTACACATTTTTTTAATCGTTCAGAAACTTCGTGTAATTTAACTCAGGTTAAACAAGGATGGGTCTGCTTACCATTTCATTTCGCGGGCGGGAAAGAATAGCCGGTCATCTCCTGCTAGAACCAACACCCACTTTATTTTCAAAAAGTGCTTCACTATCTGTCACGGCACACAGTTGTAGCGACCCTCTTCGGTTCGATAACAATTGTGTACTCCCACTTAGTATCCAACCCATGGGAAAGAATAAGGTGATGACATTTGTATTGTCAGTCCGTCACACGCAACTTCAAAGATTATGTTTATGTGTTTATCAACAACAATTTGCTTTTATAGTAAGGCATGTGTGAACTGTTTATAACGCTACACCTAACCTAAGGAATGCCTTTTGTGACAATTAAACTCTTGTTAAATAAACAGCTAAATTTGAAGTATGTGGGGTTATGAAATAAAGGGGTGGAGGGGTGGTACAATTCTAAAGCTGGCCCCACACGGTAAAACATTATAAACCTGTAACAGAGCTATATCTGTACATTTACGATATTTAAGGAAAAATACCGTATTAGGCTATTTAGACGCCTCTCAAAACAACACAAATGTTTTCTTTAAATTTTTCGTCAGTTTGTCTCTTTGTTTGTTCGCACAACACGTAAAAACTACTGAACAGATATTGATGCAGCTTTTCTAGTAGTACAGCCATGCTTATCCCTGCATGAATGGGCCGGCTCGATCGGAGAAATACCACCCTCTTACAGAAGATCAGCGTAGAACCACGGCAGGTACTTCTATTGTTGTGTTTTCTATGGTAAGTGAGAGCGACGGAGGCCCAAACAACTCTCTACCCTCCCCTTCTTATCCCCTCCTTATTATGCTCATACTTTTTTTCTGGTGACGCGCGACTGATGTCTCTGGTGTTGCTGGCGTCTATAGGCAGTAGCCGCTTATCACCTGGTAAGTAGTACGCTTGTTTGCCACTGGTATATAGTATAATAAAAAAGCTTTCTTGGTTGATAGCTCTTAATTCGACTATAGTCTTGTATATTTTTATCCCGTTACTAGTTACATCGGGAACCTGAGACATAATCCAAAAAAAATACAAAGGCTAATACTATTATTTACTGTTTAAGGCTGTATATGCGCGTCAGAACTCTAAACATTCTTTAGAACTTGTTTGTTTTTTGAGTTAGAGAAAAAGTTGCATCAAAATCCGTTCAATAGTTTTTGCATGATGCGCGAAACGAACAGACAAAAAATTAATAAAAAATGTGGTGTTTAGACATGCCTATGTAGTATTACAGCATTTTTTTCTCAAATATCTTAAATACAGGCTTGTTACACCTTTATAATAGTATAATATAGATGTTGAACCAAATTCGTTATATAACGATAAAGCTATCAAAGCAGAGACTACCGCCCCGGCAATATAACATTCTACTTCCTGCGAGATTATCGTGTAGGGAAATTATTAAGTTGCTATGCAAGTACGTTATGTACGCTGAATTATGGGTATTTAATATGTATAACAGTTAATATCTCGCTCGTACATGCCTTGAAAAGGTACTTTTCAAATCTTAATATCCAACACGTCTTATGTGAGAAGGGTAGATTGAAACGTCTGAGACGATTCGTTCAATGTAACAATTTATACTGTCATATCTCGGTACCTACTTATAACACAGTTATAATTTTACATATTGCACTAATAAAAGTATTAGTAGTAGATGATGATTACCTAAGTAAGTGACGTAATAATAAAAAAAAAACAAAGTTTAAAAACTGTAACGCGACTACGGAAATAAAAAAAAAATATCTAAAATAATTTTGATAGAAATTAAGAAATGAATAGGTACAAAAATTGTCAAGGTAGAGTGGTGGGATGTATTAACAACATCCACTGCGATCGCCAACCCGCCTGCCAAGCGTGGCTATTAGGGCATTATCCCCCATGATGGGTCCGCTCGTTGTGGCGTTCTCTTGGGGAGGCCTATGTCCAGCAGTGGACGTTGAAAAGCTGATGGATAGATGGATGGAGAGTGGTGGTATAGGATTAATAGTATATGAATCATAATAAGGAGAGCGCTCTCACACAACATAGGAAAGCGCTCTCACACACCGAAAAACGCTAGGACTTTCACGCTGATCTTTTTTTGAGAGGGTGGTACTTCTCCTATCGAGCTGGCCCAATCATGCTGGGATAAGCAAGGTTCTACCACTAGAGAAATTATGTTTAACAATAAGTACTAACATCTGTTTCATAATAACTCAACGAGATATGGAAATAAATACGTTAAATTATTATTTTTCTTCACGCTCTAAGCTGCCTCTATGGTGTAGCGGTAGTGTGGATCATGTGTGATGTGGTGGTGTCGGGTTCCATCCCCGGATCATTAATTTTGTTGGGCTTTTTTAATAAAAATAAAAATTTTGTGTGACCGGCAGACGACAATAGGCTCGCCCCCTAATACCTGGGACTTAAACATAGTTGGCGAACCGTGGGTGTATTTTTTTTAGGCGGGATATAATGTACCTACCGCATACCTCTCTCTCCGGGGAGACAACGAGGCAGTGTGGGTCTCTCACCAACTAAAATTGTATGTAATACAACTCTGCTTACCAGGCGTGATGTATGTATGTTTGTTCTCTAAAATTAACAGTACGATGGTACTTTATCGTGTCCCTTATGAAGTGTTTTTTAATAGAACTCAATACCATCATCATTGCAATTCTGAAATTAACCACAAAATTAGTACTCCTTGACCACTGAAGGAATGTAATATGGTCCCGGTGGCCCGTCAGTAAAGACAGAGAGACGGCAAACGGCGGGTTTCTTTAGTGGGTGAGGGCCCCATACTACCCAGTTCGTTGGCCCGAACGACCGGATGTGCGTTTAGGATCATGTTTCCCCCTTTAACAAAAAAAAAGTTTAGTTCTCCTTAGATTTCAAGTAATGGATACAAAGTAATAACATAGAATTAAGTCGTATAACAAGGGCACATATTAAATTGCTGTCACAATGTACTTATGCCTTATTTTAATCGAGTTTCGAGAACGGCTGATTTATGCAAATTTCTGAATTACGACATTCTCCATTATTATTACGCAAGGGTCTGGTGTGGCACCGGTGACCGCCCGACATTGAACAAAGGAGAATATATTAATCTTTACCTACATACATGGCTTTAGATTTCATAGATGACTGTGTGGTTAACGTAACGTTGAAATGCTACGTGTTCAATTCTATACATTGACATCAGTTTATTATTCCTTAGTGTGTAAGATTACAAATAATATTAATACTAGATATATAATTTAAATCCGCAACTTTTGGTAATCCGTTTTAAAAGCTTGAACCTCGAAGCTATCGTAGATGTTACTTGCAGTGATCAATCATCGCTCGCACCATCATTAGGACGCATACATTGTTCTGGTAACGTAACCATGATTATCACCGAATGAATATTGAAACTGTTTCTGTGGTGCAGCAGTAGTGTGAGCGACTGCTGATCATGAGGTCTCGGGTTCGATCCCGGGTCAGGCAGTGTTATTGAGCTTTTTCGTAAAAAGAATAATTCTCAGTAGCAGCCCGGAGATTGGAAATGTGCCCGGTAGACGGCAATAGACTCGCCCCCTATTACGTGGGACTTAAACACAGCTGCTGAACCGTGAGTGTGTAATACAGCCGCCGGCGGACCACTGAAGGAATGTAACATAGTTCCTGTGGCCCACCAATAAAGGCGGAGAGACGGCACACGGCGGGTTAATTTAGTGGGTGAGGGGGGGCCCACACTACCCTGTTCGTCGTCCCGTACGCCGGGGTGTGCGGTTCTGAGGAAACCTGGGTGTGTGATACACCTCTGCCTACCCCTACGGGGAATACAGACGTGGTGCTTGTGTAATGTTCATACCAAATGATCACGCGGTTCTATTTTACGTTATTGTTATATTTTAAACACTCGATATTCTCGGCAACTTATTTAATTAACTAACCCTTTTTTTTCAACCCTTATTCTATCCCACTATTGGTCACGGGTCTCCTCTTATGGTAGAGAATAGGCCAGATCCACCACGGTGACCCAGTGCGGATAGGCAAAACTAACCCTATCTTCTTATTATTCTATCCGTTTCTTTTGAGTTGGCGATGCGCCAGTGATACCTCTGGTGTCGCTAGCGTCTGTAGGCTACGGTAACCGCTTACCATTAGGTGGATGTATGTTTGTTTAAAACCCACGTAGTATAAAAAAAACACTAGCGTGTGCTCACCACCTCGTCTCCATGCACCATATGTGATGGTGAGGATATGGAATCATTTATCCAAACCATAACTAACTACCATTAGGTACATTTTGGTATGTCTATATGCAAAAAATGGCTATCCTATAGAAACTGTGCATTTTTGTCAGCATTAGAATAAACGGCAGTTGGTACTTCCTACGTTTGAGGTCAACGATTCTTTTCAGATGGTTATAACCTCTATTCAAATCAAACCCTTTCAGTATCATCGAGGTCACTATTTGAATACGACCCAATTCATTACAATTAAGCGCTCTAACCAATGGATCGCGTTGGTGCAGCTCTGATTCAATTTTCTAAATCTTAGATGAATTCTGAAAGGCTGGACATAAGCAAGACATTGCAGTGTGTTTTATGCTCGTAAAAAAATCTGCAAGCGCTGGGTTATGTGTGGCATAGAAATACAATTTTGGTGGCAAAGAGTAAATAACTCAATAAAAATCTAAACTAATCTTTCAGAGTACAGAATTAATTGTAGTGAAAATAAATCTGCCGTCTAATAAGTGACGCCCGCATAACACATTTGATATATTTATAAGCATTATATTAATCAGATAAGCCTAATTACTACAAATATGATTGTTACTAAATATTAAGCAATCATATTATATCGGATGATCACTTCTCCATTATATTGGGATGGATGTATAGTTTCATGATTATTAATTAATTAGATCATACTTTCTAACATTTACGTGAATTTCACACATTTTGAAATAAAACTACGTTTACGGAATCTATCGCGTTTACTTGATTTTTATGCTATCCCGACCTTTACAGCATTCATGATCACGACTTAAATGGTAGATGTCCAAAGCTGATATGTTGTTTCAACGGTTTCATCTACCCACAGTAATATGATTTTACAATCAATCATTTAATAAAATTGTATAGCGACAAAGTCTTTTAGGATAAATCAATATTTGAGAGCTACAACAATTCAAAACCTGTCTTATGATACATTTATACTTTATTATTCTTTATATTTATTCTTATTTTAGAACCTTATATTACCAAATAATATTAAAGATAGCAAATCACTTGTCGTCTTTAAAACAAGATTGAAAAATTATGTTTATGATAATGTATTCTAGATTTGCTCGATCGCTAAAAATTCATTACACAGTTATCTATTTAAGCTCATTATTAAGTGAACTGTATTGTTCTTTATCTACACTATTATAAAGCTGTAACAGAGCTGTGTTTTTTGTGTTTGTTAGACATTTAAGATATTTGAGAAAAAAAAACTGTGATAAGCTATACAGGCATGTCTATGCACAAAACATTTTTTTTAGAATTTTTGTCTGTCTTGAAACTATCGTGAGATTGATACTTATTAGAAATATATTACCGGAAATAACTCACGTTGAGGATCGATTTAACATCGAATATGCTCGAAACCCGGGTCAACTAAATCGATCCTCAACGTAAGTTATTTCCGGTGATATATTTCTAATTTTGTCTGTCTGTTCATTCATGCATCACGCCAAAACTACTGAACGGATTTTAATGCAACTTTTTTTATTTGATAGCTCTTGATTAGACTTAAAAACTGATACATTTTATCCCGCTACTTTATCGGGAACCCGAGATATAACCTAAAAACTAGCTATTGGCTACGGCGGAGCCGCGGGCAAAGGCTAGTGGGAAATAAATCATTAAACCTATATTTTTTACCAATATTTCTGCGGAATCCCACAAAGGCTGTACGGAGCCCCAGAGTTGCGCAGACCACACTTTGCGAATTAATGTAATAGACTGGAACATCAGAAAGAAGTCTCAATTATAATGCTTTACTGATATTTGCAGCACAAAGCAGTGCTTTATAGAGAGACGCGACGTAGGGGTTTCCTCTCAGTGTCAATAGGGTTGTCATCTGGTCAATCTTTAACAAATAATATATCTTTTGGGAAAACATACAGTTGAATAATTTTAACGCTCTTCGTAAAGGCATCGTATATTTACGTTTCAATATTTTTAATCTATATGCCGTGATCATTTTTGATAATATCGATTGATTGTAATGTTTTTTTTTTAATGGTAGAAGAAAAGAACGTCTGGGTGGTTGAAGAGAGATTTAATCAAGATCTAATGATGGAATCTGTGAGACGTAAGATCCTGTATATATGTCTACGACTTAGAATTGGCTTGTAATTATTTAGCATATATGAACTGCTTCTACGTACATATTATAGCTTGTTATAATAACCGAAAGTTAATGTAATATAGATTGGCTGAGATTCAAAGATGTTGATCATGAGTTTCGTTCCCGTCACAATAACGGAAACTAGTTTCGAATTCTCTAATATGAACTTATTTGATATCATAAAAATAAATAATTAATTTGAAATCGCATTGTTTGACAGCCCTATCAATACCGTTTGTGAGAGTAACTCGGACAATTAAGGAGAGGAAACTCAGTTACTGTCTGATATTACCTATAGATTGGTTGAATCGATTCGAGTGGCGATTTCCATTATGAATGCTCCATGAATAGTAATCATTTAGGAACGAATAGACCTTTATATTCTGAATAGACGGGCTTATTCAATGCACTGATAGACTACTCTATGAATGTTACGTATGTTACTCTAATATGTTTGAATCAATCAATTATTATAATTTTAATTATTATAGTCGTACCATGCCATCGTTTTTATTCATATAATTAATAGCAGAATATGTGGTAGAACCAAGGATGATTAAGGCAGAGGAAATAAGTTCCTTTGAAGTTGTCGTGCCGGGGCTATCGGAGTCACAGTTCAGGTTCAGTGCGGGCTGCTACACGACAGACGTGTTGGTGCGTGCCTTAACTAAATATCCTGGCCATTAAGGCGTTGGTCAGAAGGGCGGTCGTTTTGGCTGTCTTGCTCGACATCGAGACCACCTTCAAAAGTCTCCCGGACGCTCTTCATCCATCCATCCATCAGCCTTTTTGATGTCCACTGCTGGACATATGCCACCCCAAGAGAACGCCACAAAGAGTGGTCCTGTGCCGACCGCATCCAACGGCTCCCCGCAGCTTTGACCAGATCGTCGGTCCATCTGGTGGGGGGCCGTCCTACGCTGCGCCGTCCGATACGTGATCGCCACTCGAGAACCTTTCTTCCCCAACGGTTGTCGGTTCGTCGAGCGATGTGGCCTACCTATTGCCACTTTGGGTATTGTAATCTTAAATTGCCACTTCAGCATGGCAACCCGGCGGGCTATGTCGGTCACTCTCGTGCTCCTACGGATCTCCGCATTACGGATTCGATCACGTAGGAAAGTACCAAGCATAGCCCGCTCCATGGCCCGCTGAGCGACTTTGAGCCTTGCTACGAGGCCAACATTCAGAGACCACGTCTCTCCCGGACGCTCTTACCGCTCCTAATAAGGTCTTATTGTGACTTACACAGTGTTTCATAACGGTGAAGGCCATAAGAGGGTACGGTACCGTGTCCTGGGTCGCACCCAAGCTGCTGGCAGTCAAGTCAGTTTCAGGTTGCCGCTGGTACCTCCTTATTGGACAAGGGTGTTTTGATAAAAAGCGCCTGCATTAATTTGGCAGAAAAGGAGCCACCAGATGTCACAAGTGTGGTGCCTGAGAGGCCATAAACGTCGAGCACCTGTCGCTGCCAGCCGTAAAACTTCATGAATGCTTGGCAGTGATAGGTGCTGATCGTCCATGGCCTCCTTTGGCGAGGCTGTAATTTACTTGAAGCGGTCCGTGGAGCCGGAACACGAAACACTGGCCTATGCCAACTCACTCCGCCCGTTGCCACAAGGGAGGAAGCATAGTTAGCGCTACGTCCACGTCCTCCCACCGCATAACGACAGGACGTGGCCCGTAGGCCATCTACCTGGGGCATCAGAGTAAAAAGAGTGGAAGGGGTGAATCCTATATACTACTCGATCTGTTACGGTCAGGGAGGACGCATAAATGCATCCACAGCGATTACAAAAAAAAATGATGTGTCAAGTTCGATCCTCGTTCCATCCATCCATCCATCAGCCTTTTAAAGTCCACTGCTGGACATAGGCCTCCCCAAGAATGGGGGATAGTGCTGTAATCGCTACGCTTGGCAGGCGGGTTGGCGACCTCAATGGATGTTGTTAATACTCGAAGGAGTGCTGCTGCCCACTCCCTCGGTATTCCCTCAGTCGGCTCTTACGACTCCCATGTGTGGAGAGGGGTAGGACAATTCTAAAGCCGGCCCCACACGGCAAATTCACGATCCTCATTAAGAGGTTAAGATTAAAGGACTTTTGATTTTTCAGAATTATGTTCGAATTAGTTTTCAAATTATGACGGCTCAACAAAATATGCAAACAGATTATGGAAAATATTTATAATGTAGCTTACTATTGAATGATATATAATATGATGTACTTTTCAAAAAAACAACGAAAAATGATGATGGACTATTCAAATAACTATTTCCATATTCAACCACACCGGCGCTGTGAATATTTGTTGCTACAAAGTAAAGCCACAAAAGACTCGTAAGCTGTAGAGAAAAGCGCCTCGAGATAAAGTAAATAGGTAACACTAGACGAATGCACTCTGTGTGATATTTCTCTAGTAGAGTCAGCAAACAATATTTTGATGTATATTTTTATATTATTTTAACTGTTAGAAACTGCAAATATAACATTTAATTCAATCTCACATCATGTTTAAGGTGGAGACAGTACAAGGCATAAAATAGAGATCTAGTGGTAGATCCTTGCTTGTTCCAGCATGAAAGTGCTGGCTCAATCAGGGAAGTAACTCTCTCTCACAGAAGATCACCGTGAAACAATGGTAAGTGAGCGAGAGCGATGGAGGTCCAAACCCCTCCCTATCCTCTTCTTAATATCCATCCCATTCACCTCCGATCTCTTTCCTTGGAAATGGCGACCTGCGAGTGATGCCTGTGGTGTTACTAGCGTCTATAGGCTACGGTAATCGCTTACCATCATCAGGTGGGCCGTAACCTTGTTTGACATCCACTTAGTATAAAAAAAATTTTTTCTTCAGCTGGCAGTGATAAATTATTAAAAAATGCACACATAATTTCAAAAATAACATTTCGTAATAAATCCTATGTTTTTATTTTTCCTAATTGGTTGTAAACAAGCATTATGTCACTTGGTGGTACTTACCACCAAGTGACATAATGCGTAGTACTTACCACCAAGATATAATGGTGGTACTTACCACCAAGTGGTGGTACTTACCACCAAGTGCTTACCACTTGGTAACGTTAGCCTATAGGCGCTAGCAATCTAGACGCGTTGCCAACTCTAAGAAACCATCCCTAGCCAACTCTAATAGAATAAACTTGCACGCCTGAGAGATTCTTTCAACGGCTTGTAAAGTCTGCTAACTTGCACTGGGGCAACAGCGTCGATTGTGGCCTAAATCTCTCGCTCTGAGAGGTGACCCATCCCTAACAGTAGGTCAGTAAGATTTTTCGGAAACAACGTTTTTGTGAGTGTTTTAAAACTAGGATACGAGTTTCTCTTTTATCTTCAAAGAGCAATTCAGTCTTAAGATACATATTTATTAGTCAAGCATCGAATTTATATTAAATATAAAGTGAAAAATGTGATATCGAAAATAACAGACACGAGCAGGATTTGAACCTGCATCTCCTGGATACCGTCCAGATGCTTTGCCAATTCAGCCATCGTGACCCTTGCTCCTGACTGCTAATTTCGATAGCACATTCATACTTAACGTCTTTGGGTGACGCCTGCATCATCCGTCGAAAATATTTTCATACATTATACCGACCAGGTAAACTTAATTTTACAATTAAATATTTATAGGGTTTGCGTCATTATTAGGTAAAAGATTTTAGAACCAGGAAGGTTCAAATCCTGCTCGTGACTGTTATTTTCGATTTCATATTTTTCACTTTGTGTTTAATGTATGTTGCTAAGCATGTCAAATGCTAAAAATATATATAAAAATATCTAAACATCGAATTTATTCCAAATAAATGAGTTTGCTTGATAACTTAGCGCATTGATTTCTTTTGTTCCGTACACTGACAAAATCTCCCTTCATGATAAATTTTTGTAATTTACCTTGGCCCATCCCTACTAATGGGTCTATTCACCCCTTAACCTTACTTAAGTAATTCAATTAGAACATCGTATCGCTTCATCTAACCTCACAAAGTTGATAAAATAACGTGTTTTTAAACATCTAACATAAAGTTTGAAATAATTATTGCGTCATATAATTGATAGGCTTTCACTTATTGCAGCACGCTTTTTTATTGGTTATATCTTAAGATCCCAACATATTAATGAGATAAAATGTAAGCCAATAATTCTTATGGCTAATTATGAACAAAGTCCAGTAGTTGTTGCCGATATATGCTGCTAACCTTTGATGTCCTTTGGTGCCCAATGCATCTTCTTTGGCAACTTCAGTTGAGTTCTGTGCTTATGTCGATTTCGTTACGATCAAACAATCAAGGTGATGATAGTCAGAGGCCCAAGCACGAAAACTATCGAATTCGTATCGTAAACGTATCGAGTCCACGATAATATAACAAATATTGTATGGTTTTCGAACAACTATATGACATTGTCGAAGGCAAGCTTGTTTGTTTATGTTTTCCGAGTGACAGTGACAGTTACTTATGTCGTATTTTAATTTTAATGCATTTTATTGTATTATAGTACTCATTTTAATGAGAACAAAATGTATATGCTGGCTCATTATAACATTTTTTATATTGACTCATTATTTTTATTAGTTGACAAATCATCTATTTTAATTATTCAGTTACACCTTTATGAACACTAAAGTGTATATTATTCGTAGGTAATTATAAAGTTCCCTTTATAATGCCCTATGGTAAAATATGTGAGACTAATAGAAATATGCAAGGTTTTACATCTATATTATCCACAAATAAGCTACTTCTAAAATAGCCCGTTTTGTTATGTGAACATTGCTATTACTTATTTTATTTATTTATTTATTTATATACATACTTATTGTTAACAGTATTTTCCTTACACAATAAGATTAGACAATGATTTTGTATTTATACAATAGAGATAGAACCTTTTTTGAGTTCAAAGTTAGTAGGTATAGAGTAGTAAGTCTAACAAATACTGCTAGTAATGGCTTTCGTCTCAATATATCGGTCTACGACACGCATGAACCTGCTCTCTGTGCATGAGAACAAATCTAGTGTTATGTCGCAGGATAAGGTCTCGTTGATGTAATGTAAGGCGCGGGGCACAGGTGCAAATCGACCTATGTTAGTTCGTGCAGCGGCCGATGCCAATAGAGGTCGGCGTCGCTCCCGTAGGGCACCCATATACCGGCGTGGTACATTAAAATGTATTTGTGCTAGTAAAAATGGGCTATAAGTAAACCCTCGTATCAATCTAAAAAAATATCTTACCAGGGCCGTGTTATGACGCGTTGCCAACATATTGTAATCCACCATGCCTACAATATACAGTGTGGGGTACAGATGCGGGTAATAAAAATATAGTCTTTTGTACAAATAACGTATAAAAGACTTTTGTACCCTCTCTACTTTTTGAGTACACTGCACTGTATAAGGATTCCAAATTATGGCATTTGTTTCTAATATACTGCGAACATATGCATTATACAAAACAGTGATTGATAGTTTCAGGTTAAGGTCTCTCGACTGACGGATTACGAAACCTAAGTTTTTACGGGCTATCGCACAAGTTTGCGGTACATAAATAGTCTAATATACATTTAACATATATATATTATACAACTAAATAGATGTTCGATTAAAAACTATATATATATGCGGAAGGCTTAACGCTAGCAGGGCCGACAATAATTAATTTTCTGCTGACATTATTTTGTATTTCTTTGGAAGGCTCACACCATAATATTCAACGTATTTAATGTATATGTCGAAGCCAGATCTTAGAATTGATCCCTTAATGATGTAGCTGACCATTTCATGAAATGGTTGTATTTCATTATATGAAATATACTCGCTCCCGCCTCATAATATAGTCTCGCCAGATCAAAGAATAATTAGTATTATTTTATATTTTTATTTGGGATTGTTATTAAACCAGGCCAGTCTGTCACCCTAGCAGAAGAAGGCCCCAAAGGGCGGCGCGCATGTTCCACGAGTGCCTCTCGATAAAGGAGGGCCAGGCCCTCCAAAATAGACGGTACTCGGAATGGAAGGCCAGACCTACTAGGGGTGGACAAATGTATGCGTAGAGCGTATACCTTACCCCTGGTTAATAAGTATAAATATGAACGAACACCGAGTAAATTTTGCAGGCAGACCAGTTCTACATAGAGTCCAGTATAACCTCTCCGTCTACCCTGCAGACGGGGTATTCATAAAGAATTTCCACGTCAAAAATAATCATAAGGTATAATCAGTCTCGGGTTCGATCCCTGGGTCGGGCAGTGTCATTGAGAATGTGTGAGTAAAAATAGAAAAGAAAAAATTCTCAGTAGCAGCCTGGAGTTTGGAAATGTGCCCGGTAGACGTCAATAGGCTCGCCGCCTATTACGTGGGACTTAAACATAGCTGGCTAATCGTGGGTGTGTAATACACCTCTGCCTACCCCTTCGGGGAATACAGGCGTGATGCTATGTTATAATCCGTTATACTATGTATGCGTATAACGTTGCCTTCAGCTTAATATTTATTTTAGCATTCTTTGTTTACAATTAAATTAAATAAATTAAAATATATAGAGACTTGCTTATCCCAGCATAAAGCGAGCCGGCTCGATCGGGAAATATCACTCTCTCACAGAAGATCGATGGGAAATAACGCTAGGTATTCCTGCCCTTGTGTTTTGTATGGTGAATGAGAGCGCCGATGGCCATAATTCTCCACTCCTTATTATCCTTCTTCTTCACTTCCTATCTCTTTCCCCGGAGATGGCGACGCGCGAGTAATTCCTCTGGTGTTGCTAGCGTCTATAGGCTACGGTAACCGCTTACCATCTGGTGGGCCGCATGTTAGCCACACACGTAATATCAAAAAAGAAAGTACGGTATTGCATTGAAAATATTTTTAGATATATTTAGGAACCCTTAGCTGCTGACCCTACTCTGCCAGTATCGGAGTTCATGAACGCGTGGAAACTGTCAATCCGTTGTACACTTCGAATATTCTATATACACCGGCCACATTCCCGCAAACCCTTCTTGTGTATAACTATCGTCCTTGTTTATCAGTATTCTAGTTATTATTTATATATGCGAGATATTATTATAAAGCTGTAACAGAGCTGTGTCTGTACATTAAAGATATTTGCGAAAATAAATAATAATAATAAATAAATATTCACGGACATTGTCACACAATGTCCTCTGGTCCCAAACTAAGCTTAATGTTTGTACTATGGGTACCACATTATGGATATAATACATATGTTACTTTTTTTTCCTATAAATACATACATATAATAGTATAATAGATAAAAAACACCCAGACAGCAGTGCAAATATCTGTGTTCATCACACAAATTATTGTACTGAGTGGGAATCGAACCCACGACCTCGTGCACGGAAGTCGGTTACACTACCATTACACTGCCTATTTATGTGTGTCTCAACTCAAAACATTTTTTTAATCCTTGTCTGCTTGTTTGTTCGTGCATAACCCAAAAACTAAACGGCTTATTTTTATGAAACTGTTGATTACTTTTTATTAGTCTTACAAACTAGTATATATGTCTTACGTCACTATATTGGGGACTAGATATATACCTAAAAAAACTATGCCACAGTCTAGTTATCCTATAAGGGTAGCAAGCAAGAATTTTGCCCATCTGCAACACTAGAGGCTTTTTTGTCAACCTCAGGGAATAGGGTAAGAAGTAGAAAGCAAAGATGGATGGAAGGATACTAGAGAGGGGATGAGGAATGTGTCTGGACCTCCAGCGCTCTCACTCACCAGCAGTAGAAATATCGCCCGTTACTATACAGCTGTTTTTTTTCGAAAGTAATCCTTTTCTTTTGTTTGTTAAGGCGGTAAAAAATGTTCCTAACCGCACACCCCGTCGTTCGGGGCAACGAACAGGGTAGTGTGGGCCTTCACCCACTAAAGAAACCCGCCGTGTGCCGTCTCTCCGTCTTTATTGGCGGGCCGCTGGAACTATGTTACATTCCTTCGGTGGTTAGAAAGTGATCCTGGTCAGCTGATTTACGCTAGGCTCAGGAATGCTCAGTAATCATTGCAGTACAATTACAGTAGTTGCATGCTGATTGAGAAACCGTTATCGTCACTTATAAACGCTAACAACATGAATAGCATCACTGCGTATTCGTGGGACAAGCTATGAGAGGGAGATTGTAATTGTAATAGATAATGAAGAGGAAGGGGGGATTTGACCTACCGTCGAACTATAAAATAATTTGAGCAGTAGTAATCATAGATAATAAGGGCAAACCGAGGGAGTGGGCAGCAGCACTCCCTCGAGTATTAACAACATCCACTGCGATCGCCAACCCGCCTGCCAGGCGTGGCGATTACGGCAATATCCCCCATTCTTGTGGAGGCCTATGTCCAGCATTGGACTTTAAAAGGCTGATGTATGGATGATAGATGAATCATAGATATATCACGCATAACGGTAAGTGCTTAACGTAGCCTATAAAAGCACACCAGAGGCATCACCTCATTGTCAACGAACAGTTATAGAGCCTTACTTATTCCAGCACGAATGGACCAGCTCGATCGGGGAAGTAACACCCTCTCACAAAAGATCAGCGTGTAACAACGGTCTGTACTCCCACTGTTGTGTTTCGTATGGTGAGTGAGAGCGCCCAAAACCCAAACCCCCTTCCTATCCTCTCTTTATTACCCTTCTTATCGTCTCCTTAGTATCCTATCTATCTTGTTCTTATTATCCTTCCTATCCACCACCTCTCCCTTTCCTAGGAGATGGCAACGTGCGAGTGATTCGATTGTTGCTGGGGTCTATAGGCTACGGTAACCGCTTACCATCAGGTGGGCCGTATGCTTGTTTGTCACCCACGTAGTATGAAAAAAATGAAAAATTTAGTGTTAATAATAAATAACAAATATTCACGGACATTTCCACACAACGTCCTCTGGTCCCAAACTAAGCTTAATGCTTGTGCTATGGGTACCAGATTACCGATATAATACATATGTTTCTTTTTTTTTGTAAATACATACATATAATAGATAGAAAACACCCAGACGCAATACAAATATTTGTGTTCATCACACAAATATCTGTCCTGAGTGGGAATCGAACCCACGACCTCGTACACGGAAGTCAGTTACACCACCGACTACACCACGAGGCCCGTCAATAGTAGTAATAGTGTATCTACATAGCTTAAAAATAGAAGAAAAAAAGGGGATAGCGAGTTTGATTTCTGAAGAATGGGGTGATGACGTAATACACTAATATTAAACACAAAATGAAGTTATAACAATAGTCTAAATCTATTTCCGTAATGTGTTATTACGTTGAGGGTTTTCATGAAACTTTTCTTTATAACAAACTTATTACTTTGTACAATACCTCTAATATTAAATACAGTCTTGTTTACAATGGTAATGATTGTTTAACAGAAATACAAATGAAAAACAAAGGTCAATTGTTGTCAATTGTTTTGAATGTATGACTTTATTGACTCTGTATTTTATGACCTTTCATTCACCGTCTTCACTTATCACATGTATGGGTTCTCAATTTACGATCCATGTCTTTTGTTTCTTGAGGATCCAAATATGCGACTTACTAGCGATTTCGTGTGCATGATCTTCAAAAGATACCAGAGAGATTTTTGTATTACTATGGGGATGGAAAACAGGCATATGGCCCACCTGATGGTAAGCGGTTACCGTAGCCTATAAACGCCATCACCAACAGAGGCATCATTTGCGCATCCTCAACTCCAAGGAAAGGGATGGAAAATTGAGATGAGGAATAATAAGACGATGGGAAGAGTAATAAAGGATAGAGAGGGAGTTAAATCATCCGGTGCTCTCTCTCACCATACGAAACACAATGACCTGACATTTTTCCACGCTGATCTTCTGTGAGAGGCTGGTGCTTTTTTTTTGCCAACGGTGGCAGACGAGCAAACGGCCCACCTTATGGTAAGTGATAACCGTCGCTCATGGACTTTGGCAACACCAGGGGTACAGCCAAGCCGCCGCCTACCGTGAGTAAAGTGCTCTTCTCAAACCTCGTTTAAAGAAGGACATGTCGTAGCGCTGGGGGAACACCGCAGCAGGAAGTTCATTCCAGAGCCTACACGCCCGTGGTAGAAACGAGCGCTGGAAACGAACCGTCTTGGACGAGATCGTTTCCAGGTGGTGTGGATGAACCCTACTACGACATCTCGTGGTCCGGTGGTAAAAAGGGGATGTTGGTACCACCTCAAACAGTTCCTCAGAGCACTCCCATTAAAGAGTTGATAGAGCACACAAAGAGACCCAAAGTCTCTCCGCCGCCCCAGTGACATCCGTAAGTGTCCATCCGTAAGATTGGGATCGCCGACAATTCGAACAGCACGCCTTTGCAGGGAGTCAAGTGCGTTGAGTTGCTATTTTGGTGCGCCTGCCCAGAGATGTGAGCAGTACTCCACGTGAGGTCGGACTTGTGCCTTATAAAGTGCAAGTCTCTGCCTCGGTGTAAAGTACCGCTTGGCTCTGTTCAGGACGCCCAGTTTTTTGCTTGTCAATTTGGCTTTGTCCTCCAAATGACTCCCGAATTGGTCGTTCTAACTGTAGGTACATCAAACTTCCTTCAAATCGATGCTATTGTTTTTTAAAATACACCATCCAGCATTAAGGAATAATCCTTGTACCGCGGGGGACTTTACAAACATACAATTTCACGGACACAAAGTACACCCAGACTCAGAACAACCATTTGAGGATCACACAGAGTCGTTCTGTGTGAGAATCGGACCCAGAACACTCTGGCGGATCAAAATAATAATCACTTTAAATACTTTGTATCAGTTTATTGTATGTTCGTTGAATCTCTTGTGATGCTGGAATTATACCTACTCTACTCTACCTCTTAAGAACCGCTCGACCGATTACTATAAAATTTAAATACCTGGGAATATACCCTTTGAAACGAAAAAATAATTTTTCAAATCGATTCAGGCGTCTTCGAGTAATCAACGTGAATATACATACAAAAAAGATCCCGACAAATTCAGAACCTCCTCGTTTTTTTAAGTCGTAAAAAATATATCTCAGCATGACAAGATTAAAAAATAATAAATTTACTACAATAAAAATTTATCAAATTAACATTATAGTTACTAAAATTATCTTGCTAATCGATAAAGAGTTCCATATCGATTGAAAATATCGATGTAAATTTCTAATAAATATGTTCACCCTACTCTTGAACCTCAAACTTCATTATAATCCCCATAAGTAACTAATACCGCTTAACTAAACATATTTGATATTGAGTACATTGTCTTATATCCTTGTCAACAATACTATAAACATCCACTTAAGTTGTAGCGATTAATATTAAGCGATATAATAAAATACATGTCTTGATAATATAATGCGACGTTTGTTCAGGCTCTTAAAATAACAAAAAATAGTTTGAGGTTATATCTCAGGTTCCCGATATAGTAGTGGGATAAAATGTATACCAGTTTTTAAGTCTAATCAAGAGCTATCAAACCATAAAGAATTTTTATCAAAATCCATTCAATAGTTTTGCGTGAAGCCCGTACAAGCAAACAGAAAACTTAAAAAAAAATGTTTGTTATAAATAACCTAATACATTATTTTTTTCTTAAATATGTAATATTTATAATGTACAGACATAGCAGCTTTATAATAGTATAAATTAGGCAAAAGATAATTTTCGGGATATATTTTAGGATCTCGATGTAGTATCGTAACTAATTTATATCTGGTTTTAAGTCTAATCAAGCAAAAAAAGTTTTATCATAACCCGTATAATAGTTTTGCATGGTGCATGCATGTTACAAACAGACAAAAATACAAAAAAAGGTATAAGCTTCTAAGATAATAATATAATTATTTTTGTATGCGACTGCTGATTATGAGGTCTTGGGTTCGATCCCCGGGTTGGGAAATGTTATTGAGCTTTTTCGTAAAAAGAAAAATTCTCAGTGGCAGCCCAGAGTTTGGAAATGTGCCCGGTAGACGGCAAGGTAGACGGAAATAAGCTCGCCCTCTAATTTTTGGGAGTTATAAATAGCTGCCGTACCATGGTTGTGTAATACACCTCTGCCTTCTTCTGTTATTTTTTTTTTTCATATATACATAGCTATATTCCCCACTGGCACTGTCACCCATATGAGCGAAACACATGTTGTGGCGTTGTCTTGGGGAGGCTTATGTCCAGCAGTGGACGTCAAAAGGCTGATGGATGGATGGATGGATAGCTATATTACAGCTTTGTAATATTACAGACAGAAATGTTCTAAATAAATGGTTTAATTGATTAAATTATAACAATTCATTATTAAAATATAACGCAAATGTCAAGTACCTACGACGCCTGGGTGAAGTCGATTCACATGCCAAGACTAATTTCTTTGAATAACGATTCATATTTGACATTTGATCTCCAACCAGGTGCTGTGATGTCAAGGATTCATTCCATTAATTTCCCTCATGAACTATTTCAATTCTATTCAAGCAGTAATAAATTGAAACAACCAGGAAAATATTTAGATATTTTTAGCATTTGACATGCTTAGCACTATACAATAAACACAAAGTGAAAAATGTGAAATTGAAAATAACAGTCACGAGCAGGATTTGAACCTGCATCTCCTGGATACCGTCCAGATGCTTTGCCAATTCAGCCATCGTGACAATTGCTCCTGACTGCTAATTTCGATAACACATTCATACTTAACGTCTTTGGGTGACGCCTGCGCCATCTGTCGGCAGTATTTTCATACATTGTACCGACCAGGTAAACTTAATTTTACAATTAAGATTTTTACCTAATAATGACGCAAATCCTATAAATATTTAGATATTTTTATATATATTTTTAGCATTTGACATGCTTAGCACTATACATTAAACACAAAGTGAAAAATGTGAAATCGAAAATAACAGTCACGAGCACGATTTGAACCTGCATCTCCTGGATACCGTCCAGATGCTTTGCCAATTCAGCCATCGTGACAATTGCTCCTGACTGCTAATTTTGATACCACATTCATACTTAACGTCTTTGGGTGACGCCTGCGCCATCTGTCGGCAGTATTTTCATGTTACTTTACGATCGGTGAGTGACAGTACCGTATGCTCTAATCCACTAATTATTACTTCTACTTCTATTCCAACGTGTACCCTTTTCACTGTACATTAAACACAAAGTGAAAATGCTAAAAATATATTTAAAAATATCTAAACCTTTTCACTGTGTTATGCTTCTTTACAAGCGTAGACAGAGGATATTATAGACACGTTCCCAGCGTATGCAGTGTCGAGATAGCAATAGTTTGACACATGACAACCGAAATAATTTTAAAAGATAACTATGATTATAATTTAATTATAATTATAACTTTGTAGACTAAAAATGCAATATCTGTTTCATTCTTCGTCATTCTTGTATCCAGCTAGGATACAAGAATGACAGGACAAAATAAATTGCAGTTATGCCTATATTTTGCTTTAAATGTATTAGAATGTGTAACGTTAGCGTATATAAACGTTATTAATTAATGTTTTTTTTTACGTAAATACAAAAACAAGCTTACATACCGATGATGGGGACGGTTGGCCACCTTATCGTTGGGATCTAGTTAATTGGGTTCCAATAAAAATAACGCATACGCGAAAAGGATACAAAACTTATGCATGTGTCTCGCTCACTCTTGCTGTGAACTAATATATACAGCCTTTTCTTCATCGTTAGTATTAAAATAGTAGCGAGTCTA
Source organism: Leucoma salicis (assembly GCA_948253155.1). Lineage (NCBI taxonomy): Eukaryota > Metazoa > Arthropoda > Insecta > Lepidoptera > Erebidae > Leucoma > Leucoma salicis. The sequence continues at coordinate 1,412,591 of OX411804.1, forward strand.
TAGTATACTTAGTCTATGTTTACATTTTGTTATAAGATAAAAATAACCACAGATAAGAAAACCTTATTTATCTAAGGATAAAACTAATTATTAAATGTCAAAAGAGAGAAACAGTAAAGAGGTTTTATAGTTGGGAAAAAAAAAATGAAAATATTAAACTAGATATACCTGAGCCAAGTACTTAAAGGGGCTTTACGACTTTATGTTCTACAGCTGCGCAGGCAAAAGTATGTTTTATGTCCTTTTTATGGCTTACACATTAATTTTGCATGCATCGTATATTTTAATATATTTTTTTAATATTATCTTGTTACGGGGAAAATCCCTAACAATTAAATAAAAAAACGATTTTACATTTAACAATTTAATTAAAAAAAAAAGAAATATTTAACAGTAATGATTAAATAATTCATTAATTAATTTGATGTTATAAATAAAGACGAAAAAAATGACGACAAAAAATAGAGCTGAGAAAATCAGGGGTGGTTCGCAACTCAGGATTATCCCCCAAGACCGTCACCTACGGGTACTCAATTGCGGGGGAGGCTGTATTGGGCCGAAGGGCAGGCCCTCGTCCTTCGGCGTGCGCAGATATCTGCCGGTAGGCGGGTGAAGCCGGCGCAACTGGCGCTGGAACCAGAACCCGTAGGGCACCCGCAACCCGGAAGGTCGTATTCGGAACTTGATCGTAGCCGGAACTAGGAACTTGGAACTTGGAACCCCAGGAGCTTTGGGGTTTCCTAGTCACACAATTTTACTTTTAAATGCCCTAGGCAAATATAACAATAGTATTTTAATTATATTACTAAAGTAATTTACGCAGTGTTATCTGCCTGACACACACGATAATTTCAGTCAGAGAAAAAAAATTCTACCCACTCTCATATCTTATACTTTTTCTGATAGTACCCCCTTCTAAGATTATTCTTGCCATCTCTCTCTTGCGCATTGCATCCGGCCTGCTCATTGGTGGATAATTTTTGTTCTAGAACTTTTCCTATCTATACGCTTGCGATTGGAGTAGCTATAGAACGTTCTCGAACCCTGGCATACTCTGCTCGCATTCGGGATCGCATGCTGGCCATATATGGTAATATAATGAGATTCTGGCCTTTGTGGGAGTGGAAACATGCGACACATTGGCGATAATCTAACTGGGTAGGCAACCGCGCGTATTTTAATTTGCGGATATCGTATCCGGTATCAATTTAATATGCAACTTTATAATGTATTTAGTAATTTGATCGGTTACATCGTTACAATACCCCCTCTCCCGGAGAAAGCATTTTACGCATTAAAATCCGCTGCAGTAAGCACCTCAGAAGGCTGGAACAGCCAGTTATTGTCTCACATGCATTCATCCACTAACAAACGACAAAACATACAACCTGACAAAGTGTCTCATGAATCTTTGAATCAAAAAACCTCCTTACATGCAAGAGTACAACTCTAATATTAACGAGTTGAACTCCAGAACAGAAACTACTTGATAGGGATTATCTTAAAGAAACAATATGAGCGATGGTACCTAATATTATGATGGTTCAGCAATTTTGAAGTGATTTTGGTATTTGATGAATCTTACTACTCGTAGAGTCACGGCCCGCTCTAGATGCGCACAAACGCTAAAAAAGACGAAGTGTAAGCTTATTTAAGGAGTCACAAACCGCTCCAAACGCGCCATAAACGCAAAACAACAAAAGGTGAAGGCTTATTTAAGGAGTCACGAGCCGATCCATATGCGCTATAAACGCAAACGAAGAAAAAAACGAAAACAAAAATCTCCCAACTAACATCAAAGTTTCGTGAAGGCTTATTTCTCTTCAAAGACCAAAACACCAGCAAGAACCGAACAAAACAACTCTACTAAAAAAGTATTAAATGAAATTGTATAACAATGTCTTACAATATTAAATTAAATTAACAAAACAACATCTAAATTGAACGCTCGAAAACGGTAAACAATAACTAAAATCTCCAACATCAAACACCAAAACAAAATATTCCGATACGAGATCAATATCCACAACCGAGAATGTGTTATAATAAAAAATAAAAAAATATTGAGATAATAAATACGAGAATTAAAAAAAAAATACTAGAATGAATAGACGACGAGAGAGATGGCATGACGTTTAGCTATAATAATTTAACGATTCTACCTAATCTATGCAATATGTGACTAATATTAATATGTGACCGTTCTATAATTGATCTGTTCCCTAAGTATTGTTACAACGAGTATACGTATGTCATATTATCATTTATTAATGTAAAATTGATATTATCTAAATCGGTATCTAGTTTATAACAATAATCTAACGTTGCAGTAACAGGATAAATCAATATAATTTCATTTAAATTTGTAAATATTGATTGTATAGTGTTAATAATGTGTTCCATGTTGTATAAAAAAATAATAAAATAATTAGGGCCAAGAAAAAAAAATAACTACAATTGAGTTAAAAAATAAATAAAATGAACTATATGAAAGTTCTTAAAAAAAAATACACAACACGCGAACAAACTGTGACAAATAACGACAAAAAAAAATAACAAGTTAAATGATTGTTACTAAATCCCAAAAGGTAAAAAGGTAACGCACAAAAAAAAAATATGATGCTGAATTAAAAACACCAATAATAAAAAATAAAACAATATGTCGTGCTGCATAACTGCGCGTGTGTATGTGAATCGTGAATTACATACATTACCCTACATTTGGAATAGCCCTTTACACACCCGTGTATTGCGCACTTATTAAGAATATAAGTTGTTGTTTCACTTTGTGTTTAAAATATAAGTTGGTTAAGATAATCTTAATATAATATCTATACTGATAATATTGCTATACTGATATTGTTGCCGTGTGGGGCCGGTTTAAGAATTGTCCCACCCCTTTCCACCCATGGGAGTCCCAAGAGCCGACTGAGGGAATACCGGGGGAGGGGGCAGCAGCACTCCTTCGAGTATTAACAACATCCACTGCGATCGCCAACCCGCCTGCCAAACGTGGCGATTACGGCACTATCCCCCATTTTTGGGGAAGCCTATGTCCCGCAGTGGACGTTAAAAGGCTGATGGATGGATGGATGGACTGATATTATTTGAAGTGGAAACTTTTATACACGCTAATGGCAGATTTTAGATTTGTAAAATCTTATGCATTCGCGTAACCGACGATGTTGTGCGCGCGAAACTCTTACCACCACCATTCAGAATACATCTCATGGAAAACCGTCTCCTGATGCAAGTTGAAATCCTACTCGTGGCTGTTATTTTCAATTCAACATTTACGTACATTGTGTTCATTGAAAAATATTATTGAATATTTTTTTATTCTATTAGATAACCTTGCAGTATTAAAGTCAGACACTCTAAAGACAGCTTTAAATATTGCGTCTGTAGCGCAACTGTCACGCTACATTTCTGTAATTCATAGGAGTCACCTCCACCTCTTTAAATGCGTGAAGTTAGCAGGTTGGTAGACGCGCGGTTAGATCGTTAGACACGCTTAATTACGCGTGTTTGAGCACAAACAGATCAAGTTGATTAAGTTGAGAGTACTTACGTAAGGTACTTACTGTTGTGTTTAAAACAACAAACAGTTATAAACTGTAGTTATGCTATAGATATTCTGCCGCTTTATCTACCAAATACCACGAAGAGCACACGTCACGCCATTTTTTAATAAAAATAACATACTTAAAATGGCTGCTAAAAGGAAATTGCATCTAGCAAGTATGTTATTTAGTGTGATTAAAAAAAAAGCAGCATGAGTATCGGTATACGAAACTAAGCTGGCAGTGCAACCACTATGTTTACACAATGCGGTCCACCGCAAAGCCTCTCAGTGTCTCCAAGCACTGTACAAATGCATTCTGTGGATGCTTCAAATGGGCAGCCACTCACACGTGGACCGATATCCCGCCACCTATTAGAGACCTAAACACAATAAATACATTTAAGAAATAATCTAAAGATTATTTGTTTCAAGAACAACTTAATACACAAACATAGTAAGGTAACATACCTATACTCTATTAGCATCCTGTATCGCATAAATTGTGACTACGCCATTAGTAATAAAACGCTAAGTATACTACAACGTAGTCTACCTGTATATTTTGGATGAAGCTTATTATTATACGATTTACTAGCGGACCTGGCAGACCTATAAGTATATGAACGTTTCGTTTGGATGGAGTGATTTATTTTGGCAACGGGATATTATTTCATAAAAAAATGAGTTTGTTGATGAGTGAAATTTTGTTGTTAGGTATATGTTTTCTACATTATAATAAATTTAATGAAAAAATCCTGATCTACCGGGTCTAACTGTGGATCTAAACCTTTCTTGAATCCATTTAAACGTAACACAAATAATTTCATCGAAATCGGTCTAACCATTTACGAGCACTTCAATTACATTTACACGGCTAGAAGATTCCTATTAATAATATGTAATATATATATAAAGATAAACGCATATTAAAATGTAGTTAAAACCTAATTTACAATTCGGCTATCTTCTGCTACAGCCAAAACACAATGACGTGCTTCATGACCGGTCACACAGGAGACCGTGGTACCTACCTTTTCGGGCCCGATAACAAGTGAGTATTCTCACTTGATACCCAGCCTTACCACCAGTAACGCAATGGGTGATAATTGCTTACTTCCCATAGTCACCTTGTACGACACCCGCGGGAAAGGATGGGGTAGTGACACTTGTATCCTTAGTCCGTCACCAAACGGACTTTATAGAAGCGTGCCCATGTAGCAGTACTCTAAACGAGTGTTTCCATGCGGCTTAGTAAGAGTAGGGTATGGAGAGTCCACTAGTCAGTGTAGACACTCATGCACTAAAATTCTTGGCCTTCATCAAAATGAGAACAGTATTTTAATGCGAGAAAGTGATATTACCGTTGTACTTAACACAGTATTAGTCTGGTGATAAGGCCAAATACTGGTAACATAAGATCATACGCAAAGCCAAACCAAAACTCTGACTTATTCTTCCAGTTGTTTTTAGGTAAAATAATTTATTGACAAATAACTTCTTTAACTCTATAATACTTTCTAACATTTACGCGAATTTCACACATTTTGAAATAAAATCACGTTTACGGAATCTATCGCGTTTACTTGATTTTTATACTATCCCGACGTTTCGAATACTTTACAGCATTCATGATCATGGGTGGACTTAGATAATAGATGTCCAAAGCTGATATGTTCTTTCAACGGTTTCATCTACCCACAGGAACATGATTTTACAATAAATTTTTATTTTATTTCAAAATGTTTTATTTCAAAATAAACAAAAATTTTAAAACTTAAAGGAGTATTATACTAATTTTATTACACTAGCTTAAAATCTCATACATTGTAAGCATAAATCTTAGAGTAGATATTTTTAATTGTGTTTCTAAACGAATTTTATTTGGGTTGAAATAAATAAACCAAAATTTGTAAAATCTTGTTACTGTGGGTAGATGAAACCGTTGAAACAATATATCAGCTTTGGAAATCTACCATCTAAGTCCACCCGTGATCATGAATGCTGTAAAGTGTTCGAAACGTCGGGATAGTATAAAAATCAAGTAAGCGCGATAGATTCCGTAAACGTAGTTTTATTTCTCTAACTCTTTGCTAAATTAGTTAGCAGCAGACTATGTTTTTAATAGAAAGTGCTAGACGTCTGTGAATATTAAAATAATGTTTACAGAAATTCAACTACAAACTTTAAAGTTGACTGTATAGAACGCTTTCTAATATAAAACTCGCATAAATACTCAACTATAATTCGTGAAAGCTTAATACTAAGTTTACCAACAAACCACATTATGTTTTACACCAAAAAAACCTTAAAATACAGCAATAATTAATGAATATCTGAACTTGTTATAACATAAATCAATTTGTAACAATTGCAAGTTACAAAACAAAGTTTGAAACTTTCATCTAAGAGAACGGCTCATCTCGCCAATATTATTTTTTATAATCTTTCGCAAAGATATTGGAAGTATTTGCCAATTCTTTTTTATTGCCAACTAGCTACTACTCGCGATCCTGTCTGCGTGGATTTTGAAGTAAATACTTCTTTACGCACGCTTGACTTGGGGAGTAAGCTGGTGTATGCGTGACGTGAGCGTTACGAAAAATGTGATCGGGCGAGGTGAACGTTATGTTACGTTACGTTTCGTATATTACTGTAGGGACAAGGAAGAGAGGTGCGAGCACACATTTTCTTTCTCTCTTTCTCATTATTAATAGATATTAATTTTCTAATTCTCATTATTAATATATATATAAAGTACAAATTATAATTTGTGAATAAGGAAAAAGAGTATTTTAGTACGAGCGGGAAACGAACCTGCGTCCCTTCCTTTCCGGGGAAGTGCTCTAATCCATTGAGCTATCGTACCATAAATACCGTATACGACAGACAGAAATATCGATACAATCATTTTTGTATTTAATATAAAGCAATTATTTAGACATTACAAAAAGATACTTATATTTATTTATACATAGCATAGTCTTACGCCTGTATCCCTGAAGGGGTAGGCAAAGGTGTATTTACACACCCACGTTTCACCAACTATGTTTAAGTGCCATGTAATAGGGGCCGAGCCTATTGCCGTTTATCGGGCCTATTTCCAAACTCCGGGCTACTACTGAATTTTTTTTTTATACGAATAATCTCTATAGAATTAACGGTTAGCACTTTGCCTAATTCAGGAATCGACCCGGGACCTCATGATCAGCAGTTTGTTTATTAATTTTTATAGATGTATATGATGCGACACCTGATGGTATCTCCACCACTATTTATAGACTTCGCAGAACTAGAAGTACAGAGAAGCTGGCATAAGTAATGCGACATTACAGTTGGGATCAAAGCCACGCCTTCTGGGAATCCATTTCAAAAGCTCTTGACAGAATACACGTTACACCATCCTATTTTATACTGCGGGCGTCGTATGAGGCGGCTGAGGGAAGTAAGCAATTATCACCCATTGCATTACCGGAAGGATTGGGTACCAAGTGGGGTTACTCGCTTGTTATCGGGCCCGAGCGAGTCGGTACAACCGCCTGCCGCGTGACCAACTAAGCACATCGGTGTATTTTAGTGGTAGAGGGAGATACACGTCCGTTAATTAATTTGTCATCCACAAAACTAAATGATGAGCAGTTGTTAATAGTCGGAGTGGTTTAGATACCGGCCTCCCACCAGAGTGTTGTGCGTTCAATACTTACACAAAACCACCCCTTGTGTAATCCACAAGTAGCTGTTCTGAGTCTGGGTGTGCTTTGTGTCCGTGAAATTGTATGTCTGTAAAGTCCCCCGTGACACACGGATTATTCCTTAGTGCAGGAGGCTGTTTTTAAAAAAAACCATAATCAACTAAAAAAGCACTACACTGTTATGGTACTCCCAGTAATCAATTTCTACATCACATCCTCACCATCTATTAGGAGACGGCTACTCCATCCTGTATGTATTTATGTACACAATTCAGGTAAGCCTAATTATCAAATTAAGAAATTGTTTTTTTAATTTCACTTCCTAAAATAATTTGAACAATCTCCTAAAGTATTTGTCTTACAAATAAACAACGAATAACGGATACCCAAAAATAGTGAATTAATATTAGACAAGTGTTTTCGCAGCGAAGATGTTGATTATACTTAACAGAATATTGCTGCCTACTTGTATATAAATAAAACGACACGTGGCAAGACCTGATAAGAAATAGTGCTGACGCTTCGAGGTACAGCTTTACCTAATAATTATAATCACAGAGTTCTTGCTCATGTTGGCCTTGCAATTAAGATAATGAAGTGTAAGCAAGATATTGGATATTTAGGATTAACCTTAAGCCTGTTTATATTAAACTTTGTTAACGGGACTCGGTGGCAAAGTCTTGCTGATTTCAGGATGATTGGGCTGACTCAGATTTGTAAATACCATCTTCTCATTGGATATCATTGAGATAAAGATAAGGACCGTGCTCCCAAGAGTAAGGTGCTGCAGGGTAAAACTTATTCTCTCTCTTTCATACTTCCACTCCACCTCTTATCAGGGTAAGCCAGGGATTGACAACCTGTAAGTGTTGTGCGTCTCGGGGATAGCTGGAGCCTGAAGGTTAAAGTAGGTACTTTTGTTCACTATTACACCTGTACACTTATTACCCTTGTAATATTAATAACACCATAATATTTACTCATATATCATAATACTTCCTACACAAAAATCGGTCATGTATTGAAGGAAGGTGGAGTCAGGAGACTACCGAAGGAATGTAACATAGTTCCAGTGGCCCACCAATAAAGGCGGAGCCTACCCTGCAAGGGAAATGGCGTGATGATAATTAGTAGTAATATTTTCTAAAGAACAAAATCCCTAATTATATTTAACCCTAAGACATCTAAAAGTATGGAGTAATAAAGTTGGCCCAAAATTCTCATTTATTAATTTTTTGTTGAAACAGTAATTTTAAGAACGTAGTCGCGGTTATTAAGAAATTCTTTAACCATGGAAATTAATTTAGTAGTTATTTCGACATTCTTTCATTTTATATTTATTTTTGTTTATAACCTTTTTAAAACAAAATAGAATCTTAAGGTTTAATTGTATTCAAGTCTTAGAGAGATGCTTTTGAGAATATATATGTACTTTAGCTACTGAAAGTAGTCAATTTGAAAGAAATTGCTTATTAAATATTTAAATGGCCAAGCAATTCTCACCTAGAATCGATTACCCAAGATTTGAGCATATTGGCATCTCAATAGAGATGAATCGTCAACAATATTTGCGAAGTTCCCCTTGAGACCACCCAATGCGGCGAACTCGGGTCGAATGTCGATCCCGAAACTAGATACCAGTAAAATTCGAGGATTTTAACATAGTACATAATAGTGTTATAAATTGTTGTAGCAATCTAAATACATATAGGTAGTAAAATAAAGTACGGTTAGCTATACCATACAACAACAACTCGACAGCTGAAATGATTTTTATGATCTTTAATTTGTTGGACTTGTCTCTGCCTGAAATAGCAGGATAACTATTAAAACAATACATTAAACACAAAGTGAAAAATGTGAAATTGAAAATAACAGTCACGAGCAGGATTCGAACCTGCATCTGCTGAATTGGCAAAGCATCTGGAATTATTATCGATTTTACATTTTTCACTTTGTGTTTAATATATGTTGCTAAGCATGCCAAATGCTAAAAATATATATAAAAATATCTTAATGTTTATAGGGTTTGCGTCATTATTAGGTAAAATCTTAATTGTAAAATTAAGTTTACCTGGTCGGTATAATGTATGAAAATACTTCCGACAGATGGTGCAGGCGTCACCCAAAGAAGTTAAGTATGAATGTGTTATCGAAATTAGCAGTCAGGAGCAAGGGTCACGATTGCTGAATTGGCAAAGCATCTAGACGGTATCCAGGAGATGCAGGTTCGAATCCTGCTCGTGACTGTTATTTTCGATTTCACATTTTTCACTTTGTGTTTAATGTATGTTGCTAAGCATGTCAAATGCTAAAAATATATATAAAAATATCTAAATATTAAAACAATGCCAAAATTCTCGAAAAAAAATGATGAAGACAATCATTTTTTCTACATTTTAATCTGTATTTTAGCACTTGTCATGCTCAGCTAATTCCTCTAAAAGACCAAATTATTTGTGAAAATGGCGCTGTTTTTCCACTTTCACAATTTTATTAATTTTCTTATACATTTTCTGTGTAACCGCTTTAACAATGAATGTGTAAAGTTGTTGTTGGCCGTGTGGGGCCGGCTTTAGAATTGTCCCACCCCTTTCTACCCACAGGAGTCGTAAGAGCCGATTGAGGGAATGCCGGGAGAGTGGGTAGCAGCACTCCCTCGAGTATTAACAACATCCACTGCGATCGCCAATCCGCCAACCGTGGCGATTACGGCATTATCCCCCATGACGGGACCGCTCCTTGTGGCGTCCTCTTGGGGAGGCCTATGTCCAGCAGCGGACGTTGAAAGGCTGATGGATGTGTAAAGTTTGTTTGTTGCTCCCTAACGCCGCAACTACTTATTTTACTTGCTAACATCTTCATTGGACTGTAATCATTTTAGAACCATTCAGTTAGAAAAATCAAAATGTCTCGCAAATTTTGTCTACAAACTGAGCATCGAAATGGATAGGTACTAAACTTAATTCAAAAATATTTTATTAAATGGAACAATAATATTCCAAGTAACAGAGTAAGTCAACACATCTTAAAAGTGTAAAATGTAGTACCTATTTAGTAAAAGCATTAATTTACTAGCTTTTTTTAGGTTGTATCTCAGGTTCCCGATATAGTAGCGGGATAAAATATATACCAGTTTTTAAGTCTAATCAAGAGCTATCAAACAAAAAGGTTGCATCAAAATTCGTTCAGTAGTTTTGTGTTAGCGTGAAGCGTGAACAAACAAACAGACAAACAGATAGACAAACAGCTAAACAGACAAAAGATCTAACGTTTTGTGTTTAGACACGCCTAAATAGCCTAATTCAGTCATTTATTCTCAAATATCGTAATTGTACAGAGATAGCTCTGTTACAGTTTATAATAGACACAGCTTTAAGATAGATGTACACTCAGTAGGTAGTTATTCAACATTAATTTGCTTAGATGATATTAAAATAGGTTCTAAGTAAACTATGTATTTTATAACCTACCAGTTATATGTATAAACAAATTATGTTCGTAGTAACACCTTTCATCATAATATGGCTATAATGATTCACAGAAAGCTATGATAAATTGACAAATTCGTACATTAGTTTTTTCCCGGGTTCCTTTCATGAAGGCCCATTTCATTTTATTTTAGAGGTGTTTTGATATTTATGTATATTTTTTAAGCATTTGACATGTTGTGTTAATTTATATTGTTATTTTTAATTTATATTGTTAACATACTTTCAAAAATGTGATTTCGAAAATAACAGCCACGAGCAGGATTTTAGCCTGCTTTGCCAATTTAGCAATCGTGACAATTGCTCGGGACTACTAATTTCGAAAACACATTCCTTCTTAATGTTTCGGGTGACGCCTGCGCCATCTGTCCGATGTATTTGAATACATTATTCCGACAAGTTAAGCTTAATTATTACAATTTCAGGAGATGCAGGTTCAAATCCTGCTCGTGACTGTATTTTAATTTTTACATTTTCGCAGGTTGTGTTAATTTAATTTAGAGAATTTATACTAAAGGGACTTTTGTTAATGATTGGTTACTGTCCTGTTTAGTGTTAGTAGAAGTTACAAGCTAAGTGTTTAAAATATTAATGAATATATTTGACCCACTTACCTTTAAAAGATGCCATATTTTCCATGTCCGCTATAGAGTTCAGTTGTCATCGATTGGTCGCGTGCCCCCGCGCCCTGACATCAAAAGCACGCCTCAACACTTACTACAAATTCACCTGCAATACAAAAAGAAAGTATTTTATAACTACTTATGGTTTCAGACGAGCCATGGTTTACCTGATAGCAGGTGGTAACCGCTCATAGACTCATCAATACTAAGATTACTGCTAAGCCTCTGGTCATTGTGAAGTGTGTAAAGTATTAGTAAGCTCCTTAAGAACTAAAACCGTATTATGTATGAACTTAAGAATAAAGTTACAGTTTGTAGTTGTTGTTTTCTAGTATGCTCATATTATATTTTATTAATATTAATTAACATTCAATAAACGTAGGTTGACCGAAGTGGTTGTTTTACCCCAACATCTCAACCGTTTATCAAAACACACCGAGGTGTTTCATTCGAACAGATTTTTACTAAATGCATATGAAAGTATATACCTAGGTTATAACTAAATACCAATTCTAAAAGTTTTTATTTGTCTGTTTGTTAATCTCCGAAACAGCTGGATCTATTTCGACGGGGCCCATAGCTGATGTTATAAGGAGTAAACTAAGCTACTTTTATTTTGGAAAAATAAATTAAATTCCGCACAAAAAAGAATAAACAAAATAATTCCATACGGACGAAGTCGCAGGTAGCAGCTAGTCTATCCACACTTTGTGTTAATTTAGTCTGTCCATAAAATAAAAGAGTAGATAGAAATTAAAATTATGTATCAAAACAGATCATCAGACCATTAGCCGTGTGGGGTCGGCACCAAGAATAGCTCCACCTCGTCTCTTCCTATGGGAGTCGTAAAAGCCGACTAAGGGATTACCGGGGGACCGGGCAGCAGCGTTCCCCTGTGTACTAAAAACATCCACTGCGATCGCCAACCCGCCTGCCAAGCGTGGCGATTATGGTAAAACCCCCATTTTGGGGAGGCCTATGTCCAGCAGTGGACGATGAAGGGCTGATGGATGGATGATAAAAAAAGACGAAAAGGTAATTGAAAGGACACTTGATTTTTAATTCTTTTTTTTGTTGTTGTAATTTGTTTCAAGTAAATATTGGCAAGTAAGGTTTGTTTAACGCACGTCACTGAAATAAAGGATTTTAATTTTGCAATCTGAATTTTACTGTTTCACGGGTATGTTAGCTTACCAATTTATTCTCATTTAATAAAAATACTAAGTTCGCAGGTAAAAGATTCACCAAATCTGTTAAATAATGCTAACGACACTACTCAACGGATTGTCATGTCTGCTCACCTATATTGGGCTGGCGATCAACTATGCCATACATTTCATTCACAGGTCGAGAAAATCTCTCGGATATGCTGGTTGCCGCCAGATATTTTCCTTCACCGGCCAGTAATATAATTTAGGATTGTACATATATTACACATATAGGTTATTTTGGAAAGTCAGAAGTGTATAATTTGTGAATACGATTGTGCTCGATTATCCAACACAATCGTATTCTACGAGCTATCATAGCTCTGCTGACTGCTGACTGAATACAATAAAAAGTTTTGATAACTAAACACACATACAATTCATGCTACTACTTACATAACAACATACTGTCACTACAAGCTATTTTAAAAACTGATATATAGACTACAAATTCACAAAATTGAAATTTAGTTCGGTGAAATTCTGTGTTCGATGTTCACAGCGTGCCGGCAGTCTCATTTCCTGAAAAGCAACGAAGCCTGTTTTTCGACCGAACATTTATATTATTATTTACTTTATTCGTCTCCTCTTGCACTAAGCAGGAGAATCTTCTATGTATATCGTAAGCAGAATTAGCCTTATTTTTGTTAAGGCGGGAAAATATGTTCTTAACCACACACCCCGTCGTTCGGGGCAACGAACAGGGTAGTGTGGGGCCCTCACCTACTAAAGAAACCCACCGTATGCCGTCTCTCCGCCTTTATTGGCGGGCCACCGGAACCAACCATATTACATTCCTTCAGTATCTCATGCTAACTAAAATTGTCGCCATCGTTTTTAGGGTTCCGTAGCCAAATGGCAAAAAACGGAACCCTTATGGATTCGTCATGTCTGTCTGTCTGTCCGTCCGTATGTCACAGCCACTTTTTTCCGAAACTATAAGAACTATGCTGTTAAAACTTGGTGAGTAGATATGTATTCTGTGAACCGCATTAAGATTTTCACACAATTTTGGGGGTTCCTCATACTTAGAACTGAAACGCAAAAATTTTTTTTCATCAAACCCATACTTGTGGGGTATTTATGGATAGGTCTTGAAAAATGATATTGAGGTTTCTAATTTTTTTTTTTTTCTAAACTGAATAGTTTGCGCGAGAGACACTTCCAAAGTGGTAAAACGTGTACCCCCCCTGTAACTTCTAAAATAAGAGAATGATAAAACTAAAAAAAAACAACAACAACAATGTAAACTTCCACCAAAAATTGGTTTGAACGAGATCTAGTAAGTAGTTTTTTTTTAATACGTCATAAATCGTAAACCGCAATTTACCTTTCATACACCATTATTAAAACATCGATCAAATTTACAACGAACTACAAGAACTTTTATATTATGTTACTTGCTGCTACGGAACCCTTCATGGGCGAGTCCAACTCGCACTTGTAATTTGTTTCAAGGCAGCAATTCAATAGTTGACAATTGGACGAGATTTAAGTGTATAAAAAATGTGCTATAAAGAGGGAAAAAACCTATAGGTACATTTAAAACAGACTAACATTTGTGTACCTTTGTAACGAGTAACGACACAAAGCGATAGAATAGTGTTGCGTATTTTTGTTTAATACGTGTGGTGGCAGACGCGCCACGGCCCACCTGATGATAAATGGTAACCGTTGGTCATGGGACTCAACTATATCGAGAGTATTGTCAAGGCACTATACACTATTTGTTTCACAGATATGAAATTAAAGAATAAACGGCTATCACATGTTACAACTAAAACACACCGAGGTGAGCCGGACACACGGCAGATTGTGGTACTAACCCTCTCGGGCCCGATAGGAAGTGAGTACTTCCACTTGGCACCCAGCCCTACCCAGTAATGCAATATATTTGCTTACTTCTCTTAGTCGCCTCGTACGATACCTATGGGAAAGATAGAGTGGTGACACTGGTATTCTTGGTCTGTCACAGCATGCGCGTGTATAGATTAACGCATCTGGCATTTTATAATTAGGGTTAGTTATTTTGTGATTATGGTACTTTTAGGTCTGTGAATGTTTAAATATATGTATTTCTGAATATTTTTTTCACATCTAGCACGTGTATGGTGTTGCATTCACAATAATCTTTTTTCAAAATTTTCTTTCTCTTGTTGCGTTATTCACTGCTCCATATTATTTTCATAGTCATACCACACACAAACTTGGATAAGACTTCAATAAAAAAGTTTCCAAGATATCATCAATGTCAATTTGTTTCTATTACGACTGAATATTCCAAAGATTGAAGATATCATACGCAAGCTTAAAAAAATGCTTTCCAAATTTTCTTGGGATCAAACTTAATCTTATAGCAAGTGGTAAGATTGAATCCCTAATCATCACTTTTAAACCCTGTCAAGTTATAAGTTATATCTTCACATTCCGACTAAAAACATTCAGGTAGAAAATATTTGCCCTTTTACATAAATATCAAGACACTTGAAAATTCATATGTAGAAAGCTAAAATAATATCACTTCACTTGTTAAATTTAGTCTAATAAAACAAGGCGTGCCCTTTCTTAATTAAACATTAATTTGACTGGGAATGCGTGGGTACCTCATGTACCTACCTCTAGCAAGGTAACATTTGTATATGCAGGTGCATTTTTAGAGGGTTAACTAGTTTGAATATTATTCATGTAAATTACACAAAGGAACGCAGACCAATTACTTAGTGTTTAAATTATAATACCATTTTTACTTTTAATGGTTTCTATATTAAACGGAAAGAAACACGTAGGTATTATTTTCTACACTTTAAGCCACACATGCTCTTGTCATCAATCAATCAATTTCAATCAATTAAAATCCAAATAATATTACTGTATTATAATAGAAATCAAAACCCTCAAATTGTCTATCTCTACCAGATTGGTGATCACTCCTTCTGTGCATTACTCAAGTGGAAATTTGATAACAAATTTGTATCCACTTTATGGGTTGATATAACTTCGATTTAGTAATCTTGTAATCGTTGAATGAACATATATGTTGTTCGCTGAACCAGTAACGAGCCTGATTATACAAGAACAAAATGTTCAATTTACGTCAACTATTTCTTGTTTGACGGATTATATCGCTTCACTAATTTAAATTACAATCATGATACATAGGTTATTTGACGATAGAAGACTATCAATTTATGCTTGGTTAGCTATATTATTATTAATACGTTAGGACTCTCGATCGGGAACAATTCGATATTAATATTCAAATTTGATACCAGCAATAGCTTAATGGTTTTAGAGCAAGATATGAGTTTCACGTTCTAAATTAATAGGTTAAACAAAAACTAAGTAATCTATTCGTTCCCTAATCGTTATAAAATTTAGCAAACATATACTTCCATATGAGCCCAAAAAATTTGATATACTGCTACATTTTTAATTTCAGAAAAAATCACGATTCTCTTGGGATAAATTTTTGCATATAAATAATAATTAATATGTAGAATGACGTAGGTATGTATAACGTAGTATTATTATAAATATATTGACCCAATTCTAAAGTCGTGCAGAAGTAGTGGCCAGAGTTTAGTTTTAGGACAACAAAATGTTATTATTATTATTAATGTATTTCTACTTTAAAATTTATACAAGTTAATAATAAAATATTATTTCGATATCGAATACCGATTAATCTTTTAATCGTTTTACTAGAAAAAAATAAGAGTAAGTTTAATGAAACTCACAGTATAAACTAGAATCATTTTATTACACTACAGTCAATAATCATTTATTTATTTCTTTACCATAATATGTACAAGCATAATCAGATAATAACAATTCACGTGAGAAAACCCCTCTGAAATTATCCACAAGGAGGGAAAGAAGGTTTTAAAATTAAAGTAAATGGCATGCCCAAGAGATTAAATAGAAGATTAGCCGTTAAGAGCAAAGCCAGTTATAACAAAACAAGCCACAGACAATTTGGGCTTTCGCAAAATGTATTTATTTGCACTGAAATCGATATTCGCGGCAATAAAGCTGATTTACGAGCGGTGTCCGTAACAATACACGTACTAAAAACATATAAATTGCCGCGCCTGATGAATAAATCGATAAATATTTATTTTGATAAAATTTGTTATCATTGTCTGCACAATTATAATGACGACGATAATAAGGGTGCAGGCCCAACGACTTAACATGCTTCAAGGCACGGAGTCATATATCGCCAACTTGCCAAGTCCGAACGAGTATTACTTGAAGAGCAACTCAACTTTTGTTGGATTCAAACCCTTCTCATGTAATACTAGTAAGTTAGAAGTATTAACTAGATAGTTAGCATCTCCATTTTCTATGCTACAAATATGGCACCAAGCATACTGTTCGACCAAAGGCACCTACTGTAATGAACAGACAAAAAACCAACCATAGACACATCTACTGATTTAGCTGTAACTTTATTGCTTAATAGCTATTTATTGGGCTTAAAAACTGGTATACATTTATATTTATCTGGCTTTTATATCGGGAGCGGAAAGAGCTAATCAAAACATTAGCTTTTGTCGTGAAGCCCTGGTAATAAACTGGTTGGTTATAAATTAAATAAACTAAGAAACTTGAAAATAAGATAATAACTAAATGAAAATTATATGCGGTTAACAACGCAGGATACAGCCAGTTATTATCCCGGTACTTCAAGTAGATAATTGCTCTGGTGAATTCAAGCTTGATATTCTTACACCAGAGTTCGTCGCTAACTTTTTTCCTATCTAGGAAATCACAATTCACGATAAACCAATTATAACGTTAGAACGATAAAAAACTGAAGCTTTTAAATTTTGGGCAAATTGAGATTTCTGCTTCAACAAACTTTTATTGCTTTTTATAGACGATGAAAGAAAATAGTAGAAATGTCGCCCGCATTTACTCAAACCCTTTCATTTTTCATGAGAGATTATTATCATTGCCCGTTGTGCTTGGGTCAGGAAACAAGCGCCACTTTTCTTAGATTTGTTATTGGATATGTTTTTCATATTTTTGTTAATGTTAACCTGTCTGGGTTTGGCACAGAGCTTGAGCTGTAGACGCATCATGGCACTCTTTCGAACCGCTGACGCTGGTGCTTACTGAACACGAGGAGGTGAGGAGTCAACCAGGCTTGGGAGTGCTATCGCTAATAGCTTTGGCTCTGTCTATGGTCTGGAACGATAGCGCATGGGAGTTTGGTACATCGCCCTGCAACGAGTGATGCCCGCCAAACAAGCGGCGGAAAGGGAACGTGAGGCGATCACCAGCCTCCTGAACCAGAGAAGACGTATTGGGCGCCAAGAGGTGCTGAACGATTTCCAGCCCCCAAAAACGCCTGCCCGAGGGGAATGAGGATGAGTTTGACCCTCCTCCCTGGGTAGTCTGAAAGAACACTGTCAGGGGGGATACCTATAAAAGGTTTCGTGACATAACGACGGCTACCCACGGTACAAAGGTTTATAATATTTTGATAGTTTTAGAAAAAAAAAATACCATGTAAGGTATAAGGGCCTCGTGGCGTAGTCGGTAGTGTAACCGACTTCCGTGCACGAGGTCGTGAGTTGGATTCCCGCTCAGGACAATTATTTGTACTGCGTCTGGGTGTTTTCTATCTATTATATGTATTTACAAAAAAAAAAAGTATATGTATTATATCCGTAATCTGGTACCCATAGCACAAGTGTTAAGCTTAGTTTGGATCAGAGGAAACAAAATGAAATGTCCGTGAATATTTATTTATTAATAAATTGAAAATAAGGAAAAGCATCACTATTTGCCTTTATCATAAAGTTCCTTTCATTCAGTGAGGATTACACGCTTGTGACTTTCCACTAGTACGGGTGGACTAAGAATAACGTCACCACGCCATTTGTACTCGCGGGTATTGTACTAGGTTACTAAAAAAGTTAACATTTATCACCCATTAAATTCCTAGCCGTGTGGGGCCGGCTTTAGAATTATCCCACCCCTCTCCACCCATGGGAGTCGTAAGAGCCGACTGAGGGACTATCGAGGAGAGTGGGCAGCAGCATGCCCTCGAGTATTAACAACATCCACTGTGATCGCCAACCCGCCTGCCAAGCGTGGCGATTACGGCACTATACCCCCAATTTGGGGAGGCCTATGTCCAGCAGTGGACGTCGAAAGGCTGATGGATGGATGGATGGAAATTCCTAGGGGTAAGGTTGAGTGGGAATACTCAATTGTTTAAGGCTCGAACCGGTTCGGACACCGTCGTTCGTGTGACCGACCGTGAAGCGCTTCGATTTGTTTAGATTGTAGTGTTCACATCCATGAAATAAAATTTTGAGCAGCAGCTTTACAGTAATCTTAACATAGTCGATTAAATGAGGTATGGTCACCACTTACCATCCAATTCCAAATATACCTACGCGTTATATAATATTAGAAGCATGTGTGAAATGACTGTACCCTGAACCATCTGCAGGAAATATCAAAATATTTATAGGGCTGCGTCATTGTTTGATAAAATTCTTAATTGTTAAATTAAGTTTATCTGGCCGGTATGTAAATACTTCCGACAGATGGCGCAGGCGTCATCCAAGACGTTAAGAATGAATGTGTTATAGAAATTCGCACTCCCGAGCAAATGTCACGATGGCTGAATTGGTAAAGCATCTGGAACGGTATTCCAGGAGATACTTACTTACTTATTTACTTATCATCACGCCATTTCCCTTGCGGGGTAGGCAGACAGAACAGAGTGCCAAGAGGCTCTATTCTTGCATACATCTCTCGCTTCCTCAACATTCATAACTCTCTTCATACACGCTCGCTGGTGTCGGAGACTCATGACTCTACCTTCCTTCTAAACATAACCAATTTGGTCTAGGTAGGTAAGTCTCGGTCTCCCCCTGTATCTACATCCTTCCACTTTCGCATTGTATATCTTCTTAGCCAGTCGCTCGTCCGGCATTCTTTCGACATATCCGAACCATCGGAGCATTCCCTTTCGCATCCTTATACCAATAATCTCTTTCATACCTACTTACGTCTCTTACGTCATTGTTACGAATGCGGTCAGCCAGCCTCACTCCACAGATTGTCCGCAGAGATCGCATTTCGACCGCTTTGATTTTACTCTCATGCTCCTTTTTACATACCCAACTCTCGCTTCCATATAATAACGTTGGGACAAGCACCATCCAAGATATACAAATTCATCTACTTGTTCTAGCACACCATTTCCTATTGCTACTCTGACATCTGTTCTGGCTTCTTCTCTTTCAAAAACCATTACTTTGGTTTTGCTCACATTCACACGTAAGCCCC
This sequence comes from Leucoma salicis, assembly GCA_948253155.1. Classification (NCBI taxonomy): domain Eukaryota; kingdom Metazoa; phylum Arthropoda; class Insecta; order Lepidoptera; family Erebidae; genus Leucoma; species Leucoma salicis. The sequence continues at coordinate 1,432,481 of OX411804.1, forward strand.
TTTTCTTACAATCTTCTACCATTACGTCGACTAGGGTTTGCAGGTCAGTCGCAGACTGCGCTAATAGGACCGCATCGTCTGCATATAGCAGCGAGTTAACCACTGAGTCGCCCATCTGAACTCCCACATTCATTTCATTCAACCTTTGTAGACATTTATCCAGATATATGATAAACAGTCTGGCTGATAGAACGCAGCCCTGTTTGACGCCGATATTGACGTCAAACCAGGGTGACAGTCCATCATCCAGCCGCACACAAGCTCTGTAGTGTCCATGTAGTTGGACTGCACCGCTTGTAGCAGTCTACCGCTAATACCATACTCCGGCAAAATGTCCCAAAGTTCCTTTCGTACAATAGTGTCAAATGCTTTCTCCAAATCCACAAAACTGCAGAAAACCCTCTGGCCTACAGCCAGATGCTTCTCCACAATGTTGCGCAGAGAAAACACTTGATCCATGCATCCTCGTCCACACCTGAAACCTCCTTGTGCCTCACACAAAAATTCATCAGACACCATCTTCATTCTCCTTTCAACAATCTTACCATACACTTTGGCTGCCAAACTGGTCAAGCTTATGGCTCTGTAGTTTTCACAGTCATAACGTGAACCCTTGTTTTTAAACAAGAGCACGATGACTGCGCTTCTCCAGTCCTTGGGAACCATTCCAGAGCTTCAACATAAATTGAGAAGCATCAGGAAGGATTCCCAGACACATGAGCCTCCAAGCTTGATCATCTCAGCAGACACCCTATTAATACCCGCTGCCTTACCATTTTTCAAACTTCTAATCGCCCGTTCAACTTCATCCATACTAATGTCATCAGAGGATGCCGGAACCGAATGCTGATCTATTAGATCACATGTGGCACCAGCATCACCCTGAACATCCGCATACATATCTCCAAAATATTCACTCCATCGGCTTAACACATCTTGTGTTTGCGTAAGAATGTCTCCACCTTTAGACCTTATTTTATTCATTCTGAAAGCTGACCAACCACTCCCGAGATTTCTTCACCTCCCTCCAGAAAAGTTTGGTGTTGCTCTCGAAGTTTTTGGTCAGCCTTTCTTCTGCAATCATATTTGCTCTATCACGCTTCTCTTTCACTAAGGCTTTGGTGTCATTCTTACGTTGCCGGTATATTTCTTTCTTCTGTTCTTAAATACCTGCACTCAGGTTCAAAGAAGATACATAGTCCAGCCACGCTTTCTTCTTTTGGTCTACGGAAGCTGCTACTTCCGTATCCCACCATGCATCACCTTTCAATTTCCTATGCTTCTTTGAGCATCCACATACTTCTTTCGCTGTATCTACTATACTATCTTTTAATACTCTCCAGCATTCTTCTATGTCAGATCCCGGCTGACTTGCCATTGTCAGCCGTTCACGGACCCTCTACATACTTTGCTCTTACACTCTCTTCTTGCAACTTTTCAATCTTTATTCTTTCAAGCCCTCCGAAGTGGACACGCTCTCGCCAGTGTCTCCACTTTCTGAACAGACCACTAAATCTCGCAATAACGAGATAGTGGTCCGTGTCGATAGTGGGATCCCTGTAGGCTCTTATATCCAGAATTTTACTTCGGAGGCGACTGTCTACCAGAATTAAATCTATCATACTTCTCTGTTCATTCCATCTCCATGTATACGTATGGATGTCCTTATGTTGAAAAAATGTGTTTGACACAATAAGGTTTCTCTCCATATATACATCCGCAATGAGCCTACCTGCATCATTCACTCTCATATCACCAAATGAACCAAGCACGTCCTCGAAGTCTGGACGCTTGGTCCCAACCCATTCATTCAAGTCTCCGCATACGATAACGCGTTCACTAGCTTCTGCCAAATCCAGAACTTCCCTAACATTATCCCAGAACTTCTCTAGATCCGATTCCACCGAAGAGCCTACGGGAGCATAAGCTGCGACCATGAAGACCCTGGTGACACCTAGTTTTATTCGGACCCATAGAAGTCTGGGATCAAATATTCCGTAGTCTTTCACACGTGAGGCCAAGCGAGCGGACAGCAACACCCCCACTCCCATGCTGGCCCGATCACTCTGCGGTACACCAGACCACAGAGCTAACCCACCACCAGGAAGATCACAGGCGTCGCTACCCTTTCGCTTGGTCTCTGTTACACAGAGCACATCAAGCTGTCTGTCCGACATGACGGTTACCAGCTCGTGTAACTTATCTTCCACACCACCTCTTACATTCCACGTGCCTACTCGAGACTCTGCTCCCCTCGACTCGCCAACCTGGGCAAGGCGTGATGGGTGGCGGCCCCCATCGCTGCATCTGCCGTTGTTCGTACCGACGGGGGCGGGTCGGTACGCGTCGCCTCTGGGGCACGCCCTAACCCGCACTGCGGTACGCATTAGAGCCGGATTGCAGCCTGTGGATTACAGGCTGGCAGGGATCGCGACGAGCACGCTCCGGACTATGATCACCAGATACAGCTTCAAATCCTGCTCGTGACTGTTATTTTAGAATATACATTTTCACACTTTGTGTTTATTTATATGGCTAAGCATGTCAAATGCTAAAAAAATTCAAAGCAGTCATAAGGACTGTTGACAGAAGTGAAAACTTAAAACTATAAACAAACAGTTGTTATTTTTAGATATCCAAATTAATTTGATCTTAAATTAAAACTTGTTAATTTCAATTATTCATTCATTCATAAAAAATAAATTATTTAAATTATTCATTTCTTCATTCACAGCTGGCCCAGCGCAATAAGTTATACTAATAGGAACAGATATATAGTGTTATCGTTAACACGACACGTGACCTACGCGTTCGGTGAGGATAACGCGAGTTCCATGATTTTTGTTCACCCACAAAGTGCTCAAAGCGCTTAAAGAAGTTTACACTTCAAAAAAATATGTAAAAATATCAATATATGACTATACCCTATAAAAATATTTTTTATTTTTACAATTTGTGTTTTCAACTGTGACACTGAGTACTGAGTACACGAGTAGATAGTAGATCGATATGTTAAAAGTTGTAGGGTTTTGACATGACTATTCAGGTCCGATAAAATAGCTACTACCGTACAACATCTTGACAATAAGATCTGTTTGATGGTACAGAACAAAAGTATACGAAACCTTTTAGTGATACCGTGAACTTATATAAAGTAAGAAAGAAAATCACTAAAGGCATACAGCCTTTGACTCTTTCTAAAACATGTTTCTGGACCCAATATTGAGGTCCACGCAGCGAATTCACATGAACAAGCTAATTTGTTTATAACTTAACACGAATATTTGTATGTGAGAAGTTTATAATACTTTGTATTAAAAGTATTTTAGAAAGAACATCGAATGATGAGAAACATTATTACACAATCTTGGGAATTTCTCAAACACATCGGCCAGTCATGCTGAAAATTAAGTTTGAAGAATCTCTTACGGAATATATCTCAAAGTAATAATGGGAGTTGGAAAATAAACTGTAAAGTGCAATGTTTAATACATAAAGTATCTTTGTATCTGAATCGTATAGTTACTGTTCGCGTCTGTGTGTCTCTGTTTACCTCTTTTCACCACGCAATTGATTATAATAATATAAAAATAAACTATAGTTTATAGGATATTTATATAGCACGTAAAGGACAAGAATGTACTAATAACTAACACGAGCTCCGAGCTAATCTACTAATAGTTCCTGAGACAAGTGTTTTCGCACCACCAATGTCGCTACAAGCGGCTGGAATGCATAGCAAAGTCTGAGGTGGCCAGCACTCTCACTCAGCTATTTTAACAAAAGTAGATCTATTGCTTAACAACAATATTCAGCGGCATCGTGATACTTACGGGTCATCGCCTTTCCCCTAAGATGGCGGAGTATTGTAAGAACTATACGTCAGACTTGTAAACTTGTAGTATTCGTGGTGACTGGTCGGTCTCACTACCCTGGGCGTAGATGGTGTTGTTCCGGGAACTAGTGCTTATTTTCTTTGTCCTTTTTAGTAAATGATTTTTCTTTAAATACTTGAGTACCGTATTCTAGTCACGCGATGTCTTTGCTAATTATGTGGAAAATTAGGATGAATGTTCTACCAATCGACGAAACGGGTCCTTAGAGTTGCATTTAATTTAGATGCTTATTTGCCATGTTTTTTTTTTATTGCATGTAGTGGCAGACGAGCCACAGTCCATCTGATGGCAAATGGTAACCGTTGCCCATGGACTCGGCTATACCAAGAGTATTGTCAAGCCGCTGCTCACCAATTCATTTCACAGATATGAAATTAAATATAAACGGCTATCTCCTGCTACAGCCAAAACACAACGATGTGCTTCATGGCCGATCACACGGGAGATGGTGGTACCAACCCGCTCGGGCCCGATATCAAGTAAGTACTCCCACTTGGTACCTATCCCAACCAACAGTCATGCAATGGATGATAATTGCTTACTTCCCTTAGTCGCCTCATATGACACCCACACCGTAAAATAATTAAAAAAATACTCAATTCCATGCAGTCGTCTCAATGCAGTAAATATATAGAAAATAGGTATATCTTAGCTATAATTCTCTATAACGTGTCTACCCTTGCAAACTACTAATTGGTGACTGCCAAACTCCTACCTTCCATCTCGTTCTTTCGCACTTAAATGTGTGAGACGCCATGTGACCCCTGAACGAATTCAGGTCAAGTTCAACCCACCATCTAGGTCGTTAAGTGCTAACTTTGCCAATATATTGAGTTCTTAAGAAATGTTAGGGAAACCAAGTACCTAGTGTTTTATCGATCTTTTTGGATCCTGGGTCTCTATAGTGAGGTGTAATCAAGCAGAATATAATGAGGTTTTGTTTTGAACACGTTTTTTGCCGCCCTATTGACACTGAGAGCTTCGGAAGTATCAAGGAATATTATAAAAGTGATTCCATCTTACGACTGTTGTAAATGTCAATGTTTGTATATTTAGTTAATCACGTAAGAATGGCTGAACAAATTCGTCTTAATTTTCTCTGACACAGATAGTTTATACATAATATATTAAGGCGTCAGTAGGATTATCAAAGCACAACTACTACGGCGGTTTCCTATAAATTCATCTATGGATGATAGATAAATGTGTTTTATGGAGCACGAGATTTTTACTACAATACTAAGGAGAGGATAGGGAGGATACTAAGGAGAGGATAGGGCGGATACTAAGGGGAGGATAGGGAGGGGTTCGGGTTCCCGGCACCCTCAGCACCATACGAAACACAGCGATAGGTACCACTGGTGTTGGTTCACACTGATCTTTTATGAGAGGGTGGTACTTCCCTGATCGGGCCATCCCATTCTTGCTGGGACACGCAAGGCTCTACTACTAGGATTAAAATTAGCCGCCACCACCGAAGGAATGTAACATAGTTCCAGTGGTCCGCCAACAAAGGTGGAGAGACGGCACACAGCGGGTTTCTTTAGTGGGTGCAGGCCCCACACTACCCTGGTCTTTACCCCGAACGACAGGGTGTGCGGTTAGCAACATTTCTTCCCGCCTTAACAAAAAAAAAGTGATTAAAATTAGCCAAATGATGGCGACGTGGTTCAGCGACAAGGCTCGTTCCCATGCAGGGTAAAATGGGCAAAGAAAGGCTATTTTATGAAAAGTATCAATTCATTATCTCTGCCTACCCCTCTGGGAAAAAGGCGTTAATCTATATCTCTCATGAGTCTATCCATACGTACGTATGTAAATATCATAACACATATTTCTGTATGCCATAAACGATCTTGTTATTTCCAATGATTATTTTTTCCCACTCCATCCGATTGTTGTGCGAAAAAGATTGACTTTGGCGATAGCTCCGCAAACTGATATTTATATTTTTTGGTTAACAATAAAGAATTTATTTTTACGTAGGCGTATACAATAAGGGAGCGACGAAGGAATTGATCACATCTCCAGTAGTTTAGTGGTTAAAAGTATGTATATATATATAACGAAGTTTTTTTTTCGTTATTTTTTAAAGACAACGAGATTTCGTTTTTTTTTTAAAGACAAGATTATTCCTCAGTGCAGTGTGCACTAAGGAATAATCCTAATATCGCGGGGATCAGAGTTGTCGTGTGTGGGAATCGAACCCACAACACTCAGGTGGTATCTAAGGCACTCCGCCATCTGTGCGCCATATTTACATGGATTGCTTATCTAATCTTGACGACTCAACTAACGGGACAATGGGTAACCTTAAAAGAAACCAGTTTATTTTTTATTGCATGTAGTGGCAGACGCGCCACGGTCCATCTGATGGTAAATGGTAACCGTCGCCCATGGACTCGACTATACCGAGAGTAATGTCAAGCCGCTCACTAACTCATTTCACAGATATGAAATGAAATAAAAACAGCTATCTCCTTCTACAGCCAAAACGCAACGATGTGCTTCATAGCCGGTCACACGGGAGATGGTGGTACCAACCCGCTCTGGCCTGAAACCAAGTGAGTACTCCCACTTAGTACCCAGCCCTACCACCAGTCATGCAATGGATAATAATTGCTTACTTCCCTTAGTCGCCTCATACGACACCCGTGGGAAGGAATGTGGTGGTGACACTTGTATTCTTAGTCCGTCACCAGAGTCAGATATTTTATTTTGGGATGAACCAGTAACGACTGCCAGGATGTTATTTGGGAGCCGGGATTTACTGCTTAGCGTTCCTTACAAAGCACGGAGAAGGTCAGTGTGTGTGTCTCAAATTAGGTTCTTAGTCTTTTTAGGTCACCCATCTCATTTTAGCCTAGTGGAACTTGCTTAACCTTGCTGATCTTTCAAACTGCAAATGCACAACTAGACTTCTCTTTAATATAACACCTATATGTTTACAAATGTATACAAATAAATGGATGAGAATTCATTACCTGAATATCGTTTCAAAACGCCGCTGGAGCGTTCAATAATGAAATGGCATTTATGTGTTCAATTGATAACTGACATTTCCCCGATTATCATTTCGTTTTATTTCAATCTTGCTGTGTATTTTAATGATGTCTTTTTTCACGATGTGTATTTATATGAAACATAGACATAATTAGGTTTTGACATATTTGGACGTATGTTGATTATGGAGAAGATATATATCTGATGATATATATCTTCTCCATAATTTGTATTCCCACGGCTTGGGTCTCCGGTACTCTCACTCACCATATGAAACACAACGGCAAGAATACCTACTGTTATTTCACGCAAATTTTATGTGAGAGTTGTGGTTAAGGAGCTTAGTGCCATTTTGGTATATGATTTGTTCGTCTTTCATATTAATAGGGATGAAAGTTTATTCCAATACAAACCGATTTGGTCCTGTAAATGAAAGTTCGAGTTCCCTGCGTTTTCGAGTTACAGCGCTTCAAAAATGTAAAAAAAGTGATACTAAATCATTTGTTCGCGTCTGCCTCTTAGACTGATGGTCAAAATCATCCTTAAAACTATAAAAATCGAAGAGGCAGATGTGCAGGGCTCGGTTTTATCACGGGACGTAGGTGCAAAAGTGTAAAAAAAAAGCTATTCAAATCATTTGTTCGTCATTCTTGTTGCGTCCATTCGAATCATTAGGACTCCCAGAATAGGAAAAAAATGTTGGCAGACGTCTAGGTCACTGATTTTTTATGTACGATATTTGAAAGATTTTTCAGGAATTAAGGTAAAGTGGGTATTACGGTTTATTATTGTTATTACTAAGAGTTCACGTAATAGTGTATTATTTTCTATCTATTATGAAAGGAAATAAAATTTTAATCAATTAAAAATTTAAAAAGGTTTATTTAAAAAAACATAGCATCACGCCTGCATTCCCGAAGGGGTAGGCAGAGGTGTATTACACACCCACGACTCGCCAGCTATGTTTAAGTCCCACGTAATAGGGGGCGAGCCTATTGACGTCTACTAGACTATGTTATGTAATTTTATTATTGCTTGAGTCACTTACTTTCAATATCTTATAATGTCTTAAAATTATAAGTATTTAGTTGTGATGCGATGTCAGACGTCAGGCGGTAAGTGACGGCTGACAGATAGCAGTTAGTCAATTTAAAAGAGGACAGACGTCCTACGAGGGATTCGATTGGCAAGAACGTGAACGGACCGACTGTGGTCGTGGTCGCTATACAACTAACCTGCACCTATATGATTATTTTGAGAGTTACGTACATCCTAAAATATTGTGAGCATCACTTGTTATTTTGTTACCAAAACTAAACTATCCATAAAGATTAGTGTATTGGACAATAACATCGTGTCTTTTCAAGACTACCCTCATGCCTGACCATCATTCTGATGAACATGAAAATGAAGATAAGCCCCTGCCTTCGTTAAATATTTAGATATATATTGTACACCATAGTACATTATATGTTTATATAAGAGAGGATCACCATATGAATACGTGTACATATGTCGACAATACTATTCGGAGCGAACGAAGGGAAACGATCGACAGTTCTCACAAGGTTGACCGCGTAAAACAGCCGTCTATAGGGGGATTCCACGTCAAATCAAGTGGTAAAATAATTACTATATATCAAAAATGTTTATAATATATACTATAGATCAAAAATGTTTGAAATAATTACATTTTTTTTTTTCATAATTTCTTATTTTAATTGTTTCTTGAAATGAGCATACAAAAAAAAATCCTAGTGAAACTTGATTTTTATTTCGTGGTTTTAGAGTGAAACAAAAACACTGCGTTAATTTATTAGCCTCGATGGCCTAAAATAAAACGGATGATTCAATAAAAATAAAAAAAAGATATTGTATTGTTTTGGTCCATTCATCCATCCATCCATCCATCGGTCTTTCAACTGGACATAGGCCTCCACAAGAGAACGCCACAACGAACGGTCCCGTCATTGGGGATAATGCCCTAAACGCCACGCTTGGCAGGCAGGTTGGCGATCGCAGTGGATGTTGTTAATACTCGAGGGAGTGCTGCTGCCCACTCCCCCGGCATTCCCTCAGACAGCTCTTACTACTCCCGTGGGTAGAGAGGGGTGGGACAATTCTAAAGCCGGCCCCACACGGACGTTTGGTCCATTATCGAGCTATTATCAATATATTATTCTTTCACATTTGAGAAATGAAATGGTGCGCAGCGGCTTGACTATATACTCTTGGTGTAGTCGAGTCCATGAGCGATGGTTACCACTTACCATCAGGTGGGCCATAGCTCGTCTGCCATCATAAGCAATAAAAAAAAATATTAGGGATATTTTTTCTGTTTTGGGTTCTACTAACTGTGAAAAAAAAATCATGATTTTAAAAAAGGCTCCTCTTTATGTTTTTCCTGAATTTAATGTTTTTTTTAGCTCGGAGAACCCCAAATAAAAATAAAATAAACATTTCTAAACATTTGAAATAATATTTGGAGCCAAACAAAACCTACGATTCATTGGACATCAAAATCCGAGGGGTCAGGCCAATGATCGCATGATTTGACGCGGAATGCCCCATTGGTAAACGCCAACTAGCTGGGGAATTATAAAGTTGTCACTCTCTTCTCTCTAAGAAAAAAAGACAAATCTTTCGAGAAAAAAAATATATAAAAATGCTCTGCCCTTGGAAAATCAGAGGTCTGGACGTTTGACTTTTCGATGTTTATCATCTTGAGGATGATTCTAACCATCATTCCAAAAGGCAGACACGAACAAATGATTTAACAGAAATTTTTTTTTACACTTTTAAAGCGCTGTCAATTGAAATTGCAGCGCTATCATGGTGGCAGACTATTTTTATGTGGTTCTTTATATCGTCATTAATCGAACAATTCGGGTCTGCCATGCGAACAATTCATATACAAATTTTTAAATCATATACAATTGTTTAAAAATTCATTACTTAAAAAGTCAGAGGGCTGGACTTCTGCTGCTTCGATGTGCCTCGTTTTGAAGGTGTTTCTGACCATCAGTTCAAGAGGCAGAGACAAACAAATGATTTAGCATACCGTTTTTGTTAATTGATAACGCAGGCCTGTTATGGTGGCAGACGCGGTCCTTAATGCTTTTTATGGTACAATTATCGATATTAATCATGTCTGCCACACGAACAGATCATATAGAAATTTTGGCATCCAGCTCCCTAACCATTGGGATAAGTAAGGATCTACCACTATATAGCTAAAACACTCGCAGATTTACGATTAGAAAAGAAATTTGATGGGCCTCGTGGCGTAGTCGGTAGTGTAACCGACTTTCCTGCACGAGGTCGTGGGTTCGACGGTTCCCACTCACGACAATTATTTGTGTGATGAACACAGATATTTGTACTGCGTCTAAGTGTTTTCTATCTATTATATGTATTTACAAAAAAAAAGTAATATTATGTATTATATCCGTAATCTGGTACCCATAGCACAAGCGTTAAACTTAGTTTGGTACCAGAGGACGTTGTGTGAAATGTCCGTGAATATTTATTTATTTATTTTATTTTAATTAGAATGTTATAAAAATAGTAAATACACATTTAAAATTTTAATTCAGCAAAAATCTGATCCAGGCAGGCTAGGCGCTCAATCTCTGCACTAAGCCCTACCGAGTGTACTGAGTCGCTAGTTACATATTTTTAACAGTGACGTAAAATATTCATCGTCACGTACCGATAAAATGTGAAATTAACGTTTTTTAAACTGATCCTCACAAAGCTTTATAATAATATTATTTTCTAGAAATCTTTAAAAGGTTTAACGTGTGTATCTGTGTATTTTTGTGTCCACCTGTGGGACCATAGTCTCTAAGCCAATAACGTCAGAAAAAGTTCAGTCGGCACTTTGTCGCATGAAGAATTGAAAAGCGGTTGGGGGCCGATAGAGTCCGCGTTGAAGTATGGGAGGTGATAAACCCTATTTAATCTAATATTTCTCGCTGGTAAGAACCCCGACCGTCTTCAATGGCGTAGTGCTTTAGATACTGGCCCAAGTGTTGTGGGTTCGATCCCCACACAGGACAGCTTTTTGCGTGATCCACAAATGTTTGTTGTCTAGACTAAAAATTGGTGCAGGAGTGTGGCAATTACCGCGATATCAAGCTCATGCACACCAATAACATTTGAACGGATAGTAGATTTTGGAACCGATATGAGCGTGCTGTCTCAGATTATGAATATGGATTTCGGCCTGGCCACAAAAATGCGGGTCCTGTTTTGGACCACCTTGGAGAATTACAGGAGGTAGAATACAGACGGACCAGATCTGACTTCACGCATCCAGTTACATCGACAACAACGTCAAGATACAATTTTAGCGGCTTGGGCAAAACAGCACGAGGTGACTGGTGTCTTTTGTGACCCTCATATTTATTTATTTTATCTATACATTTATTTACTCTCTACACTTACAGTAAAAATTGCTATTTTTATTGGATAATATCCAATGCAGTAGTGTAAACGTAAATTGTTTAAATTTTAGAGTAGGTATCTTTAAGTTGTGTAACATAAAATGCTAGTGGCTGTTATAAATTTGCTCGGTGTACAACGGAATATGTCTATTTCCGTTGCAAAGAAGTTGAGAGTGCTAAAGCATGCGTCAGCGATGCCTCGTTCAATAGATTTGTATGTGCACGCGACAGATCTATCAACTACGGCTGGCGATGTGTGGAGACACATACCTGTGCGAGGCAAACAACCTCATCTGTTCCTCGTTCTCTAATTTCTTTAACAAAATTTTAAACAGATCATATACGTGCGAGGTCTCTCTTCACACTTCACACTCATTGTACCCGAACATATCCAATACGAATTTACTCAGACCTCAATAGCTAAAATGTACACCGTACTGCTTCTGATACAAAAACCTTATAAATTTATTTTGTACGTTTTCCAGCACGTTCCGTATATTTAGTTTCATGTAGAGACCAAATGACTGCGTTATACTCGAATAAACTTCATACCAACGCGTTGTAGAAAGCAAGGATGGCTTTAATATTTATTCTAAAAGTGCGAACCGTACAATCTTGAACTCCTAAAAGCTTTTTTACAGATTTTAACAATAAAATTCCTAAAGTTTAGCTCAGCGTTAAGAGACACACCTAAATCCCTAATCTCCATGACTCTCACCATCAATGTCATTCCACCAAGGTGGGGCTAGGGAAGGAGAGAAGGAGATGGTCAAAAATAACACTGGGGTATTCTACGTCCATTGCTATCTATCCTTCATGTAACATGGAAAGAAGTGCAGCAAGTGCGGAGTGAAATCAACTGCAGTTATTTTTTTAAGCAATAATACGATTATCGACTAGGTAAGCAGCTTCGGTCTGTCCTCCCTTATTCAATTTCGGAACCAAACCAGTCATAAAAGTAATTAGGTTATGTCGCAACCCATGCTGAGTGTTTGAAAATTGTCTACTAATGTATGTGAAAATTAATTATTTTGAAAATTAATTTAAATGACAGACTATACTTATGCCGGAGAAGACAGCACTATTACGGGTATCTACCCTTCCACTTTATTAATTGAACTTACTTTTGGAATTGGAACAACCCTAGTTAATTTCCATCTCTCACGGAAAATGGCAGTTTCCAAACATCTATTATATATATGAAGCCACGGCTTGGCCAATAATGATCGGCAGTCTTTAAGCAAAAACGATGAAATACCATTGGGACCCGATGATTTATAGGTTTTAGTTTTTTGAGTGTCCTTTGTAAATCTTCCAATGGAAACTTATTTACGTGAACACGGCCTCCGCTTTTCTCACTATCTGCTTCTACGATTTGGTGTACTTACACATAGTGCTACCTTTGTACAACCACAAATTGATTGATAAAAACCCAGCAAACTCATTAAGCACTCTGAGACAGTACTATCCCATTATCCAATATAATCAATAATCATTTGTTTGTCTTTGATACCCTTTTTTGATTTAAGATAACTATGTTCATAAGACATAGAACTTTTCAGAAGTTGGTTTTCAGTTCGTAATTAGTATTGTTTTTATATTCGAGTGCCATTCTATTCTTAATGGTAGTTCTTTGAAGTTGAGGATAAAAGACTTCCAACGTGTATAATGCTTAGTGTTATAACTACAATGAAGGAAAACCATGTTTACGATTCGTTTAATAATTATTCAACTAAACATATGCAAAACAAAAACAGTACTGTAATTCAATCATAAATAAACGTGGAAATCTGCTACAAACGTCATTAACTCGTGTGTCCAAAACACATACTTTTAGTTATGTTGTCTCGAAAAATATTTAATTAGCTTAATAAAAGTATTTATACGAAGTTATGCACAAATAACTATTGCTTCCGGTTCCAAACAATTTACAGTATTAACTCGAATTCAAAAAATTTATTGAGGTCTAATATAATTTGTTACAACAAATACGTGATTATCAAAATAAAAATACTTTTAAATTTTTGCATTTTTTCAAAAGACAATCAACCAAAGTTGCGTGCTCCTACTACTCGTCTCAGCATACCTCAGTTGAACAGTTGAACAGCATACTTCAAACAGACTAAACGTGTGGTGTTTCGCTTAATTCGTTTAAGGAAAAATTGAATTTGATTTTTTGAAATATGTTTTCTAGGAAGTTATTATAGTTTTTTTTTCAGGGTAATGCACAAAATAATTATTTTATTGAGTGGTTTATGCTTTATATATTCAGTCAAGAAAGTATCGGGAATAGATGATTTGTTTATGGTTCCAAATTCAAATCCTTGTTTTTTTTGTTGTGTGGCACAACTGTTATCCATTTTGGCGCGGAGTTTGAGTTGCATCTGTTATTTATATTAAATACAGTGCAGTTTTTAGTTTAGTGTGTATTGCGAATTTCATAATGGACAAAAACATCAAACAAAGAGTTTGTCTTAAATTTTGCATCGCCAATGGAATTTCGTGTTCCGAGTCACTGAAAATGTTACAGAAGGCTTACGGTGAATCGACTTTATCAAAAACACGTGCTTATGAGTGGTACAAAGCGTTTAAAAGCGGTCGAGATGTGATGGAAGATTTTCCTCGCTCTGGTAGGCCATTAACGTCTACAACTGAAGTTAACATTGCAAAAGTGAAGGAAATAGGGACTGAAAATCTGTACCTGATACTTCGTTAATTGTCAACAGGGGCCGACAAGTAAGTGATAAGTGTCCCTTATAGACTGACAACACCAGGCGCATAGCCATGCCGCTGCCCACCGACAGTAAAGTGCTCCTCTTAACCCTCGCTTAAAGGAGGATATGCCGTAGCATTGGGGAAACTCCATGCCATAAACTCATTCCGGACAGAACCTACGTATATGTGGTAGATAAGAAAGCGGAAAACGAATATTACGCTTAGTAATCTACCTTCGACCTCGTCAATTTATAACGTTTATGTCAAAAAGATTTTAACTTGGTTTCGCGAATAATTGCATCGGTGTACCATTTGCGGTAAATGCACCTAGAACTTCTTCGCCCTTTCTTTGAAACGCATAGATTTAATAATTAAATAAATAATTTCATAAAAATTATCTAAACTTGATTCTAATTCCAAATCACAAATTTGCATCCAGTCTACAAGTCTCTTTGACTTATATAGTGACAAAAAGTCAGCTTTATTAAAGTTCCAATCTGGACACATGTATTCACTCATATTTGAATTCGACTTAGGATTGTTATCAAATGCAGGCGGACGGGTACTCTACCTCCGCCGGTTGTGATCTCGAGCGGAGGATGATAAGCATCCACCGGCACTAGCAAATCTACTGCCACTCACACTTGTACACCCCCCACCCACATTCCCATCGATCGTACTCAAAACTAAGTCTAACTGCCAATGATTACAATTACCTACTTTATTAATCTGAGTGAATCCACAATATGTTAAAAAGTACTCATAATAATTAGAAACAATAGGAACAGGAACGTAGATCAAAAACCCTGATTATTATTACATTAGTATACCTGATACAAAATTGTTCTATGATTCAAAATAGTTGTCAAAATACTCATTTTCACTATTGTTAGGCGGAATATATACAACACACTACACATAATATATTATTTCGTAGATAAACGCTAGCACAAACCGATTCGAAAATACTATAGTTGATGTCACGGTATGTTCACGTCACTGAATACACGTCGTAACTCCTATCCCGGTGTGGCCGCAAGACACGCGCCGCCTTGCCTACGACCATCCGCTCGATTACATCTTATAATAGTAAATCCATGAGAAATCATTTCAGCGTATTGTATTTATTTATTACACCAAATTTCCGTAATAACAAATAAATTCTGATGCGCAGAAGAGTCTTCTGCGCATTTCCAAATAAAAGTCTTCTAGTTTCCAACGTGGCCTACCTACTCTCACATTCTATTCAGATTTCAATAATTTTATTTAGCATCGTTGTTTTTTTGGTTGGTCGACGAAACCAAATCAATAGCCCAGTATTCAATATTAACCGCGAGGTTTTGAGGGTCCAACAATATTTCGTATATGCTTTCCAGAACTCCTATTACGAAAGAGGCATCATCTCTTTGAGTCCCGTTTTTTATTTTTTCTACTTTTACGAGTACAACTTGAGCACATATACTTTTTATTTTGTTTGCCAATGTCTACAAATGATACCGATGGTTGGTTATGTTTCTTCTGCTTCTGTTTTTTTTTTACTTCATAGGCATTTTTCGGAGGCCTTTCTTAAATGTATTTTCAGCTAATATATTTTTAAAGTAGTAGTTTGTTTTGCTTCTCTAAAATCTTTACCTTATTTGTTGTTTCTTTAACTCGAAATCTTTTCTTTCAAATTCTTGTAACTTAATTTCCATCCTAACATTTTTTTATAAAGCGTATTTTATAACGTTCGTCGAAATTCTTGCATTTTCCTTAATATTTCACTCATTTATTCATTAACAGACAGTTCCATAGCCTTTTGATGACTGTTCCATATTTAGGTATAATTGTGCATGTAATATTTTAACTGCGCATGTAATTTTAATGGTTAATGTTTATTTATGTTTTTATTTGTGTATAATATTGTTATTATTAATAAGCTGTAAATGTTTCTTTAAATCAAGGCATTGTTAGTTAGACCTTTACTTATTTGTTTAAACTTTTAAATGTTACACGAAAAATCGGAAAAATATGCTTGAATGAAGAAGACATGTTTTTGATATTGTTTTTTGACCAAATATCACATTTTTGAGTGAAGAATCATAGACATAAAATAAAAAAAGCTTAACCATACTGCCAACAAAAATATTTCGTATTTTCAAAGTGATCTCAAACTTTTTTTGATGGCTGTAGTTTCTTACATGAGTCTGGTAAAAGCAGGACAGCTTATGACGCAACCGAGTCTAACACTAGGGTGATGATGATGATGATATAATATCTTTGCTCATTGGAATAGTCCGAATAAATAATTTATAGGTAGACAGTGATTAGTATCTGATAATGGAATAATAAGGGATTTTTTAGAGACGCTCTGCACTAGAGAATAGTCCTTGTAAGACCTTACAACGTCCAATAAAAGTTAATATTATACTAATTACATTAATTCCAATCAAGAAAAAAATAATCGAACTAAATAAATAAATGTTTATCAAGAAAAATATAATCAAAATCAGTTCAGTAAGTTTTGCGTGATGTATGAACAAATAAATAGACAAACAGACTAAAATAAAAAATAATGTTTTGAATTCAGAGACGTTTTTGTTAGTACTTTAACTTAAAAAAAAACGACTGTTAAAATGTATTATGTCCAGTAACACGACAAAGACAATCGTCCTTGATCATAAATAACTCTGAAAAGGCTCATTGTCATTTCATAAAATTAATTATCAATTTATAATAACTACAAAGGCATGTAAATCAAGATTAATTTTTGCTTAATTTGAAGAGAACTCAAATATAGGTTAATTAAGAAAATACAATTATTTATTTACTTCCGTTTTTTTAAACCTAGTTCAAAAAATTAAATTAAATCTTTAATTGCAAAAAAAAACTGTAAACAGTTGCATAAATAACGACCAAATAATATGTATATTCTTATTCTTTTTTTATACTACTTGGGTGGCAAACAAGCACGCGGTCGACCTGAGTTACCCGAATAAGTGGTTACCGTAGCCTACAGACGCTAGCAACACCAGAGGCTTCACTCACGCGCCATTGCCATCTCCAACGAAACGGAAAGGGGTTGGAGAGGAAGGATAATAAGGAAAGGATAGGATTAATACCAAGGAGAGACCAGAAAGGAAAATAAAGAGGGGATAGGAAGAATAACAGGAAGGTGATTTGGGCCTCCAGTGCTCTCACTTGCCATACGAAATACAATGGTAGATAGGTATCTTCTGTGAGAGGATGGTCGATATGCAAGGAACTACTACTACAAAATTGAAATTGTTCTTAATATTTTTTTACAATGTTCGCTAATCTATAAGAAATTATATTGTGTATACGAAAATACCGAGCTTAGAATAGAAACTTAGGAAGAATGAAAAAATATATTTGTTTGTGTCACAAAAACAGTAATAAATTACATAGCACTTGAATATTTTTTCAATTCAAGTAATTAATCGTACGTTAAGTGGGAATGGTAGAGGCTCTAATGAATTTCTGGTTATTTTTCCTCTTCAGCTCATATTTTAACACTGCCTCTATCCTTTTAACTGAGAACTAGCAAAGCACGAGGTTAGCTAGCATCTGTGAGCTATGGCAACTGTTTACTATGAGATGAGCCGTAATGCTTGTATGTCGTCCGCTTAATTATAATATAATAAAATGGACAATATTATTAAAATTTGATCCTCTAACATCTAATTGATTTATTGTAAATAAGCATTTTTTTTATAAATGATTGAATGCTCATTTCTCTTAGTTTTTGAGCTCAACAATTTACTATTAAACATAATTTCTACATCTTTAAACATTTTTTGCGTAGTTCTAAACAGATTAAAATATCGCTTGATTTGATTTATTTTATATCTCAGAAAAAGCATTATCAGTCATTAAAAAAAGATGACCGTTTAGATTTTATTGCTTGCTGTTTTTGCAAAATTTAAATAACCATTTAAATAGGTACACCTTACTGCCTTATAAAATTGTAGGACTATCTCTATTCTTTTAAAGATAATTGACACAAATATCGGCGAAGCTATTTAGGAACCCTGCACATTTCTTTTTGAATTATTGTGTGTTTGTTGATTCGCACATCGTGCACAGACTACCAAACGGATTTTTGTTTGATTACCTTTGATTAGACTTCAAAACTACATAAACATTTTATGTAGGGGCAAGATAATCTGTTTTTTTTGTTAATGCAGGAAAAATCTACCTAACCGCACACCCCATCGTTTGGGGCAACGAACAACCATCGTTTGGGTTCGAACGACGGGGTTAGGGATTAAGTTAATTTTTGTCCCGTCTTAACAAAAAAAGGTACTATCCATATTTCTTTTCTGGGCTTCAAACGATTCAGAACGACGCTAAAGTTAACAAACAAAAAAATTTACTTCAAATTTATAATATTAGTTAGGACTTGCGGACCCGACAGAAACTCTCATTTTTTTTAATTGCATGTGTTGGCATACGAGCCACGGCCCACCTGATGGTAAGTGGTAACCGTCGCTCATGGACTCAACTATACCGAAAGTATTGTTAAGCCGCTATGCACCATTTCATTTCTCAGATATGAAATGAAAGAATAAACGGCTATCTTCTGCTACAGCCAAAACACACTGACGTGCTTCATGACCGATCACACAGGAGACAGTGGTACCGACCCGTTCGGGCCCGATAGCAAGTGAGTACTATCATTTGGTACCCAGCCCTACCACCAGTAATGCAATGTGTCATAATTGCTTACTTCCCTTAGTCGCCTTGTACGACACCCATGGGAAAGGATGGGGTGGTGACACTTGTATTCTTAGTCCGCCACCATACGGACAAAACATTAGCGTTTCGTTTGATATGATAAATTTTAAAAATACTAGGTGGTGAGGTCAGGTGTGAAATTGTTCATTGTATATCTACGAGTAAATATTGGAAAAATTAGAAGTAACAATAAAACACATAATCATATTTCTCTCTATCACGGCGCCATTTATAAAGTCAATTGTGAATCTAAACCGTTCATGAACCCACTTAACACACACCAAAACAAAATGACATCGAAATCTTTCCAAAAGTTTAGGATAAATGCAGTGACATACTTGCGCACAGAAGAATTGTATATTTACCAATATCATGTAAAATACGAAAATTAAATGTATGTTATAATATTTGCAAAAATAAATTAGAAAATAATATTTTTGTCTAAAATTATTTATATAAATAACGTAGTACTTGCTAATTAACTACAAGTACACTTTTTGTAATATACATAACGAAACAAAACAAATTTAAAACAAATAGTCATTAAACAATCCTAAAAAAGTACCTATTATAAGATCTAAAATTGCGAAATAAATTAATTATAAAAAAATATATAATGCTAACTTTGTAATCTCATTATATTAATGTTATAATAATAATTTGTACAATTTTTTTTTAAATATTATTCACTTAATCATTAAGTAGTTATCATTACATTATTCAAAATGGTGGACTAGAATCCCATAGCAGCTTTAAAAGAAAACAAAATCGGCATATCTTTAATCTTTTAATAAAAATAAACAAAAAATGATTGAACATAGCAGAATATAATTTCATAATTAATATAAAATATTTACATCGGGGCTAATATTAAATTCACGACCTCATATATACCTCAGAATGAATTGTAAAATAATAATACATAAATTACAAGCACAATCCAAAGTATTATATAAAAAATCGAACAGCAAAATATACGGTCTATAAAGTAAAAAAGTTCACACAAAGTTAATCATTAATTACAAAGTAATTAAGATAAATTACGTGCAATAAAAGCGTCTAATAAATAATAATTAATTAAGCACAATAGAAAGTACTTTGTATAAAGTTACTCACCCAAACTTAATTATTAATTACAAATAGTAGAAAATACGTAAAATATATGCTATAGTTATGTCGTAAGCGCGGACGCGGCGGGCGCACGGCCCACCGCTAGCGGACTGGAGTCGAGCGGCACGTGGAGACGTCCGGCACCGCGCGCGTAGGCGTTCGTCTGGCCCATCATCCGCCCGCCCTGCGCCCCTGCGCCCATCTCCCACCCGCCCTGCCGCCCTAGCGCTCATCGCCCGCCCGGCCGCTAGCGTGCCGACACACCTTGACGCATATTAAAAAAGTCTGACAGAAAAGGATTTATACATCCCTTATACGACTACAATGTGGTGAAACTACATCTTGACATTAAAGTGGAACAATAAGAACAAGGATATTTATTATTCGATTAGTCGTGCAGCAAATAAAAAAAATAAACTCGGTATCTATTATAGTCCTTAGTTATTATCTGTTGTTAAGCTATTAATATTAATGCCGTATGGGGCCGGCTTTAGAATTGTCCCACCCCTCTCTACCCACGGGAGTCGTAAGAGCCGACTGAGGGAATACCGGAGGAGTGGGCAGCAGCACTTCCTCGAGTATTAACAAAATCCACTGCGATCGCCAACCCGCCTGCCAAGCGTGGCGATTACGGCATTATCCCCCATTTCTTGGGGAGGCCTATGTCCAACAGTGGATGTTGAAAGGCTGAGGGATGGATGGATGGAAACTATTAATGGGTGGCTTAAATTCAAAAATTTTATAAAAGGATAGAATAGAAGTAGCTACCCCTGTAATATCTTCTAGTTCCAGTGATCCGCGAGACAGGGAGGGCTTATTTAGTGGTTGATGGCCACAGACGACCCTGTTCGTTGCCTCGAACGACTGGGTGTGCTGTTAGGTAATTTTTTTTCGCCTTTACAATAAAAAAACAAAAACGATTAGAAGTAGCGTTTGTAACAAATCAGAATAGAAGTTATTGCGTGATATAAAAACAGAATTTCTATAAAAAATTGTTTAAAGTTCAGATACGCCTAAATTACCTAAATATACAGTCATTTTGTCTCAAATATGTTAAATGTACAGACATAGCTCTGTTGTAGGCTTAGTACCTGGATGACCGGTTTTTTTTTTTTGTAAATCGTGAGTTTTTCTCACAAAAGAAAGAACTACAAAAAAAAAGGGAAAAAAAATAATCGAAATCGAGACATCTCGACTCGAACCGGGGTCTTCTGGTTTTGGGACCGCCCGATTTCCCACCTGAGCTATTATTATTCTACGTTGTAGATAGTGGCGAAATTTACCTTCGTATTCCAGTAATTTTTTCATTGCCTTAAAACCATTTCCTAAAAATAAAACCTATTTAATCGATTTATCGCCCCCGAAACCCCCATTTTCCCAAATTTCATGAAAATCGTTGGAGTGGTTTCCGAGATCCAGATTATATATATATATATTTATTTATTTTTATTTATATATATGTCGGAGTTTGTTGTTAATTAAAATTGTGGGTAATCAAGAGAATTTGTTAAACCTTGTTTTTTTTTTTTGTATTAACTTGGTGATTTTACTATCAATTATTGTCTAATAAATGGGAATATAATTTATTGAGTACTCTGTGCACACACTAATTGATTTTTGGCAACTTATTCCGATATTTGTAATGATAGTTTTGTTCAAAACCATTGATGACATGTTTGTTTGATTTTAAATGATTTACTTTGTGAAATAGCCATTACGATAAATATTCTTGTATTATTTGATGACTTTATAATGTAAGTCTTATTAGATTTATCATATTTTAATGTTTTGGTATCAAGTAAACACGTGACGTGCTTCCGTGCGCCATTGGACAGAGTTGTCGTGGAGGGGTTGCAAGGTGGGGCATCGTCCTATAAAAGAGCGTGCGCTCAGTACGATAGCCAGTCGATCTTCGGATTTGACTCAATAAAGAGCTCCTCGCTCCCGACAAAACTGTCGGTTTATTTGGTACACTGCTATATATTTACATAGCTGTATTGAAAGAAAGAAAGAAAAATATTTATTTGTGCCACACATATATATAGGAGTACATAATCAAAATAATAAATAATAAAAAATTAAAAAATAAATAAAAACAGAATAAAACCATAACAAACAAAAAAAAAAATCAAAAATGGTTTAAGGGTTTGTACTGTATGGCTTTTGTGACACAAAAAGGAAAAAATTCAGCATTTGCCGTTTTGTCGTGTGACATCACAGCTGCTGATTTTCAATTCATCCCCTTTTTCTTTTTTCGACGCTTGACATCGCATAATCTATGACGCGTACGCAACACACAGAGCACTTCTCAACTCGTGTCAACTGTCAAACGTCAGTTTTCTTGTTTTCTCTTTGCTTAATAACTTATTACATTACATAATTTATCACAACAATAGCCATTAAACAAGAAGAAGATACAAAATTTATTGGCTTGCTAATAGCGAGTAATACACTTTGTGTTGGGTGGCTGACGCCGCTGTACGAACAGTAACCGTAAGGGATTGTGTACTGATTTTAATTAATATTTGTTTTGTTTCATTATAGTGTAAATAATAGTTTTAAAACTTGTAGTAATTGTTTATACAGTCTTGTTTATCCTAATAAAATAGGAACTTCAAATCCTGACGAGATACCTCTCGGCTCCCCTGATCCTACACACACTTACACAAGAAATTCCCGTTTTATAGATATTAGAATATGTAGTTAGAAAGAGAGAACATCAAACATTTATATTGATGATGTTCTTACGCTTTATTGGACAAGTTTTGTTTTATTTTGGTTGAGAAATCAAGAGTAAATATTATAGTTTCCAATACAGTATGATAGTTTTTTTTCTACTTTTAGGATTTACTACCATTGCACAAATGGTATAGTGATATAAACCGACTCATATTGTCAGTCTAAACCAAATGTCAATTATTGTGAGTTTGAGTCCCACACGATTGTGCTGCTCGGTGGTGTAGCGGTAGTGTATGCGACTGCTAATCATGAGGTATCGGGTTCGATCCCCGGGTCCCGACCCCGCAATGTTGAGCTTTTTCCTAGAAAGAAAAATTCTCAGTAGCAGCCCGGAGTTTGGAAATGTGCCCGGTAGACGTCAATAGGCTCGCCTCCTATTCTGCCTACCCTTTCGGGGAATACAAGCGTGATGCTATGTATTTTTTTTGAGTGCCACACTATTATTTAAGTGATCCGCAAGTAGTTGGTCTGATTGCATATATTTTATTTTCATTTCATTAATTGAACACTTGACTTTAATACCGGGGGAGTGGGCAGCAGCACTCCTTCGAGTATTAACAACATCCACTGCAATAGCCAACCCGCTTGCCAAGCGTGGTGATTACGGCACTATCCCCCATTCTTGGGAAGGCTTAGGCCTTTTAAAGTCCAGCAGTGGACTTTAAAAGGCGGATGGATGGATGGATGAACACTTGACCCTCCGTATTACAGACATAATTACTGCAAAAGCTCAAGAAAGGCTTCCTCGTGATGGTGCCTATATTTATCCCACATATCGAACTTATTATCAGTAATAGCTCGTGGTAAAAATATATGTGTGTATTTGTTTATAAATTTTATTATAAATGCCCGGAAAAATAAAAAGATAAAACTGAGTTCATGAAAGATTTTCACGATTGATGCTTGTCTCTCTGTGACTGTGTTCAGGTCTTAGTACCTATGTATAATACCTCTCGCTGCCGAGCGTCGGCAGAGCTATGCTTGGCAGTGACAAAAATTGGGCAGCGGTCGCTGCCTTCGGTGAGGAGGTCATCTCGCAGAAGGAAGCGGTAGAACCGGCCACGGCCGATCCTTCCGCAGACCCGAACTGCCGCCAGCAACTGTCGCGGCGCAGGCACGATTACCTACGCCTGATGCCACCCTAGCTGAGGCTGTGGGTGGATGGACCGGGGAACGTCCGCCACCCACAAGATCTCCCGCGAAGTCGCGACGCTGCGTGCGGATGCGTCGCTCAGTAGAGGGTACCCGAAAGGGTAAGACGGCGGTGTACCACTGAAGTAATGTAACATAATATATACACGAGCGTGTGCCGCACCGTGTCATCGTCACAGCCGCAATGATGGCAACACGGAGCCGCCTCCCTTCTCACGGCTAAGTGCAGGTATCTGCCGAAGCAACCGTGCCCCGACAGCACCTGCACCAGTCGGAAGGTGAAGACTCCGTGCCGTCGTTTTTCCCACTCATCCAGCACCGGCTGGAGTGCGCCTACGGTCCAAAGACCAGCCCGGGGCACCTCCAGATATCAGTGGTCCCTACATTATATTGAAACATAACATTCAGTTGTTTGCTACGAGTGTCCTGGAATAAGCAACACCAGAAGCACACACAATACGCATATACTGCCAATACGTTACAGTCATTAGAGTTAAAGTAGTAAATAACCATAATGTATTCGTGTAAAACACCCAAGAAACTCAGTCGATGATATGTGCCCCGGTAATTACATAACATATTAGTCGTATTGACGTCGCATGACAGAAGACATCAGT
Organism: Leucoma salicis; assembly: GCA_948253155.1. Lineage (NCBI taxonomy): Eukaryota > Metazoa > Arthropoda > Insecta > Lepidoptera > Erebidae > Leucoma > Leucoma salicis. Next base: position 1,456,898 of record OX411804.1, read on the forward strand.
GTGATGGAGCGTGAAACAGATATCATTTATTCGTGCGTGTTCTATTATTGTTGTTTGGGATTTCCCCGTTAAAGCATTAAATGGATTGACTTTATAATGTGTAGTATTTGTACAAATCAAAAAGTATTATATCAAAATTGAATGTTAAATTTGGAACCGGACTGCTTTGTTTTTTTCAACTAGCGACGGTTTATAGCTTCGTTTGTTATTTCTTTTTTACACTAGTAATATTATTTTCGTAGTTATACCCAGCTACAGATTTCAAACATTCAATACTCACGGACATTTCACAATGTCCTCTGGTCCCAAACTAAGCTTAACGCTTGTGCCATGGGTTATTGGGGATTACGGATATAATACATATATTACTTTTTTTTTGTAAATACATACATATAATAGATAGAAAACACCCAGATGCAGTACAAATATCTGTGTTCATCACAAAGTTAATTTTCCTGAGTGGGAATCGAACCCACGACCTCGTGTACGGAAGTCAACCGAAGTGTAACCACACTACCGACTACGCCCCGAGGCCCCCAGACAGTAATGGAATTATTTCGACAGTATATTTTTCTCTGCTAGACATTTTGCAGATATATTTTGTTACGACTTCAAAATACTTGTAACGATTTCAATCCATCCATCCATCCATCAGCCTTTCGACGTCTACTGCTGGACAATGGCCTCCCTAAATTGGGGGTATAGTGCCGTAATCGCCACGCTTGGCAGGCGGGTTGGCGATCGCAGTGGATGTTGTTAATACTCGAAGGAGTGCTGCTGCCCACTCCCGCGGTATTACCTCAGTCGGCTCTTACGACTCCCATGGGTGTAGAGGGGTGGGACAATTCTAAAGCCGACCCCACACGGCCTACAATTTCAATATGTTCATCGAAACGCATTGTAGTGGACGGCGCTTAATGACTGTAGACGATATTCGAACATGCTCAGTCAACACAGCGACGTCTTGTCAATATTATTTGCGTGGTCGTAAGCTTATATGCCTGCAGAATATAGTAAATAATTTATGTAGCTGTATATCTACATAAATTAACCTTGATCAATATCCTAAATACAACCATACCGAGATAATATATATTACGCAATAACGTCTAATCAATATATTTAATAATATAAATTAATAGTCAATATGAATAATTACAATTTTGTCTTCTTACTGGTAGTTATTTTGTTTGGTAATTTTAATTGGTAGTTTGTAGTAGAGTTTTTGAGCACTAAATTTAAAGTAGATATTTTAATTGAGTTTCTAAACTAATATTAGGTGGTTTAGATATTTTTATATATATTTTAAGCATTTGACATGCTTAGCAACATACATTAAACACAAAGTGATAAAGAAAATAACAGTCACGAGCAGGATTCGAACCTGCATCTCCTGGATACCGTCCAGATGCTTTGCCAATTCAGCCATCGTGACCCTTGCTCCTGACTGCTAATCTCGATAACACATTTATACTCAACGCTTTGGGTGACGCCTGCACTATCTGTCGGAAGTATTTTCACAAATTATAATAAGTACTTTAAGAGTAGCTGAGCATGTCAAGTACTGAAATATAGATCAAAATGATTAGAGACTTAATTATAGCTAAAAGAGATATGTTCGTAGGAAAAATTAAATCGTGGTGTAAAATGTTAAAGGACTGGATCCTATCTCTCTTTTCAGAACTAAGCTTAGAGTCTGGCTTTTTTACGAACCTATTTTCAATCTTTAACTATCTTGTGTAAATATAATGCAGTGGAATGCTCGCAGTATAAGGCCTAAACTTGCTTTATTTGAACAGTTATTGTTCCTGGAGAAGGTTCATATTGCTGCGGTTAGCGAAACATGGCTAGACCCGGGTTCTCGTCTAAATATTAGTGGCTATAATATCTTCCGTAAGGATGGGACGTTCCATATGGTGGTGTAGCTATATTCACACATAGCTCGATACAAGCATACGCTGTATATACTCAATCTCCGTACCAACAATTAGAGATTATTCACGTTAAAATTCAGAACTGCGACCAGATCGAAAATATTATATTAATCTACTGCCCTCCGGAAGCTCATACCAATCAAATAATGTGGGACTATTTATTTTCTTTACAAAATAAAAACACAATTATTCTAGGGGACTTCAATGGCCATCACCCCATTTGGTCTCAAAAATCAGATACTAGGGGTGACCAGATTTTCGATGCATTGATCGATAAAAACTTTGTAGTTTTAAATGATGGTAGACCCACGCGCTTTCAAATGGTAGATGGTAATTTAAGACAATCCTCCCCAGATGTGACCATGGTCTCGTCTGATATTGCGTTACAATTTTTTTGGTCTGTAACCAATGAGACACTTTCTAGTGATCACTATGTAATTAATATTTCCAGTTCCATTAGGTTAGGTAACCAGTTTAAAAAGAAAAGGAATTATAAACATGCGGACTGGAAAAGTTATGCTGATTATTTAGAAAAAGAATTTTCCTGTTTTGTTATAAGCGAAAACCCACAGACCGATTACGACAACTTTATACGTTTACTGTATGTAACTGCAAACAAATTTATTCCTTGTTTTAAAATGAGTCAGAATCCTTGTTGTAAATTTTCCCCTAAACCTTATTGGACTTCTGAACTATCTAAAAGTATAGCAATTAGAAGATTAGACTCGAAAAACTTTAGAGCTAATCCTACACTGCAAAATTTTGATATCCTCAAGAATAAAATTCAGCAGTCACAGAGAAAACTTCGCAAAGCTCAAACAGATTCTTGGCAAAAATACTGTTCAGCTATAGATAATACGATCTCTAATAGTGATTTATGGAAAAAAATGAGATGGATGAAAGGTTTCAAGTCACGTAAACAATACGTGGATGATGAGAAGGCATATGCGTTACTTCAAAATTTATGCCCAGATTATACCACTACCGATCAACCATTATTCGTTTCTAGCAACAGTCACCTTGATTCACAGATCTCACTACATGAAATAAATAAGAGTATTAAGTGTAAAGATACAGCCCCTGGAGATGATGACATCTCGTTCTCTATGATTAAAAATTTACCTCTTAAAGCTAAGTTAATTCTAGTTAGATTATTTAATAAATTTTATTACTGCTCTTTTGTACCAAGTCAGTGGCGTAATATTAAAATTGTTCCCATTCCCAAACCAGGCAGAGATCTCCAATCTATAAACTCTCTAAGGCCTATCTTCTTCATTAATATCATGCCTATGTAAAATCTTTCATAGTATAATTCAAAAACGTATTGAATGGTATGTTGAAAAAATAATTTCTTTTCTGAAAATACTCTGGGCTTTAGAAAATGTAGATCATGTGCGGATAACTTAAGCAAATTAGTACTTCAAATACAAGAAGGATTCTGTTCTAACTGTATCACTTTAGGCTGTTTTATCGACATTAATTACGCCTACAATAACATCGATATTATAAGTCTGTTATTAAAATTAGATAATTTAGAAGTAGGTAAGTATATGTGTATGTACTTATGGCAATTTTTACATAAGAGGTTTCTAAAAATAGAAGTCAATAGCTCCTGTGTCATTCGCAGTACTGAACGCGGCATGGCACAAGGTGACCCCCTATCCCCCCTTTTGTTCAATGTGGCCACTATAGATATATGTAAAGAATTAAACAACAACGGAGTTTATATAACTCAGTATGCGGATGATTTTGTCATTTATTCAATTGATAAAAAAATAGAAATCTCAACTTTTGAGTTGAGATTTCTGTGCAGGTCGCTTTAAATCGCATCACTGTGCTATTTGATAAATTAGGACTTGAAATATCTTCTTCCAAATCCAAAATTTGTATATTTAAAAAAGGACGTCGTCTCCAATCCCCTCGTCTTAAGATTAATAATTGTAATGTTCAAGTGGTTGATAATATAAAATATCTCGGCCTGTGGCTTGATTGTTCACTTAGATGGACCAAACACATAGACGAAACCGTCGATAGGTCTGTAAAATACCTAAATACATTGAAAGTATTAGCTTGGGCTAGATGGGGCGTTCACCCTAAACATTTGAAACGCGTTTACATATCTCTCATCAGAAGTCGCATGGATTATGCTAGCATCTTATACGGCGATAGCAGCCAATCTCACCTATATAAATAAGACAAGGTGCAATATCAGGCAATGCGTATTATAAGCGGGTTTATTAAGTCTACTCCAATTCATATAATGAATAATGAACTGTCCTTGCAACCCCTATATATCCGGAGATGCTACTTAGCGGGAAAATTCTGGTTTAAATGTAAATCTTTATACTACAAAAATGAAATTATAGAGTTATTGGACAATTTATCAGCAAAAATCAGTATATGGAAAAGAAAAAATAAACCTATCTAAGTTAATACTCATAACATGTTTAAACAGTTAGAAATGTTTGCGTTTCAGACATGGATTAGTTTAATAAATTTATCCACAATTATTAATTATAATATAAATATAATAGATCAAGCTAAAAAATCATATAATAAGTTAGTTATAAATAAATTATGCAATTTGTTTTTATTTAGGGAGTATTCCAACCGCTATAAAATTTTTACTGATGGTTCTAGGAGTAACAATGAAGGGGGTGCAGCCTTTTAGATCCACAAGCCGATTCATCTGCATGTTTTAAAATAGACCAAAGTATCCATTATGTACGAGTATATAGAATTAATAGCCATAAGTGAAGCTCTTTCGTACATAAACTCGATAAATTTCGACAAATTCGTAATCTTAAGTGATTCGAAAAGTGCACTACAGCATATTGCTCGTTGTATCTCGACGATTCGAGGAACACCGATAGCATACAAAATAATAGGTCAAATTATAGACCTGCAGCAAAATTCTAAAACAATTAAACTTCAGTGGATCCTCGCACATATCGGCATAACTCATAATGAGAATGTAGACATACTGGCGAGAAAGGCATGCGACGAGGGTATCCTCACAAATATTCAACCTTATTATACTGATTGTCTATATTTGATAAGAAATAACTGCTATAACCTATGGAAAGAATATTTTGATGAGAGGTCCCTCGACAAGGGCATTTGGTATAGGACTATACAGCCAGAACCTTTAAATACGTCTTGGATCGATAACTGTTCGTTAAGCAGGCCAAATATTGTCAATGCTCTAAGACTTCGCTCGAGGCATATTCCAACTAGAAAGTTTAATTATCTCATGGGTTCGGTACCAACCCCTAATTATGAAATATGTGGGGTCATAGAGGATGTCCACCACGTATTGTTGGAGTGTGTCCGAAATGACAATTTAAGGAGAACGTTATTTAGGATTAATAAATTTCATACTGAACTATGTAATAGTGTTTTGGCCTCTCCACTTTCCGAAGAGGCTATGAAACTGTACAAATTATATAATAATTCAATCCAACCAATCGGTACCTATTCTTTAATATTTTATGTAATTTTAATGTTCATAGTTTGTACTTAACGGAGTGACATCGTCATGTTGACGAAGCTCCTTAAATAAGATTTAAAAAAAAATATATAATTTCTTTCAAAAATGGCTATACTTACCACAAGAATTACCAATTTTTCTTGGATAAAAAACTGATACGTAGTAAGCACTCCTTTTCTGTGCTCTGCATTGGATGCAGTAGCTTGCTCGTGACTTCATCTACGTGTCACTAAAACATAGAAAAAAAAATATTTATGAAAATGTGGAAAAAAAGAATTTCACTGTGAGCGGGCTTCGAATTCTGCATCCCTTGTAATTCAGGGAAGTACTCTAGACCACTAAGCCATCGCAGTTACCGACGGCCTTTACTCTTAGTACTAGTTAGTCTAGTTCCTCTTCTCTAAGTAGTTCACTCTATGATACAAACACCTATGTGTTAAAGAAAAGTCTGAATATTATTCTAACATCCACACATACAAACATTCATATTTATAATATTAATAAAATTATGATTTTGTTCTGTACCAGGAAATGGATTCTACCACAATACTCGGAAATAAGATCAAAGTGTAATTTATATGATCTCTTTAATCAACTTTCAACGCTACAAACAAATCAGCTGTTGGAACAGACGCCACTTAAATAAGCAATAACATTGTAGTACTACACCGTAGCTCGTAGTAAGTCTACGCCCACGCGTAGATACCGCGTGACGCTACGAATGTAGTATATTGCGTGGGTCGAAGCTAGGATTGCCAGATGAATTCAGGCACAATAAGGAAATACGAGATGGTAAAATTATTAATAATTAGAGTTATTAATGAAGTTATCGTTAATTGTTGATTAATTTAACATTTATTAGGTTTTATTTCGTAAATTACGTAAATGATATTTAGTGTAATGACGCGGTAGCTTATTAAAATTTTATTTATCGCAATTTCGTAACCTAACAGCGATATTATTTTTGTTGTTTATTAAAAGTGTTAGAATTTACAAAGTTTACAACATAAATTTTGAAATATTTGCTTATTTCTCTTTACCCCAGGGAATATAAAAATGGCATGGCATTTATTAGAAATGGCATGGCAAATCTCAATAGTATTGTCCGCAAAATACTTTAAGTTTCTTTTTAATGTTACCTCTTTGGTTGGGGGCGTGAACACCGTAAAGATAGGTATATAAATAAAAATACCTATATATTATCAGCTTATTTCATTGGTTAAGTTGTATAAATGTGCATCAAATTAGCCTATTGGCTAGTTAACAGCCTTATATCGGTGTATTTATTTTTTTCGTAATTTTCAATAGTAGCTTATTTTTAATCAGTTTCGTTATTAAGCTTTGTAAGCAAATATCAACTTAAATGATTACAGGAATGTTTGATTATATACAAGACATGTTATTTGGGTGTTCGTTAATAATATTTGTATATGCAACAAATTAATTACACTGGTGCTACATAAGTGAATAACTAAAAACTAATAACATAACAAACAAATCATATTAATTATATTTTCAAACGACTTCTTATTATACCAAAATGTTTGCAGATCTATCTAAAATACCGAACGTTTCGGGTAAATGTCAACACCTGGCAATATCAAACAAAACACAAGAAAGCTTATTGACTTTACAGGTACAATTTATATTGTTTTGTGAAGCAACATTATTGTTTGTTTGTATAAACAAAGGCTTATTATATTGAGAGCTTAAATTGTTTTGGTTTTTAGGCCTAAATAAGAATGCTTTTCAGAACTCAACATGGAAAATACTCTCAGTATTCACTATAAGTGGGAAATCATTAGCTTGGAAGCCAAACTGGTAGGTCTCAACACAACCTCTATTATATTTCTATGAAAAAGCGGTTTCTCTAAAGCTGGTATATCTTCTCTAAGCTCGTCTAATATATTCAGTATTTCACAAACAAAAGAAGAACCAATAGAGTTTTTACGTCGAAGATATAATAGATATATATATCTAATATATTATATTCTCGTGTCACAGTGTTTGTCGCCATTCTCCTCCGAAACGGCTTGACCGATGCTTATAAAATTTTGTGTGTATATTCAGTAGATCTGAGAATAGAATGTAAACAATTTTTCTTACCCCTCAGTTATAAGGGTGATCCACCCCAAATTTTTTGAGCAAATTCTATTTTTTGTTATTTTTATGATTAAGCATAAAAAAATACATACACCCTAAATTTACACCCTTCTACTGCTAACCCTTATTCTTTAATAGCGATATTAGTGTTTTAATAATTTTCATTGCAAAATATTCACGAAAAAAATATGGCGGTACGAAGTTAGCCGGGTGAGCTAGTCATCTATAAGAAAGCTACATAGATGATCCTCAAAATAATTTTGAGATGTTTCCGATGATAAAATTATTATATTTTAATTAAAGACGAAAATGGCCAAATGTTTCGCGAAATTATTGAACATGTACACATATAAAAAAGAATCCATTGACACAGACAAATGAAATTACGACAATATGTCATGGCTAGGCCGTGTAGCGCTTTTATTGTTATTTTTTTGGGAGAAATGGGCCTTTACAAGTGCAAGTTTTTTGGGATAGTTCTCCTAGCTAAAGTTACTATACAGCAAATGAGCTTATTTGGTGACGAGTAGTTCTGATGACGCTCTATGCAGACACAAAACACAAGTCGAATTATACGTTTTATGTTTTGCGGAATATCGCAAGTCGGTGTTCTGCGTTCGTTCTTATGACTTTTTTATATTTTGCATGATAACTTGCTTTTCCCACTTTCAATTCTATAATTTAAGAGATTGCCTTGTGTGATAAGACCGCCAATTGTACTTTACTACATAAATCTATATAAAGAAGAGAAAGGAAGAAATCCTTTTTTATTAACACAGTCCAGACATACAATTTCAGAACAAATATTACAAAACAAATTTTTACAATTAGGTACAGCAATAAGGTAGTTGCATGTCGCGACTGTGCCAACGAGGTCTACACTCGGCGTATTGCCGTGCTGTGGTGACACATCACAGCGCTGGTTTTCAGTGCAAAGCGAGGCACGGACGCATAAACATGGGGAAATTAATAATTAAGAAACAATAATAATAATAACTACCTATTTAGATATTTTTATATATATTTTTAGCATTTGACATGCTTAGCACTATACATTAAACACAAAGTGAAAAATATGAAATCGAAAATAACAGTCAGGAGCAGGATTTGAACCTGCATCTTCTGGATACCGTCCAGATGCTTTACCAATTCAGCCATCCTGACAATTACTCCTGACTGCTAATTTCGATAACACATCATACTTAACGTCTTTGGGTGACGCCTGCACCATCTGTCGGAAGTATTTTCATACATTATACCGACCAGGTAAACTTAATTTTACAATTAAGATTTTACCTAATAATGACGCAAACCCTATAAATATTTAGATATTTTTATATATATTTTTAGCATTTGACATGCTTAGCACTATACATTAAACACAAAGTGAAAAATATGAAATCTAAAATAACAGTCAGGAGCAGGATTTGAACCTGCATCTTCTGGATACCGTCCAGATGCATTACCAATTCAGCCATCCTGACAATTACTCCTGACTGCTAATTTTGATAACACATCATACTTAACGTCTTTGGGTGACGCCTGCACCATCTGTCGGAAGTATTTTCATACATTATACCGACCAGGTAAACTTAATTTTACAATTAAGATTTTACCTAATAATGACGCAAACCCTATAAATATTTAGATATTTTTATATATATTTTTAGCATTTGACATGCTTAGCACTATACATTAAACACAAAGTGAAAAATATGAAATCGAAAATAACAGTCAGGAGCAGGATTTGAACCTGCATCTTCTGGATACCGTCCAGATGCTTTACCAATTCAGCCATCCTGACAATTACTCCTGACTGCTAATTTCGATAACACATCATACTTAACGTCTTTGGGTGACGCCTGCACCATCTGTCGGAAGTATTTTCATACATTATACCGACCAGGTAAACTTAATTTTACAATTAAGATTTTACCTAATAATGACGCAAACCCTATAAATATTTAGATATTTTTATATATATTTTTAGCATTTGACATGCTTAGCACTATACATTAAACACAAAGTGAAAAATATGAAATCTAAAATAACAGTCAGGAGCAGGATTTGAACCTGCATCTTCTGGATACCGTCCAGATGCTTTACCAATTCAGCCATCCTGACATTTACTCCTGACTGCTAATTTCGATAACACATCATACTTAACGTCTTTGGGTGACGCCTGCACCATCTGTCGGAAGTATTTTCATACATTATACCGACCAGGTAAACTTAATTTTACAATTAAGATTTTACCTAATAATGACGCAAACCCTATAAATATTTAGATATTTTTATATATATTTTTAGCATTTGACATGCTTAGCACTATACATTAAACACAAAGTGAAAAATATGAAATCGAAAATAACAGTCAGGAGCAGGATTTGAACCTGCATCTTCTGTATACCGTCCAAATGCTTTACCAATTCAGCCATCCTGACAATTACTCCTGACTGCTAATTTCGATAACACATCATACTTAACGTCTTTGGGTGACGCCTGCACCATCTGTCGGAAGTATTTTCATACATTATACCGACCAGGTAAACTTAATTTTACAATTAAGATTTTACCTAATAATGACGCAAACCCTATAAATATTAGTAGTTTATTACACATATATATATATATATATATATATATATATATGTGTAATAAACTAAACAGGAGAAAATATAGGATACCTAGTATGCACAACTTATTTAGTACTGGTAAAAAACATCGTCGTTTTGAACTGACTGAGCTTATTTATAAACCAAAGCGAAAGTAAATATATATGAAGATGTTATTATTAATATGTATTCAATTAAAAACGCCACATAAAACAGGCACGTGGAAGCGAAACTCCTGTATAATATATAAGTGTTTAGATAATACAATGTGGTATGTTACTTAGTTTTACTTACATTTTATAATGTAGTCATGCAACGTATGACTTTTGATGCAGTATAAGCTGTCTTTTTAAATGACTATTAAATGTTTTTTTTTGTTATATATCTAATTATATTATTTTTTTTTGGTGTGTTGTATAGAGTTAATATTAATATTATTGATTTAAGGATTGGAAATCTTTGGTTATTGTGTAGGTATGATAAGATTGCTGTCATCAGTGTGACTTGAAAATTACTTGATCAAAACCCATAACTCATGGATATCCATGGTAGCTTGCGTATATGGAAGGAAATAATGCCATGTAGTAGTTTTGTTTTCTATTGTCGAAAATCTAGTAATGAACACCATGGTGTCTATATTAAATATAATAAAATTCTCGTATCACAGTGTTTTCCATTCTCTTTGGAAACGGCTTGACTGATTTTTGTGAGTATATTCAGTACATCTGAGAAAACGATATAAACTATTTTTCATACCCCTAAGTGATAAGGGTGGTCCACATCCCATTTTTTTTTTGACAACAATTTTTGTTTTATTTTATTTATTTATGATTTGGCATTAAAAAATACATACAGCCCTAAATTTTCACCCTTCTACTGTCCTAACCTAATTTTTAATACCGATATTACTACTTTAATAATTTTCATTGCAAAATATTCACGAAAAAAGAATATGGCGGGACGAAGTTCGCCGGCTGAGCTAGTTAAATTCTAAAAGACAAGCAAACAAAATGGCTTTTAAGTTAATGTCATTAAACTTGGACTAAAATTCAGGATCGTTCATATAGCTACTCTATTCAAAAGCGGTAAAATCATGGAAGCCTAAAGATAATATCTCCAGAAAGTGTTCGTTTTCATAATAAATTACAATTATATATTATCTAATCTAATTTTCTACGAAATTCAATAACCTTTGTAAGTATTATAAATTTAATTTGAATAATTTGAGAAATGTTTGATATTAAATAAATATAGAGACAGTGACAAGAATATTATTAAATTGTTACTATACCTACTAATACTATAAATGTGAACGTGGGTTTATTTGTTTGTTTTTTACTTCTACTACTGAACAAATCATCATGGAATTTGGGACCCATATAGTTCAAAGTACAGAGAAAGACCTACTTACGCTTATTCTACTTTCTAACCCGAAAAACATCGAGGGTTCCTGTGGCTACTTTTAAATAGGAATAATTTATATATCAGATAATAAGGAATTATTCAGATAATTGATGGCCATGTGGGGCCGGCTTTAGAATTGTCCCACCCCTCTCTAACCACGGGAGTCGTAAGCGCCGACTAAGGGTATACCGGGGGAGTGGGCAGCAGCACTCCCTCGAGTATTAACAACATCCACTGCGATTGCCAACCCGTTTGCCAAGCGTGGCGATTACGGCATTATCCCCCATGACGGGACCGCACGTTGTGGCGTTCTCTTGGGGAGACCTATGTCCAGCAGTGGACGTTGAAAGGCTGATGGATGGATGGATGGAATAAGGAATTATAAGTAAATGCAGATACTTTGCAAAATTAACTCACATAATACAAAAGCAAAATTAAGAAAACTGTTTTTCTTGGCGGTGGTACATAAAGTCGGTATAACGTCTGCAATTAACCTAATTATCTATTGATGCTTCAAGTAGCAGTTAAACTTTTGTTTCCAGCTGCTAGTGTTGAGAAAGCTTAATAGATTAAGGCAACTGCTAGTGATTTAATTTTCCTATGAAGTTATTAGTAACATAAACATAGCATCACGCCTGTATTCCCCGAAGGGGTAGGCAGAGGTGTATTACACACCCACGACTCGCCAGCTATGTTTGAGTCCCACGTAATATGGGGCGAGTCTATTGACGTCTACCGGGCACATTTCCAAACTCCGGGCTGAGATTTTTTCTTTTTAGGAAAAAGCTCAATATCTTTGCCCGACCTGGGGATCGGGGAAGTTATTAGTTTACGTTCTTATTGGTAGACAAACCACGGTCCATCTCACCCATTGGCCTAGGTGAAAGTCATAAAGCGTTAATACGACGCGACGCAATACGCAAATATCAAATAGAGGCTGTATATACTTATGGCCTACGTTATCGCCTAATTTGAATGCAATGCAAAGCGGTTAAAATAATACGTCGCATCGCGTCGCGTCGCGTAGCTCACCTAGGGCAACGGGTGAGGCCGGTGAGGGCCTCAGAGTTAGCTATATTCCTCATCAATAGAAACATGTTGTTATAAACTAAAAAACAAAGAATAGGTGTCAGCAACCTTTCTTCGCGGACGCCGTACGAGGTGACTTAGGGAGGTAAGAAATTGCTACTTATTGCTTTTGTTTATGCTATATGGGATGCAAATAAGCATAAGGCACCGTAGCTTATAGACGCTAGCAATATCTTAGACATCATTTGCGCCTTGTCATCTCCAGGGAATGGGATAGGAGAGGATAGGAAGGATACTAAGGAGATGTTAGAAAGAATAATACGGAGAGGATTTTTTCCGTGTGGTAACGGACTAAGAATACAAGTGTCACCACCCCATACTTTTCCAAGGGTGTCGTATGAGGCGACTAAGGGAAGTAAGCAATTATCATCCATTGTATGACTGGTGGTAGGGCTGGGTACCAAGTGGGAGTACTCACTTGGTATCCGGCCCGATCGGGTTGGTACCACCATCTTCCATGTGACCGGCCATGAAGCACATCGTTGCGTTTTGGCTGTAGCAGGAGATAGCTGTTTATTCTTTCATTTCATATCGGTGAAATGAAATGGTGAGCAGCGGCTTGACAATACTCTCGGTATAGTTGAGTCCATGAGCGACGGGTTACCATTTACCATCAGATGGGCCGTGGCTCGTCTGCCACTACATGCAATAAAAAAAAATTAAGTGACAGGAATAACTTTACCATCAGTGATTGAATGATGAAGAAACTGCCTCGGTGGTGTAGGGGTAGTATATGTGACTGCTAATCATGAGGTCTCGGGTTCAATCCCCGGGTCGGGCAATGTTATTTAGCTTTTTCCTAAAAAGAAAAAATCTCTGTAGGAGCCCGGAGTTTGGAAATGTGCCCGATAGACGTCAATAGGCTCGCCCCCTATTACGTGGGACTTAAACATAGCTGGCGAGTCATGGGTGTGTAATACACCTCCGCCTACCCCGTCGGGGAATATAGGCGTGATGCTATGTTTGAAAAGTGATTTTTTTGTTGAATAAATTAATTTGACTCTTTAGCCGGACCTGCCATGTAAATACTGCCTTAATATTCGCTGTTATATATACGACAATATAATGACTATGTATTAAAAGGTCAGAATAAAACTTGATATATTGTACAGCGATGACACGACAGAAACTGATATTTGGTTTATGCAGAGGTTTTTAGCGGTCCCGCTAAGAATTTATTAATTTCGAGAGAAATGTTTTGTACGTCTGACACCTAAGTGTGTGACATTATCTAACTTTAAGGTTTGGTTCCTGAAAGTAAAATATGTTATTGTTGTGTTTAGCTACTTATAAGCTTATTTTATTGTGTTTTTATTAACTCACTTTCTTGTATGAATGTCCGGGTGGAATTTTGTAATTGATTTTAAACTAACTTCCCAATGAGCTTGAAATTTGGACCATTCAGAAGTGGATGACAATGCAAGAAAATGTGGAAAAAGATGAAGTAATAATAAAATAAAAAAATAATGTACTATGTTTTATAACAGACTATTTTATATCAATTATTAAAACAGGGTATTTAAAAAAATATTTTAGTAATTTTTTGTTTAAAAAATAAAATATAAAACATTTTAGTATTTTGAAATATGTATACGCTACGCTAATGTTCCTCTTCGCTTACGTCGGGGGTTAGGAAAACCTTTTGCTCTTACTAAGAAACAGCTTGAATAATTATTGTGTAAATATAAAGAGTATAAATATTGAGGTAGCATGAGATCTATACGAGCATAGAGTTTTTTCGCACTCTATTCTCTCTGCCTGTCCTGCAAGAGAGATTGTCTGATTAAAAATAAGTCAGTAAATATAGAAAGCGTTACGACTTGTTCCTACAACTTTTGATAATTGTTTCCAAATGTTTCAACTAACTAACTATCATGGATAGTATTATCAGTAATAAATGTCTGTTTCACGCACTTCTATTGTAAGAGACATACGCCATCGAATTAATGAAATCAAAGTCAAGCCTTATTATAGCACTCAATACCCAAAGAAGATATTTAGATATTTTTATATATATTTTTAGCATTTGACATGCTTAGCACTATACATTAAACACAAAGTGAAGAGTCAGATGCTTTGCATGCTAGACGATATCCAGGAGATGCAGGTTCAAATCCTGCTCATGACTATTATTTTCGATTTCACATTTTTCACTTTGTGTTTAAGGTATAGTGCTAAGCATGTCAAATGCTAAATATATATATAAAAATATCTAAATATTTATAGGGTTTGCTATGAAAATACTTCCGACAGATGGCGCAGGTGTCACCCAAAGACGATGTTGATTGTAATCATTGTTAAAGAATATTTTTTTCAAACATTTTGCTGCTCCTCTAATTGGGTACGGGTCTCCTCGCATAGTGAAAAGGATTTAGGTAGTAGTCTACAACCCTGACCTGTTATTTATATGGTATGGTGGTGAGAATATACAAAGTGTTTACTACATTTTGTTTCCAATAGTTTGTTCAAACATTATGTAGAAACTACGAAATTGATTTAGATGAAATTCTTTGGTTTTTACTTTTGATTTCCCTTAATTTTTTATATATTTACATTTTATCTATAGCGAAAACCAAGCTCAAATTAACATAACTAGTAATTATATAAAATAATACCTGCTAATGCAATTGTAAGAGGACATTTTACGTAATATGTTACATACACTATGAGAAGCGCATCCGTAATAGCTTCCTGACACTGATGAATGTGCAACGTCACAGATAAGATGTTCTCTGTATAATAGTGGTTAATTATATTAGAGTCTACACTATTATAAAACTGTAACAAAGCTGTATCTGTACATTAAAAATATTGAAAGAAAAGAAATACTATTAAACACAAAGTGAAAAATGAGAAATCAAAAATAACAGTCACGAGCAGGATTCTGCTAGTGACTGTGACGAAATTAAATTGTCATTATAGTGTTTTGACGTGATAACTTCTTATAAATCTATGAACGTCGGCTGCACGCACGAAAAAGTGTCACGTTCCGTAAAAATGGATGGCGACCGATGCATTGTTTGTGAAACTCTCCGAAAACATATATGACGTTATCACATAAAATTATCGTCCATAAATCGACTTAACGGACAACCATAGTGCTTTTTTTATACTTTATGGGTGATGAACAAACATATGGCCCACCTGATGGCAAGTGGTTACCGTAGCCTATAGGTGCTAGCATCACCAGAGGCATTACTCGCGCGTCTCCATCGCCAAGGAAAAGGATAGGAAACGTATATGAAGAATTGTCAGGAGAGGATAGGAAGGATAATAAGGAGAGATAGGGAGGAGGTGTGGTCTTCCAGCGCTCTCACTCACCATACGAAACACAACAGTAGGAAAAACTACTGTTGTTTACACGTTGATCTTATGTGAGAGGGTGGTACTTCCCCGATCGTGCCGGCCCATACGTGCTGAGATAAGCAAGGCCTTACCACTAGACATTAGAATAGAAAATTAAGAGGAGACTGCCATGGGTTGTCAATCCCGGCTATGTTAGCACAAACATAATAACCAAAGGTTGCCAATCCGCACTTCTCACAGATAGAGGGGAATGTGATAATAGCAAGGTACAAGTAGAATATACAACAATGAAAAATGCCATGTGATAAGAACCCCAGAACCACGTCCTACAATATGCTTCAAAATTCAATTAATACATTAGTTTTGAGGCTATTAATTACCTTTAATTGATTGTTACACTAATGTTATAATTGTTACATAAATGTATATTTGTATTTGTATTTGTGCAAACAATGGTTGGTGAAACAAAATAAATAAAATAAAAAATAGGCATGTCTGAAATCTAAATCACCGTTTTTAGAATTTTGTCTGTTGGTCTGTCTGCTTATTCGCGCATCAGGCAAAAACTACTGAACCGATTTTTTTCATCTCGCTACTGTGTCGGGAATCTGAGATATAAAAATAATGTGTGCGGGATCGTTCACTACTATTTTTTTAAATATTGTGTAAAAGGGTGGTCTTTTTACCTCTTGGTAGATACCTAATAAAAAATATCGTGACAGACTTTACAAACATTTATGGCACATTATACTCAAAATAATTATTTGTGGATCACATAATAAATAGTTTAATGTGGTGGGAATCGCACCCACAACACTTGGCAAAGCTGAAGAAGCTGAATATAGTATAGTCTTGTGCACAATCTTGAAACATTCCCGCACACAAAATACAAAATCTCGATGTTTTCCACACGTCTTGAATACCAAACGATACAAAGAGATATTTATCTGAAACCTATATGTATCAGTGAGCAGGTAAAGGATCCTATCTCAGTTATTATAGATTTTGTGAAGCAATGAATTAAATTATGGTAGTGGTGAATTTCTGTGTGGGGCCGGCACCAAGAATAGCTCCACCCCGTCTCTTCCTATGGGAGTCGTAAAAACCGACTAAGGGATTACCAGGGGACCGGGCAGCAGCGTTCCCCTGTATACTAAAAACATCCACTGCGATCGCCAACCCACCTGCCAAGCGTGCCAATTATGGTAAAACCCTCCATTTTGGGGAGGCCTATGTCCAGCAGTGGACGATGAAAGGCTGATGGATGGATGGATGGATGGATAGTGGTAAATTAAGACTGCTAATACCGCGGATTCTATCAATGTCTAAGTTTGTAATAAGTGCACCTTCCACACCCATAGTCAAAAGACATTGAGAAAATTTCACACATATCAGCATTTCCACACACTTGAACAACATACACGACAAAATGCGGTTCACGTATGAAATAGAGAAAAACCGCAGCATAGCATTTCTCGATATCAAAGTAGGAGTCCGAGAGGACGGTTCATTCAGTCACTCAGTATTTAGGAAACCAACTCACACAGACCGCTATTTGCACGCTGACTCGCATCACCATCCTCGACACCTAAACTCTGTAGTGACGTCTCTCACCAACCGCGCATATAATTTGTGTGACAAGGAACAGGTCACGGATGAACTACAACATGTAAGCGCAGTTCTACGGAGGAATGGTTATAAAGGACAGCTCCCTCCACCACGACAAAAAACGAAGGCAAGACCCATTCAGGTAGAACGACAGCCGGCTTATTTACCATATGTTAAAGGAGTGACAGATAAGGTCGCAAATATTTTAAATAAGTATTCAGTAAAAACGATTTTCACTCCTTTAAAAAAGATTTCCCAGCTATTGCGCACACCGAAAGATTATTTCCCATTGGAAAGACCAGGCGTGTACAAAGTGGACTGTAGCTGTGGAAGTTCATACATTGGCCAAACTAAGCGTACTGTAGCATGTCGAATGAAAGAACACATTAGGGCTTATAAAAACAATGACCCAGGAAAATCGGCGATAGCACAACACCTTTTGGAGGCAGGAACGAGTCACTACATCGAGAATTTACATAATCCTCAGATACTTTCGACAGAACGCCACTATATACCCAGATTGGTGAGAGAAGCCATTGAAATCACGAAATACAAAAATTTCAACCGTGAAGATGGTTTTCAATTATCTAGCACCTGGCGTCCCGTGATTCGTCTATGTACAAAGAAGAAGAAAAACACCTCAAAAACCAGGGTCGACACCGTAAGTGTTGTGTGTCGTGATCGAGCTCGATACGTGAGTGAGACCAGTGGTAGTGGTTCCATAGATAGTGTTGCGTGTCATAAACGAGTGAGAAAGCGGGTAGACCGATATTTCTAACCGCAGAATAATAAAAACTATTCCCACCCGCAAGGACTTCAGTTGTTCCGTGATCATGGCGCTTGCAACAGTGCCGAAATATCGGAAACTCGTAAGTAAAAATTTACATGGTATAAATCCCGTAAAAACGTTTAGAATTATAAGTGACCATGAAAGTTTGAAATTCTATATATTATAAGTACAGGTATACCGGAACACTGACGCATTAATTCTGCATTATTATGGGTACTCATCAAACCCATTAATATACATACTTCTATTGCAAATAGAACAAAGAAAGAATTATATATGCCTTTGTTCCTACAGGATAGCGATCGCCTGCAGCAAAATACCACGAGAGTCTGTCTCAAACTACTTATATTAATTAATCCCTTATAGCTAGAATTTTAGTTATCATATTTACACATACACATAACATTACGCCTGTATACCCGAAGGGGTAGGCAGAGTGTATTACATACCCACGGTTCGCAAAATGTTTAAGTCCCACGTAATAGGGGGCAAGCCTATTGCCGTCTATCGGGCACATTTCGAAACTCCGGGCTGCGACTGAGAATTTTTCTTTTTACGAAAAAGATCAATAGCACCGCCCGTTCTGGGGACCGAACCCGAGACATTAAGATCAACAATCGCTCATACTACCGCTGAACCACCGAGGCAGTTATTATATTTACCTATGGGTAAACGGTTACCGGTACCTGTAAACGCTATCAACACCGGCAACATGGTTGATTACAATGAATGGTTTATTACAATGAATACGTGGGCAACGGGGTTAATTACACTTAAAGTAAGAATGTACCTATTAATTAAGTTTATCTAGTAATATGTAAGTGTAATTGTTTGTTGTTCTAAATAAATGAAAAAAAAAACACTCACTCGTTACTGTCCTAAGGGAAAAGAATCTTTACTTTCGAGACATTCTATAAGATGGTATTTCTCCGTTCTCCTGTTCCCAACACCGAGTCATTATTCTTAATTCAACTATTATCTCAAAAATATCAAATACTATGTTGAAATTATAACAGGTAGTGAACTAAATAACAAGCTCAAAACTCAAGTCATTAAAAGTTATAGAGTAATGCATTGAATGAGCGAACCACACGGATCTATTGAAACTGAATCCCTGCCAATAAACCACCGCATCGGAGTAACTTTATACTGTACGATTTCGATTTAAAATAACTAGTCATCTATATTATTAAGCTGACCCAACAAACGTTGTCCTGTCTTAGCTATGAATATTCAATTACCTGTGAACTGTCAAATGCGCGAAATTAAAATAGTCGCTAAGATTTTCGAAATTTTCCAATTTTCTGCGCAATTTTCTTATTTTTCTTGCCCTAAGAAACTGCTAAAGAGTATTAGAAAACTTTAATAAAAAGAAAAATGAAATCGGTAAAGTCGATTTCAAGTTATGACGTAACCAAGGGAAATAGAGATTCATTTTATATAGATTAAATCTTAGAGTATAAATACTTTAAGAATTAAATATATCTTTTTAATTTTAAAAAGTCAAAGACAACCAAATTTTTGCTTTTAAACTGCCTTATCACAACTAATTGGCACTAATACGATAATATGAGTAGGTGTATTTCAAGAAAAGGGTTTAAATAATCAATCCCATACTGCATAAAAAGCAATTTTAATTTGCTATTTAAAAGACTGTTAGAAAAATTTTTTACGTGGACGTCCGTGTGGTAACTCCCGAAAAAATAGACTTATACCGGGTTTCATATAATTACCTCAGGTACCGCGGAGGTGGTCAGGCGGATCGAGGCGCTGGGGCTTAGGGTGGCCCTTGAAAATTCGGAGGCCCTACTCTTCCGTGGGCCCCGACGTGGCCCACCCGCCGGCGCCTCGATAACGGTCAATGGTGTGGGACTTCCGATCCAGGCCCACATCAAATATCTGGGCCTGGTATTGGATGGACGGTGGCACTTTGACTAGCACTTCCGCCATCTAGCGCCAAAGCTCGACGGCACGGCGTCCGCCCTCGGGCGACTGATGCGGAATTTGGGCGGACCGAGTCTCGCATGTCGACGACTCTACGTGGGGGTAGTACGGTCGATAGCACTGTACGGGGCGCCCGTGTGGGCGGAGTCCCTGGCCGCTCGCAATAGGGCCCTTCTGTGGCGTCCACAGAGGGTCGTAGCGGTCAGGGCAATACGCGGGTACCGCACGGTCTCGACCGATGCAGCCTGTGCGTTGGCCGGAACCCCCCCGTGGGATCTGGAGGCGGAGGTGCTCGCCGACGTCTATCGGCGGGCGTCGACGGCGCGGGTAGGGTCAGCCGCCCCTCGCCGAGCGCGATTTCATCGTGGTGGAAAGATGCCCGCCGCGCCACCGTCCTAAAGTGGAAGTCTCGGCTGGAGACGCCCCGGGCTGGTCTATGGACCGTGGGGGCGCTCCAGCCGATCTTGGAAGAATGGGCAGGGCGTCACCACGGGGTCCTCACCTTCCGGTTGGTGCAGGTTTTAGCAGGCCATGGTTGCTTCGGCAAATACCTGCACATGATCGCTAGGAGGGAGACGACCCCACTGCGACTGCGGCGAGGACTCGGCGCAGCACACGCTCGAGTCGTGCCCGGCTTGGGATGTGCAGCGCCGGGAACTCGTTGCAGTCATAGGCGTGGACTTGTCGCTGCCGGCCGTTGCGCGTGCGATGGTTGGCAGTGACAGGGCCTGGTCCGCAGTTGCCACCTTCTGCGAGGCTGTAGTCTCGCGGAAGGAGGTGGCGGAGAGGGCCTGGGAGGAATCCTCCTTCGCGGACCCGATTTGCCGCCGGCGCGCGGGGCGGCGGGCGCGCGCTTACCTGCGCCTGATGCCGCCCTAGCCGACGCTGCGGACGGTGGGGTCGGGGAGTACCCTGCCGTCCGCGGAAGCCTACCGCGAAGGTGTGACGCCCAAGTGCGCGGGTCGTCGCAAAAGAGAACGTGCCCGAAGGGGCTGCTGCCTGCGGATCGCGGTGAAACGACGTGGTACCCGTGATCCGCCGTAGTAAGGGCGGGTGAGGGCGCACGGTGGGATTTTAGTGGGTGAGAGCCCCACACTACCCTGTTGTCTCCCCGGGCAGCGGGGTGTGCGGTAGGACAATTTTGCCCACTTAAAATAAAAAAAATAAAAAAGGGGTTTCATATAATTCAGAATAACATCAACTAGCCTATTTCATATCAATAACCTAGTACCCGTAGTTTATTAATAAAATATTTTGTTTTAAAAAAACGTCACTATTTACACCTACCCCTTACACACACGTATGTCATTTCTCATTTAGCTCACGGGAAAACGGCAATCGGCTTAAGTTTTTCTTTAGAAAGTTACCTAACACTAGAAGATATCATTACTACGAAGAAGCGGTATTTTTATGAATAATTTGAGTCAATTTAAGCAGTTAGCTCAAATAAAACGTATAACTTAAGTAAAAATTATGTTTTTATATATATTTTTTTATTTTTTGGTACACTTCTGGATTTTACAATTTTTTTTTAAATTTGCTGATAGTGTATACAAATTATGACTCCTGAGTAAAAAAACCATCCTTTGCCTTCCTCTTGACAGGTTAATGATTTTGCCAATCTGAATTAGTCCAGACTGACTTAAGCCTTTCATTATCAAAGCAGACCCATCGCCAAGAGGGGGACTGTAAGGGGTTGCAACAATATCGTATATTATAAAGGTAGCTATGTACGGTCGGCCTGAGCCTTCCTTTATGGAAAGCACTTTTCAATAACGATATTGATTGTGATGCACCGGAACTATAAAGATTGACTATTGAAGCTAAGTTTTAAGCTTTACGCTTGAACGTGCAGAATTTTACCCGATGAAAAGCGATATAGTATTTTATAGCCATATACCTAGTATTTTTGATGTGAATAATCTATACAATAAAATAAAATTGAAGCGATAATAAATGTTTAATGGCAGATAGCTAAGCTAATTTTATTTGACCATGTTATAGGCTTCACGCAAAATAAAAATAAGGATGTGCTACATCCTTAAAATATTTAATTGAGGGAAAAAAAATTAAATGTATTATCATGCAAGTAAACAATTTTTTTTTCATCCTTTTTCTGTCCCACTATTGGGCACGAGTCTCCTGTCACAGTAAGAAGGACTATGCCTTAGTAAGGTTAAAGATGTTATTAAAAACGGTTAGTTTTGAATCACTGCTACGATAGCATACCATGAGTTAAATAATTATCTTTTAAACCCGCTAAAGTTGGAGGGTTAATTTTTTCATTCTACATAATAAGTACAGAGTTATTGTCATAAAATACACTGATAATGATATAGTAGTAGACAAACAACGATTTGATACACCGCCATTCAACATAAACCATCAAAAACACCTGGCGTCAATTCAAACATAAAACAAAGACTTATGCAAGTTACTGTTGTGTGTGAGAGAGAAGAATACTTATGTCGTTCATCATTCGTTTCTTGGTATTTGGCTGGATGCAAGCGGAATGCGTCCAACCAAACTGTAATAAAACCTGGGTTAATTTCTTGGGTTTATAGTTATATACTAATCCTAAGTTAGTAGTCTCGGAGTTATTTAATTATCTCAACATTTCCGTGCAAGTGGCCCTTAATTAATTGTAGGCTTCATTTTTAATAAAAAATATTATTTATAAATATTTTTAATTAAAAATATTACCTTAAAAAGTAACAAATAAGTAGAAAATAAATTCACTTATGACTAATTTATTCTTATTTTAGTTTATAAACAGAGAATATTATATATTTTTAAAGTCTGCAGTAATTGTATAGATACTTTGCGTGGTTATTTTTATAATTGGTACCAATTACAAAATTATTCTTGGTCAATGATTTTTCACGCTGTTTGTTATTAAGGAGTTACATAGTGTCTTCATAGTCCAAAGTTCAATTCCAATGAAATAAAAGTGGAATTACCCTTGAGGTCTCCTTTATCCAACAAAAAAAAGAAGTTTATCTAAATCGGTTCACAAACAAAACGTTCACGTGAATATACATCAAAATATATACGACTGAATAGATATCAAAAGCTTATTGTTGAGGCTTTCCTTTTTTTCTTTTTTTTATCAAAATTCGACACGTGTATCACGGGCGATCTGGGACAACATACGCTCTTATCTAGTCACATAAATATGTACTACAATATCGACTACCACTATCACTTATGTCATAAATTATAATGTATATATATTATTAATTTATGAAATCTATTACAAGTCCTTTCAGGCTTTCTATCAAACTGGTTTTTATTTTTTTATTATTTGAAGTAAATACTTCTTTAGTCGTGACTTGAACGTAAGTCAGTTTTTTTGGATGGAAGTAATTCAAACGGAAGGGACGTTCAGCAAAATTTTCCTTTACGGGCTCAGACTAAATACGTCCTAGACAGAGCGAAGAAAATTCTTTGACATGTATGAGCGAGAACGTAGGATACAATTTACTGGTGCAAAAAACAGACAAAGTCATAGATTTTTGTCTTTGTCGCCGTGGCCAGTTTTTGGTATTGTCACGATGTCAAAATGCTTTGTCTGTCACGATTCAACTGACATAATCGAAAATTTGTATAAAAATTCGGGTTTTAATTAAAATTTTGAGAAAAAGACTACGTGATAATAGTGCTTGTAAAATAGTGTACTATGCTACAAAAGCTACAGCGAGCGAAAAAATAACGCGTTTTCTAGCTAACTTTCTATTACCGAGAATTGTTTCGGTATTGCCTTATTGCGAATTTAATTTGCCCAGATTTCACTTTACTAAAATTTATATGTAATTTATGAGATGACGATAAATATTTACTATTTTAGGTTTTCCTCTAATCCAGATGGGAGATCGAAATGGGTGTATGCTACGGGAAAACGAGGCAACCCACGAAATACCCAAAATATGTTCCACGACATTTTGTTGATGTTTTATTATACATAATAAGAAAATAGTAACGTTGGTAGCAAAATCATTGCCAGTGAATATATTCATGTAAGTAAAGCTTTTAAAGTCTTTGTAACTTCAAAAAACATAGCATCATGCCTGTATTCCCCGAAGGGGTAGGCAGAGGTGTATTACACACCCACGACTCGCCAGCTATGTATAAGTGCCACGTAATAGGGGGCGAGCCTATTGACGTCTACCAGGCACATTTACAAACTCCGAGCTGCTACTGAGATTTTTTTTGTATTTAGATATATTTTTATCATTTGACATGCTTAGCACTATACATTAAAGACAAAGTGTACAATGTGAAATCGAAAATAACACACGAGCAGGATTTGAACCTCCGATAGATGACGCAGGCGTCAACCAAAGACGTTAAGTTTCATACTTATGTATTATCGAAATTAGCAGTCAGGAGCAATTGTCACGATGGCTGAATTGGCAAAGCATCTGGACGGTATCCAGGAGATGCAGGTTCAAATCCTGCTCGTGACTGTTATTTTCGATTTCACATTTGTAACTTTGTCTTTCATTTTTTTTTTGTTTTGAAAAATCTCAATAACACTGCCCGACCCGGGGATCGAACCCGAGACCTCATGATCAGCAGTCGCTTACACTACCACTGCACCACAGAGGCAGTTGTAATTTCATCTTTGTAAGTAAATCTCAACTACAGCGGTAGTCATAATCTAGAATTCAGAGAAACTGATTTTCTCTAAGTTCTTATTCAATTAGTTAAATCAGCTCTGGAAGGAAGATAACTATTTTCTTATTTGACCCAGAAAAGAAAGAAAAGATAATTTAGTTATATTCTTGTGTACTATTATTTTATTAAATATAACTTATTATTATTTACCAGATGAGATATCGAACCGAACGGCAATTTATGGAGCAGCAATACTTACCTTGCATCAAGGCTCAAAGGCTTGGTATTTCCCTACATGACCGAATTCTTATTACGGAGATCCGTAGAA
This sequence comes from Leucoma salicis, assembly GCA_948253155.1. Lineage (NCBI taxonomy): Eukaryota > Metazoa > Arthropoda > Insecta > Lepidoptera > Erebidae > Leucoma > Leucoma salicis. Next base: position 1,482,126 of record OX411804.1, read on the forward strand.
CGTGAATATCCGACATAGCCTGCCAGGTTTTCATGCTGAAGTGACAATGGGCAGGCCATATAGCTCGACGAGCTTACAACCGTTGGGGAAAAAGATTTTCGAGTTGCGACCACGTATCGGACAGCGCAGCGTAATATGGCCTCCCACTAGATGGACCAAATATATAGTCAAAGCAGCAGGGACCCGTTGGATGCAGTCAGCACAAGCCCGCTAGTTCTGGTGCTCTCTTGGGGAGGCCAATGTCTAGCAGTGGACGTTTAAAGACTGATGGTTGGATGAATAGAAGAGATTGTAGATTTACTTTTAAATAACTATTTTGATAAACACTGTGATTTTCAATTAAATATTTGTTACGAAGAGTTTCTTATTTACGATCAAGTTACAGACCTCATTCTAACTATCGTTTATTTTGCCCAAATATGGTTAAGTATTTGTCAACCTGGCAACATTTAAAAAAAATATTGCTGTTTCAAGTGCGGCCACGCCGTGGCTCCGTCTAGTTAGTCTGAGTTTACGGGAGTATCCTAACCAAAGAGTAGTACATATAACCAGAAAAGCCTAACTATAGTGTGAGCATAATGTGTTATTTACACATTAATTTATAATTTTTAGTAATATATTAGAAATGTTATAATAACAATAATTGAATTAATTAATTTTATTGTTTCTAAATACTGGGCCTTTTTTAACCGACTTCAAAAAAAGGAGGAGGTTATCAATTTGGATGTTTATATATATTTTTTTTGTATGTTCGGGCATAACTTCGTCATATATTGACGGATTTGCAAAATTCTTTTTTTGTTTGAAAGGGGTTTATTTCGAAATGGCCAATATGAATTGTTTTTGTTACTTTTGGACTTGGCACCGGCTTCAAACACATGAGTAGGTGTCTAGCACGGAAATCGTATCTAAATACCAATTATATATTGCTTTTTAGTTCCTGGGTGCACTTGAAGGCTGTATTCTTTTTAAAAAAAAAAATATTTATTTTTATTATGGCGAGAAAAAATGTTTCTAACCGCACATCGTTCGGGGCAACGAACAGGGAAGTGTGGGATCCTCACCCACTAAGCAAACCCGCCGTGTGCCGTCGGGCTACTAGAACACTGTTACATTTCTTCAGTGGTGGGCCGTAATATCCTAAGAAGCAGTCAATGACACACGACACAGACGACAGGGGCTAAATGGGACTTGACGTTTACAGGCTATTATTATATATGTCACTATGATAGGAATGACGGGTTCACGTTCCACACTTTTTTTAATAGTATAAGAGTTCAAAGTGCTAAGCTCCATGTATCTCATGAATAATCTTTTTAGTAATATCTACCATATTATTCAAAGCTTTACTTCAACCACGTGTAAATATATATATATATATATATATATATATATATATATATATATATATTCAACTCTCCCCGCCATATGTTGATCCCGTCTGAGTTTAAGGCGAATGTTGATCCCTGTTTAACAGTGAATTGCGGCTCTCCCTTGGGGCACAGCGAGGAGTGCAAAAAACTGCGCCTATATACTCGCGACGTTGCCTCTCTTTCAATCATGCCCGAGAGATATACTCGCCAACATATTTTCCGTCTCTTTTTGATCGCCTAACGGATTTTTTTCTCATATATATACGAACTATTTGGCTCCATCTGTATAAGACATTTATCAAACCTAACCATCAAATGTGAATCATATATGAATTTTATTTTACATTATACCATCATACGTTGATCATATATACGGACTATATTTTACATGCTACCAGCTTATGTTGATCATATACGAATTATATTTTACACGCTACCATCTTATGTTGATCATATACACATGATATTTTGTATTATACCATCATATGTTGATCATATATACGAACAATATTTTACATGCTACCAGCTTATGTTGATCATATTATACGAATTATATTTTGCACGCTACCATCTTATGTTGATCTTATACAGATGATATTTTGCATTAAACCATCTTATGTTGATCATATATACTTATTATATTTTACATCCTACCATCTTATGTTGATCGGTATGTGACATTGTGACACTTATTATAACTGTTTGACAGTTTATAGAACTTTTATTTTTTTTGTAAGCGCCGCTCATGGACTTAGGCAACACCAGGTGCACAGCCAAGCCACTGACTTTTTTTGTTAAGGCGGGAAAAAATGTGCCTAACCTCACACCCCCGGGTAGTGTGGGGCCCTCACCCACTAAATAAACCCGCTGTGTGCCGTCTCTCCGCTTGGGAAATACCGCAGCAGGGAGTTCATTCCGGATCTAACACGTACGTGGTAGAAAGGAAAGCTGATTTTCGTTGTCAGCGTTTTGGAATAGATCGTCTCCAGGTGGTATGGATGAACTCTACTACGGCATCTCGAAGTCCGGTGGTAAAACGGCAATGTTGGTACCTTATCTCATTATGCTCTACAAAACGGATTTCTCATTTTCGTAAAGTATTTTGACCTGCATTTTAGCATTTGACATGCTCAGCTAGGCACTTACTTTAAATAACAAATTATTAGTGAAAGTGGAAAAAGAGTACTTTACTGCGAGCGGGATCTGAACCTGCGTCCCTACCAATCTGGGGAAGTAGTCTAGAGTGCTAAGCCACCGCAGTCACCGACGGCAACTCCCAATACCTACCTCCCAATTGCTTTTAGATGCCTATACGTTTCGTACAGTATCCTAGAATCATACTTTATACCAGAAAATGCTGTATCCTTCCACGCAAGCAATCGCCTTTTCTATTGTATTTCTGGATAATTCTTTTCATACCTACAAACTGCTGCTTTGTGAATATCCGGGTGGTTATTCAGGTAATTAATTACAGCTATTCTGTGTACCTTACCAACGTAGATGGTTTTATTGATAATTAATTACTGCAGCTGTGCGAACTCCTTTTTTATATTTAGTATTAGTTTTTTTTGAGCTGTATCTTTCCAGTAGCATTTGTAAGTTTTATAGGATTCTCCTTAAAAATGGGTACTATATCAGAAATATCTGATTGAAAACAGGATGTAACAGATCCATATTAAGGCATATATATATATCAAAATATCATTGGGATTAGTTTATATTGAACTAAACCGAAGCCATTTTACGGGGTTCCCTTCTATGCAAAATTTCTCATAATTGTGATATACTTACAATATCGGATGTATTTGTCCGGCTGCTACTAACTCACATAAACCTCCATATATAGTAAATACTGGCAAATCAACAAAGTATTCATCGGAACTATTATGGTTAATACCATCAGTATCATGGGACACGATAGAAAAATTGCCCCAGTGAGTGGCTTCATGAGCAACTATCTCTTCCCGAAGCTGTCTAGCCAAGACCTAAGCGTCATATAAAAGATAATACTGCCCTTTACTGGCAAACTCCGTCACTAATGAAGGAAAAGATTTATATTTAGCATTTCAATAGGAGGCCGAAAGAGGTACACACTGTACTGTAGCGAACAGGGTAGAGTGGGGCCCTCATCCACTAAATAAACCCGCCGTGTGCCGTCTCTCCCTTTCGACCCCTAATTCACCCTCTTAGGGCAAAAATTATAAAATCGCTGATATACGTATTCGTTTATTTTTAACCAGAAACAGGTATTTGAAATTTCGTGCTTCTTACTTCATTAGTGACGAACCTCCAACATAAACTTTCAACCCCTCATTTACCATCTTAGGAGTATTTTTTTTAATATCCCACTGTACATGTACATTTATTTCTAATCAGAAACAGGCATTTGAAATTTCATGCTTCTTACTTTGAATATGACAAAGTTCCATGCAACCGTTTAAACCTTATTTTACCCTCTTAGGGGTGAAATTTTCAAAAATCCTTTCTTAGTGGATCTCTACAACAAAAAAGGCATCAACTACCAAAATTTCAATTTTGCAGCCCCAGCGGTTTAGGCTTTGCGTTGATAGACGGTACAAGCAATTATAATATGTATATAGAATTTTTTATTTTTTATTTTTACTCGTACAATTACTAATCATATATAAAATACCTCACTTTTTTTTTAATTGCCAACTGTGGCAGACGAGCAAACGAATCACCTGATGGTAAGTGGGCTGGGGAAACACCGCAGCAGGAAGTTCATTCCAGAGCCTACACGCGCGTGGTAGAAAAGAGCGCTGGAAACGAACCGTCTTGGATGAGATCGTTTCCAGGTGGTGTGGATGAACCCTACTACTATGTCTCGTGATCCGGTGGTAAAAAGGGGATGTTGGTACCACCTCAAATAGTTCCTCAGAGAACTCCCCATTGAAGAGTCGATAGAGCACACAAAGAAACCCAAAGTCTCTCCACCACCCCCGCGACTCCAGTCCATCCGTGAGATTGGGATCGTCAACAATATGCAGGGAATTAAGTGGGTCGAGCTGATATTTTGGTGCGCCTGCCCTGCTGAGATGTGAGCAGTACTCCACGTGAGGCCGGACTCGTGCCTTATAAAGTGCAAGTCTCTGCCTCGGTGTAAAGTACCGCTTGGCTTTGTTCAGGACGCCCAGTTATTTGCTCGCTAATTTGGCTTTGTCCTTCAAATGACTCCCGAATTGGACTTTGCTTGAAATATCGATGCCGAGGATGGGATCCTCGGCATATACTATCGGAGATTGGGAACGTTACTCCTTGGAACTGTGGCGCTACAACAAATGCGTCCTTCTTTGCAGTGAACGCGCAAACCAGGGTCTTCGTAGGGTTGAATTGAATCAAGTTCTTTTCTTCCCATTCCGACGCCCGCCATAGAAAGCTCTCGATTTCAGACACAAGTTGTGTTCGTCTCTCCTCCAGCATGTTCCGAGGGACTTTCTGATCATCATCACCCGTCCTGTTGTCCACATAGCAATACATATTCTCTATCGAGAGCATGTCATTGATATGCAGGATAAACAGCGTCGGGGAGAGCACCGAGCCTTGTGGTACGCCAGCATTAACCTCCGTGGTATCGGAGCAGCAGCCGCCTACTACGAATTTGATGCTCCCGCAGGAAGCTGGCGATCCATTTTCAGAGTCCCTTGGGGATTCCATAAGATGGTAGCTTCGAAAGCAGTGCCCTATACCAAACCCTATAGAACGCCTTCGTGATGTCCAGGCTAAATGCTAGCGCCTTATCTCCACCCTCCAAGCCCTCAGCCCAACGATGGGAAAAGATAAAGAAGAAGAAAGAAAAAGAAAACCGACCGTGACGAAAGCCATATTGGCGGTCATTGATCAGCTGATGATCCTCCAGGTACTGCAGAAGCCGGCGGTTAATAACCTTCTCCAAGACCTTAGAGAGTAGGGATGTCATCGCAATCGGCCTGTAATTCGACGGGTCCGAACTCTTTTGGGAACGGGTGAACATGGGCTACCTTCCACGATACTGGAACCCTGCTGGTACTGTATACGAGACGGTACAGGCACGTAAGGACGGGGGTCAACTCAGGGGCGAACGTTCGAAGAACCACCGCAGGGATGCCATCTGGCTCACTCGACTTATGGACGTCCAGCAGCCGTAGCTCCCGCCTGACCGCACGCTGCGTGATGCGGATTTCAGGCAGTGAGCTTTCACATCGTGAGATGGTAAGTGGTGAGGCCGCTCCGGCGTCCAAAGTCAAATTGGAGGCAAAGATTTGCCCCGTAGGTCGGCTTTCTCCTTTGCGCTATGGGCCATATTGCCATCCTGTTTCTGCAGTGGAGGGAGATTAGACTGGCAGAAGTTACTCTGTACTGCCTTGGCAAGCGACCAGAAAGCACGATTCCCAGTGGGATATCTCTCAAACCAATTCTGGCAACGTGCTCTGCCTTGGCTTCGGCAATGGCCCACTTGTTGGACCTGGATGCAGCATAAAATTTTTGCGCATTCATAATCTCTTTCGTACTAATTTCACTTTTGTTATAACTTTCATTCGTATCCTCTAAGATAGCCGGCGCTAAAAATAAACTATTAAAATATTCCTTCCGCCTTTTTAAAACACATTTTTCTCCTATCACTATACTTCCATACCCGTTTCTGATTTAACCGAGGTGAGACTTCGTCCGTTTGGGGCCGGCTTTAGAATTATCCCACCCCTCTCCACCCATGGGAGTCGTAAGAACCGACTGAGGGAATACCGCGGGAGTGGGCAGCAGCACTCCTTCGAGTATTACAACATCCACTGCGATCGCTAACCCGCCTGCCAAGCGTGGCGATTGCGGCACTACTTGACTTATCAGAAACTGCCTTTCGAATCTTAATACTGAGTTAAGCTTACATATTGCTTTTTTCTTACTTACACCAAACACTTCATCAGCCATATCCACTATTCCTTTCTTAAACGGTTCCCATAATTTTACCTACTCGTCGCAGCTGCAGTGGTGACAGCCTGGAGTCGCTTCCCTCCTTCCAACATAGCAGATATCTGACGAAACAACCGTGCCCCGACAGCACTTGCACCAGTCGGAAGGTCCTCCATACCATCACACCGCCCAGTCCACCAGTCACCGGCTGGAGTGGCCTTACGCTCTAAACACTGGCCCGGGGTGCCTCCAGCCACGCCCTCCAGCTGGCCATGGCAGTAGGGCGGGTGTCACCCTCCCACCTGGCCACCTCGCTAAGTGAGAGGCGACCACCTCGGTGAGGGCCCCCCTACGTTGCGCCGTCCGATACTTGATCGCCACTCGAGAACAATTGTCGGTTCGTCGAGCGATGTGGCCTGCCCATTGCCACTTCTGCATGCCACCGCGGCGAGCTATATCAGTCACTCCTGTTCTTCTACTTTCTAAATTCGATCACGTAGGATAAGATAATACCTATATATTTTTAAATGAAATTATTAATTTATAAAAACCGTTATCAATAATTCTCGTCCGTATTATCAAGAAGTAGTTAGTAGTAAAGTAGGTGGTCAGGATATACTAAAATATAGCATAGCATAATATAAAAAAGAAGTCAAAATAAATTGTAAATCGTTCAAACATTTGATATATCAACGTTTGCGAAGTGATCAACATTTTACTGATTACGTATGACTAACCTTTGACGAGAAATATTAATTATCTTTACAAAATATATTACAAATAATAATATAACCATTAAACACAAAGTGAAAAAATGTGAAATCGAAATTTCGATTTCACATTTTTTCACTTTGTGTTTAATGTATAGTGCTAAGCATGTCAAATGCTAAAAATATATATAAAACATATCTGAATATTTAAAGGGTTTGCGTCATTATTAGGTAAAATCTTAATTGTAGAATTAAGTTTACCTGGTCGGTATAATGTATGAAAATATGTCCGACAGATGGCGCAGGCGTCACCCAAAGACGTTAAGTATGATGTGTTATCGAAATTAGCAGTCGGAGCAATTGTCAGGATGGCTGAATTGGTAAAGCATCTGGACGGTATCTAGAAGATGCAGGTTCAAATCCTGCTCCTGACTGTTATTTTCGATTTCACATTTTTTCACTTTGTGTTTAATGTATAGTGCTAAGCATGTCAAATGCTAAAAAAATATATATAAAAAATATCTAAATATAATATAACCAATCACGAGCAAAGAGAGGCTGTGATTAGTGCATTTAAATGGGATCAACATATGCCAAAGTGTGGATTTGTACATACGGAAGTGTGCAGGGGGGTGGGTGTTGGTACTTGCAGCTTAGCATTTGTTGAGCTAAAAAGATCAACATAGTTCGCGAACAGAGGCATTAGATCAACAATTGACGGGGAGAGATAACTATATATATATATATATATATATATATATAATTTTTATTTAAAGGTATTCAAGCACAGATTTGCCATATATCAGTTGAAATCCTCTAACTACTTTCACCCCTCTCAAGTAATACTCATACGCGATTCCATCTTGTACATTTTGATATAATTTCATAGCTTTCTTTGTCTACTTCTTCAATTCTAATTGAGGCACGCGGTTCGTTTGTTCTAAGAATCCTCGCTGAAACGAGCTTTTTATTTGAGCTTTTGCCCATTTAAATTGGTTGAGATGGAAGCCAGGTATGAATATTTAACTTGACAAATTGCGTTACATTTCATGGAACAATGCTTCATAATAGCGGGTCGTTGCATGTTAAGTTGGTGTTACCTACTTATTTGATAAAAAATACTTACTAATATTTTTACTTATTCCAAACTAATTTGTACAGTTTATACTGGCGTATCTTCCTAATGCAGATACAAAACCACACTTATTTTACTTTAAACTGGAGTTTGGGTTAAGTTACAAAATATTTTTTAATGCAAATGCTTCTTTCAGCTGTTGGCATTTAAAGTCGTCTTAATGAATAAAATATTTAAATTAAAAGTAAGTACATATAAACAAATAAAACCGGCCAAGTGCGAGTTGAACTCGCGCACGAAGGGTTCCGTACCATTGATCTAGAAAGCCTCGTAAAGTACGTTAAGCCATTAGTCCTAGTTGCCATGAACACTTCGATAGTTGTATAGAGGCTCAGTGATTTTTAATTGACCTCTGGTTTAAACTTGATTTTCATTGCTCTTGCCTCTAAGATCCAGATGTCAGTAACTTGGTAGAAAATACGGCTATTATGCTAACTTATAAATTTAATAAAATTGTAGCAACGTTAAAAAAGTACAATCAACTATGGACGAATAAAACAACAAAAAGGGCAAAAAAATCACGTTTGTTGTATGGGACCCCTTAAATATTTGTTTTATTTTGTTTTTATTTAGTATTTTTTGTTATAGCGGCAACAGAAATACATAATTTGTGAAAATTTCAACTGTCTAGCTATCGCTGTTCTTGAGATACAGCCTGGTGACAGACGAACGGACAGACAGTGTAAAAACGAGTAAAGAAACACGTTTGTGTATGGTAATTAAATATTTGTTTTATTTTAATTTAATTAATTATTTTTAAAGTTAATATACTAAATATTCTGTGCATATTTCAAGCGTTTAACTGTTGCGGTTATCAATGTCGAGCAAAAACGAGTCAAAAAATCACGTTTGTGTTATAGGAGAACTCGGGGGAGTTCTCCTATAACACCTCCTTACGTTTCCTTAAATATTAATTTTATTTTCATTTAATTATTTATTATTAAAGTTAATATACAACTAAATATTTTGTAAACATTTCAACTGTCTAGCTATCGCCGTTCTTGGGATACAGCCTGGTGACAGACGGACGGACAGACAGAGTAAAAACGGGTAAAGAAACACATTTGTGTATGGGAGGCCCACTTAAATATTTGTTTTATTTTAATTTAATTATTTATTTTTAAAGTGAATATATAACTAAATATTCTATGAATATTTCAAGCGTCTACCTGTTGGCGGTATCAATAGTGAGAAAAAAAAGGGCAAAAAAAAAAATCACGTTTTTTATATGGGAAACCCCTTAAATATGGTTTTTTTTTTATTTTTAGTATTTGTTGTTATAGCGGCAACAGAAATATATTATTTGTGAAAATTTCAACTGTCTAGCTATCGCCGTTCTTGAGATACAACCTGGTCACAGACGGACGGACAGACATACGTTGTATGGGAGCCCCCTTAAATATTATTATTTTTTTGTTTATAGTATTTGTTGTTATAGCAGCATTAGAAATACATAATTTGTGAAAATTTCAACTGTCTAGCTATCGCTGTTCTTGAGATACAGCCTGGTGACCGACGGACGGACAGACAGACAGACAGCGAAGTCTTAGTAATAGGGTCCCGTTTTGACCCTTCGGGTACGGAACCCTAAAAAGCATTAGTAAATTACACTTACATTTAATTCATTTACACAAATCGCTCTACATTTGTTTTGTGTAATTTTAATTATTGATAACGCATGTTTTTACTTTTTTTTTAAACGACATATATAATAAGTAATTTAGATTTTTGTGGAATCACTCACTATAACAGCACAGACTGAACACTAGGTATATAATCCTATTATTTTTTTGATCATTCACACCTTTAGCATTCCACTTTGAAAGAAAGAAAGAAAAATGTTCATTGTGACCTTTTTTTTGTTGACTGTAGCATATAAAAATAATAATAAATGCTCAACTATACGTATTGTATGTAATGTTTTTAATATACTAACGAGAGTTAATATTTATGAAGCATAAAATCTTTTAAATTAAAACAGTTTTTTACAACAGCTGTTCACATGCCAGCGCAGCGCCGTTTATTGGTTTATGCTGTGACGTACGTACCAAAAATTACATCCACTCTTTATTTTTAATTTCAATAGCTTTGCGAAAAAATGTGATATCAAAATAATATATTGATCTGTATTTTAGCATTTGACATCAAAGAAAATTTGGAAAAAAGAGAACTTTTAATGCGAGCGGGAATCGAACCTGCGTCCCATCTAATCCGGGGAAGTGGTCACCGGTCCAGTACGATAGCTTAGCGGTTAGAGCACTTCCTAAATGATTTGTTTCATATTTCACAAGTAATTTATTATTTGAAATAATATTTTATAATTACTGTCCATCGACCCATTCATCAGCGTTGAAATTGGCGACGTGTGATTGATGCCTCTGGTGTTGCTAGCATCTATAGGCCACGGTAACCGCTTCGCATCAGGTGGACCATATGCTTATTTGCCACTTTACTTCCATACCCGTTTCTGATTTAACCGAGGTGAGACTTCGTCCGTTTGGGGCCGGCTTTAGAATTATCCCACCCCTCTCCACCCATGGGAGTCGTAAGAACCGACTGAGGGAATACTGCGGGAGTGGGCAGCAGCACTCCTTCGAGTATTACAACATCCACTGCGATCGCTAACCCGCCTGCCAAGCGTGGCGATTGCGGCACTACTTGACTTATCAGAAACTGCCTTTCGAATCTTAATACTGAGTTAAGCTTACATATTGCTTTTTTCTTACTTACACCAAACACTTCATCAGCCATATCCACTATTCCTTTCTTAAACGGTTCCCATAATTTTACCTACTCGTCGCAGCTGCAGTGGTGACAGCCTGGAGTCGCTTCCCTCCTTCCAACATAGCAGATATCTGACGAAACAACCGTGCCCCGACAGCACTTGCACCAGTCGGAAGGTCCTCCATACCATCACACCGCCCAGTCCACCAGTCACCGGCTGGAGTGGCCTTACGCTCTAAACACTGGCCCGGGGTGCCTCCAGCCACGCCCTCCAGCTGGCCATGGCAGTAGGGCGGGTGTCACCCTCCCACCTGGCCACCTCGCTAAGTGAGAGGCGACCACCTCGGTGAGGGCCCCCCTACGTTGCGCCGTCCGATACTTGATCGCCACTCGAGAACAATTGTCGGTTCGTCGAGCGATGTGGCCTGCCCATTGCCACTTCTGCATGCCACCGCGGCGAGCTATATCAGTCACTCCTGTTCTTCTACTTTCTAAATTCGATCACGTAGGATAAGATAATACCTATATATTTTTAAATGAAATTATTAATTTATAAAAACCGTTATCAATAATTCTCGTCCGTATTATCAAGAAGTAGTTAGTAGTAAAGTAGGTGGTCAGGATATACTAAAATATAGCATAGCATAATATAAAAAAGAAGTCAAAATAAATTGTAAATCGTTCAAACATTTGATATATCAACGTTTGCGAAGTGATCAACATTTTACTGATTACGTATGACTAACCTTTGACGAGAAATATTAATTATCTTTACAAAATATATTACAAATAATAATATAACCATTAAACACAAAGTGAAAAAATGTGAAATCGAAATTTCGATTTCACATTTTTTCACTTTGTGTTTAATGTATAGTGCTAAGCATGTCAAATGCTAAAAATATATATAAAACATATCTGAATATTTAAAGGGTTTGCGTCATTATTAGGTAAAATCTTAATTGTAAAATTAAGTTTACCTGGTCGGTATAATGTATGAAAATATGTCCGACAGATGGCGCAGGCGTCACCCAAAGACGTTAAGTATGATGTGTTATCGAAATTAGCAGTCGGAGCAATTGTCAGGATGGCTGAATTGGTAAAGCATCTGGACGGTATCTAGAAGATGCAGGTTCAAATCCTGCTCCTGACTGTTATTTTCGATTTCACATTTTTTCACTTTGTGTTTAATGTATAGTGCTAAGCATGTCAAATGCTAAAAAAATATATATAAAAAATATCTAAATATAATATAACCAATCACGAGCAAAGAGAGGCTGTGATTAGTGCATTTAAATGGGATCAACATATGCCAAAGTGTGGATTTGTACATACGGAAGTGTGCAGGGGGGTGGGTGTTGGTACTTGCAGCTTAGCATTTGTTGAGCTAAAAAGATCAACATAGTTCGCGAACAGAGGCATTAGATCAACAATTGACGGGGAGAGATAACTATATATATATATATATATATATATATATATATAATTTTTATTTAAAGGTATTCAAGCACAGATTTGCCATATATCAGTTGAAATCCTCTAACTACTTTCACCCCTCTCAAGTAATACTCATACGCGATTCCATCTTGTACATTTTGATATAATTTCATAGCTTTCTTTGTCTACTTCTTCAATTCTAATTGAGGCACGCGGTTCGTTTGTTCTAAGAATCCTCGCTGAAACGAGCTTTTTATTTGAGCTTTTGCCCATTTAAATTGGTTGAGATGGAAGCCAGGTATGAATATTTAACTTGACAAATTGCGTTACATTTCATGGAACAATGCTTAATAATAGCGGGTCGTTGCATGTTAAGTTGGTGTTACCTACTTATTTGATAAAAAATACTTACTAATATTTTTACTTATTCCAAACTAATTTGTACAGTTTATACTGGCGTATCTTCCTAATGCAGATACAAAACCACACTTATTTTACTTTAAACTGGAGTTTGGGTTAAGTTACAAAATATGTTTTAATGCAAATGCTTCTTTCAGCTGTTGGCATTTAAAGTCGTCTTAATGAATAAAATATTTAAATTAAAAGTAAGTACATATAAACAAATAAAACCGGCCAAGTGCGAGTTGAACTCGCGCACGAAGGGTTCCGTACCATTGATCTAGAAAGCCTCGTAAAGTACGTTAAGCCATTAGTCCTAGTTGCCATGAACACTTCGATAGTTGTATAGAGGCTCAGTGATTTTTAATTGACCTCTGGTTTAAACTTGATTTTCATTGCTCTTGCCTCTAAGATCCAGATGTCAGTAACTTGGTAGAAAATACGGCTATTATGCTAACTTATAAATTTAATAAAATTGTAGCAACGTTAAAAAAGTACAATCAACTATGGACGAATAAAACAACAAAAAGGGCAAAAAAATCACGTTTGTTGTATGGGACCCCTTAAATATTTGTTTTATTTTGTTTTTATTTAGTATTTTTTGTTATAGCGGCAACAGAAATATATAATTTGTGAAAATTTCAACTGTCTAGCTATCGCTGTTCTTGAGATACAGCCTGGTGACAGACGAACGGACAGACAGTGTAAAAACGAGTAAAGAAACACGTTTGTGTATGGTAATTAAATATTTGTTTTATTTTAATTTAATTAATTATTTTTAAAGTTAATATACTAAATATTCTGTGCATATTTCAAGCGTTTAACTGTTGCGGTTATCAATGTCGAGCAAAAACGAGTCAAAAAATCACGTTTGTGTTATAGGAGAACTCGGGGGAGTTCTCCTATAACACCTCCTTACGTTTCCTTAAATATTAATTTTATTTTCATTTAATTATTTATTATTAAAGTTAATATACAACTAAATATTCTGTAAACATTTCAACTGTCTAGCTATCGCCGTTCTTGGGATACAGCCTGGTGACAGACGGACGGACAGACAGAGTAAAAACGGGTAAAGAAACACATTTGTGTATGGGAGGCCCACTTAAATATTTGTTTTATTTTAATTTAATTATTTATTTTTAAAGTGAATATATAACTAAATATTCTATGAATATTTCAAGCGTCTACCTGTTGGCGTTATCAATAGTGAGAAAAAAAAGGGCAAAAAAAAAAAAAAACACGTTTTTTATATGGGAAACCCCTTAAATATGGTTTTTTTTTTATTTTTAGTATTTGTTGTTATAGCGGCAACAGAAATATATTATTTGTGAAAATTTCAACTGTCTAGCTATCGCCGTTCTTGAGATACAACCTGGTCACAGACGGACGGACAGACATACGTTGTATGGGAGCCCCCTTAAATATTATTATTTTTTTGTTTATAGTATTTGTTGTTATAGCAGCATTAGAAATACATAATTTGTGAAAATTTCAACTGTCTAGCTATCGCTGTTCTTGAGATACAGCCTGGTGACCGACGGACGGACAGACAGACAGACAGCGAAGTCTTAGTAATAGGGTCCCGTTTTGACCCTTCGGGTACGGAACCCTAAAAAGCATTAGTAAATTACACTTACATTTAATTCATTTACACAAATCGCTCTACATTTGTTTTGTGTAATTTTAATTATTGATAACGCATGTTTTTACTTTTTTTTTAAACGACATATATAATAAGTAATTTAGATTTTTGTGGAATCACTCACTATAACAGCACAGACTGAACACTAGGTATATAATCCTATTAATTTTTTGATCATTCACACCTTTAGCATTCCACTTTGAAAGAAAGAAAGAAAAATGTTCATTGTGACCTTTTTTTTGTTGACTGTAGCATATAAAAATAATAATAAATGCTCAACTATACGTATTGTATGTAATGTTTTTAATATACTAACGAGAGTTAATATTTATGAAGCATAAAATCTTTTAAATTAAAACAGTTTTTTACAACAGCTGTTCACATGCCAGCGCAGCGCCGTTTATTGGTTTATGCTGTGACGTACGTACCAAAAATTACATCCACTCTTTATTTTTAATTTCAATAGCTTTGCGAAAAAATGTGATATCAAAATAATATATTGATCTGTATTTTAGCATTTGACATCAAAGAAAATTTGGAAAAAAGAGAACTTTTAATGCGAGCGGGAATCGAACCTGCGTCCCATTTAATCCGGGGAAGTGGTCACCGGTCCAGTACGATAGCTTAGCGGTTAGAGCACTTCCTAAATGATTTGTTTCATATTTCACAAGTAATTTATTATTTGAAATAATATTTTATAATTACTGTCCATCGACCCATTCATCAGCGTTGAAATTGGCGACGTGTGATTGATGCCTCTGGTGTTGCTAGCATCTATAGGCCACGGTAACCGCTTCGCATCAGGTGGACCATATGCTTATTTGCCACCCGTGTAGCATAAAAAAGCCTACATAACATAGTATCACGCCTGTATCCTCAAAGTAGGCAGAGACGTATTACACACCCACAGTTCGCAAACTATGTTTAAGTCCCACGTAATATGGGGCGAGCCTATTGCCGTTTACCGGGCACATTTCCAAACTCTGGGCTGCTACTGAGAATTTTTCTTTTTACGAAAAAGCCGAATAGCTGCCCGACCTGGGGTTCGAACCCGAGGTCTCATGATCAGCAGTCACTCACACTACCGCTGCACCACCGAGGCAATAAAAAAAAGCCTACACACTATCCAAATAGAAGATCGCCCATAATATTTATTACTTTTGTAGCAAAGCTAGAAAGGGCGACACTAGGTATAGGTTCTTGAAATTTAACGTTTGAATTAACCTTCATTTAGCTAATATAGCGACCTCTAAAATAATACCTAAAATATTTCATACTCTTCTTTAAAAACAACCTCTAAAATACAGACCAATCAATTTCTACAGATCACAATAAGAAACATATACTCGTATATTCTCGTTTATTGTTGCTTTTACCAAATAAGTCGTGTCTAAGAAGCTTATGTCTATTAGAACGAGACATTTGAATGTACCGTGGTTTGTATTTCTAACTTTGTAGAGAACATGCTTAGATTCTGCACGGAGTTTGAAGTTATGAACAGCTTAATTTTGTGAGTATTAGTACGGTATTAAAGCAGCACTCTTCTTTCTCAGAAAAGCCTAGATCTTGTGTAGGTATCTATATGACATATAGGTAGCATAGAATCCCTTTTCTCGTCTGTCTGATCCTCCGTTTCTCCACTTAAATCACGCAACATACCTATTGTGAAGCGGTTTTTGCACTGTCGCTTAAGTTAATTTCTAAAGAAAGTTCATTATATGTTATATAAACATCGCCTTTTATAAGTACAGATACATTTAAATTTTCTTTAATAAAATAGCGATTTGAGGCACATGATGGCTACTTCTTATGATAATGTACCTACTAGAGATTTATAGTTCTGCAAAATTCCTAGTGATATTAGTAAAGTGCAAAGCGAACATGGGTAATCTAGTAGGTAAGAGACTAAACTAATTTTACGGATTCAATCCTCATACTATCACGTAATAGGTAGTCGCCGGCTCCCGTGACTATGTATTCTGTAGATTCTGACGTGTAAAAATAATAACGACTAGCAGTGCCCGCGGACTCCGTTCCGCGTTAGAAATATTTCTGCCCCGGCCCGTTTGTCCCGCGTAATACTTCAGGTTAAACGTTTGGGATAAATAAAAATTATGATGATGAAGATTGTTATTAATTTTGGTTTTTTGTTTTTTTTTAGTTTTTTTTTTTATTGGTTTCGGTATGTTTTGTTTTTTATGTTACTGCTTTTTGTTGTTATTTTTATTACTTGATGTTAATATACACTGTTTACATAAATACATCATGTTTACTTATTTTAATTGTTCAAAACTTCTCGATATACTACCTATATTAGTAGAAATGTTATCATTTGGTACTAAAATATATTGTCTTTCAGGAGTTCCAACCCGAAGTAAGCCAACATATAACTGCCCATGGAAAAAACAGTGCTTTCTCAGGTCAATGCCCACCAGACAAAATGTTTGACCCTGGGACTTATTAATAATGAGGGCAAAAGAGACCTTGACGGGATACTGTAACCCTTTAAACGGTTTAGGTAAATCAGTCGTAGTCATGGGTATCTGTGGAATATAAGCAAGTTGTCCCACTGCTGCTGTGAGAATGGTCGCCACGATTATATTCTCCCGCGACTCTTTTATGAGCAGCCTTGTGCCATTACACATGTTGGGGGTCTCAAGTTCCTTAAAAGCATGATAGGAATGCCAGGTCGTGGGGAGGTAAGCCAGAAGGACTCAAAGAATTTAAAAATTCTTGAGGTTAGTGCACTGTATCCTCAATATTACACACCGCGTCAATGGACCGGGAATTTTTCCTAAAATTACTTTATTTATCTCATTCACTAAATCGTTCTTGGGTGAGACTATTGCCCTAGAACAAAGTCAATGATAATCTCTTTCCATTAAACTTTCGAGACCGGGATATATTGCGTCTATCAGATCTTCTAACTTGTGTAATATGTGACCTAACCGATTGTAAAGTTTAATGTCATCCCTACTGTTGGTGTTAGGATAGCAAATTTTTCCTTCTCCAAGATTCAGTAGTTGATGTGGAAAGTCGTTATCGTAGTTGTCGCTCAAGTGGGCTCTCATGTTTGTTCGTAAATTGAGAGTTTCAACGGAACTTCATAATCATGATGATTTTAAGCATGCCCTGATGACATCGGCGCGTGTTCCTTTTGTTATTACTGCCTGTTTGCCGAAAATGGCCCGCAAAAACAAAAGTAGTAGATGTATACTGATGACTGATGTATGATACTGCCTATATCGCCACGTAACGGCCGGGGCGGCGCGCACTGCACTTTTTTATTTTGCTAATATCTTTGAAAATGGCACAAATATTTTACATTGAATTTCCGTTCTAAAAAACATATTTATAAATATATAAATTAATACCACATGGGCAATTAATAAGCTTCACAAAAATTATTTGTTATCCACAATTTTAACAGTAAAAGCAGTTATTGTGAGTTATCCGTAGGAGCATATGCTATCGCGGACTTTTTTACAGATTTTGATACGTTATTTAATATTGTAGTAGATTGTTTTGTTCTATCCTCAATAGTTTTCGTAGCGCACGCGATGAAAGCAATTTTTTTTACAACTTTGATTACATTATTCAAGTTTAAGTAAAGATGCGTAATTAATTTTGGAAATTATTATAGCCTATGGCACTCCACAATAACGTAGCTTTCTATTGGTGAAATAATTTTGAAAATCGGTTCAGTAGATCCAGATATTACCCCTTACAACGTCACAAACTCACAAACGTTATCTCTTTATAATAATAGTATAGATAAACAAATGAAATCGAAACCAAAACATATAGATAAGTTATGTAAATTAACATACTACAAAATATTTATTAATGTATCTATTTTATTTTGTGCCGTGTGGGGCCGGCCTTAGAATTGTCCCACCCCTCTCCACCCATGGGAATCATAAGAGCTGACTGAGGGAATACCGGGGGAGTGGGCAACAGCACTCCTTCGAGTATTAACAACATCCACTGCGATCGCCAACCCGCCTGCGAAGCGTGGCGATTATGGCACTATCCCCCATTCTTGGGGAGGCCTGTATCCAGCAGTGGGCTAAAAAGGCCTGATGGACGGATGGATGTATTTTATTTTAGTTTATAGGCAACTATTAAATACCATCCACCCAGCCATGCGTTACTGTGGCGCACTTATAATTCCTTCAATTATTAAGAATCAAAGTATAACTTCTCGAGCATCGAGACACATTCGTACCGCGATACAAAGCCGGATGCGGGACACTCGTAAGATTTAAAAACCGTTTCTCACTTCGATTCTCCGGATATAAAAATCGTTAATTTGGAATTATCGGGATAAAAGCTATCCTATCTAGTTGAAACAAATCTCACATGTTAAAAAACCTCATGATAGGTTAAGTAGTTTTGAAGTTCATCGTGGACAAACAACGTGGCAGGAACTTTTTATATCCGGCCTCAGGGGTTGTTTGACGCTTGCCAGGTGTCCCGACGGTTCCCTGCCTGCTGAAACCGTCGTGCCCCTGCCGAAGCCGGGACGTCTCCAAATACAGTCGCGGCCTTCAGGCCCGTCATGTTGCTGGACGAGACGGGCAAACTGCTCGAGGGGGTAGTCACTGCCCGCATTGTCCGGCACCTCAGAGCGGTCGGCCCTAACCTGTCCGCCTCGTTCGAGTCACGCCCGGCCTGGGATAGGCAGCGCCCGGATCTCGCTGCAATCATAGGCAGACCTGTCGCTGCCGGCCGTTGCGCGAGCGATGGTTGGCAGTGACAGGGCCTGAACCGCAGTCGCCGCCTTCTACGACGCTGTCATCTTGCGGAAGGAGGCGGTGGAGAGGGGCCGGAAGGAATCCTCTTTCGCGAACCTGACCCACCGCCGGCACGCAGGGCGGCGCGGTTGCACTTACCTGTGCCTGATGCCGCCCTCGCCGAGGCTGCGGACGGTTGGGTCGGGGATTGCCCACCATTCGCGGAAGTCTACCTGGAAGATGTGACGCCCCGCGCACTTAGGCAAGAGCGGGTGAGGACACACGGTGGGCTTTAGTGGGTGAGAGCCCAACTCTACCTCGTCTACCCGGACAGCAGGATGTGCGGTAGGATATTTTTGCCCACCTTTAAAACTAAAGAATTTCTATATATAAACCTATACCGATTTTAAGACTGCGTCGAGTGAAATGTGCCCAAACAGGCAGTCACGGTTAAGTTGATAAAACCAACAGTATTCATTTAATCTCTAATATATAAAACCCTCGTGTCAGTGTTTATCGCCATTCTCTTCCGAAATGGCTTGACTGATTCTTGTGAAATTTTGTGTGTATATTCAGAAGGTCTGAGAATAGGATGTTAAACTATTTTTTATACCCCTAAATGTTAAGGGTGGTACACCCCAAAAATTTTATTTTTATTTTACGGACCAAATATTTTATTTTTTTTATGATTCGACACATAAGTTAGTTATTTTTCCTACGCTAGAAGTTCCCTAAAAATCTCTAGAAATAATTTATATGGCAAAACAACGTTTGCCGGGTCAGCTTATCTAATATATAAAATTCTCGTGTCACAGTGTTTGTCGCCATTCTCTTCCAAAACGACTTGACCGATTCTTAATATTCTTATGAAATTTTGTGTATATATAATATAATTGCTCAGGACTGCGAATTTGGATAAAACATTAATTTTTAATGTCTTGGCGCAGGCGTCACCCATACACACGTACCTATTCTAGGAGGTGCAGGTTCAAATCCGACTCATTTGTCTTCTGTTATTTCCGATTTCACATTTTCACACTTAGTTAATACCTATATATTTTAAATGCTCAAAATTATACAAAAATATCAAAATACCTCCCCAAAGGTTTAATCTAAACAATAATAAACTGAATTCCTTAATTTATCCAGTAATGTTGTAGTTAGGCTCAAAGTAATCACAACCTTGAAGTATTTACTCCTAATTATTACTTATTTGAAGAGTTAAATACGCAACATTTAGTTTTAATTTAGTATTTGAACATCTAACGACACGAAATTGATCAAACGAACCGGAGTTACGATAAACTCAATCAAAGCATTCCTTTAATTCAATTTCTAAAGTCTAGCTTGTCAAATCTCGCCAATATTTTCTAATAATATTCATCAGCCACCTTAAATCGTGGAAATAGAGTCCGATTTCCGTTACAGCAGTATTAAAAACCTACTTATTTAATTTACAGACACGATAAAATCTATATTGATGGGAGTAAAGATAAATTTTGAATGTTTTAACAGTAATTACGATTTGGTATGTCATCTGAACAGTTTCGTCATCATAGATGTATTATCTGTGCAAATGTTTGGAGTCTTTAATCACTGTTTGATCTGCTAACGGCTGATTGAAGCAAGAGCTTGCCTTTAAACACTTTCCTTAGAATGTAATTACGCTCTTTAGTACCTATCTACTGTTGTTTTAAGGATGAAATAAATTATCCTTACTATACATAATATATACCTATGTAACGAATTCTAGAATGCTCTAGATTGCCCTGAATTTACACTATGGACACTAAGCGTTATTGCCCTGGGCGGCAAATTCTAAGAGCGGCAAAATTCCAGTCGTGCGAAAAAACTATTGTCTAACTCTATAACTATTATAAAAAAGAATTATAACCGTGCCTCGGGGAGGCACTAAGGTTAATCTGACATTGCCCCTGGAGGGCTTATAAGATCCCGCTATTATCATAAACTAGCGTTTGGCTATGGTTCTACCGCAGGAAAATACTCGTTTTTAGGTTATATCTCGGATTTCCGATACAGTACCGGTATAAATCATAACAAGTTTTTAAGTCTAATCAAGAGATATCAAATAAAAGTTTCATCAAATCCAGCCGTAATATTTTTTGCGTGATGAGCGGACTAACAAACAATAATATAGTAATTAATAATATAATATTAATTACTATATATATAATAGTTATATGATGTGTAATAAATTCTGTATATATAAACGGCTGAACAGATTTAGAGGAAATTAACACATAGAACATTATTTATTAGAAGTAGGTAATTATATTGCCCCAATATTAAAATCCATGAAGAAAAATTCGCGGATAGCAGCTAGTATAATATATACTATTTTATAATCAGCAAGAAACTCAAATTTATCACAGATTACGCCGACTCGGGTTTCGAGGATACGTGATACTTGTCATTAGGGTGAGTTCAAAGCGCAGGCTGCGAGCCCATATGTGCACGCAGTTTGCAATTAAACTATTAAGGAAAAAAAAAGGATATATGAGATATGCCCGTAAAGTGCTTAAAGGAAACTCGGACTGATGATTTAGAATACGCCATTAAAAATACATCAGGGTCTGGTATCAAGACCGTTCGCTTATGCAAATATTTTCATAAGACTTAGTCTTTGTCTAGTGGTAGAACCTTGCTTATCCCAGCTTAAATGGACGGCTCGATTGGGCAAGTACCACGCTCTCACATGAAAACCGTTGTGTTTCGTATGGTGAGTGAGAGCGCTGGAGCAACAAATCCCCTCCCTATCATCTCCTTGCTATCCTTTCTATACTCTCTTTTGTATCCATCCTATACTCTCCGTATTATCCTTCCTCTCCCTCTAGTAGTAGTATTAGCCGCTTACCATCAGGTGGATATGCTTGTTTGACACCCACGTAGTATAAAAACTGGGGATGTTACAAAGCATCCCCATTTTTTCTATATATTTTTAATAATAATAACGATCTCTAGATCGTAATTTCGGCGACGTACCGCCAGTCTCAACATACATACACTAGCCATGTACGCGTGAAGTATTCTATGCACTGCTGTATGCGCAAACACAAGTGCAGTCTCTGTTTCCTTGCCCTCGTAGTCCGATGGGACGACATTCCAACACGACTGGAGAGATATCAGATGTAGAACCGACATAATTACGTGCTTTTTGAGACATGTGTGTGAAATACCGCCAATTCTGAGGTGCTATTAAGATTTTCTTGAGCAAAGAATGAGAGACGCCGTGACCTTTTTTTTGTTAAGGCGGGAAAAAAATGTTCCTAACCGCACACCCCGTCGTTCGGGGCAATGAACAGGGTAGTGTGGGGCCTTCACCCATTAAAGAAACCCGTCGTGTGCCGTCTCTCCGCCTTTATTGGCAGTCGACTGGAACTATGTTACATTCCTTCGGTGGTAGAGACGTCGTGACCTGCAATTGTATTTCTATACTATCACTAATACCACCGAGGCAGTTTTATTTTTTTATACTACGAAGGTAGCAAATAATCATACGACTCGTTTGAAAGAAAGTTCTTAACTTAAACTCTCCACAGATATCACCAGCGCCATGCAAACCCCATATAGTAAGTGGAGAGGAAGAATCACAGAGTGGAGATAAAGTGGTATAATAGGGAGGGGTTTTGGAACTCAGGTACTCTCACCGTACGTAACCACAATAGGAATATCTACCACTGTTTTGCGCCAATCTTCTGCTAGATCTTGGTTTGTGTTAAGAGACACTTTAATGCCTAATCATACAGTCATTTTTCCTTAATATCTTACATGTACAGACATAGCTCTGTTCCATCCATCCATCCTTCAGCCTTTCAACGTCCACACCCACAACGAGTGGTCCCGTCATGGGGGATAATGCCTTAATCGCCACGCTTGGCAGGAGGGTTGACGATGGCAGTGGATGTTGTTAATACTCGAAGGAGTGCTGCCGCCTACTCCCCCGGTATTCTCTCAGTCGACTCTTACGACTTCCGTGGGTAGAGAGGGATGGGACAATTCTAAAGCCAGCCCCACACGGCTTCGCTCTGTTACAGCGTTTTAAAAGTACAGATTATTAGCATTCGCAGCAATATCAAAATTGATGACACAACAGTAATTTTATAAAATATATTAAAACGAGACTTAACGTGGAATGCACCAGCTGTAGTAACTGCGGTCTCTATGACAACCAAACCAAAGCGTTGACAATTTGAAGGAATTTCTAGAATATAAAAGAATAAGTACACTTTATTGTAGGTACACCAAAATTAAAATAAAAACAATAAATTATTTGTGAATAAGGAAAAAGAGAGTTTTTTGTATGAGCGGGAAACGAGCCCGCATCTTTTCCAATCCGGAGAAGTGCTCTAAGCCACTGAACTATCGTACAGATCTGTCGATCATCCCAATCTCCTTATCACATTTGTCTTTATGACCAACGTCATCTATCAGAATTTTGCAATTAAAATTCATAGAATTTGATGGCGCGATTTAAAAAAAAATATGTTTCCTTATTCACAAATAATTTGTACTTTAAAAAGTGGCGGAGCATGTCAAATGCTAAAAAATATAGATCAAAAATGTTTAAAAACAATAATTTACAGTAAAACTATC
This sequence comes from Leucoma salicis, assembly GCA_948253155.1. Lineage (NCBI taxonomy): Eukaryota > Metazoa > Arthropoda > Insecta > Lepidoptera > Erebidae > Leucoma > Leucoma salicis. The sequence goes on from OX411804.1 coordinate 1,505,804, forward strand.
AACAAGTTGTACAATGGGCGGTTATTCTATAGATATAATATTATGTATGTTTGCACGGTAAGTCCTTATGAACATTCTTTTGAAACAAGATAATTTAAAAATTTACATAAAAGTAATTTACGTGACCGTCCTTTATAAATCAATCAAAGAAATATCCATTAAGCACACTATCAAGTCAGCTCACCGCCCGTGGTGTCAACGTCCTGCGTTTATTTAACCTCGGTAATATCAACTACTTAATTATTATTATTAAAATTATGGTAGCGCAGAGAGTTGTTACCTAAAATTTTCCATTTTTGAAATTGTAAGAGATGGCTGTGTTTGAGATTCAAAACCAGGATTGCCTGGAGTTACCACTGAAATAACGTAACATAGTTCCAGTGGCCTTCCAATACAGGCGGAGAGACGGTACACGGCGGGTTTATTTAGAGGGTGAGGGCCCCACTCTACCCTGTTCGTTGTCCCGAACGACGGTTTGTGCGATTAGGAACATTTTCTCTCTCCTTAACAAAAAAAATGCCTGGAGTTAAACATCCAATGGACTTATCGCAATCCACAGATAGACATAAACTTAAATTTTTCATTTATATATAGATCTTTCTAGAAATCAAATCATCTCTTATCCACTAGTCTACCGTGAATTATATTCGCACCTAATAATATTTACTAACTTACGTAAATATACAAAATACGCCAGATGAGTGGAGAAGAAATTGATTTTCCGCACTTAAATTACACAAGTTTCGTTAAAAAAATTCGCCGTTAGTGAAAATTGAAAATGAAGAAAGTTAACCAATAAAAAAATATAGGTAATACGATTAGAGCAGGGGGAAACGTTCGTGTTGTTAAAGGGAGGGTTTAATTAAAGAAATGCTCATTCCAAAGCCAGCTGACGCAATCTGGATTATAAAAAGTAAGTTTATCTTCATTTGCGTGGACCCAGACTGATTTGCTTACTAACATTTATTAAGTTTTTCGGGAAGGAACTATGGATAGCATGTATTATTATTACATTCCTCACATTGGTAGGTTTGTACCTACGAAGAATCTTTTCTTTTCATCAGACTCAATCGGATAGGCTTTTTTGTTTTTTCTGAGCGAGCGCTTGACTACACCCCTCCGGATGGTAAGTGGCAATATAGTACCGAAGCTAGCAACTTAATCGATTCCATAGCTGTACATATTTTGAAAGATGATCCAAATCGTTCGTTAGGTATCTGCATGAACACACAAAAAGAAGACGATGGAAAAAGACGAATCAATTGTGTTAAAACTATTTGGAACTATTGTACAACCCAAAATAAGTACATATAATGTCAGTATGACGATCGAATAAGGATACAAGAATCACTACCCCGCATGTGTCGTACGAGGCGACTAAGTAGTCAGGGAAGTAAGCAATCATCACCCATTGCATTAGTGGCGGTAGGACTGGACACTATTTATTTATTATCAGATTCACTAGCAGTTATTTACAATGATTCTAGAATTAGATTTATACACTTACGGTCACATGCTAATTGTATAACTAATGGTGAAGACAGCATGCGTTAAATTATAGTTATAGTAGAATATTCAAAAAAGTAGTTAATGAGGAATTTCTGAAAGATCTTTTAGATTTTAAAACATGAATTATATAAAAACATCATTTAGACATACAATAACAAAAAGAAGGTACATAAAACTAAGTCTTTAAAAATTAAATAACATTTATTTATAAAAAATAAAACAGCAATTAACGAGGACATACTTACATTAAAATTATTTTGAACTTTATTTTGTGCTAGCAGCTACGCGCGACTTCTTTCATTTTATGTCCTTGAAAACAAATGCTAGGCAGCGGCTTAGCAATATTCTTAGGATCTTCCATAACCCACGGTTACCACTTACCATCAAGTGGAACATGTCTACTGCCACTATAAGTAAAAAAATATATATGGACAGTGAAACATACAGGTACTGCACCGACCTCATATAAAGTAGTGAGTTAAATGATGATGAACGTTTAGTCTTCACCTTTCACATGAAATATAAAATACTCGTCCAAAAATCTGTTCTTGTCAGAAAATAAAGAAAGTTTCATCTGCTTAACATTCAAGGGACCGGGCACACTTTTCAATGCCTCCTTGAAGGTCGGCAGGAAAGTCAGTACAAATTGACCGACTCGTACCGGGCAACTTACTAAAGGACTTCTTTCTTTTGAAAAAGGAATTCGTTTTGTGAAGTTTTAATATTGGCAAAGTTATTTTTTTATATTCTGCAAAGAGTATATACTAAAGAATATTCTGTTGTTGATGATTGTGCCTATGAAGTAATAGGCTATACGAGGATGTATCTAAACAAAAGATTTTTTGTCTGTTCGTCTGTTTATCTGTTTGTTCGTTCACGCATCACGCAAAAACTACTGAACGGATGTTGATGCAACTTTTTTTATTTGATAGCTCTTGATTAGACTTAAAAACTAGTATACATTTTATACCGCTACTATATCGGGAAATTGAGATATAACTTAAAAAGTAGCTTTTGGCTACGGCGGAGCCGCTGGCAAAGGCTAGTAAACATTATTTTTGTAGTTATAGAGCCATGCTTGTCCCAGTATTAATGAGCCGGCTCGACCGGGGAGACACCAGCCTCTCACAGAAGGTCATCGTAGCAACAGCGGTAGGTCGACTTCGGTGTTGTTAGCATTTATAGGCTACGGTAAGGTAAAGTATTTAGGGGTAATACTTGACAGCAAATTAAATTGGAGTAGTCATCTAAACAACAAAAATGACAAAGCAACAGTCGCCTTCCGGCAAGGTAGTCGAATGCTGGGTAAAACGTGGGGGCTACATCCTAAGATCACCCTATGGCTATACCAAGCAGTCATTTGACTAATGATCAGCTACGGGCGGTGGTATGGTGGCCACGGACCTTACTATCCACTGTCGAAGCCAAATTACAACGACTCCAGAGGTTGGCCTGTATGGCGGCTATGAGATGCATGAGGACAATCCCAACTGCAGCCCTGGAAGCTATTCTTGGCCTGCCACCGCTGCATATCTTTATAAAACAAGAGGCAGCAGCCTCAGCAGTAGTCTTAAAAGAATGAATCTCTGGAAGCTGGCAAGGGTACCGCACACCGAAATTCTAATTGAGACAGTAGGTAAGGAGCCGCTTATAGAGGCGGCGACTGACACGATAGTTCGTGTTTGACAAGAAGTACAAGATACAACTGCATGAACAACCTGGTGAAGGTCTTAACTCACGAGAGTTGAGAATCTTCACAGATGGATCTAAAACAAGGTCAGGCACTGGCTCGAGCGTATTCTCAGAGGACCTAAACATACAGATCTCTTCACCATTAGGAGCCCACAACACAGTCTTCCAGGCAGAATGTATGGGTATCATAATGGCGGCACACGCAATCGCCTCCAGAAAGGTAAAGAAATACCCTATCCGCATACTTTCTGACAGCTGATCAGCTTTACAAGCCCTCCAAAGCCAGACTGTAACCTCAGGGCTTATATATGAATGTCATCGAGCCCTGTCACAGTTATGTATCGACAATGATATTACCCTACAGTGGATCAAGGGACATAGCGAGTCACACGGTAATGACGCGGCTGATGAATTGGCAAGGGGAGTCTCGGAAACGACAGCGATAGGCCCTGAACCCATTATGCCCCTACCATTCGCCTTTCATCGGAAAATACTGCGACAAAACACCAAGGTAGAGCATCAACAATATTCTAATCTGGGTACATGCAGGCAAGATAGAGAGGCCCTCCCGATAATCAGCCCCGGATTGTCACGTAAGCTACGGCTAATGAATAGGCCTCAGCTACGACTTATAGTCGCAGCCCTAACTGGACATGCCCTACTGAATAAACACTTATTTATAGACTGACCCCTCTGTAGAGCCTGCACGGAGGCAGAAGAAACAACCACCCATGTTATCATTGAATGCCCAGGGGTAGAGCGGTACTCCTCCACCCCAGGCACGATACCTAGGGTCACCGAGGTCACTGACAGAAGTCGTCGGCAACATTAAGGGTCTGCTAGGCTTCTTGGTAGAGTTCCTTCTTCGAGGAGGTCATCTCGCGGAGAAGCGGCGGAGAAGGCCAGGGAGGCTGATCCTTCCGCAGACCCGAACCGCCGCCAGCGACTGGGGCGGCGCAGGCGTGAATATTTGCGCCTAATGCCGCCCTAGCTGGAGCTGCGGGTGGAGGGACCGGGGAACGTCCGCCACCCGCAAGGCCTCCCGCGAAGGTGCGACGCTCCGTGTGCGGATGCGTCACTCATTTGAGGGTACCCGAGAGGGTAAGCCACCGGCGGACCACTGAAGTAATCCAACACAGTACCAGTGGCCCGTCAACATAGGCGGAGAGATGGCACACGGCGGGTTTCTTTAGTGGGTGTGGGCCCCACACTATCCTGCTCGTTGCGCCGAACGATGGGGTGTGCGGTTAGGAAATTTTTTTCGCGCCTATAAAAAAAAAGAAAGGTTTCTTGGTAGAGTTGGGTTGGCTAGAGTAGTGCCACCAACCCGTCACGCAAAATAGATGCATTGAAAGACGTCGAGTTGCGGAAAACAAGCCCGTGTATCTAATCACTAATACTAGGCTATGGTAATCGCTTACCATCAGGTGGGCCGCACCAGAACCATATTACATTCCTTCAGTGGTGGACATCATTTATCCTGAGTTATATTTTGACGTGACAACGTCTTATAAATTGGTTTGCCGGGTGACACTTCAAGAAACTGCGTTACGCTCCGCTCACATTATGCGCTCACAATGAGAGCGAGTGAGAGGCACGCGTCCCTTCCACTCGGGCATGGTTAGCCCGTCTAAGAGCGAGAGAGACGAAGAAATAAAATTTTGTTAATATGAAATTCAGTGCGAGATTCTTTGTATAAATTAATGTTTTAAATATAATTCTTTGTATAAATAAATGTTTTAAATTGTTACTATTATTTCATCCTTCTTCCTACTATACGAATGAATATTCACATTAAAATTATTTTACCACTCAAAGTCGTTGTCACGTAAAACTTTCGCCCGTATACCGACTTTACAGGCAACCAATTTTATTGATTTTTTTTCTTTTAAAACCATGCACAGATGACTGCACAGATTGTGGTTCGTTTCGCGCACAGGAAAATTCTATGTGTGATTCACAAATAGTGTCCGTGTGGTGACGGACTAAGAATACAATTGTCACCACCCCGTTCTTTCCCATGGGTGTCGTATGAGGCGACTAAGGGAAGTAAGAAATTATCACCCATTGCATGACTGGTGGTAGGGCTGGGTACCAAGTGGGAGTACTCACTTGGTATCGGGCCCGAGCGGGTTGGTACCACCATCTCCCGTGTGAGCGGCTATGAAGCACATCGTTGCATTTTGGCTGTAGCAGGAGATAGCAGTTTATATTTCATTTCATATACGTGAAATGAATTGGTGACCAGCGGCTTAACAATACTCTCGGCATAGTCGAGTCCATGGGCGACGGTTACCATTTACCATCAGATGGACGGTGGATCGTCTCCCTCTACATGCAATAAAAAAAATAAAAAAAATTTTTGTTCTGACTCTGGGCGTACTTGAAATTGTATGCTTGTAAAATCCCCCGCGATACAAGGATTAATCCTTAGTGGAGGGTGTTGTCTTTTTAAAAAGAAAAAGAAAAGATGTGTCGCACGTGACCTTGAAAATATGGATAGAAGTGTTGGAGCGTAACTAAATATCGGCGATGAAGTTCCGCGGCGATACTTCTGATCTCTAGTTTAAGATGTCTATGATTCGAATGCTCATTTATTTTCTTGAATCCATCCAACATTTTTCAATTTAATATCAAGATTCTTATCGTTTTGACGGCGGAGTCATTTCTTATAACTAACTTTATTTAATCGTTTGTCGACGGGTCGGATATTGCATATCTGGAAATCTCATGATGGGGTATAAATCTTTTCTAAAAAAACCCTTTGATGTCAGCGAAATGATAAAAAGATTGAGCTGTTTGTTTCCAGTAAAGATGCATCTGTATACCATCTTTTAATCAAAAAATTTCCTTCTAAAAGAGTTAACTTTTTATAATCTTGTCCCATTCATTGTTAGACATCTAAATAATGTCCCTTCAGAATAAGCCCATACCTTAGTTCCATCATGGTGGTAACGCAGATTGCATAACTTAACAAGCCTTCGATAGAATGTCGAAAGCTTTCAGCACGCACATCATTTCAAAAAATTAGAAGGACACTGAGGTTAATCCCCAAGCTGAGAATCGAACGATATGATAGGTACCAATAACTTAATACCAGCAAAATGCAATGGATGAACTCCTACAAATCTCCCAAGTGGCTTATCACCACTACATTCTTGACGTGCACTACACATATAGGGCGAGAAATATTAACCTAAAAATTCACCTCTACTGACAGAAACTATGTAATTTTGAAAAAAAAAATATGCGGTATTTTTTTATACTACATGGGTAAGTAAGCCCGACAAGCAACGCGAGTAAACTTCCTGCCCGCCTGATGGTAAGCGGTTACCGTAGCCTATAGACCCTACCAAAACCATGGTATCACTCGCGTGTCACCATCGCCAAGGAATTGGGATAGGAGGTGGATAGGAAGGATAATAAGGAGAGGATAGGGAGAGGGTTTTGGCCTCCGGCGCTCTCACTACCCATTCGAAACACAACGGTAGGCGTAACTACCGTTCTTACACGGTGATCTTTTATGAGAGGGTGGTACTTCCACGATCGAGCTGGCCCATTAATTAAAAATGTTAACTGTCGCATCGTAAGGTACACGCGAAAAAGAATAGGATGATGTCACTTGTATTCTAAGTCCGCCACCCTACAGATATTGGCTTTACCCCATTCCTATTTTTTTTAATGTAAGTTTTGAATATCATACAGCGGACGTAAATAAAGACCTATTAATTATAAAGGCATTTTATCAGATCCCTTACTTGTAACCGCAATCTGTTTAATTAGGGTTTTGCAAAAAGCTTGCAAGTTGAGATAGGGCTTTTTGTCCATTTCTTCCATTGTGGGCCAATGCAGTGATGTGTTAGTTATAAGACAGAGCGATGTCCCAGCCGATGAGTTATCACTTAATAATAATTGTGCTAATTGAAACCAGTTACATCTTAGAATAAAGAGGTTATACAGCAGTCCAATTCGAACAAAACAGTGGGCCTAGCCTATATTTATAGAAGTCTTTAACAATATCTATAACGCTAAGTCACGTGACTTAACGTTAGAGATGTCAAATTTCCATACATTTTAATAGTTTTCTATTAGCGTTAGCGATCATAGAATGCAACTTGGCTAGACCAACAGGTTCGTAAACTTTACAATAAGTTGCCAATTTGGGTTGCATAAAAAAAGGATAATTATATTCCATCGAGAACAATGGTATTAGCAATGAAGTCAAAGAGATATTACCTCACTACTAGAGAAAACAAAAAAAAATATATGAAGAAAATACCATATTTTCGTACAATGATTAACATTGGCAACATAACGTTGGAACAAATCAGTATAAAATGAAATATTACGCTATGCCAAATCCTTGTGCCTAATGGACGAACCTTTGTGTGGCTCCTAAATTCGAGATTTATAGAATTTTCTGGAATTGTTTCTTTAAACTAGATGCACAGAAATACTATAAAAAAAACTCCTAAGAATAGGACAATTTACTATCTGAGCAGGATTATTGAGAAAACCCATCAAGAAGATACAGAGCTTAGTGCTACTAGTTCAGCCTGCATTAGGTCTAATGCAACATATTTCTTAAGGAGTTAAAGATACACTAAGGAACAGATACCGGCCTACCGTTTGAGTGTTGTGGGTTCGATACCCACACAGGACAACTCTTTATGTGATTCACAAATGGTTGTTCTGAGTTTAAATATATATATTATAGAAATTGTATGTTTGTAAAGTCCCTCGTGATACAGAGATTATTCCTAGGTACCGGCGTTGTCTTAAAAATTGTCCTAGATGATCCTTGTATCGCTGGAAACTATAGAAACATACAGTTTACGTTCACAAAGTACACCCGGATTACCTAGACAGCCCTTTGTGAATAGCACAAAGCATTATCCTTTGTGGGATTCGAACTCACAATAGAAGGTCAGCATCTGAATTACTCTGCCATATAAACTAAATTATGATAAAATTACCTTCCAACATGTCTCCACTCTTTTACCGGCTATTTAAAAATGTTAGCGGCTTTTTAACGTTTTATGAGAAAACAGGTGGCAAAGTCTTATAGATGTAGTCATCAAAACTGTCGTGAAGACTTATCCTTTTTTTTTGTTAAGGCGGGAAAAAATATTCCTAACCGCACACCTCGTCTTTCGGGGCAACGAACAGGGTAGTGTGGGGCCCTCACCCACTAAATAAACCCACCGTGTGCCGTCTCTCCACCTTTATTGGCGAGCCACCGGAACCATATTAAATTGCTTGAGTGGTGTGAAGAATTATCCCAGACACTTCACATAGTTTGAAACAATGAAAGGGATGTAATTAATCGTGTCGATTAATAATTTTGATGTACATAAATTAGATACAGAAGCTGAGAAGAGTAAAAACGTTGAAACGAAATTGTTAATTCTTTTGAGGGTTTTCTCTTTCATTCTCAGTTATATCTTTAATATAATTAATAACCCTTGTTACTTCATATCTTCGATGTTTTAACGTGACACACGTTAAAGGATTATTTTGTAATACTTAAATGCTGTTCTTATTAAAAACATCATAAATAAAGAAGCTCTTTTAGTGGCCACGTGAACGAACATTTTATTCGTGTCACGAAATAGCCCGCCTCTCATATTTTTATTGACCACAACAGCTTAAGAAAATGCTCAGTGCTGAAGAACAAGGGACTTTTAATGGTTTTTGCGAAAACAATATTAATTATTGAGAATTTTGAGCTTTAAATAGAGAGGTCATTTAGAAACGCCATTCTAAACAATAAATGCGACACACGAGTAGTAGGTATATCGATGTATAAAAAATTAAAATGTTTATATTCAGAATTCTATATTAGAGGAGGTTTTAGCTTAGTCGTGCACTTACAAGTAATACGTACGAATGACAAGGTTAAGCAACTTTCGCTAGGCTGGCATCAGGTGCCGGCGGACCACTGAAGGAATGTAACATGGTTGCGGGGACCCACCAATATAGGCGGAGAGATGGCACAGGGCGGGTTTGTTTAGTGGGTGAGGGCTTCACACTACCCTGTTCGTTGCCCCAAACGACGGAGTATGCGGTTAGGTACATTTTTTCCCGCCTTAAGAAAAAAAAGGGCTGGCTTGAGGTGAATGACCAAAAAGGGTTTGAATGCTTACATTATTGGATGTTTGTCAGATGTCAATCAGGCCTACTTTAACGGATTTGAGAGTAATTTGTTACAAAGATTATGGTCTGAATAAACAGAATATTATATAACACGATCTATACCTACTTCGTACGGGGTATGCCTAAATAAAGTCCAGGCAGAAGAAAGACGCGCAAATGTTAAATAGTTAACGCTCTAGTTATGGGAAAAGATATTATTTGATTAACCGTCATAAGAATTAAATACTTTGGAAAATCCAAAACTGCACGCCTCATAATCTTCATTTTTCACAATAAAATTAATTATTTGATGAGTAACTAATAATGTATTAGTTTTACTAAGTAATTTTCAATAAATCACATAGATAGCGCTAATTTCAAAAAGTACTAATATGGGTTTCATGTCTTATACGCCATCTAGCTCTAATTTTAAGAAGTACTTCTATATTGGGCTACCTCTGTCATTTTGCAAGGCGCCATCTGGCCCTTAGTAAGAAAAACAATCCATGAGTTTACATATATACCTGCATGTAAAATTGAATAATTTATTAAACTGTAAACAAAAAAAAATTTAGAAAACAAAAAGACATCGCTAGTTTCCTTACAAAAAAAGCAATATTGTGGTTCTATATATACAACAGCAACTGAATACATCTAAAATTGCCACTTGCGACATCTAGGGCTGCATTTGTCAATATCTCTTTTACTTTAAAACAGCGACATCTATCAATAGAAAATTGCAACTTTGGACAATATTATACGACTTATTTAAAAATCAATGAGTTCAACAAAAAATCTCTAAACCATTTATTTTCCTAACTTGGTTGCCTTATAATTTTATACTTTGTTCTAAGTGAAAACCACCGTCACTAGCCACGCAAAAAAAATTGTGGAATGTAAAATATGTTTTTTTCGTGTTTTATAACGTTGGTGTGTTATTATTTATGACAAATATCATCAGTTCGTCAAGCAAAGGTAAAAACTTTCTTTTAACAAAAAAAAATGTACCGGAAGAGAAGAAGAAGGCAGAAGGCACGTGTCGCAATACACAACGCAGTGCTTATCCCAACGTTATTGTATGGAAGCGAGAGTTGGGTATGCAAAAAGGAGCATGAGAGTAAAATCAATGCAGTCGAAATGCGATCTCTGCGGAGAATCTGTGGAGTGAGGCTGACTGACCGCATTCGTAACGACGAAATAAGAGAGCGAGTAGGTATGAAAGAGAGTATTGGTGTAAAGATGCGAAAAGGAATGCTCCGATGGTTCGGACATGTGGAAAGAATGCCGGACGAGTGACTGGTTAAGAAGATATACAATGCGTAAGTGGAAGGATGTAGGTACAGGGGGAGACCGAGACTTACCTACCTAGACCAAATCGGTCATGTATTGAAGGAAGGTGGAGTCAGGAGTCTCCGAAACCGGCGAGCGTGTATGAAGAGAGTTATGAATGTTGAGGAAGCGAGAGATGTGTGCAAGAATAGAACCTCTTGGAACTCTGTTCTCTCTGCCTACCGCAAGGGAAATGGCGTGATGATAAGTAAGTAAGTAAGTACAATGTACCGGTATGTATGCGTACGTAAAAAGGTAGGTAGTTCTCATGAAAGGCGCAGGTTTTAGTGTCGCGTCAAGCATAAATATTCAGTATTTTTTTGTTTATATAATAACAATTACACCACATCGAATCAGAACGTGAAAAGTAATAGGGCTCTATTCCTGATCATAATAATTCGTAAACGAAAAAAAGACTCGATTATTAAAGCATTTGGTCGTTATTGTGTTAACATACATTAGCTACAACTCACGGACGTTCAAGCCAATTTTTTAAACAGTTTTTTAACTAGTTTAAATAACAAAAATGGCATCAAAAATATCATAAGTGTTAAAAATAGTGTTTGTTCTTTATATGTGTGTGTAGATATTATTTTACAAGTGTAATATATGATAAATAGAGACATTTTAAGTTTGAAAAATCAGCTGTGCCGTGTCAACCGGGAGTAGAACACACCTCAACGCTTCGCTTATGAGGCGTGCAAAAATGAGTGTATTCACAGAAAAAGTCTTATGCCGATTTGTTGTAACTCGCCAGGGGGACGCTTCAGTGCATCACTTTTATATAATTTCATTTCCATTCAATTGATCACCATAAAAATTTGTATGCGTAAATATTTTAACTCTTAGAAATCTTTTCGCGATATCTATTTTGTAGTTCTTTTTTTTTCTTTTAAGTTCTGGGCATAGAAATCATGTCTTTTCTGGTTTTTTTTAACTTTTATTCATAAGTATGTTATGTTCATCTGTAACCAGTTGTATAATTAGCTAAGTAACCGCTTTAATGTGGTTACAAAATAAGAGTTTTGTTGTAACAACTGTTAATAAACCTAATAAATAAATAAATAGTGATGGAGTCTACATTTGTATGCACCTATTTGTTTTAGTATTGGGAGACATGTGGTACATTGAAAAATGAACCATGCAAATAGCACTGAAAGTTGCTCTATTGTGTAAAATGTTTAAACATTCAATTGGAATGTTGTACATGAGATAATAAATAACTTACAATAGATATATTTAAAAAAAAAACTAGAGAAACACAATACCATCATTCTATTATATCAAGGGTTTCTTCAGTCAATATACACAATCATAAAAAAAAGTACTGGGAAATATCAGCGAGGCAATTTCATATTTCAATAAGATACAATATTATTTTCTATTTAGATCAGCAACTTACAAAAAGAGCTCGTGAAAATAAGAGGAAATTTGAATTTCGAATGTTCTACTTATTCTTTTTAATAAATAGTTTTATTCTATTATTGCCTCGATTACAGCCAGTTAATTCGAATATAATAACTTTATGGAGAAAAAACTTGTAAACATAACATAGCATCACGCCTGTATTCCCCGAAGGGGTAGGCAGAGGTGTATTACACATCCACGACTCGCCAGCTATGTTTAAGTCCTACGTAATAAGGGGCGAGCCTATTGACGTCTACCGGACACATTTCCAAACTCCGGGCTGCTACTGAGAATTTTTCTTTTTAGGAAAAAGCTCAATAACATTGCCTGACCCGGGGATCGAACCCGAGACCTCATGATTAGCAGTCGCATACACTACCGCTACACCACCGAGGCAGTTGTAGTGTAAAATGTCTTTTTTATGGGAGACTTTCCTAGATTATAATTTAATAGAATATGAAACATCTTTCTCGCTTATCATATTCGATTTCACAGGTACATATTGTAACTCTTACAATAGTAAAAATACCCACACAAAGCAATCAATACCAAAGTACCACGTAAGAGAAAAACATTAAAAGCAGATAATAATTTCAAATAATGACATTTTGTGTTGAAGAAATGGCCAAGAGTAAGTGTATAAACCATAGATATAGTAACGTATAGATCACCTGACAGCTCGATAACGCGTTACCAATTTTGATTTGTCAATGTGTGCGTTGGATAGTGATGTAAGTTTTAAGACTTAGGCTGACTATCGATAAAAAATGATAAAACAAATCAGTTTTTTTAACGAACTCGCTCATTCAAATAATCATCTTCAACTAATAAAACAAAACAGACATAATAAATTAAAACAAACATAATTTTAATTCGTTTTTATTTATTTCACCAGCAACGTCAGTCAACGATATTATGCATTTTATAACGGAATTATACACAGCTTTTCACTTTTGTTGCGAAGAAATGAATTCAAATTCAAATTGAAAACGATTTGTAAGAAAATATCTCTTTACAAGGAAAAACATAAACCTACTTATAATTATTAAATTATCTATTTAACTAAATCGACTTGACTGACAATATCTGCTATAAAACTTTTATTGCATTTTTTCCATTAATATGTTAGGAGAAAAGGAGTTAGAAATGTGACCGGTAGACGTCAACAGGCTCGCCCCCTATTACGTGGGACTTAAACATAGCTGGCGAGTCGTGGGTGTGTAATAAACCTCTGCCAACCCCTTCGGGGAATACAGGCGTGATGCTGTTTTATTTATTTATTTTTGGTAGGAGAAAATGTTCCAAACATTTAGGATAAATATTGACAATATACCTTGTCGATGAAGTCAAGCCCTAGTGTCCATCCATCCATTAGCCTTTTAAAGTCCTCTGCTGGACATAGGCCTCCCTAAAAATGGGGGATAATGCCGTGAGAGGTGGGACAATTCTAAAGCCTTCCCCACACGGCAAAGCCGGCCCCACACTGCAAAAAGCCCTAGTGTATATGTACCTAAAACAATTTCTACTAAAATCTTACATACAAGGTCTGTCGTAAATAGTGGATAACCCGTTAATCGGAGATAGCCCTGATGTCAAGATACAAAAAAAATGACTTTTTATTTTAGGATTGCCATCGGTGTGAAAACGGTAGACAAATTAGTATTTTTTTTTAATTTTACTTCTTTGCTCATTCATTCAGTCATCATTTCAACAAAGTCACTTATTTTAATGTACTATTTTTTGTGTCTGACTTCTGAATACTTGTATTATTATATGAGAATACAATATTAGACATTATTAATTTAAAATACTGTCAAATTTTAGATTTTAAGCACGTTGTAAATAATTTATTTTCTTTGTGTCAAAATTTTAACATTGACTGTGAAAAAAAATGTACTATGCTATAGCTGTCCATTATTTTAAAAACATGCCTAGTTTATGTCGATTCTAAAAAAGTATTATACATGCGTATTTTATAAGCAATATTATTTACACAAGCGAAATAACTTAGCAAGGTCAACATTTTGGTTTCAAGAAATGTGTCAAATCACGATGATTTTTGCTCCTAATATGATTTTATTCAATAATAATTCGCTATTTTATCACCAAATTGACAATTTAACGTTTAACTGTGCCAGCGAACTGTTTTATTTTCATAGTCATAGATTGCATGCGACTAGCAAGTACTAGAAAATTATTTCAAAATTTTCAATCAAAACACTAGGTATTCCAAATTCAAAAGGATACAACATAGTAATATAAAAATGGACAAAAACGGCAACATAGAGCCCTCAAGGGATACAACATAAAAATGAACAAACACGACAATAAAGGGCCCTCTCTGCGAGTGAAAAGGACTATTGATATCCGTTGTTACTTAGAAGAAGCGCACTGTCCATTTCACGTTCCCCGACACACTAACTGTTCCAATCAATGACAAATAAAGGACCAGAGCGGAGCAGAGAGGGCCTTTTGTTGTCGTGTTTGTTCATTTTTATGTTGTATCCTTTGAGGGCTCTTTGTTTTCGTGTTTGTCCATTTTTATATTACTATGTTGTATCATTTTGAATTTGGAATACCTAGTGTATTGATTGAACATTTTGAAATAATTTTCTAGTACTTGCTAGTCGCATGCAATTTATGACTATGAAAATAAAACAGTCCTGTGGCACAGTTAAACGTTAAATTGTCAATTTGGTGATAAAATAGTGAATTATTATTGAATAAAACCATATTAGGAGCAAAAATCATCGTGATTTGACACATTTCTTGAAACCAAAATGTTGACGTTACGAATTTATTTCGCTTGTGTAACTAATATTGCTTATAAAGTACGCATGTATAATACCTTTTTAGAATCTACATAAACTAGGCACGTTTTTAAAATAATGGGCAGCTATAGCATAGTAAATCTTTTTTTTCACAGTCAATGTTACAATTTTGACATAAAGAAAAAATATTACTTACAGAGTGCTTAAAATCTAAAATTTGACAGTATTTTTAAATTCTGTCTGATATTGTAATCTAATATAATAATACAAATATCCAGGAGTCAAATTCATAAAAAAGTATATTCAAATAAGTGACTTTGTTGAAATGGTGACTGAATGAATGAGCAAAGAAAGAAAAATTAAAAAAAATACAAAATTGTCTACCGCTTTCACACCGATGGCAATCCAAAAATAAAAAGTCGATTTTCTTATAGCCTGACATCAGGGCTATCTCCGATTAACGGGTTATCCATTATTTACGACAGACTCTGTATATGTAACAATGCGACATATTTCTATGTAAAATATAAACAGTAACAATGGGATTGAAATTAATCCGTAACTGAAACAGAAAATATCAGTAATTGTGACCAAAAATAAAAGCATTTAAGTAAAGTACAAATTATTTGCGAATAAGGAAAAATATATTTTTTGTACGAGCGGGAATCAAACCCGCGTCTTTTCCAATCCGGGAAAGTGCTCTAAGCTACTGAGCTATCGTACAGATCTTTCGATCATCCCAAACTCCTTATCACATTTGTCTTTACGACCAACGCCATCTATCGGAATGCATTTACATGCATTAAACCAGTATAGTAAGTTTAATTTTGCAATTAAAATTCATACTATTTGATGTCGCAATTTTTTAATCATTTTTGATCTACATGCGAAGATAAGGAGATTGGGATGATCGAAAGATCTGTACGATAGCTCAGTGGCTTAGAGCACTTCCCCGGATTGGAAAAGACGCGGGTTTGTTTTTGTACTTTAAAAATTGGCGGAGCATGTCAAATGCTAAAAAATATAGATCAAAAAAGACATTTAAGTAGTGATGACATCCTGAGAACTTACCTGTGAAACGTGCAATTATCAGGATTGTTTATATGATTTATATCACAGGCCCTCACGGAAAAAACAGCCATTGTATTTAACAGTTATAATGTTTAATGTATAGTGCTAAGCATGTCAAATGCTAAAAATATATATAAAAATATCTAAATAGTTATAATCATATAATAAACAAGATTTATAACACAAATAAATCAAAAAACCGTGAAGATAGTTTTAAGCTTGGTGTCTGCTGACTACCTGTCATTCAAACAGCTTACAATGACATTAGATTCGCTTTCCCCTTCCATCTTGCGATATTGCCGTATAAGATTTTCTTCTCGCTCACACGCTTTGGTGATCTATACGTATATACTATATCTATGGTACAAGCTAAGACAGTGATGGAATCGTCTACACTATAAAATTTAATTAAATGTACCTACCTATTAGATATGGAATTTTAAAATATCTAACATTTGATTTGGGATCCAAAACAAACCAAAATCAAGTTAAACGCAGAATTCAGGCCCCAACCCCTCCTAATCCTCTTCTTATTATCCTCACACATCCTATCCCCTGTCTTACAGTTGAAGACGTACCAGTGATGCCTCTGGTGTAGCTAACGTGTATAGGCTACGGTAACTGCTTACCATCAGGTGAGCCGTATGCTTGTTTGCTACCACACAGAGTACATGTTTATAACTGAGCCTATGTAAGAAAATATAAAAGATGCATCGCAACTAAACTATTTGTTATATTATTTCCATTCATTCCATTCATCAGCCTTTCCACGTCCACTGCTGGACATAGGCCTCCCCAAGATAACGCCACAACGTCCTACGCGCTCATATGGTATAGTGCCGTAATCGCCACGCTTGGCAGGCGGGTCAGCGATTGCAGTGGATGTTGTTAATACTCGAGGGAGTGCTGCTGCCCACTCCCCCGGTATTCCCTCAGCCGGCTCTTATGACTCCCATGGGTGGAGAGGGGTGGGACAATTCTAAAGCCGGTCCCACACGGCGGTTTGTTATATTATTTTCTTGCAATTAATAGTGTTTAAAGGGGTTTAAGTAACTTAGGAGAGCTCCATAACACTGGAGCTTAGCCTGCCTGTTTATTGGCGTTGTGTAGCGGGCATTTGTACTCTGTGATAATTGTAACATATTCCATTTTCAAGTGCGCGAATATTCTGCACAAGACAAAACAAAATTTTTTATGCTCAGACTAAAAACTAAATTTAGTCTGAGGTTTTATGTTTTAAATTTATTTTTTTAACCAGCTACCTATATTTTTAAGGAAAAAAAATACCAGCTTTAGGGTCATAGACTAAGTATACTACTGGACGGAGCCATAGCGCAGTTGCTGTTCTGTATTCAGTTGTCAAACACAGTATTGTTATTTCTGTCTATTGTTCGAAGTCTCAATAGGAGTAAAAAAGATAGCTTATAAACCCGTCACCCAAAGACGTTAAGTATGATGTGTTATCGAGATTAGCAGTCAGGAGCAATTGTCAGGATGGCTGAATTGGTAAAGCATCTGGACGGTATCCAGAAGATGCAGGTTCAAATCCTGCTCCTGACTGTTATTTTCGATTTCACATTTTTTCACTTTGTGTTTAATGTATAGTGCTAAGCATGTCAAATGCTACAAATATATATAAAAATATCTAAATATTTATAGGGTTTGCGTCATTATTAGGTAAAATCTTAATTGTAAAATTAAGTTTACCTGGTCGGTATAATGTATGAAAATACTTCCGACAGATGGTGCAGGCGTCACCCAAAGACGTTAAGTATGATGTGTTATCGAAATTAGCAGTCAGGAGCAATTGTCAGGATGGCTGAATTGGTAAAGCATCTGGACGGTATCCAGAAGATGCAGGTTCAAATCCTGCTCCTGACTGTTATTTTCGATTTCACATTTTTCACTTTGTGTTTAATAGCTTATAAAACTTTGGCAATGACGTACTGTATGTGAAATCTGTGTCACACACTGACCGACTAGTAGGTCAAAACATTGCGATTTGGTGCATCATAAAAGTGAAATACTATAAAGTCCTATTGAAGTTGCTAAATATCTTGTACGCTAGTGAAAATATATCGTGTGTGGCTTTCTTTTGTTCATCCAGAACGACGCAAGGAGGTGTAAAGAATCCAAATTTGTAATTTCACAGGTAAGTCTATATCAGCTATTTTCACCTTAAATCACGACGAAACCCAATAAAAATTCAAAAGATATTGGAAGATTTAGATGTTATCAATATGATTACATTATTATACATTGATATAAAAACAAGTTTATTAGTTAAAATTATTAAAATAATATCCATTGTTTTAGGTGCCCTTTGTAGTGATGTAGACAATAGTCACTTACACTTTATCGATAGTTCAACCAACTGAATTGAACATTTGCTTTTTTATGGTTTTATAAAGTTTGTTCTCTTTTATAGGTTTCCAAAATAGCCTGAAGTTATAAAAGCGTGGATCAAGTCCATAAGAAGAGAAAACTGGGAGCCAAATAAATATTCCCGCCTATGCTCTGAGCATTTTGAACAATCTTGTTTTATTTCTGGTTTAAAAATAATGAAAGTAAAATCTGATGCAGTACCAAGTATATTTAAAGGATATCCTAATTGTTATATCTAACAGAGTGCACGTTACACCATTCATCCGTCCATCCATCAGCCTTTTAAAAGTCCGCTGCTGGACATAGACCTCCCCAAGAATGGGGGATAGCGCCCTAATCGCCACGCTTGGCAGTCGGGTTGGCGATCGCAATGGATGATGTTAATACTCGAAGGAGTGATGCTGCCCACTCCCCCTGGTATTGGTCGGCTCTTACGACTCCCATGGGTGGAGAGGGGTGGCACAATTCTAAAGCCGGCCTCACACGGCACGTTACACTAGGATCCTATACTATTCGCGGAAGGAGGTGGCGGAGAGGGCCCGGGAGGAATCCTCCTTCGCGGACCCGACTCGCCGCCGGCGCGTGGGATGGCGTGCGCGCGCTTACCTGCGCCTGATGCCGCCCTAGCCGAGGCTGCGGACGGTGGGGTCGGGGAGTACCCTGCCGTCCGCGGAAGCCTACCGCGAAGGTGTGACACCCAAGTGCGCGAGGCGTCGCTCAAGAGAGGGTGCCTGAAGGGGCTGCCGCCTGCGGATCGCGGTCGAAACGACGCGATACCCGTGATCCGCCGTAGCAAGGGCGGGTGGAGGCGCATGGTGGGCTTTTAGTGGGTGAGAGCCCCACACTACCCCGTTGTCTGCCCGGGCAGTGTGCGGTAGCACATTTTTGCCCACTTAAAATAAAAAACAAAGGATCCTATACTACATATATACTTTTATAAAGCTGTAGGTTAATAGGCGTCTGAACACAAAACAATCTTTTTAGTTTTTTGTCTGTTTGTTCGTTCGCGCATCACGCACAAATTACTGAACGGATTTTGATGCAACTTATTTTATTTGATAGCTCTTGCTCTGCTCTCAACTTTTTTAATTAGACTTAGAACTGGTATACATTTTATCCCGCTACTATATCGCGATCCTGAGATATAATTATATAGCTTTACCGCTATGGAAATAAAATTTAAAATTATTGATTTAATCTAACTTTAACCAGGCAGTAAACGTACAATAAAAGATAGTACTGGTAGTCTGGTTGTCGATAATCGACATCGTGGCATCATTCTCCACAACACTAGATTACGCACACATAAAAAGCACACAACGACAAAATGTCAAACGCACACATAAAAAATTGACACGCATTTGAAGCTAAGACTCCGTCCAGTGTATTATTGGTCCGGGGTTAGGGTTCATAGCAAAACGTCAGTATATTCAATTGATGGTGTAGCTAAGGTTGCCCAAATAGTATTTAGTACTGTTTTTTCTTATTGAATTGCCCATAGTTATTTTTATATCCTCCCGTCTCTTCCAGACGCTCTCTTACGTCGTAACGACGCCGTAAGAGAGGGAGCAGGTATGAAATAAAGTATTGGTGTAAAGATACGAAAGGGAATGCTCCGATGGTTCGGACATGTGGAAAGAATACCGGAAAAGCGACTGGTTAAGAAGATATACAACGCGAAAATGGAAGGATGTAGGTACCGAGGGAGTCAAGCGTGTATGAAAAGAATTATGAATGTTGAGGAAGCGAGAGATGTATACAAGAATAGAGCCTTTTGGCATTGTGTTCTCCCTGCCTACCCCGAAAGAGAGATGGCGTGATAATAAGTAAGTAAGTTTCCTCTATAACCACTGAGAAAAATAAGCACAGCAATGCCAGGGAAAGACAACTGTAAACCATGTTAGGCAGTAAATAGGCTGTACCCCTGATAGTTTATAATTTATTATTTACCACCATAGACCGAAGCTTATATGCCCTAGCTAACAGTAAAAAAAAACTAAAGCTAACTCGGCAGAAGTTTACCGCCAATGTGCGCTAATATATTATTGCGCGTATAATCCTCGGGTGCTTCTCCGATCCCAACAAAACCTCCATTAAATAGTGACAAACATACACGTGCAGCCATGTTCAGTTTTAACACAACAAGTTAAGGCACTTTTTTAATTTTTGGGGTTATATGAGGTTTGTTTAAACTTGTTGCACATGATTTTGAGTTTCATACGTTTAGTTTTGCAGTTCGTGGAATTGTGGTAGGTACTTATATAGATTTAAACTTGGGATTTTTTGAGACTTAGGTATTGAATAACAAATTATTTGTGAAAGTGGAAAAAGGGATAAAGTAGGTAGCTGAGCATGTCAAGTGCAGATCAAAATACTTATGTATTATATCATATTTAAAGGGTACCCGAAAGGGTAATGTAACATAGTTCCAGTGGCCCGCCAATAAAGGCGGAGAGACGGCACACGGCGAATTTATTTAGTGGGTGAGGGCCCCACACTACCCTGTTCGTTAACGGAGTGTGCGGTTAAATACATTTTTCCCGCCTTAACAAAAAAAGGTATTATATCATATTACCAATGAAGTAATGTCACATAGTTCCAGTGGTCTGCCAACATAGGCAAGAGCACGGCGGGTTTATTTAGCGGGTGAGGACTCCACACTAACCTCCCTGTTCGCTGCCCCGAATGACGGGGTGTGCGGTTAGGTACATTTTTTCCGCTTTAACAAAAAAAAGATAATATATCATAGTACCCCATGGGTATAGTGGTATTACTATGCTGTTTCTAACTACACTCAGGATCCAATATCAACCACTGATATTTTGATAAGATACCAGTATATGAAGGCGGTAGCTGTTCATCCAGTTGCATGAGGTTAACCTTCTATGATGCAAAATGGGTATATCACTCAGAAGACCCCACGGTTAGGAGTTTCCAATACCGGCGAGCGTATATAAAGAGAATTATGAATGTTGAGGCAGCGAGAGATGATAATCTGTTCTCTCTGTCTATTTTTTTTGTTGAGGCGGGAAAAAATGAACCTAACCGCACACCCCGTCGGTCGGGGCAACGAACAGGGTAGTTTCCCCCCCCCCCCTCATCCACTATATAAACCCGCCATGCTTTATTGGGGGGCCACCGGGACCATATTACATTCCTTCAGTGGTCACTATTCTCTCTACCTACCCCTCAAGGGAGATGGCATGATGATAAAAGTACGTAAGTACAACTCTTAGCGATGCGAGAAAAGCCATGATATTTTAAAATTAAAAAACACACCATATTGTGCAGTATATTAGGACTTTTTTTTTTATTGTGACAAATAACAGTTATACATCGTATATTATATACTTAAACTGATATAAGTACAAACGTAAATGCATAACCCACACAATGTCCTCAACTACGAATAATATTATTATTCGTATATCCTCAAAATATTAATGATACCTACTTTGATTTTTTTAATAACGCATGCGTGTTTCAAATACTGCTGCTATAAGAATAATGATAAAAAAATAAAGACAGATTCAGAAAAAATTTAAAACGAAAAGAATTTGATAACTTATATTTTTTTTAGTATATCAATTACAGCCCTATTGAACATAGGAATTAGTTTTGCACTTTCCATTGTTAAGCAAGGCACGCGCACCACAGGATATATCTGATTAGCAGGTAATATACATAGTCTGTTACAGCCTTATAATAGTACAGATAGATAGATTACATCGATACGGCCATGCTATTTCACGGTATTAGTTTTGTGGGAGAACTAATACCAAAAAAAAACATTTAAGTACTCTGTTTTAGGCGTTGTTAAAAAAAGTTAATTGAAAGGAGATCTATATCAAAAATAAATTCCTACCTATCTCTAAAGGAAAGCCAGTGGCATATAAAAAAAGTATCGTAAACTTTTGAAAATACTGTAATATATCTCCTATCTGGTGGCAATCCCAACGGTTGGTAGTTAATAATGAAATGTGGCACGGCTGAGGAATCAATTAATATTGATTGAGACGCCGAGAGCCGTCTCGAGGGACGCGCTCGCGTTTCTTATCGACGAGTTAGATAATGATGGGGATGTAAGGATGTTTTTTTACGACGATATCAAAAGTGATAAATAAGTGATATAATATATAAAAACGGTACAATATACGAATTACTATGTACTAACTAACCCACAATCGCCAACCCGCTCATATGGGGGAATAGTGCCGTAATCGCCACGCTTGGCAGGTGGGTTGGCGTTCACAGTGGATGTTGTTAATACTCGAGGAAGTGCTGCTGCCCACTCCACCGGTATTCCCTCAGTCGGCTCTTACCACTCCCATGGGTGGAGAGGGGTGGGACAATTCTAAAGCCGGCCCCACACGGCATATAACTAATATTAGAAAGACAAATATGTAAAATAAAAATTAGTGTTAAATTACATTTATAATATTAGATATAAAAATTAAACAAATTAATTAAAAGACTAAACAACTATCACCGAGTAGACACATGAGGCAACAAATCTAAGAAATTATTATCATAATATTA
The DNA here is from genome assembly GCA_948253155.1 of Leucoma salicis. Taxonomy (NCBI): domain Eukaryota; kingdom Metazoa; phylum Arthropoda; class Insecta; order Lepidoptera; family Erebidae; genus Leucoma; species Leucoma salicis. The sequence goes on from OX411804.1 coordinate 1,528,642, forward strand.
GGCGAGACTACTAAAAAATATTTTAAATGAATGTTATTTTAAATAATAAAAAAAAAGATGTTAAAGATTACTTTAATAGGAACCTGAGATATAACCGAAAATCTAGCTTTTGTCTGCAGTGCTTTGGCATTTCAAAATTAGCTATTTTTAATTTTAATAATATTCTATAGTTCAATAATAGCAAATTGCACATACTCGTAAATGTGGGTTTTCAAAACTACGTTTACATTGAATTGAATAAACTAATTATTAATTTATACATTTCAAATGATCCACATATAATATGTAACAAATTGCTTCAGATTGAGCTTCATACATAGAAGATGAATATTTAAACCACCTTGACGTTCAAACCTTTGCACCATAAAGGAGCATTGATATCTACTGACATATGAACTATACAGACATTATTAGGCGTAATACGGAGCTAACGCTCGTGAAGTAACACATCAAAAAAAGTTTGAGATCACTAGAAAAAATGCTGTATTTTTTAAAATCTCCCCCTATAAAAGAAAAGTGCTTAAGTGATATCTTTTTTAAAAAGAAAATAACTTTATTGAAAGTAAAATATTAACTATTTTTAATTATTTTACAAATAAAAATTTGTTTTGAAAATTATATGCAATTGTGACGAAATAAATGAACGAAAACGACGAACTAAGAAACATTAGTAAGAATTTATTACGGAATTGTTTTTATTTAGTACAAGATAACTCCTGCCCTAGTCGAACACAAGCAGCAATCCTCCTGGTCATGCTAAGAATCAAGTTCTTATTTTAGTGGCATTGATTGTTGTGTCGCAGGCAGTCAACAGTCTGATGTAACGTTTCTGGGCAGCAGTCAGTGGATTAAAAAGAAACCAAATAAAAGAAGCTTGACCATTTAGACTATGTATGCAAAGCGCGGGAAAACGTGCCTAACCCTGTAGTTCGGAGCAACGGGTAGAGTAGTGAGTCCTTCATCCACCAAATAAACCCGCCGTGTGCCATCCCGCCCTCTGTATTACCGGACCGCTGGAAATGTATGACATTAATTCAGTGGGCACTTTTTCGTTAACGCCTCCTTAGGTACATTTTGTCCCACCTTACCAAACGTAAAAAGAATGGTAAAGTACTAACAAAACAGAACGTAGAATTCATAGATTCTTATACATCTAGCGAATAACCTGTCATTTATTTTTATTATTAGAACATATTTTTATACAACAACCTTTAGTGTATTAAATAATATTATAAATGGGAAAGAGTTATTTTATTTGGTTGTTTGCTAAGGTTTCATGTCGTAACTACTAAAGCAATCGTTATGAAACTTTGTATATATATATAATCTGGAGCCTGGAGTTTGTAATATAAGAAACTCTACATAAATCTTCTTAAAAGTTGGTTGGTACCGAGGGAATATATCCTTGGCTGATGCTGATGCGTATGTGGACACAACAAACTCTTGTATCTATATGAAATAATACTTCTGTATACGTAATGTGTACACATATGAACACTCCCTAAAGCTAGTTAATGAGACACTCAAATGCGTCCAATTAGAGGTGTTGAAACTCTGTTACTGTTTATTATGCGCTGTAATATGCTTTACACTTCAATCGTATTACACGGTGTCTGCATACTCGCTATATTTCTATGTATAAATATACTCTATCTTACTACAGAATCCTTCTCAAACGGTTGTCAAATAAAACGCTGTATCTTTGTGTTTAGCAGGCAGAAACAATATTAGCAAAGCTTCCACTTTAATTTCCATAAGAAAATAAAAGCGCGCACTGTTTGTCTTTCAAGATCTTTCGGCGAGACCTACTAAGGTACTATTACTACGTACAAAATACTAAATTTTAATGAATTATATAAATTATTTACATCTTAATCAGACGACGAGGCTAGCGCTGTTGACAAATCTAATTAATTTATGAATCAATCAATGTATTGCAGGCAGTGGACTGCAATGGCTGATATAAGCCTCTAACAATTTACTTAGCTGGATGGTTGCCTTGGATAGCAACTTACTTATATATAGAAATAGTGATATGTTGATATACCAAAGTACTTAATTGGTGTACTGATAATAAAATGTCATTGAATATAGATAAATGTTTCACTATCACGTTCACACGAAATCGTAATGTAATTAAGTCTCAATATTATGTGGGTGCGATAAATCTACAAGAAAAGACAGAACGGGATTTAGGAGTCTTTTTTGATTCTAAATTAACTTTCCTACCCCATATAGATAGCGTCATTAACAAATCCTCTAAAATGCTGGTCTTTGTCATACGTAACGGTAGACTTTTTCAAAAAGCAGCCACTAGAATAGCTATTTACAACACTTATGTACGAAGGCTTCTTGAATATTGTTGTGTTGTTTGGTCACCACAATATAATGTGCATCAACTCAGAATAGAACGCATCCAAAAGCGGTGAGACACGTTGCTTTTTCTTCTAAGCTGCATAAACAACTTCGTTCAACACAAAACAAATTGCGATATTTTGGTATGGATAGTCTATTGGTACGTAGACAATTACAACATGATGTTTCTTTTAAAAATATTATAGAATATATTTAACTGTCCATCACTCCTAGGATCATTTAATTTGCGTGTTCCACGTCGCGTGCCTAGGAGTGTGCTTGCTAATTCAGAATTATTGCACCAACCATTTGCTAGAACTAATCTTAAACAATTTGCCACCGTTTCCTGTTTATCCAAAGCATACAATGCAAAATGCATATTTAACGATGAAATTCCAACTTTAAAAAAAGTTGTGTTAACATTGTATAGGAGTCGTTACATGAACTAAGTAAGCATCTTTTCTATTTATAGAGTTATGTTGTTATACAAATAGATGAGCTAATTGTTATTATTATCACTTGTGTCTTTAACTTTCCTTTTTCTCTTTTTTCGTTATTGAACTATTATTGTATTAACTATTAATTGTCTCTGCCGTGTGGGGCCGGCTTTAGAATTGTCACACCTCACTCCACCCATGGGAGTCGTAAGAGCCGACTGAAGGAATACCGGGGGAGTTGGTAGCAGCACTCTCTCGAGTATTAACAACATCTACTGCGATCGCCAACCCGCCTGCCAAGCGTGGCGATTACGGCACTATCCCCCATATGAGCGAAACACATGCTGTGGCGTTCTCTTGGGAAGGCCTATATCCAGCCGTGGACTTCGAAAGGCTGATGGATGGATGGATGGATATATTAATTGTCAATTAATTGTTGTTATTACCTATCTTCATTTTTCCTTTTTTTTTTTTCTTAAAGATCTTATTACGATATAGCTTCCGATGCATGTGGTGACACCTTAAAAAGTTGTGCATTTAAGTTTATATTTTTGTATTATAATTATGTTGTAGCATTAACATAATGTAGCAATTACTGGTTGTCCAAATAAATAAATAAATCAAAAAGTCCACGCGGACCTAGTTGCGGACGCAGAATCTAGTAGGTATATAAAACCCAAAAGCGTTCTTTCTACTTTGCATTTGCCAAATCGCGGTATTCAATAACTGATACCAAATAATATATTTTCTCGATTCGAACTCATTTTAAAGTCATAGTTATAATCGTCTGCCCTCAACCATGGTAGCGTTCATATTCTCATTTGCATTTGCGAAGATAACTTCAGCCAAAGAAATGTCAGCATTAATTCAGCACTTATATTATGTTTATATATTATGTTTTTATTTTTTTTCATTTACTTACTACGTTCTGCCCGCGAGTTCGTTCGTGTAGACTTCAGAATATAAATTCATCACTCTACGACACTCTAATTATCTCTATGTATAAATAACTGCCACGGGAACCATAAATTTTTTTGAGATGATTTTTTTCATTTTTGCCTTTTATATCCTTTCTAGGCTCCAGACTATATATTATACAAAATTTCATAATAATTAGCTCAATAGTTACAAAGTAAAAAACAAAATCACTTTCGCAATTATAATATTTATCCATCCATCCGTCAGCCTTTCGACGTCCACTGCTGGACATAGGCCTCCCCAAGAGAATGCCACAACGAGCGGTCCTGCAGCGACCGCGGTTGTCGGTTCGTCGAGCGATGTGGTCTACATTGCCACTTCAGCATGCCCTGTCACTCCAGTTCTTTTATAATATTAGTCAGAATTATTATACTCGTTTACTTTTTCTTTTTTGCTATTAATAGCAGATGAGCCATGGCCCACCTGATGGTAAGTGGTAACGATAACTATGCTATACTGCAGTGATAGTGGTAAAAAAGACTGCAAATATATTAGTATCGATAAACACAAAGTGTGAAAATGTGAAATCGAAAATAACAGTCACGAGCAGGATTTGAACATGCATCTCCTGGATACCGTCCAGATGCTTTGCCAATTCAGCCATCGTTACAATTGCTCCTGACTGCTAATTTCTATAACACATTCATTCTTAATAGCTGCCTCGTCGCAGCAGCAGTGGTGACACCCCGGAGTCGCTTCCCTCCTTACGGCTATGTGCAGATATCTGCATAAGCAACCGTGCCCCGACAGTACCTGCACTAGTCGGAACCTGAGATATAACCTAAAAACTAGCTCATGGCTGCGGCACAGCCGCAGGCAAAAGCTAATCTAAAATAAACGTGAAGTGGAGATTTGGAATCACCGTTGGGTGACTGCGATAGCTTAGTGGTCCAAAGCACTTCCCCGGATTGGATAGGACACAGGTCCGAATACTGCTCGCAGTAAAGTTCCCTTTTTTTCCACCTTCACAAATAATTTGTTCTAAGTAGATGAGCATGTCAGGTGCTAAAATACAGATCAAAATAGATTGATAATATTATGTTTATACTGGTATGATTATGATTGAACCCACGATACATACCAAAGAAGATGTTTAGTCGCTACGCCATAAAGAAGTTAATAGTAATGTTATTGATTTGAAGCATTATTATGTATTCTGTATCCAAAGCAATGATATGAAAATTTCTTATTCAGAGAAGCCAACTCGGATACACTTACAATAGAAAACAAAAAAGTATGAACATGTTTAAACCAGGTTTTCCTTACTTTCAGTGACGAGATTAATATTAAAATTCTTCACACGAACTTATAATTATATATGAATCGATGGTGTGAGTTACCCTAAATACCGGGATCTATAAGACCCGAATTATTTACAGCTTAAATATATTCCACTGTTGCAGAAATTAACATTTACATCGAGGTCTTACCCTTTTTTTTTTGTTTAGGCGGGAAAAAATGTACCTACCTAAACGCACACGCCGTCGTTCGGTGCAACGAACAGGGTAGTGTTGGGCCCTCACCCACTAAAGAAACCCACCGTGTACTGTCTCTCCGGCAGTATAGGCGGGCCACTGGTCTATGTTGCATTACTTAAGTGGTATCGAGGTCTTAGCCTAGCTGTGCTCTTGCTGCTCGAACGATCAGCAATGTTATGCAGCTCTTGTCCAGCCGACATCAAATGAATGGTGATATATATTTATGATCACCTATTTATGAAGATATCATTTTTGTCCGTGTGGACGGACTAAGAATACAAGTGCCACCACCCCATTCTTTCCCACGAGTATCATATGAGGCGACTAAGGGAAGTAAGCAATTATCATCCATTGCATGACTGGTGGTAGTGCTGGGTACCAAGTGGGAGTAAATACTCACTTGGTATCGGGTCCGAGCGGGTTGGTACCACCATCTCCCGTGTGACCGGCCATGAAGCACATCGTTGCGTTTTGGCTGTTGTTGTTGTTTGTTTATTCTTTAATGAAATGGTGAGCAACGGCTTGGCCATACTCTGGGTATAGTTGAGTCCATGAGCGACGGTTACCATTTACCATCAGATGGGCCGTGGCTCATCTGCCACCACAGGCAATAAAAAAAAATATCCTCCATTCTTCAAAAGGCAAGCAATAGAGTTAGTAGAGTGATTAAAGCAAAAATTTGTGGTAAATCTTTGCCTGTCCCAGCATGTATGGGCCGGCTTGATAAGGAAAGTACCACCCTCTCACAGAAAATCAGTATAAAACAACGGTAGCTTAGGTATTCCTACTGTTCCAGTATGGTTAATAAGAACGCCGGAGGAGATATCCTATCCTTACTACCCTTCTTCTCCACCTCCCAAGCTATTCCTTGAAGTTGGCGACGCGCAAGTGATGCCTCAGGTGTTACTAGCGGTACTACGGTAACCGCTTACCATTAAGTAGGCCGTAAGCTTGTTTACCACTCGAGTAGTATAAAAATAGGTCCCCGTTGTCAAATAACCTCCTTGCAGACGTTACAGAGTAATCATAAGTTTTCAGAATCCTATATAAAAATGTGACTACGATCATACTCAGAAGATCAGAAGCCGATCCCAGTAAAATAAAAGCTAATATAAATAGTCTTTATGAAGTTACTCGGTATAATATATTACGAAATAAAACTACTTATATACCTGCCTTCCTCCAGAGTGTTGTGGTTGGTGATTCCCACACAGGAAAATACTTTGTGTGATCAAAAAAATGGTTGTTTTGAGTCTGGGTGTACTTTATGTCCGTGAAATTGTTTGTTTTAGATGCGTAAACTATAAATTCAGCAAAATACAAATAAAATAAAAATTGTATTATAATATATTATTATGCCGAAGTAGAAAACCATGTCGAATCCGAAAGCGAATTACAGTTTTCTCTTTCATTTGGTATCAAAATTATGCAAAGTGCGGTTTTGTTTATTGAAAACTAACTTAACGGAATTTATAATATTTCAACCAGTTCATACTCAAAATGTTTCTCATTATTTCTATATATAACAAAACTAACGGAAATTCGTATGTGATGGACTATGAATACAAAATGACACCGCGGGTGTTGTACGAGATCAGGGAACTAAGTAATTATCACCCATTGCATTACGGGTACCGACAGGGAGTGCTGACTTGGTATCTCCGTCTGTCGTGAAGCACTTCAGCGTGTTGGTTGTCGCGGGAGATCCGTCTATTTATTGATTCCCATCCACAAAATAAAGTGGTGAGCAGCAGCTTGATAGTGTTCTAAGTATTTAGATATTTTTATATATATTTTTAGCATTTGACATGCTTAGCACTACTATACATTAAACACAAAGTGAAAAATGTGAAATCGAAAATAACAGTCCTGCCTGTCGGATGACAATAACAGTCACGAGCAGGATTGCTCGTGACTGTTATTTTCGATTTCACATTTTTCACTTTGTGTTTAAGTGTTCTAAGTATTTTTGAATCATGAGCGACGTTTACCATTTTCCATCAGACGATCTTGGCTCGTCGGCCCCCATATGCAATAAAGCAATATTTATCAACATCGTTATAATATGTTTTCAATATTGTTGCATGTTTCGAATAAACTACACTATTATATGCAAAATATAACACGCTGAGGAAGCCTCATGAGGCGATGTATTACGTGAATGACGTAAATACATTGCGTGCTTTTGGTATTTAACGAAATCAATCCACTTTAGTGATTAGCCTATATTTTTGTAGAATCACTAGCTCTTTATTTAGACGTATTAAATGCAAGTAGACCTTGAGTTCATTGACGATATCTGTTAAAAAATCAACACAGTTAACGCGCGAAAAAAAAATAAACAAGACATAATGCGCACGCGTTGAAGAAATAGCTAATTACTGTGGAAATTTTCATCATAGATGGGGAAATCGCGTCATATAAAATGTATTTAGGAAAATGTACGGGTTATATCCCCATTAGCGTAGAAGATAATTTGAAAATAATTTCTAGAAAACTTTGGTTGAATCCATCGATGTTTATTTTCTCAAAAATAGTTATAAGTATGCTAACTTAATCCACATTGAAGCATTATTTATTAGATACTAGCGATCTTTAATGTTTACTCATGGTGTAGTAAGCAATATTATTATGTACGGCATTTTAACACTTATTTATTTATGATAGTGCTGCTTCTAAGAATAGTAAATAAAAATACCTACGCTACCCCTCTGTAAAGTTCAGGCAAAATTGGTAAAACCGTTTCGGAGATTATTTAAACAGACAGCTGATCAAAAATGTTAAAAATTGTTTTTGACATTACAAATAATATTCTGGCAGTGGTTACATGTTGTCAGCGGTCTCAGTAAATACTCTCCAGCGTTGCGCTAAGATCGGTAGCTATTCCCTGGATAGTGGAGGTTAGATAGGGAATCGCTGCGTCTAAATACTGGTAGTTCATTCAAAAATTAAGTTATGCGGATGACATGGTGCTGCTGACCCCAGCTGTAAGTGCCATGAGAAAATTATTAGCCATATGTGAAATATATAGCCACAAACATGGTCTAATTTACAACTGCCTAAAAAGTGAGTACTTGGTCTTCGGAGCCTCTGGTAAATGTCCATCTAATGTGCCCGCTCTTAAACTCAACGGTGTTGAGTTGAAGCGGGTACAAAGGTTCAAATATCTTGGACACTATCTTACCGAAGGCCTTGAAGATCAAGTTGACATCGAAAGGGAGCGGCGAGCCTTGGCGGTTAGAAGTAGTATGCTGGCCCACAGGTTTGCACGTTGTAGTGAACAAATTAAAGTCACATTATTCAAAGCTTTCTGTCAGAATTTTTACACGTGCAGCCTGTGGTTCAGATATACGAAGAAATCGATCGGTGCCCTTCGCGTACAATATAATAATAGTTTTAGGATTTTATTAGGACTGCCCCGTTTTTGTAGTGCCTCAAACATGTTTACTGAGGCGAGGGTCGATGGCTTCCACGCCATATTACGTAAGCGGCTTACCTCCTTAATAAGCAGAGTTCGGTGTAGCACCAATAGCATCCTACAGGTTATTGCGGGTAAACAGGATTCAAACATCCTGAAAGCATTTATTCGTGCCCATGTGACTTAATTTGTAATTTATATGTATATAACTAATAATTAATACTTAACGCATTGTACGGACTCTGTTCGAAATAAAACTTATTATTATTATTATTATTAAAACTGATCAGATCGAATATGAATTCCAACAAATCTTTGAATTAGGCTAGGAAGATGAACATGATGATATTTAAATTGATGAAAACTCTGCAATATTAAAACATGCTTGAGACATTACGAACAAAGATTGGGGCTCAAATATTTGAATCGATCTATCAGTCATTCCCAATCCTAAACATAGACCTCTTCCAACTTACTCCACGACGTGCTGTAGATATTCATTTATTACAATTTTTAAGGTTACTTCCTTACCTCGTTGTACCAATGATAATTACTACTAACCGCTCGGTTCCGGATCCGTACCACTGAAGTAATATCCACAGTTCCAGTGGTCTGCCAATACAGGCGGAGAGACGGCACACAGCGGGTTTATTTAGTGAGTGAGGGCACTACCCTAGTCGTTGCCCCGAACGAGAAGTTGTGCGGTTGCGGTAGAGTCATGCTTATCCCAGCACGAATGGCCGGCTCGATAGGGGAAGCACCACCCTCTCACAAAAAATCAGCATGTAACAACCCGGTAGTTATTCCTACCGTTGTGTTCCGTATGGTGAGTGAGAGTGCCGGAGGCCCAAACCCCTCCCTATCCTCTTCTTATTATCCTTCCTATCGTCTCCTTATTCTTCATATCCACCTCCTATCCCTTTCCTTGGAGATGGCGACGCGCGAGTAATGCCTCTGGTATTGCTAGCGTCTATAGGCTACGGTAGCCACTTACTATCAGGTGTGTCGTATGCTTGTACGCCACCCATGTAGTATAAAAAAAGGTGCATTTTTTCCCGCCTTAACAAAAAAAAAAAGAGTCCCGGGTCTGAATTCTAGTAGTGCAAAAAGATGTGGATAATTTTTTTACATTCCAATCTAAGCCTCATTCTCAGTGTGCAATGACATGATTGTAATTTATTTATTGACTGCAATTTTTGATGTGAAACATCTAATGCGGAGGGAGGGTAAAATCGGCTGTTAGCGTGGCAACGCTTTTATTTTACTTGTCCCGTTCAAATTTTGCAAGTTAAATTTGACACACTTTCCGGTTTCCGATTGAGCTGAAATTTTACAAGCATATGTATAGCGCGTGACAATGCAATATTATGATAACATGGAGCTGATCTGATGATGGATCTGGAAGGTGGACATAGGAATTCTGAATGAATGGAACGGAATGAAATGGTGCAGCCCCATCGAGTTTGGGCTCGTTTGATTCGTCTTGACGAGTACTTTGCCTCTAGATGGAATCCAGGGTCTGATGATGTAGCCGGAAGGTGGCTACAGTAACTCTATAACGAAACGACCCAACCTCATCGAGTTTGGACACGTTTTATTCGTCTTGATGAGTACTTTATCGTTAGATGGTATCCAGGGTCTGATGATGGAGCTGGAAGGTGGCCACAGTAACTCTGTCATGAAATCACGCAACCCCATCGAGTTTGAAATCGTTTGATTCGTCTTGACGAGTACTTTGTCTTTAGATGGTATCTAGGGTCTGATGATGGAGCTAGAAGGCGGCCATAGGAACTCCGTTATAAATCGACATAATTCCATTGAGTTTAGGCTCGAATGATTTGTTTTAATGAGTATTTTGTCTCTAGATGGTATGCAGGGTCTGACAATGGAGCTGGAAGGTGGTCACAATAGCTCTGTAATGAAACGACGCAACCCTATCGAGTTTATACTCGTTTGATTCGTCTTGAGGAGCACTTTGTTAAGTTATGATCGATATATATGATATGGCACGCCACTTGATTGCCATCCTGTTAGTAAAAAAAAATAACTAGTAATTATCCTGTTTCTTAATAATTTATTTACTTCAAAACCACAAAATTAAAAAAGAACAATTATACTAATTCTTTTGCATATCTTCTTTTTTAAATTCTTCTTTAGGACATCGGTTATCTTTCCATTCGTTGAGGTTTATTTGAGGGATGTTTTGACATGGGGTTGGCATATTTCTGGAAAAAGTTGATAATAATATTATGATAATAGTATTACTGGTATTATTCATAATTTTGGTACAATAACGAACAATTTTATAAAATTCTTATATTATTAGTAGGATTAGTACAGTGGGAAATTATAAAAAATTTCAACACACTACAACCATGTATACTTATAACAATACGTCATTATTTCATTCTATACATAATAATAGCTCAAAGGTCAGAGTCGTTTTCAAGCCTAGTTTTTGTAATATTTTTATTCATAGAAAGAAAGCACATCTTCAAAATTATATCACCAGCGTGTAAAGTGTTAGAAAATCTCTTCGGCGATTAGGTATCCTCACTATGTATTTCCTTCATAGTAAAATGATATTACATCAACATAGATTAATATTATTAATTTTTAGCAAAATCTGCATACCCAGCTCTTGTCCTGAGGAAACCATGAGGTTGTATATATTTAACGTGATCTCCGTCATCGCAGAGTATCCGAGATATGCTTGCTTTTCTGACTTCATTTAGCTGGTCTGCAATATACAACAGAAACTGAGAAAACCACTACGAGCCAGGCACGATACCACTATGGTACGTTGGAAAAAAAAACTGATACTCTCAAATGACTAAACAGATAACTAATTAATCATCACGCCATTTCCCTTGCGGAGTAGGCAGAGAGAACAGAGTGCCAAGAGGCTCTATTCTTGCATACATCTCTCGCTTCCTTAACATCCATAACTCTCTTCATACACGCTCGCCGGTTTCGGAGACTCCTGACTACACCTTCCTTCAATACATGACTGATTTGGTCTAGGTAGGTAAGTCTCGGTCTCCCCCTGTACCTGCATCCTAAACAGATTCTTGATAAAATCCTAGGTAACAATAATCACGATCGAGGTACATCATTTTCAAACAAAAAGCTTTGTCTCTCAAAAATCGAATCCGTTCAGCCGCTTGGAATTAATAATGCAGGCAGACATACAAATATGTACGTTTACGTCGGGTATTATCTATACAAATAAATAAAATTGAAATATCTGTTTATAATGTCTAAATAATAACTTTTTACAATACAAGAAAATTACCAATTTTTAAAGTTTTGTTTGTCTGTTTGTTTGTTCCGGCTAATCTCCGGAACGGCTGAACTGATTGATTTTTGACGTACTTACCACTAGCATATAGCTGTTATTAGGTACAAGGAGTAACTTAAGCTACTTTTATTTTGGAAAAACAATTAGGGTTCTGTTAAAAAAGCAAATAACTAAATTCCACGCGGACGAAGTTGTGGATAGCACCTAGTTAAAATTAAAAATAATATTTTTTATATTATAATATGTTTCAGTTACCAGGATTAGGTACCTATCCTTGTTCATCATCACGTAATAGGTAAAGTATCCCTATAATCTGAACGCTGGAATGGTTATAATAGAATACACTAAGGTTGTGTTCCCACTATATCGTTGACAGTTCGACACACGACGGTTTGTCATGCAGGTTAAATTAACCTTACCAATTTCAATGGAGGATTCACATATTACATGGATTCACATGTTTCGATTAACTGCTAACCACGACTTGCTTTTGCTGTGACGATAGATTGTTGAGAGAATGGAAACGGCTAGCACGACAATCGTAAAATGATAAATAACATCAAGATCTAATTGTAACGGCAAATCGTATGTGATTGTTGTGACTATTTATGATCACCACGATAAAAATATCGTCACGATCCAATGGCAACAACTAGATACGACCGTCATTTAACGATAAAGATTTTGACGACACAATGACGACAAATTAATAGTCGTTATACAGGAACAGCTAGGCACGATTGTTGATAAATTTATTTTCACGATACAGTGGGAATGTGGCCTAAATATAATAAGAACTAGCAAACCCAACAGACGTTATCATATCTGATCGTTGACTTGCCTGCTATAAGCTGACCCAGAAATCGTTTTTGATATTACAACATTTTGAGGAAGAAAAATAAACAAATGAAGTTCCCTTCGCCAAAAAATAATAATAAATAAGTCCTGAAAACCTGTCGTGGTACCACTTACCGGGTCCAACTGTGAATCTAAATGGAAGAAGAAAAAAATTATAGGTACAAATAATAGTCTCCTCACATAATGTTAAAGCAGCAGGAAAATCTCCATGTTCAAAGAAGTACTGGTCAGACATTCGCCACAGCAGCAGGTTGTTTACCATGATACAGTACAGCGTGGGTCCAACGTAAGCGCCGGGCAACCATCTCTCGATGTAAATCGCAACCATCAGTTCTACGTCATTTACATTATCGTAAACGCGCCTTAGGCTTTCTACTTTCTGAAACAAACATCATTTTAATATATCACGCTCTCACGCAGAAGAACTACCAAGACAAAAGTAAAGCAGGACATTTCAGACTTATCAAAAATATGTGCAACTTTTCACACAAGTTATGACTGCCAGCAAAGGAAAACTTAGTAATGAAACCAGCTTAACTAAAAGTTTGTAAAATCTGAATGATCCGAATCCGAAAGCTTGAATGTTTTCTCTTTTATTTGGTATCAAAACTATACCAAGTGCAATTTTGTTAAACATACATCTTTGTCAATAGTATCGTAAAAGTCTTCCCAATCTTGAGCGACACTGAGGCCGCAGATTTTACGATACTGGTTGTAAGGCTGAAATCCAGCTTCTCGACCCCTCATAAAGTCTGTTGCAGGCAGATCTGCAGCTGTTTGCAATCCACCAGCGTAACGCTGGGACAACTAAAAAAGTAGACAATAAATGTTAGGCGCAGAAGGAACACCTGTATTTTCACTGAAGAAGTTCTTATATTACCTGTGGGTCCATGGTATAGTCCAATTTTGCAGCACATTGTATGTACGAACCTTCCGTAAGATCAGCTTCAGTACCATTAATTGATAATATTCCTGAATGACCAACATCTTCTGTGGTCAGTCTGCTGCCCCGAAATACACCATCTCTGTACAAGCTTAGGAATAAACAAATGACGAGCTATCAGTATTAAAGTTACGTGCGCTGCAGCTATAGTTAAAAATGCATATTACTAATGTATGGCAAAGTTTCCCTCAATAACCATTTTGATCTTACTGTCGACAAAAAAAAAATTATTTGTTTAAGTTCAGTAAGTATATTATGAAGTTATACTAAATTATATTTATTAGGTACTATAAGCATTTTATTTAAATTGTTTAACCATATACCTACGAGTATAACAAGGAAATAAGGAGTTCTGGCAAAGTTATAACTATTTCGCGGCAAAGTAAGGATTTTGGCTTGGAAGGGCGGAAAATACTCCTTATTTTCTTATAAATATACATTTTTCATTTTTCTTGAGACAAAATTCTGAAGTCCCAGCAGACGTAGTCACCAGGAGAAGCTAGTATCTACGAGTATACTATACAATTCATAATTCTATATGCATTTAGATTTTCAATGCCGACCATGCCCTGATAGTCTATATACATAAAATTAAAACTGGTTAATCATTCGCATTTACACTATGGGATGTAAGTATTTATAATTTAAAAAAAACTAGCGTGCAATTATATAGGCAGCAAAGGTCATTTAGTTTAGTAGGCTACAATTAACTACAATAAACACACAAATCAGGATACATATCCATTAGGATGATGCATTTAATCTTACTCGAGTGCGCCTTGTTGGTACGTATGGAACCAGCGAATGCCAGTTGTGAACTCATGATAGACACCAGGCTCGCGGTGACGGTCAAAGTCGTTTACGTATCCAGAAGACTCGTAAATGATACCTTCTGCCAGAGCATTCCTGCGACCTACAAATGGTTAATTCCCATAAATACACGTATTCTGATTGTAATCTTGCCGCTCGAACGATCGCAGATGTGCTTCATCTATCTATACTATTATAAAGCTGTAACAGAGCTGTGTGTGTACATCTAAGATATTTGAGAAAAAATGAGTGTAATACACTATATAGGCGTGTCTAAACACAAAACATTTTTTTTTTGTTTTTTTTGTCTTTTTGTATGTTCGCGCATGACGCAAAAACTACTGAACGGATTTTGATGCAACTTATTTTATTTTACAGCTCTTGGTTAGACTTAAAAACATGTAAACAATTTATCCCGCTACTATATTGGGAACCTGAGACATAAGCTAAAAACTAGCTTTTGTCTGTGGAGTAGCCGCGGGTAGACTAGTTTGTGGATAAAACAACCAACTTTATTTCCGATTCTATATATTCGGTCGTTGGCTTGTGAGGTTATCATAATCAGTTCAGTTCCTGGTATTACCATGTTAATGAGGAAGTCATGGAAAGCAAAAAATAATCTTTTCAATGGAAAGCAAAAAATAATCTTTATTAGTAACGATGGCAGACGAGCCACAGCCCACCTGATGGTAAGTGGTAACCGTAGCTCATGAACTTAACTATACCGAGAGTATTGTCAATTTGTGCACCATTTCATTTCACAGATATGAAATGAAAGAATAAAGGGCTATCGTCTGCTACAACCAAAACACACTGACGTGCTTCACGACCAGTCACACAGGAGACGGTGGTACCAACCCGGTCGGGCCGGCAAGTGAGTACTCTCACTTGGTACCCAGCCCTACCACCAGTACCTCTTGATGATTTTGAGTCTTTATTATTACACTTAAAATATTATTACCTAAAATTTCGGGTATCAGCTCATAATAGTAGACGAATTGGTACTGAGCTATGTTGATCTGTCGCGCAGTCTCAAACAGTTTCGTGTCGTTCCAACAAGGGTTGAGTTCAGCCAATCTGCGAGCTAAACGGTTATGCTCTCTAAAGAACCACATCGTTGGCAGAGATATACCCGGGAGTAAATTACCCCCATAATCGTTACCTGTAATAATTTTATATATTTATTGTAAGCCGTCTACTCGTCAACGTCCTATGTCCAAAGGATGACATTTAGGTGGCCGCCAAAAATACTGTAAGAGGCCACTGTTAGTATTTTGGGTATTTCAATGCGAGTGAGAGAAATGGGGTTGCATTTGTTGCATCGAAGTATGCCAAGATACCCACCTCATCTATAACGACGGAAAAAACTGAAGAGAGGTCCTACTTGACGGCACTATAATGGTGTTTCACAGTTATTAGAAGAAAGATGGTACGGCACTGACTAAGCCTAAGTCCGACGAAGCTAATATATTAATATGGATAATGTTTCTATTGAGGAACATCTCCTCATGCATAATAGTCGTTTAACAGATCTGTTTATAGTCGGAAGGACTGATTGCACGATATATTAAAAAAAAAAGAAGTTAGTGGTACTTATTCTTGTTGGGAAACTTTTAATGAATTGTGGAGCGTACCAAATTTATAGCAGCTAACTTCTGGTGGTCGGTTGTTGAGGCAAAATGCACTTTGGCCAGCAGGCACTTCTCTGTCGCCTTCCATCCTGAACGCTAAAAGTCCGCCTTGGTTAGCTCTGATTTCCTTATTCTTTATTTCTGTACTACCATAGACTATAGAAAGATCTAGAAGAGGAGTCTCTCTGGAGTACTGTAATAAAAGCAATTCATAGCTAAAACGAGATAGCAAGGAGGAAAACGTAATAGGTATGAAGATGAGGTTTGGACCTTCGGAACAAAGTAATAAACACTAGTTAATATAAAACTTGGCCGTGTGGGGCCGGCCTTAGAATTGTCTCACCCCTCTCTACCCACGGGAGTCGTAAGAGCCGACTGAGGAAATACCAGGGGAGTGGGCAGCAGCATTCCCTCTAGTATTAACAACATCCACTGCGATCGCTAACCCGCCTGCCAAGCGTGGAGATTACGGCATTATCCCCCATGACGGGATCGCTCGTTGTGGCGTTCTCCTGGGGAGGCCTACGTCCAGCAGTGGACGTTGAAAGGCTGATGGATGGATGGATGGAATATAAAACTTTACAAAGATAGAACCTAATGTATTTTTCCTCAAATGTTATGATAGGTAGTCATTTTAAGACTTACTGATTCTAACTCTACCATTATTTTTTTTAAATTGTTGTCTTTCTGTCTGTAGTACTAGCTTTAAAACTCAAACGGCTGCAGCGATCTTATTGAAAATTTGTATGTAGAATAAACACGTCATCGGATAGAAATGATAAGCTATACGTAAATCTTATCATCCAAGATCCCAGGTCCTTCTTCAGCTAAGTAACATTTTCATATAGGTTTAGTTAGGACTAGAATATTAATATATCACTCTACGGTACATTAATAATCTCTATGTGAAAATAGCTATCCCTATAAACAAATTAGTTTGTTTATAGGGATAGCTTTCGCATTTGTATTAGTAAGGGTATAGTAATATATTTATCATAAATGCAAACCCTCTCAGCTGGTAATGTTGGTGGGAGACATCCATACTCCTGATAAGTGTCAATCCTCGTGAGGTTTAAGCATCGGATTCCGCTGGTACGAAGGTAGGGGTCGTCTACAGGCACTGGTATAGAGATGCATAAGGGATTCACGATGTTGGGCTTATTACCAAGACAACAGTCGCTGACTGCTGTATAGCGTGCTAAAACAAATATTTGTTTACAAAGTGAGGGCACGGTATTAGAGTCTAGTGGTTATGGAAGGCCTTTTTTTAAGAAAAAATATCAGTAAGTTTTCCTCGATAATTTTCCTCCTGTAACCGCACCATACCTCGATGCTTTACGGCTGTTTAAAATGTATGAGACGGCACGAACATTGGTCTGTTCACGAATAAAAAACGCTAGTAATAAACCTACTAATGTTTTGTCTCAAATTGTGCTTTAAATGCCGTTATATAGCATATGCTTAATTTCTTTAACTTTTACGAAAAACCCTATAAAAATAGACTTTATATCACCTTGAGAACACATGCCTTTTCTTTTGTTAAGGGGGGGAAAATATGTACACACACCTTGTAGTTTGGGGCAATGAACAAGGTAGTGTGGGGCCTTCATCCACTAAATAAACCCGCCATGAGCCGTCTCTCCGCCTATATTGGCAGACCACTGGAGTTATGTGACATTACTTCAGTGACGGAGTAGTATGAGCGTCTTGCTTGTTTTTTTTAATTTTTTTTTTATTGCATTTAGTGGCAGACGAGCCACGGCCCATCTGATGGTAAATGGTAACCGTTGCTCATGGACTCAACTATACCTCTCGGTATTATTGTCAAGCTACTGCTCACCATTTCATTTCACAAATATGAAATGAAAAAATAAACGGCTATCTCCTGAAACGCAACGATTTGCTTCATGGCCGGTCACACGGGAGATGGTGGTACCAACCCGCTCGAGCCCGATACTAAGTGAGTCCCACCACTTCCACTTGGTACCCAGCCCTACCACCAGTCATGCAATGGATGATAATTGCTTACTTCCCTTAGTCGCCTCATACGACACCCATGGAAAAGAATGGGATGGTGACACGTGTATTCTTAGTCCGTCACCACACGGACAGCCTAGCATGAAAGAGCCGGCTCGATCGGAGAAGTACTCTCACAGGAGAAGAGAGTAGGTTCTAATACTACTACTACTGTTGTGTATTATATGGTGATTGAGAGTGTCTGAGGCTTAAATATTATCCTCATTCTCCTTTTATTCACCTTCCTTTCCACCTTCTATGCCTTTCCTACCTCCTTCTGACGGCGCGCGAGTGGTATCTCTGGTATATCTGAGGGGCCGAATGCTTGTTTGCCATCTTCGTGATATAAAGCAAAACACAACATTCAATCTCAACAGTCGATACAAATCAATAAATTCGTGTAAAGTAATCCGAAGACAACCTTGACAATATTTAACTCTTACAAAGGTAAAGTAGATCCGCGCTGTCAAGAGCTGAGAAGACATGAAAATGTGTTGCTAAAGTAGAAAATTGATGATCTCTGAAGTAGCCATCACCCAGAAGCGTCGTACGCAAGAGCCGGGTCGAAGGCAGCTCGCTGCCGTCACTAGCTGAACGAAGTTGGTTGCCTGTTAACAAAAATTACTTTCTCTGTGACTAATACGTAGCTCTTCCCAAACTAAAAGAGGTTTAGGACATAATTTACTAAGCTGGTGTATACTGGTTTGGTAGACTTAACTATCCATCAAAAAAAATATTGTTGCCGCGACTTTTTATATGTTCTTAAATAATGACTATCATCACAGGATGCACAAGAAGACAGAGGCACTCGGAGATATTACCATTTTTAAACAATAAAATTAAATAACAGGTAGAGCCTTGCTTTTCCCAGCACGAACGGATCGATCGGAAAAGTACCATCCTCTCACAAAAGATCAGCGTGTAACAACGGTAATTACTCTTACCGTTGTGTTTCGTATGGTGAGTGAGAGTGCCGGAGGCCTAAACCCCCTAACCTATCCTTTCATTATCGTTCATATTCTCTCCTTAGTACCCTACCTATCCTCTATTTAATATAGGTACTTTCTATCCACCTTTCCCTGGAGATAGTGAAACACGAGTGTTGCCTCTAGTGTCGCTAGCGTCTATAGGCTACGGTAACCGGTTACCATCAGGTGGGCCGTATCCTTGTTTGCCGTAGATTCACGCCTGGTTTAACAGAAGGGTAGGCAGAATTGGAAACACAGTTTTAATTTTACCTGGACTAAACTGTGACGGTAGTAATCTCGGGAGAGGAGTAATCGTAGCTCCTCGAGATGGGAAGTGAGGGTTGGTGCAGGTGCCGTCCACACGCCTGCCCTCCCCCCTTCGACATGGTCTCACCAAGATCGTACATAAGCTGAAAATAACCACAACCATTACTCCAACATTGTATTAGACTAGTCAGAGGCAGGCTAAGCTTGTCAGAGTCCCGGGCGGTAGTATTAAATTAAGCTTAACTAATTAAAATCCATACCAAATGATAAAAAAAATGGTTTTAGTAAGTTTCGACCTTTGTGTTTAAGTATATGGTTAGGCATGTCAAATGCTTAAAAATATGTAGAAAAAAATTTATGGGGCTACGTTATTATCTCTCAATCATAATATTAAGCTTACCTGGTCAAAGTAATGTATGCAAATATATACAACAGATGGCGCAATCACCACACAATACATTAAGAAGGAATGTGTTATCGAAATCAGTAATTCTGAGGGCATGTCACGTTGGCTGAATTGGCAAAGCATCTGGAACGGTTTTGCAGGAAATATAAGTTAAAAAAGTAATAGCCACTTGCAGGAGCTAGTGGTTACTTTCGATTCCACATTCGCGCTTTATTTTCATTTGAATACATAAAATATCACAACATGAGATTTTTGAAGACCGCCGGGTTGCCATGCCGAAGTGGCAATGGGCAGGCCACATCGTTCGATGAACCGACAACCGTTGGGGAAGAAAGGTTCTCGAGTGGCGACCACGTATCGGACGGCGCAGCGTAGGACGCCCCCCCGCCAGATGTACCGACGATCTGGTCAAAGCTGCGGGGAGCCATTGGATGCGATCGGCACAGCACCGCTCGTTGTGGCGTTCTCTTGGGGAGGCCTATGTCCAGCAATGAAACATACAATTTCTTGGACACAAAGTACATCCAGACTCAGAACAACCATTTGTGAATCACACAAAGAGTTGTCCTGTGTGGGAATCGAACCCACGACACTCGGGTGGTAGTCCGGTATCTAAACCACTCGGCCATCTGTGCAGTGTTTATCAAAAGTCTCTCTTTATTATACTCTTCTTATTATCCTTCCTGCCCTCTCCTTAGTGTACTTCCTATACCTTTCCTTATTTCCTTTCTCTCTACCACCTATCCCTTCCCTTGGATGTCTCTGGTGTTGCTAGCGTCTATAGGTTACGGTAACCGCTTACTATTAGTTGGACAGTATGCTTGTTTATCACGTAGTATAATAAAAGGAGTTTCTCGCAATAGAAATAAATAACAATATTCTAACGAAAACATTCTAATATAATTGCTTATTTTTCCAAGGAAATCAAAGGAGAAATTATCTTCGAAATCATGTACCAGACGTTGATTTCTATACATTATTAAAATAGACGCTTCAAAGCCACAAATAACACAATTGAGTAATAAAACAGAGATAGGTTCATATTTTATTGACATGTTTCTATTTATATGTTATTATGTTGTTATTGACATCTTTGTGTTTAATGTTTACGTATATTTTAGGTAAGCTTACCAAATGACTACAACAATATTATTGAAAATCTATGGAGCATTTTTTACCACAAACTTACTCAGTGCCGTTGGCAATATCTTCTAAATAATGACCTCGTTTTTCACTAATAGGTTTACCGAAATATGCATCGTATAAAACAAATTCTTGAGCCACAACAGATGCAAATACATTATATAACAGCACTACTATTTCACGCATTGTCTATTGATTAACTGTTCTGTCTATTGATCTCTGTATCTAAGTCTGCTTAATTTATATGAGTAATAGGTATTTTAGCCTTAACACGATCATTATTGAGGTTACTTGTTGTACTTAATTGATGTGTCTATTATATCTTAGTGACTATTCGCGTCTGTCCGTTTGTGAGTTTCTTATTCTAAACCACGCAAAGTATTTTGAAATGATTAGCACTATCATTTATATAATTTTCTAAGCATGGTTTTTTGTATAATAATTTTAAATAATTTGTTTTCTTTTTTAAGATTACAAATTAAATGTCATATAATGAAGTCGCGTAAAAATCTATTTGAGGCACACGCTCGCTAAATATTAAGACATACCTACTCGTTGGTCAAAATAATCTACAAGACATGTAGTTCTTAAAAATCTTACATATTAGTAACGGAAAAAAACTTACTAACCTACTAGTGATGAACGTCCGTCACACTGAAATTAGGATGAGGGATAAGTTTCTTAATAAACAGATTTAAGTTTACCTGGTCGGTATAATGTATGAAAATACTTCCGACAGATGGCGCAGGCGTCACCCAAAGACGTTAAGTATGATGTGTTATCGAAATTAGCAATCAGGAGCAATTGTCAGGATGGCTGAATTGGCAAAGCATCTGGACGGTATCCAGGAGATGCAGGTTCAAATCCTGCTCCTGACTGTTATTTTCAATTTCACATTTTTCACTTTGTGTTTAATGTATAGTGCTAAGCATGTCAAATGCTAAAAATATATATAAAAATATCTAAATATTAAATATTTTTTTTCACTCGTTCGAATTAGAAAATAGTAACGCACCGACATTATTTTCAACAGGCCTGCTCAAATCGCGAAGTGACATACAAAATTTTGTCGTGCATACGTCATCAACAAGGCAACATTGGCTCTCAAATTTTTTTCCCCACAATTTACCCACAGACCCCTTAAAGGTTAGAAGTCTGAAATAAAAAAGTATTACTGTCTAAAAAAGCTAAAATATATTAAACTAGACTCTACCCACAACTCCGTCCAGGTGGTTTCGTGCGTGCACCCTAACTGCACTTTAATTAGCTTTATGCAAAAATAGCTTACCCGAAGAAATCATTCATTTTTCCGGGATGAAATGTAGCCTGTGTCCTTTTCTGAGTACTCTGGGGTTCAGTAGTTACACCGTGAAAGCGTAACAAAAAAACTAACAAATAAAGTCACTTTCACATTTATATTACAGTAAGGATATAAATATTTGAAAATGAGTAGCGAGTTATAAACGTGACTTGGATTAGAAAAATGGTAGAATTTTTATTTGGCGTACAAAATTATAAAAAAAAAATTCAAATATACTCTAATTTATCGCCATGAGCTGGTTGGATAGTTTAATACCTCTCTGAAAAGGCACTTTATTTATTTATTCTACAAGTACTACCACATCATACATATAAACACATTATTTTTATAATACACTAAAGGTTTAATTATCTGATATGTATGACACTTACGCTGTACATGGCAAAAACAATTTACAAAACAAGATCGTACTTTAAAAACCTATGAATGTAATGAAAATTAAAATGTAAGTAATAAAAATAAAGATATTAATTTAAAACATTAGTTCGTTGCACGAGACATGCAGGCTTCTTTTGAAGTTACTGAATGTGTCATGAAAGATATCAATGGTAGACATTGATATCTTTCATGACACATTCTTACTTATTACTTTACTTATTAGTTACTAGCTTGAATACAATTATATTCGTCAAGAATTCTATTTAGGGGGGATTGAAGACCCAAATTCGTTCTGGCAATAGATGTATGAAATATTTTATTAATTTTATATCTAATAATAAATAGCTAATATCTAGGAATCTAGGAATAAGGAATGGCTAGGGATATTCTGTTTAATAGATGCATTGTATTTTATTATTAACTAGCTTGCACTTTATAAATTAGCCTCTAGCTTGTTTTCAAATTTTCTATTTAAACGTTCTATTCTCCATTCTAATCAGCATTATTTTTTTTATAATACCACCACCTTACGGTAAGCGGTTACCGTAGCCTATAGACGCTAGCAACGCCAGAGGCATCACTCGCGCGGCTCCTGCTCTAAGGAAAGTGATAGGCAGTGAAAAGGAAGGATAACAAGGAGAGGATAAGGAGGACCTCAGCGCTCTCACTCTCCATACGAAACAATAGTAGGAGTACCTACAATTGTTTCCCTTATTAGTTTGTATATTTTTCATGTAACATATGACCATGGCTGGAAAAACTTTGAGATTCAATGTTAACAGCAAGAGTACGAGCAAGTTTTCTCATTGGTTTGAAAGAGAAACCGCTAAAAGCGATAGTTGTCATGTATCTGTCATATACATTTGTTCCGTGTGGTGACGGATTAATAATACAAGTGTCATCACCCCATTCTTTCCCACGGGTGTCGTATGAGGCGACTAAGGGAAGTAAGCAATTATCATCCATTGCACGACTGGTGGTAGGGCTGGGTACCAAGTGGGAGTACTCACTTGGTATCCGGCCCGAGCGGGTTGGTACCACCATCTCCCGTGTGACCAGCCATGAAGCACATTGTTACGTTTTGGCTGTAGCAGGAGATAGCCGTTTATATTTCATTTCATCTGTGAAATGAATTGGTGAGCAGCGGCTTGACAATACTCTCGGTATAGTCGAGTCCATGGGCGGCAGTTACCATTTACCATCAGATGGACCGTGGCTGGTCTGCCACTAAACACAATAAAAAAAAAATACAACAACCACGCTATGCTGCCAGACTAATAACTACGATTATGCT
This sequence comes from Leucoma salicis, assembly GCA_948253155.1. Classification (NCBI taxonomy): domain Eukaryota; kingdom Metazoa; phylum Arthropoda; class Insecta; order Lepidoptera; family Erebidae; genus Leucoma; species Leucoma salicis. The sequence continues at coordinate 1,552,644 of OX411804.1, forward strand.
CATATTAATAACTAAGATTTCTTTTTATAAAAATAAACCAATTTAGACTAGAAATTCTGAAATTGTAATTACTGTAAACAATTAAAGATTCATTTTTGATGAGTAAATGATTGGTATTATTATTTTTAATATGCCGTCATCTGTTATTATTTACCTTAAATAATTTTATTTGAAAAACGGCAAGGAAAATGTGACGTCATTATGACGTAGTTGCGGCAATCTGTCAACGATTTGAGCAGGCCTGTATTATTGGGCCATGGGTCTAACTACCTACGAACCGCGGTGCGATAGAAGCGAGCGAGCGAATACCTAAATACCTACCGTGTTTCAAATTTATTATTAGAATAAAATACCTAAAGTAGACTCAAGTTTGTAGGTATGATAGAAATGTTTAAATGTGAATGAATCAATTCAGTACACTAGTCCCTCAGCAAATAATAATCAACTTATAAGCACAGAAAAAACACATAGCATCACGCCTGTATCCCCGAAACGGTAGGCAGAGGTTGTATTACACACCCACGGTTTCAATCAACTTTTACATAACTTCGATCGAAGCAACTGTTCGAAATAGAGTCCGCCACGTTCAATACACAAACGTTCACGTTTTACACTATTGTCTTTTAGTTTTCTCAATGTGTACTATCACTTTTAACTGTATCAAATGCGTCCACTATCGCTCTGCGCAACTCATCACGGCTTTCGTGTTTACGTGTGTAAACTAGTCTCTTTATTTCCGACCACAAGAAAAAATCCAGGGGCGTTAAGTCCGGGCTTCTCGGTGGCCAAGCCACAGGCCCACCTCGGCCTATCCACCGATCACTAAACTGATTATTAAGGTATGTACGCACTGCACTCGCGTAATGGGCTGGACAGCCGTCGTGTTGATAGTACATACCTCTCGTGTACGCTAGCGGCACATCCTCTAGTAACTCAGATATGATTGTTTGTAACATCTCTAAGTATGAGTTGCCGGTTAGATGACCTTCCATAAAAATAGGCCCTATTAATTGATCGTTAATAATACCGGCCCAAACATTCACGCTGAAACGAACCTGATGGTGGTGTTCTCGGATCAAAAGGGGGTTAATAAGAGCCCAGTAATGTTCATTGTGCACATTGTACAGTCCCACTCGAGTAAACAGTGATTCATCCGTCCACATTATGTGCGTTTGTATTATTTAACAACCACTGACATAAGGCGATTCTTGCTGGTGCATCACTGTTGTTATGTGAGCTTTACGGAAATGGTACGGGTGTAATCCATGAGTATTTAATATTTTCCATACAAAATATTGGCTAACATCAAATTCTCGTGCCGCCATTCTTGTGCTTCGCCGCGGATCGCGCTCAAAGTACCTACTCTAGAATATCTTTTTCTATCTCCGGCGAATAATTTAAACGACCTCGGCCTTGCGCATGTCTTTAGTAACGCGCATAGATAATTCACTTATATACCTGAAAGTAACGCGACTATCCTGTGACGAAACGGTTGCATTGTTTACGTTCCGCGCGAAAATGAGTCGTCAGTACGAATACTCAAACGTGGAGTACTTGGCAATGGTACAGCTGTACGCTTTTGCCAACTACAACCTAGAAGAGGCCCGGCGTTTGTATTCCCAGCCGGAGCACATGGATTAGCTACGACTGCGAGGAATTGAAAGTCCTCAAAATCCTTCCACACCCACCATCTTAGCTGCAACCCAGCGCCTTCTCGACCACGGACAATTCCGTGCGCCGACTCATGCGCAAGGCCGAGGTCGTTTAAATTATTCGCCGGAGATAGAAAAAGATATTCTAGAGTAGGTACTTTGAGCGCGATCCGCGGCGAAGCACGAGAATGGCGGCACGAGAATTTGATGTTAGCCAATATTTTGTATGGAAAATATTAAATACTCATGGATTACACCCGTACCATTTCCGTAAAGCTCACATAACAACAGTGATGCACCAGCAAGAATCGCCTTATGTCAGTGGTTGTTAAATAATACAAACGCACATAATGTGGACGGATGAATCACTGTTTACTCGAGTGGGACTGTACAATGTGCACAATGAACATTACTGGGCTCTTATTAACCCCCTTTTGATCCGAAAACACCACCATCAGGTTCGTTTCAGCGTGAATGTTTGGGCCGGTATTATTAACGATCAATTAATAGGGCCTATTTTTATGGAAGGTCATCTAACCGGCAACTCATACTTAGAGATGTTACAAACAATCATATCTGAGTTACTAGAGGATGTGCCGCTAGCGTACACGAGAGGTATGTACTATCAACACGACGGCTGTCCAGCCCATTACGCGAGTGCAGTGCGTACATACCTTAATAATCAGTTTAGTGATCGGTGGATAGGCCGAGGTGGGCCTGTGGCTTGGCCACCGAGAAGCCCGGACTTAACGCCCCTGGATTTTTTCTTGTGGTCGGAAATAAAGAGACTAGTTTACACACGTAAACACGAAAGCCGTGATGAGTTGCGCAGAGCGATAGTGGACGCATTTGATACAGTTAAAAGTGATAGTACACATTGAGAAAACTAAAAGACAATAGTGTAAAACGTGAACGTTTGTGTATTGAACGTGGCGGACTCTATTTCGAACAGTTGCTTCGATCGAAGTTATGTAAAAGTTGATTGAAACCGTGGGTGTGTAATACAACCTCTGCCTACCGTTTCGGGGATACAGGCGTGATGCTATGTGTTTTTTCTGTGCTTATAAGTTGATTATTATTTGCTGAGGGACTAGTGTACTGAATTGATTCATTCACATTTAAACATTTCTATCATACCTACAAACTTGAGTCTACTTTAGGTATTTTATTCTAATAATAAATTTGAAACACGGTAGGTATTTAGGTATTCGCTCGCTCGCTTCTATCGCACCGCGGTTCGTAGGTAGTTAGACCCATGGCCCAATAATACAGGCCTGCTCAAATCGTTGACAGATTGCCGCAACTACGTCATAATGACGTCACATTTTCCTTGCCGTTTTTCAAATAAAATTATTTAAGGTAAATAATAACAGATGACGGCATATTAAAAATAATAATACTATAATAATAAATGCGCGTTACTAAAGACATGCAAGTAAGGACGCATGTCGTGCGGAAGTGCGGGGGTGCGCAAGAGCGGCGGTGATGGCGTGATTGAACGACGGCGCCGACAAAGAGGTGTCGGTGTCTTTATTGGCGAATTTGATTATGATTAAAAGTATTGAATGACATCGATAGTAAAATGAATAGTATTTGTAATACGCGAGATTCGAGTAGCATTACTACCGCTTCTCACTTTTTCTCTGTAAGCGATATGAATCTCGAAGTTAATAAAAAATTATAAAAAAATATATTTTTTAAATTAACGTTATATATAGCTTCTCTTATTGATATATAATCCAAAACTTTCGCTTCCAAAACAACCATACGGTAACGGTGTATAAGTAGGTAGGTACTTACTTTAGTTCATTGTTCATGTGTTCACATGATTTTTTACGATATTTCAAACTTATTTTTTTTACTACGGCGCTTATCACCCATTATTGCGTCTCTCACAAAAAGCTACTACCCCTCGCCCTGTCGCGGCCGAAGAGAGACTGAACGGAGGGTAGGACGGCGAGACACATGACTATTTTGCGCAAGATTTTAGGTATTTCCTTTTTACAGGAAAAAAATGGTACAAATTATTTGTGAATAAGGAAAAAGAGGTTTTTTGTACGAGCGGGAATCGAACCCGCGTCTTTTCCAATCCGGGGAAGTGCTCTAAGCCACTGAGCTATCGTACAGATCTTTCGATCATCCCAATCTCCGTATCACATTTGTCTTTACGACCAACGCCATCTATCGGAAAGCATTTACATGCATCTTTTTCCTTATTCAAAAATAATTAGTACTTTAAAAAGTGGCGGAGCACGTCAAATGCTAAAAAATGTAGATAAAAAAATGGTAATTTTTAAAATTGAAAACGCTTTAACCCTGCTATAGGTTTAGATCATTATTTTTTCAGAAGGAGTATTTCGGGTTTATATATAATTTTGGAGACATCTTTGTATTTCTTTTCTATCGAGAAAATTTTATGTAATCGTGTTTGCACCACCCACTTACCATATTTTAAATCTTCAACTTTAATGAATAACTCTTTCACCATTAGAACATTACATTATCTTTGAGTAACATAGGCTATATTTATTTCTAAAAAAATTAAGGATCCCTACTAAAACGTCTATAATATAGGTTGATGGATAAAAATATAAAATATAAGAAAAATATAAACAGTAATATGAAAAAAAAAAACTTATATCTTGTATAAAAATACATACATTTATTCTACGTTTATCCAAAAAGGTTTAAAAAATAAATGTCCTCCCGCGCGAAGCCGGGACGGGCCGCTTGCCGCTTTATTACATAGCATATGCTAGCCGCTTTATTACATAGGTACAAAGCGAAACCTTGCTACTAATAAATATAAAAAAACAACATTTTATATTAAATATTACATTTCGTAATTTAATTAGCTAGTCCGACAAAAGAGTCCTTTAGTCCGACAAAAGAAATCGTTTTGACCTCGCGTGACGTCAAGCAGCGCGATTACAAACTGTGCGAGCCGGGAAAGTAGAGCCAAATTTGAATTCAGGCTGAGGTATTGTCTAGAGCCCACTGAGCTCTGCCTCTTAGTTCAGGCATAATTTTTTGCGTATGCGCGTGGGTCAAGTGCCGTAAAAAGGTTTGTTTATCTTTCTAAAAGCTTTGTGATTGTATTGTGATGGTGTTTTGTTTAATATAAACGATACGATAAAGGTGTTTACATAAGTGGTTTTGTGATTATAGTTTTAGTTGTTGTGAAGTGAAGTGTAATGGATTTGTCAAGGATTGGCGCCATTTTCGTCCAATGTACCAAACAATTCAACATTTCTGTAAGTAATGTATAATTATATTCTAATTAGAATCTGTTATAGTTATACCCACATACTGTATTACAAATATAAAATATGGCTGTATCCACATACAGCCAATTTTATATTTGTAATACAGTATGTATATTTGTATACAATACCCACGTATTTCTATACATTATATTCGTAATTTGTCACTAAACATACACCCGCTTTCGTAAAAAAAAAATGCCAAATTCAAGAAATTAATTTATTTTTTCATTGTAATATACAAGATTAATATTGAAATATGGAAAATAGACTCTGCTTATGCATTTGAACCAAGTTTTGATATAATATCTATATAATATTTATAGAATATTGCTTTGACAATTCTTGCGGCCAAGGTCATTGCACGGGTATTTACGTCGTACGTACGTAGTCTTATTGTTTATTTTATATAGGCGTAAAGTGACACTTTACGTCTATACATAAAGGAATAATTCATAAAGCCGATACCTTTTACAGAAATAAGATAAGTGTTCTAGTTATTTTTTTATACCAGTTTACCTAAAAATAAAAAAACGGCCCCGTTTCCCGGGCCCCTGGATATAAAAAACATTGTTTTGGAACATCTCTTTTTTAAATAAATCTTTAGGTATTTTAATCCCGGGAGTCAAGGGGTTAAAAGGTTAAGATCAGGTTTAACTGCCTCGGTGGTGTAGCGGTAGTGTATGCGACTGCTAATCATGAGGTCACGGGTTACATACTTTCTGACATTTACGTGAACATTTTGAAATAAAACACTATACTTTTACGGAATCTAGACGTCCATGGCTGATTCCGTAAACGTAGTTTTATTTCAAAATTCAATTACTCTTTAAAGTACAAATTATTTGTAAATAGTGGCGCATGTCAAATGCTAAAAAAATATACATCAAAAATGATTAAATTACTCATTAAAATTAAACCGTTTTAATTACTACATTAGTAATTATTATTATATGATATATTTTAAATTCTAGTTATTATTTCGTTTAAACTACAGTTATGACAGATAAATAATTTAACCATATTCATTACTATTTATGTACTTGAATGTAGTATAAGTGTCAGCTAATTTGTTTACTTTAATCAAATACATTTATTACTTAACTGTCACGAAGAAATTCTGAGAAAAAAGTTCTGAGAAAAGTAATGTTATCATTAAATCATTTATTAATGGACACATCACAATTCCGATTTTCTCAGTCCCAGCCCCAGGAGTTTGGTCTGTGTGTTGATATATCAGTCATCCAGTCAGCTTTTTTTTATATACATTCATTATTTCCAAGTAAAAAATATTTGTTTCGGATAAGTAATCACCAACATATCATATACTAAAACTTTCTCCGAAACACGCTGCATCTTATGGTATAAGTATTATTCCGATCGGTTCATTAGTTTTTGCAGTATAAGTGCACAAATAAACCATCTCTCCATTTTTAGTATAGATAGATAAGATATTTATATATTTTTATATATATTTTTAGCATTTGACATGCTTGGCACTACACTTATTTTTGACTTTGTGTTTAATGATAGATACGATTACAAACAAACACTTCAATAATTTTATTTATTCGTATAAATTTGTTGAAATTACTCCTTATAACATCAGCTTTGTTCTAGTGGAATTCCCGTCAATATGAGTGTAGCCGTTTGGTTCAGGTTAGCTGGAACAAGGGACAGACACGCAATTTGAAAAAAAAACAAAAGTTTAATCCCACTACAACATCGGGATGTGAGATATAACCTAAAAATTAGTTATTTTATCTGCGGCGGGGTCGCTGGCAAGGTAGTGTATTAAGATATTAATAATACTGCAAGTACCTAATAGTCATTAATTCCCTTTATAAATAATTGCAATTGTTGTATTATCTGCAATAAATACAAGAGATAATTACAAAGCCTACGCCAAACAATTATCGAATAATCCCCCTAGTACATAAATACATTTGCATATACTTAAGAAATATATACAAAGAAAAGCTCTCTTTTTATTGTAGGTACATTACACGAGTAGTATTATACTACTACTACATCTCTCCATCCTTTATCCCACCACTTATTGTCCCACTATTGGGTACGGATCTCGATGCAACAGTATATTATATAATGCTCAATAGGGGAGATGTTTCTCTTGAAAAAATGTCGTTGGGCATGCAGGTTGCCTTTGAATGTTTTCTTATTATTGCAATGCTCAATATTTCGTAGCCCCTGGTTCGGAGATGTCTTAATTAAAAAGCAATATTTAAAAATTGCTTTCAGACTCCGTTCCGGTCACTATCCATCGGCAAAGTATGCATTTCTGCTAAAAAAATGCGCCTCACCCAAATGTGAGATATGTGATGTGGTGGAGGACGTGCATCATTTGTTAGTGGAGTGTGATAGGAACCGGAGTCATAGGGAAGCGTTGCTGAGAGAGTTTGGGCTGATTAGAAGCAATGTGGGTATTTTTCAATCCATTCTGGCAGAACCCGCTTCAGTTGCTGCAAAAAGGGTATATGAGATGGTAGTTGCTTCTCAGCAGCTCCTCCCTGCTACTTAGATTAGAATAGGTTAAGATTGTTATTAGTTAAGAGTACAATGGGACTGGCATATCCATGTTCGATAAAAGTCCCAAAACTAAATAAAGATTAAAAAAAAAAAAAAATTGAACTCATAAATTCTTCTTATGTCTTGGCAGTTCTCGGTCTAACCACGGAGGTATCGTTGCTACATTTGTTTACATTTATAGGATAACTAGAAATACGGCAGTTTCCAAGTTAATAAAATTATATAACGTAGTCTTTGAGTTCGTGCCTTAACGAAAAACAACTGCCTTTGATATAAGAACATAAGCGCGATACTATCGACTTGTTGATCGTAGCTCCAAGCTTGAGCCCTTTCATAACAAATGGTATATAACAAAGGCTTCCTCTAAAATTAGCAATATTATTACTTTCATGTTAATATTATGAATAATTAACATCTGCCCGTACCTTCTTCTGGGTGGAAATTTAAATTTAATAAGTCCTTTACCTGTTACCTGATTGGGACAACTCTACTTTTCATCCCGGCAAATGAATGATTCCCGTGGTATCCCACGTTGTTTTTTACGTAGAGATAATAAGTGACTTTAAAAAGAATATTTTAGATATTTGCGTAAATAACTTTTTATTCCTTTCTAACATTTACGCGAATTTCACACATTTTTAAATAAAACTACGTTTACGGAATCTATCGCGTTTACTTGATTTTACTACTATCCCGACGTTTCGAATACTTTACAGCATTCATGATCACGGGTGGACTTAGATGGTAGATGTCCAAAGATGATATGTTGTTTCAACGGTTTCATCAATTTAAAACTTAAAGGAGTATTATACTTATTTTATTATACTAGCTTAAAATCAATAGCAGAACAGTGTATCTTACGTATTTTTATGTATATGGTTTAATATTTTTTTTAATTATTAGTTAGGTATTACATAGAGGTATATAAGTATTTTTTTCAGTTAATTTAAATCTTTTTTTTTCGTGTGTGTAACATGAGTAATTGAACGTGTAAATACGTACATTTTTATGTTAAGTTTAATGTTGGGGGCCCGCTGAAAATCAGTGTTGTGCACTTAGCACAACAAAAACTGAGCTACCTTTGTTATAATTTTAATATTTTATCTCTGTTTATTTTGTTTTCTTACTAATGTTGTGTAAAATAATAAAAAAATAAATGCTTTAAATCTTTAATCTTTAAGTGTGCCGTGGAGTGACCTATTTACTCGTATATTCTGTAGTCCACACGGGTGGAGTTGAGAGCAGAATCTACAATATTAGTATGGATACTGAAATACGAAACAACAAGCTAAGACCCCCGTCGACCTAGGCCACGATAACTGCTAACCTTCTGGGATGTATTCTTTTTTATTGCATATAGTGACAGACGAGCCACGGCCCACCTGATGATAAATGATGACCGTCAGTCATGAACTCAACTATACCGAGAGTATTGTCAAGCCACCATTTTATTTCACAGATATAGATTTGCTGTGTGGGGCCGGCTTTAGAATTGTCCCACCCCTCTCTACCCACGGGAGTCGTAAGAGCCGACTGAGGGAATATCGGGGGAGTGGGCAGCAGCACTCCCTCAAGTATTAACAACATCCACTGCGATCACCAACCCGCCTGCCAAGCGTGGCGATTACGGCATTATCCCCCATGATAAGCACACAACAAAAATTGGCCCCCAGTCACGGCAGCTCCGCTATTCCGTGGCCTAACGGTAGCGGGCCCGGTAACGGCGGAGCAGGGGGTGCGAAGAGTCTCCGGTCGCGGAAAGGCTACCACAAACAACGACCTCTGGCCCTGGTAACGCACAACGTTCGGACACTTCGGACCGACGAGAGAATCACCGAGCTGGAAGAGGAATTGAGCAAGATCCGCTGGGACATTATAGGGTTGTCAGAAGTCCGAAGAGAGGGTGAGGGCACGACAATCCTCCAGTCCGGGAACTAGCTCTCCCACCGGGAGAGCAACCACCAGTCCCAAGGAGGTGTCGGGTTTATCGTTCGCAGGTCTCTTGTAGGCAACGTGGAGAGGATTGAGAGTGTGTCGAGTAGGGTAGCGAACCTTATACTCAGAATAACTAAAAGGTATTCGTTGAAGGTCATACAGGTTTACGCACCGAACTCGACACACTCCGACGACGAGGTGGAGGCCCTATATCTCGAAGGCCATCCACTCCTCTAAAACCTACTTCACGGTGGTTATGGGAGACTTTAACGCGAAACTAGGCAAAAGGACAGACGATGAGCTGAAAGTGGGGCACTATGGTTTCGGACAGAGGAATCACAGGGGCCAGATGCTGGCTGATTTTCTGGAGAAGGAAGGCCTCTATATGATGAATTCCTTCTTCAGGAAACAGCCCCAGCGGAAATGGACCTGGATCAGCCCTGATGGTTCAGTAAAAAATGAGATAGACTTCATCTTGTCGGACAAACGACACATATTCAATGATGTCTCAGTGATCAGCAGGATTAAAACTGGGAGTGATCACCGACTAGTCAGGGGCATCTTGAATATTAGCACGAAAGTCGAGAGGTCACGCTTGATGAAGTCTACGCTCCGACCAACACCTGCCCAATACCAGAACCCCGAGAGCTTTCAGCTCGAACTACAAAATCGCTTCCAATGTCTAGAGGAGTGCGAATCAGCGAGCGATTTGAACAGCAGGTTCGTGCAAACTGTCCAAGCGGTCGGGTCGACCTACTTCAAGGCCCGTCGCGTTAGTAGGACTCGTGAACTCTCGGACCATACTCTCAAGCTCATGGAAAGGAGAAAAGAAATGACAGTCCAGTCTTCAGCCGATTGGTCCTACCTGAGGCGGTTAAACAGACAGATCTCCAAGGCCGTGTGACATGATATCCGCCAATTTAATGCTATCCGCACTAAAGAGGCGATAGAGCGGAACCAAGGCTCGAAAGTGTTCGCAAGAGATCTGTCTATCGGCCACAGCCAGTTGACTAAGCTGAGGACCAACGACGGCACTGTCATTTCATCCCGAGATGAGATCTTGAGAGAGGTCCACCAGTTCTATGGACAGTTGTAGAGATCCCAGAGTCCTGTTGTCGGCTTGGTCCAAGATCCCAGATCCAAGCTAACTCGGCACTTTACCGAAGGTATCCCGGACGTCAGCCTGTACGAGATCAGAATGGCTCTCAAACAACTAAAGAACGGAAAGGCACCGGGAGACGACGGAATCACCACGGAGATTCTGAGAGCTGGCGGAAAGCCGGTCTTAAAAGCTCTTCAGAGGTTGTTCAATTCCGTCGTTCTCGGGGGCGACGTTCCAGTGTCGTGGACCAGAAGCGTGGTGGTGCTGTTCTTCAAGAAAGGTGACAGAACCCTCTTGAAGAACTATAGACCCATCTTGCTCTTGAGCCACGTCTATAAGTTGTTTTCGAGGGTCATTACAAATCGACTCACGCGCAGGCTTGACGACTTCCAGCCTCCCGAACAAGCCGGTTTCCGAAAAGGCTATAGTACCATAGACCACATCCATACGCTACGCCAGATTATACGGAAAACCGAGAAATATAATCGGCCTCTGTGTCTGGCGTTTGTGGACTATGAGAAAGCTCTTGATTCGATCGAAACTTGGGCGGTGCTGCAGTCCCTTCAGCGGTGCCAAATTGACTATCGGTACATCGAAGTGCTGAAGTGCTTGTATAGAAACGCCACCATGTCAGTCCGTGTTCAGGACAGGAGTACGAAACCGATCCAACTGCAGAGAGGTGTTAGACAGGGAGACATTATGTCCCCGAAACTCTTCACCGCTGCATTGGAAGATGTCTTCAAGCTCTTGAACTGGACCGGATTCGGCATCAACATCAATGGCGAATACATCACTCACCTTCGATATGCCGACAACATTGTAGTCATGGCAGAATCGCTGGAGGACCTTGGCACCATGCTCAATGATCTCAGCAGGGTTTTCCGACTAGTAGGTCTCAAAATGAACATGGACAAGACGAAAGTCATGTCTAATGTCCATGTCATTTCAGCACCGGTCCTAGTCGGGAGTGCGCTTCTCGAAGTTGTCGACCATTATGTCTACCTGGGACAAACAGTCCAGTTAGGTAGGCACAACTTCGAGAAAGAGGTCAATCGACGATTCCAACTCGGCTGGGCAGCGTTCGGGAAGCTAAGGAAGATCTTCTCGTCCAATATTCCGCAGTGTCTGAAAACGAAGGTCTACGACCAGTGTGTGTTGCCAGTGATGACAAACGGAAAAGAGACGTGGTCTCTGAATGTTGGCCTCGTTTCAAGGCTCAAAGTCGCTCAGCGGGACATGGAGCGGGCTATGCTTGGTATTTCCCTACGTGATCGAATCCGTAATACGGAGATCCGTAGGAGAACGAGAGTGTCCGACATAGCCCGCCGGGCTGCCATGCTGAAGTGGCAATGGGCAGGCCACATCGCTCGACGAACCGACAACCATTGGGGAAGAAAGGTTCTCGAGTGGCGACCACGTATCGGACGGCGCAGCGTAGGACGGCCCCCTACAAGGTGGACCGACGATCTGGTCAAAGCTGCGGGGAGCCGTAGGATGCGGTCAGCACAGGACCGCTCGTTGTGGCGTTCTCTTGGGGAGGCCTATGTCCAGCAGTGGACGTTGAAAGGCTGATGGATGGATGGATGGAGATATGCTATAGATGTATGCTTGTTTGCCACCATCGTTATAATACAAGGGTGGGTTGAGGTTTTTTATAAAAAATAAAAAGTTTCGTGTGATGCCCATAAAGTAGATGACTTGTAGAACGGCCTTTCAACTTGACTTGGTCGTAGACGCTATAGCAGCCATTGAATGAAAAAGATGGAGGACTACTCGTGGGGTGATGACTTCGAGAAGTTTAGTCTAAGCCTGTCCAATAGACGAAAGAACCGACAGAAGGACAGACAGATGAATGTTTGAATGTTTTAAAATGGTACAAAGGAAACTCTATTTTGAATAATCATAATTTATCTTTCACTATATTATGTGAACGTTACCACAAATATTTCGTACAGAAACAATACAATAGGGGTAGCAGATGCTATCCGTATTTACATACGTCCACTATTTGTAAGCTGCCATCGATAAAAACAAATAAAAGAACCCTTTCTAAATCACAACAGAAAAGATTTGGAATTCCAACTTAAGAATGGCCATTTTATTAGATTTTTTTTTTGTGGTAATCTTTATGTATTGATATTACTGATAGCCAATTGCTATAACCAAGGACTGCAAAGAGTGATGGAGTTTAATTCCCAATCTGAGGTCCCTTGTTCTATGGTATTTGAAGTCCATTTATCTGTTTGTCTTTTTTTGTTTTCTCGTCTAACAAAAACTTCTGAATGGATTTTGGTGAAATTTTACTTTTTTTATTGTTTTTAAGTACACTTAAAAACTGGTATGAAAATCTTGCTACTATCAGGAATTAAGAGATATATATCAGGAATAGGATATATTGTCCGTGTGGTGACGGTCTAAGAATACAAGTGTCACCACCCCATTCTTTCCCACGGGTGTCGTATGAGGCGACTAAGGGAAGTAAGCAATTATCATCCATTGCATGACTGGTAGTAGGGCTGGGTACCACGTGGGAGTACTCACTTGGTATCGGGTCCGAGCGGGTTGGTAACACCATCTCCCGTGTGACCGGCCATGACACACATCGATGCGTTTTGGCTGTAGCAGGAGATAGCCGTTTATATTTCATTTCATATCTATGAAATGAATTGGCGAGCAACGGCTTGACAATACTCTCGGTATAGTCGAGTCTATGGGCGACGGTTACCATTTACCATCAGATGGAACGTGGCCCGTCTGCCACGCCATGCAAAAAAAAATCAGGAATTAAAGGATAGGTAGATAATAAAACTGTAGTTCACCGTCAAGTGGTTAGATAAATTTTCTTAATCAAAGTTGAAAAATTTTATTTCTAAACTCAATTAAGATCTCCACTATAAACTCGTATCTTATCAGATAATCTAAACGCTATTTGAGAGATTATTTATACGAGCTGTTTAATGCGACAATAGACAATATATCTTAAAACTTCTAAAACATTTAATGGAGGAATATTAGCGACATTATTTGTTTTATTCCTTATGATAGCAAAGTAGCCACGACGCACTTGATGGTAAGTGGTAACCACTGCTCATGGTCATGGAATAAACTATACTAAGAGTAATGTCAGGCTACATTCGTTTTACGGAGGTGGAATCAAGAATGCACCCTGGCACCTGCTACCACCAAAGTAGAACGAGGTGCTACAGTCAATCATATGGTAGACGTGAGTACCGTCTCGCTATGCTCCGATAACAAATTAATACTCCCACTTGGTATCCGATCCTATCACCAGTAATGCAATGGGTGACAATAATTGCTTACTTCCCTTAGTCACTTCGTACGACACTCACTGGAATGACACTTTTATTCTTATTGCGTCATCACGCGGAAATATTGAAATATAGAAATAATGGGGTACTGCTAAATACTTCAATAATAAACTCGTAAACTTAATTTAATTGGATTGGATTATCCGAGGACAAGTGTTAATCAATCAAGGACAATGGATCACTTCGCTTATGTGAAATTGACCAATGAATATAAAACATTTCTAGGACTTTTTCAGAATTATGACTCTATTTCTAACTATTATTATAATGCTGTAACAGAGCTATGTCTGTACATTTAAGATTTTTGAGCATATTTATGCTATTTAGGAATATCTATATATATAGCACGTAAAGGGCTGTAACTGTCGGAGATAGCCATTTATTATTTTACTAGCATTTCTAGGCTCCACCACATCCAAAAGACAGTTTTTAGGTTCCCAAAATATTAGTGAGATAAAACGTATAGCAGTTTTTAAGTCTAATAAAGAGCTATCAAACGTTGTTGCTTGGTGTGCAAACAAACAGGCAAAAATCCTAGAGAAAATTGTTTTCAATTCAGAAACACCCACATAATACAGTAAATTTTCCTGAAATATCTTCAAAGTACAGACACAGCTCTGTTATATCTTTATAATAGTACAGAGAAGCATTAAAAGGTCATGTGTATTTAAAACGTGTTATAGTGTTAACTTAATTGTAATAATTCGGTGGCGCCTGGCACCCGTTATATTAGGCCCCGCTCCAAAATATAAGTACGTATATATAGGAAAGTGTAAATAAAAGTTATTTCCTTTCGTTCCATTGCGACTTCAGATGCAATCAATTGCCACTGAAAAACTTACTACTTTGTACGTTGATATCGTTATAAAAACTACAAATTATAGTTACGACAAGCACGCAGTAAAAGCACACGAGAAAATATAACGATGCCAATCATCACAGACGGCCAATAAAATTGTTATGTAACTTTGTAATTTCTACTTACTCGGTTGATTAACCTTCGCCTTACAGCTCAAGGCCAACGACATCATTATCTTAGGTCTTGTTTTGGGCCAGGCTTTTTATCTTTGACAGATATTGTTAAGGCGGGAAAGAAATGTCACTCCGTCGTTCGGGGCAACGAACAGAGTAGTGTAGGGCTCCTTACCCAATAAATAAACCTGCCTGTATTGGCGGGCCACTGGAACTGTCAGTACTTCAGTGGTATAAACATAGACTCCGCTGTCTACGGAAATATCAGGGTAGGTATTGCCAAAGAGTAGAAAAATCTATCATCATAAATGAACCCACAAAGTTCTCACCTTTCATCTTCAGTCGCCCATCAGTAGATTACCGTGGTTATTTAATAATATTATCTTTATTGTAGACACCGAGATACCTAGTAAAATAGGTAGAAAACAATATTAATTGCAAAATAAGTAGAAAATAATAATTTACCATCGTTTGTAAGTTGCAGTCAGCAGCGATCATAGCAGATCTGCCAGCTAAGCTTTTAATAATTACATTACTATACGTGCCAACTCTAGACATGAAAGATGCTATTCTTTTACGATAAATTGCATTGAATGAGTCTACACACCATTCAAGAAACATCCCTGAAGTACTGCAGTGTTGCTTCAGACCCATGAGGTGCCTAAAGATATTATTTTACGAGTAGGCTACTCTGATAGCGTTATAGGACTTCATAGTGTAATCGGCCTAGAGTTGACAAGTATAAAATGACTGACAGAAGGATTTAAACAATGTAATCTTCAATCAGGCGCTGCTCTAGAAATTTTTCTGGCAATAATATTGCCTATCACGCACAAAGCTCGGCTCAAATGATTCACATGGTGGTTCAGTGCCGGATTTAATAGCTCCCGCAACGGTTTCATTTATGCTATTATACAAACTGACTCAGATACTAGGCAATAAAAAATAATTGTAATTAAAAATACAAAATCCATCGCATTTTTTCGAATTCAATACTCGGAGTACAGATAAATAAGTATTTATTGTTACAGTTTGCTGAACTTACATTCCCAACGTAAAATTTTTCTACATTCTGTTCTTGAAGACATTGTAACGAACTCCTATTTATTAATGCTTATTTTACTGTGGTTCCACTATTAGCGTAGCCAATATTAAATCCCCAATTATTTTATTTTTCTTCTAACATTTTCCACTTGCAAAGGTATAATAAAGCAAAGCAAAGGCAGTAATATGCATACCTACTTAAATTTGGTTAAAAATTATTACAAAAGTCAAATTGTTATTACCATAAAGATCATTTTAAGATTCATTATATCCATCCATCAGCCTTTTAACGTCCACTGCTGAACATAGGCCTCCCCAAGAATGGGGTATAGTGCCGTAATCACACGCTTGGCAGGTGGGTTGGCGATCGCAGTAGATGTTGTTAATTCTCGAAGGAGTGCTGCTGCCCACTCCTCTGGTATTCCCTCAGTCGGCTCTCAGAAAGGGGTGGGACAATTCTAAAGCCGGCCCCACACGGCACGTCATTATATACTTAACATAATTTAGCACATCCAATAGATCAAATAAGATCAAAAGAATTTAGAAAATTCAGATCAAATTCAATCTATATTAGTAAATAAAATACTTTGGAAAATCCAAAAGTTCACACCTCATAATCTTCTTTATTCACAATAAAATTGATTATTTTATAAGTAACTAATAATGTATTGGTCTTACTAAGTAGTTTTCAAAAAATCACATAGATAGCGCTAATTTCAAAAAGTACTAATGTGGTTCTCTGTCTCTCATGTCTTATACGCCATCTAGCGCTAATTTTAAGAAGTACTTCTATATTGGTCGTAGAAGTAGTTCTCACGAAATAAGGTATAGCGCTGTATTTAGATATTTTTATATATATTTTTGTCATTTGACATGCTTAGCAGCATGCAAGTTCAGTCGAGCGTAAATATTCACTATTTTTTGTTTATTTAATAACAATTAAACCACATCGAATCAGACCGTGAAAAGTGATAGGGCTCTATTCGTAATTATACTGAATCGTAAAAGAAAATAAATTATTCGATTAGTAAAGTATTGCGGTCGTTATCGTGTTAACATATATTATCTACAACACACAGACGTCCAAGACAGAACTTTTCTAAACAGTTTTTTAACTAGTTTAAATGGCAAAAATGGCTAAAAATAGTGTTTTTTCTTGATATGTGTGTGTCAATTTATTTTACAGGTGCAATATATGATAAATAGAGACAGAAAAATCAGTTGTTCTGTGTGAAGCGAGAGTAATACCCACCTCAACGCTTCGCTTATGAGGCGTGCAATAGTAATCTTATCTAATCTAATAAATTAGATTATTTAAATGAAATATATATATATATATATATATATATATATATATATATATATATATAATGTATGTGTGTAGTAATGATTAATATAATAGCGCTTATAAATCAATTTTCACATTTCAATATTTTTTGGCACATAATACCTTTTTGTGGCTTATATATAAGAAATAGACATAATAGTATTACGGAATATTTCTGTAGAACATTGTGTTTATGTATTAAAGCAGTTCAGGAGAGATTTTTCTCCCCACTCGTTTAATAAGAGTCACTATTTAAGGCAAGCCGAGACTAAAATAAGTACCAACGACCGAATGGGTGGACCTCCAGCTACAACCAAAAGACACCGAGGTGCTTCCGGTCACAGTACGACTTGGCATCGTGTTCCTCTGTAACAAGCAAAGCACGTCTATGTTACATAGAACAATTTTACTGTGACGTTAATATACTAGTACCATAGAGCAACGCGGCTCCGGTTCCCGGGGGTCCGCGTTGCTCTATGACTAGTACTAACGTACACACGAAAAATACCCTATTTTTAAAACAAGAACCGTGAGTGCGAACACACAAACCTGAAAGGTTAGAATGTAGGTATCTCACTATATCGTATCGACATCGCATCGTGTCATTATGATTGGATGAGAGATTACCGGGATTGGCCGAGGGATTGTTGCGTCATCACGCGTCGGATTCCCTACCAATCATAAGCGAGACGATACCTACGATGTTGATACGATTTAGTGAGTTACATTCTACGGGCCCTGATGACGAGAAGGGGGCTTCTCGTATATAATATACTTGCGAATGGCATGCATGATTAATTATCTCTGGTATCGATAGCGTTCATAACCTACCATAGTCACCATTTTAGATGAGAAAAATATATATTACGGGAGTATTATTACAAGTTAACTCTAATAAACATACGTTAAAACTTTGTAATTTAAATTAAAATACTTTAACGGTCATTTTGACCCGCTATATCTGAGACCCCGCTGCTATGCCGAGGCTAAGATTCGCCCGGGATTCAGCATCCCAGGGGAAGGTTATCGAAAAAGTTCCCGTCGCAGCCGAGGGCTGGCCGTGAATTAATGTTGCGCAAATACTATCGAGTGAGTTTAGGAAAAGATAAAAAACTATTGTGAAATGTCAAAAAATTATTAAAAGGGGTAATTTTAAACCTGCAACTACTGGAAAATAAATTTCTAAACACATTAACATCTTATGTATTGAAGGAAGGTGGAGTCAGGAGTCTCCGAAACCAGCGAGCGTGTATGAAGAGAGTTATGAATTTTGAGGAAGCGAGAGATGTATGCAAGAATAGAGCCTCTTGGCACTCTGTTCTCTCTGCCTACCCCGCAAGGGAAATGACGTGATGATAAGTTAGTTAGTTTTAGTTTTTTATTAACACCTTATCTAACGTAGAAATTAGGTAATAATTAAAAATCTAGTAGAAGAGCCTTGCTTATTCCAGCATGAATGGGCCGGCTCGATCGGGAAATGCAACCGTTGAGTTTTCTATGGTGAGTGAGGTCCAATTCCCCTGCCTATCTTCTACTTATTTTCCTATGCTGTCCTTAAAATCCTTCTTATCGTCCCTCCTCTCACTTTCCATGAAGATGGCGACGCATGAGTGATGCCTCTGGTGTTGCTAGCACCTATAGGCTACGGTAACCGCTTATCATCACATCAGGTATGTACAATATAATAACAATATAATACTTTCTGATATTTACGCGAATGTTACACATTTTGAAATAAAACTACGTTTACGAAATCTATTGCGTTTACTTGATTTTACTACTATCCCGACGTTTCGAATACTTTACAGCATTCATGATCACGGGTGGACTTAGATGATAGACGTCCAAGGCTGATATGTTATTTCAACGGTTTCATCTACCCACAGTATATGATTTTACAAAATTTTTGGTTTATTTATTTTAACCCACCTAATATTCGTTTGGAAACACAGTGAAAATATCTACTTCAAATTTTTTGTGCTTACAATGTATGAGACTTTAAGTTAGTATATTAAAAGTGAGTATAATACTCCTCTTTAAACTGTAAAATTTAGTTTTTATTTAGTGCTCAAAAATTCTACCACAAACTACCAATTACTACCAGTAAGAAAACAATCTTGGTTATTAGTTTATATTATTAAATATATTGATTTTGCCAAAAATTAAGACTAAGAAGCTATCACCGGATCGGAACGCGGCCTGACTGAGAAAGATCCGGCCAGAAAACTCAGTAGGCAACAACTGTTATGGATTATTAAATTTTGTACGGAATTACTGAGAGCTAATAAGTTTAAACATTTTTAAAAAGGCAAAAACTAATCACTTCTGTGTGTTTTATCTACACAATAAGCGCTAACTGTGTCTTACAATCTTGTGGTGTGCCTTCTTGTATTATGTTTGGTGAGGCTTATCACAGGAGGAATCCTGTGATAAGCCTCAGCAAACAAAGCAAAAGCTGGAAAGCTTGATGGTAAGACCCAGCCGTCTTCTCTATTGAAATTGGGATGTTTCTTAATTTCAATAGCCTCACGTATCATTCTAGGGCGATATCGATGTTCTTTAGCGAGGATTTGAGGTTTGTAACCCTAATGTAATGGCGGGTGTGGTCCTGTGTGTGCTCACAAATTGCAGACTTTTTATAGCGACTGTGCTTCACATCAGCTATGTGTTCTTTGATCCGAGTTGCTATGGATCTCTTTGTTTGCCCAATGTAGGAGAGACACCACAATCACAATCCAGCTTGTATACTCCTGCATCCTGTAAGGGCACACATATATGGCACTTGACTGGTGGTAAAAATATTTTATTTATTTGTATAAATATATACAAAAATTGCTCCTTTAAAGTTCTAAGATATTGATATTGTTAAAATTGTAATCTCTTATTGAATAAAAAATAATATTGTACGTATCGAACGGTCCACGCACGATTAGGGTCATCATCACTCCTAGCTACTATGGCGACAATATAATTTATGCATGTTGTAACGTAATATGAGCATTTTTTTTTATTACTTATGGTGGCAGACGAGCCACGGCCCGTCTGATGGTAAATGGTAACCGTTGCTCATGGACTCGGCTATAACGACAGTATTGTCAGGCCGCTGTTCACCATTTCATTTCACAGATATAAAATGAAAGAATAGAATAAACGGGTGTCTCCTACTACAACCAAAACACACCGATGAGCTTCATAGCCGGTCACACGGGAGACGGTGGTATCAACCCGCTCCCAAACATCAACATCCCAATTTCAATAGAGAAGACGGCTGGGTCTTACCATCAAGCTGGAATCCTGTGATAGGCCTCACCAAACAGAATACAAGAAGGCACACCACAAGATTGCAAGACACAGTTAGCGCTTATTGTGTAGATAAAACCCACAGTAGTGATTAGTCTTTGCCTTTTGTAAAAAAAAAAAAAGAAAAAATTTAATAATCCATAACAGTTGTTGCCTACTGAGTTTTCTGGCCGGATCTTTCTCAGTCAGGCCGCGTTCCGATCCGGTGATAGCTTCTTAGTCTTAATTTTTGGCAAAATCAATATATTTAATAATATAAACTAATAACCAAGATTGTTTTCTTACTGGTAGTAATTGGTAGTTTGTGGTAGAATTTTTGAGCACTAAATAAAAACAAAAATTTTACAATTTAAAGAGGAGTATTATACTCATATTAATATACTAATTTAAAGTCTCACACATTGTAAGCATAAACATTTGAAGTAGATATTTTCACTACGAATTAAGGTGGGTTAAAATAAATAAACCAAAAATTTTGTAAAATCATATACTGTGGGTAGATGAAACCGTTGAAATAACATATCAACCTTGGACGTCTATCATCTAAGTCCACCCGTGATCATGAATGCTGTAAAGTATTCGAAACGTCGGGATAGGAGTAAAATCAAGTAAACGCGATAGATTCCGTAAACGTAGTTTTAAATAAATAAAATTTAAGTAGGTATCTGGTTTTTGTCTAAAAACCTATTATTTTTACTACTAAATATTTTTTTTGGGGATCCCGCCAAAAAAAAACCAAGGCTGCTAAACGTTAGCCATAGTATACAACAACAAAAAAAACACAAGATAATGTCGGTGAGAATAAAAATTCCGCATAAAATAATAAATTTTAAATACAAGGAACTAATTAAATTTCGTTCTGAAATTAATGTATAAAAATAGCCTTTGCCGGCGGCTCCACCGCAGCCAATAGTTAGTTTTAAGATTATCAGGTTCCCGATATAGTAACCACTGAAGTAATGTATCATAGGTGGTTCCAGTGGTCCGCAAACACAGGCTGAGAGACGGCATACGGCGGGATTATTTAGTGGATGAGGGCCCTACACTATTCTGTTCGTTGCCCCGAACGACGGGTTGTGCGGAGAGGTACATTTTTTCCCACCTTAAAAATAAAAAAAAGGTTCCCGATATAGTAGCGAGATAATGTTCTGCAGGCTCATTTGGTCTGATTTATATGAATAATAACATAAAATATCGCAAACAACATTTCAATCATAGCAAAATTTACCACTCGAACCTCATTTGGGACTAAAGCTACACTATGCGTTGGCTGTCTAATTACTTTCACTTTTTTACTTTCTTCCCCAATGAACGCATAGCATTGCACACTGCTTAAGCACTGTTTAAGAATCGAATTAATAGGCTCTATGCGTTCGTGTGCACTGTGAAACTTCATAACTTATTGTTCTTGAATACGAGTGTTAGCTTATTAACTAAGTACTTTTTTATGGAATTGTTTTAATTATATGTTCTATACTATTATAAAGCTGTAACAAAGCTATGTCTGTACATTTAAGATATTTGAGAAAAAAATACTGTAATAGGCTATATAGGCGTGTTTAAACACAAAACGATTTTTTTTTATTTTTTTGTCTGTTTGTATGATATGTATTCTTCGATCCTTTGGGCGCTTTTCGATTAGCCGGCCCGGCACCGGCACGGCACCGGCATGGCCGTGCAACGGCACCGGCGCCGGGGCTTCGTTTTTCCACTGCGCCGGTGTCGATGCCGTTTTACGCCCGGTGAGTGGTTCAGTACTGACACGGACTTCAGCATGACGACACGTAAAGTACAAAACACGTAAATATAATAATGGTATCGTCAAGCCGTCGACTATATTTGTTATGACGGGCCTCGTGGCGTAGTCGGTAGTGTAACTGACTTCCGTGCACGATGTAGTGGGTTCGATTCCCACTCAGGACAAATTATTTGTGATGAACACAGATATTTGTACTGCTTCTGGGTGTTTTCTATCTATTATATGTATGTGTTAGGAGTTAAAGTATGAAATTGCTGAAATGTACTGAAAAATTGAAATTCGTTTTTTTTTTCATCTAGCATATTTATTTAATCAAAATATCTACTATTATTATCTATACATTGCTGCCATCTAATAGGAAGGTCATTTATGCCTTTGCGATAGAACTCTGGTGATCTAGATTCTACAAACTGTGTGAAAGCATTTTGTACTGCCTCCTGGGCGGAAAACTTTTTATCACGTAGAAAATTATCCAAATCACGAAAAAAATGGCAGTCTGTTGGAACAAGGTCTGGCAAATACAGAGGGTGACGAATGGTTTCTAGTTGCAATTCCTGTAGAGTTAAAACGGTTTCTCGTGCTGTCTCGCGTTATCATGGAGCAATAATGGTGAAGATCGATTCATGAGTCGGGGCTGTTTCACTGCAAGTTTTGCTATCATTGTTCGGAGTTCGGTACAGTAGACATCTGCCGTTATTGCTTGACCAGATCGGAGAAAGCTATAGTGAATAACACCATGCTGAGACCACCAAACAGTTACCTTTTTATTGGTAAGCTTTGCTTTAGGACACTGTTGCGGCGTTTGACCTGGGGTCAGCCATTGCATTTTTCGCTTACGGTTATTGTGAAGAATCCACTTTTCATCACATGTCACAATTCGATCCAATATTCCTTTATTTCTGTATCGATTCAACAAGGCAACACAACTTTCAACACGCGTTTCTTTCTGCAGATCAGTCAAATCATGAGGCACCCATTATTCATACTTTTTTTATTTTATTGATTTGACGCAAATGAGTCAATATTGTTGGCAAGGTAACGTTAAACCATGTCGCTAATTTGTCGGTAGTTTGGCTTGGATCAGCTTCCACCATCTCTTTCAATTCATTGTTATTCACATGTGTGGGCGGTCTTCCGCGTGGTTCTTTCTTCAAATCAAAATTTCCATCACGAAAGCGTTTAAACCAAAATCGCACGGTGCGTTCATTAGCAGTCCCCTCTCCAAACGCAACATTGATATTGCGAGCTGTTAGTTCCGCGTCGGAACTCGTATTCAAAAATCACTCGAATTTTCGAAGTATCCATCTTTCTTGTCTAAGCTAGTCTAAGCTGAATAAAAATAACAACTGAAAGTCGATAATCGAATGTTGCACATTTTTTAAAAGAAAAACCTCATAGGTATCATTTGAAAAAAGTTTCACTCAAAAATCTCAAATCATGAGGGTTCTATGTCAATTCGAAGTACCTATTACAATAAAACGGAAATTTCATACATTAACCCTTATTATTTACAAAAAAAAACGTAATATATGTATTATATCCGTAATCTGGTACCCATAGCACAAGCATAAAGCTTAGTTTGGGACCAGAGGACGTTGTGTGAAAAATGTCCGTGAATATTTATTTATTTATTTATCTTTTACATCTACGACGCCAATACCAACGCAGCGACGTTGAATTTTGGATTCATCCAATACTAAAAGAACTAGAAGGAACATATTATACCCTATTTGAAAAGTTGAAAATTGACAGCTGGGCCTCCACTAACTCAATGACGACGACGACGGGTTTACTTCTTCCTCCCTGCAGAGAAGGGTGGAGGGTTAGGACCAAGTCCTATGCCTCCGGCAGGTCTTTCAAAAAATAATCCGACTTGAAAATAACATTTAAAATGATATAAAATGTAATCAAATAGAATCTACTACAAAAATACATTTTTAAGTTTTATAAACGACAGCTTTGTTGCTGTCGGTGGAGTCAGGAGTCTCCGAAACCGGCGAGCGGAAACCGGAGAGTGTATGAAGAGAATTATGAACGTTGAGGAAGCGAGAGATGTATGCAAGAATAGAGCCTTTTGTCACTCTGTTCTCTCTGCCTACCCCGCAAGGGAGATAGCGTGATGATATGTAAGTAAATAAACTCGTCATAGGTGCAACCCTTTTTTTTTTTGTTACGGCGCGAGAAAATGTTCCTAAGCGCACACCCCGTCGTTCGGGGCAACGAACAGGGTAGTGTAGTAGTAGTAGTAGTGGTAGTGGGCTCTCACCCACTAAAGAAACCCGCCGTGTGCCGTCTCTCCGCTTTTATTGGCGGGCCACTGGAACCATGTTACATTCCTTAGGTGGTGCCGTCATAGGTGCAACCCTAGAGCATTCGTTGAATGACGTGGTTGCCCGAGGATTACGCGGCGGGCAAAACAACCTCAACTGTATTTCTGTGTACATAAGGTACATTTCTTCTCGCTACGTACAATTGGTATTATTATTAAGATTTTGTAGGCTATTATAGAGAGACTTTGGACAAGTTTTAATGGAAGTGAGGTTTCTATCCGTAGGACTAGTACTTATTCTATGGTGCTGTTTCTTACGTAGCGTGGTGCGTCAATGATGGTCCGGATACTCAGGTTCTCTTGGGCTTGTAACCTCTTTTTATTAGTGTCTGATACATACGCGTACCACGCCGGTGCGGCATAGGTAAGTCGTAAGCGTATGTACGTCTTGTATATTCCCTTGCTTGGTTTTAATAGGAAGCGATGAACGAAAAAAAAAAAACCGGGTTTAATACAGTTCTGGCTGCTTTAGATTTTCCCACTGTGGCGTTGATATGTTCTCTGAAGGAAAGGTGACGGTCGATGATTACACCAAGGTATGTTACTGAGTTACTCCATGGAATATCAGATCCTAGCATTTTTAGGCGGGTAGGGAATTTGGTGCTTCCCGTAATCATAGCCTGGGTCTTCTTTACGTTGACCGTCAGCCTCCACTTGTTCAGCCATTCAGGTAGAGCGTCGAGTCTGGGTTCGAGCCTCTTCACGGCAAATTCAGGGCGATACGATGATGCGAAGTATGCAGTATCGTCCGCGAATAAGGCCAGTCTTGCCTGGCCGATGATAGGAATGTCGTCTGTGTACCACGAGTAGCAACACGGAGAAAGGCAGCTCCCCTGGGGGACACCAGCTCTTACGGGTTTCAGTGTCGATAGCTTATTTTCTACTGCCACCGTGATATTCCTTCCGGTAAGGAAGGACGCTAGTATGGTGAGGACCGGCTTAGAGATCGTGGGTTGACCGAGTTTGTACAGCAGTCCCTCGTGTCATACTTTGTCGAACACCTTTTGCATGTCTAACAGGATGAGTGCCACATACTCCTTCTTGTTAGCACTGGTCGCTATTTCGTTCACCATCGTCATGACCTGAAGGGTTGTCGAGTGCGCTGACCTAAACCCGAATTGTTCCGTGCGTGGTGTTAGATGTGGTAGCATCGTCTGTAGCAACAACCTCTCGAATACTTTCAAGAGGGTACTCAGTAACGGTCTGTAGCTATCCGGTAGACAGGGGTTCTTTCCGGGCTTAGGCAGCATAACCACTTTTCCGGTCTTCCACGAGGATGGGAAGTGTCAAGTTCTCAAGATACCGTTATACAACCTCGTGAGGGCTACGGTTGTTTTAACAGGCAGGTTTCTTAACATGCTGTTAGTAATTCCGTCGATACCCGGAGATTTCTTCAGTGGCAATCTTGTTATTGTTCGTCGAACGCGACTGGGAGAGAAAAAAATGTTGTTCTCTCCTTCGTCTGACTGCTCACTGCTACAGTCACCGCCTCTGAGTGGTCGCGTGGGCTGCGAGCCACCGGATAGTTGGCGGCATAGGCGGTGGATGGACGGTACATGATCGCTGATGTCGCGGATGTGAGCATCCCATGTGTCCGAGGCATAATGAGCTAGTGTGGTCTTAACATTTTCTATCATGGTATTCAATTTTCGCTTGATAGTAGGTACGCTGCCATTCCTTCCTAGTTTCTCTTTTTTCCCAGATCATTCTCCTTATCCACTCAGGTAAGGCACCCTTGAGAGCCCCAGGAGTGGTGGGAGTGGCAAGCGAGACTTCTTTTAGCGAGTTTTGGATAATCTTGGTAATATTCGAGCACTCTTTCTCTACGTCATCGGCAGTAAATATAGGTGGCGTTGTGGTAGCGTTTAGTACCGCTTGTTGAAAGGTCTCACAACAGATTTTCCGCCTCCTGGTGGGGGCGGCAACTCTAGTTGGGAGATCCCTAAGCGTAAGTAGCACCGGCCGATGATCCGAAGGCAGGTCAGGTAGTACGGTTTGCGTAGGTATCGTTCTGAGGCCTTTGACTACGGTCAGATCAATGACATCGTCGGTTCGTCCTTGGGTGTCGTAGTGAGTCGGATCATCCGGTCCTAACACTATGTAGTCGTGGACCACCGAATCGTTGTATAGCCTTCTCCCCTCGGAGTCCATTCTGGACGAGTTCCAGTGGGTGTGCTTTATGTTGAAATCTCCTGCTATTATTGTAGGCTCGCCATTGTTGCCGAACAGCGCCCTCAATTCGGCTGGGTTGATGTAATACGACGGTGGCTTATACAATGCGTAGATGTTGTATTTAGTGCCGGCGATAGTAGCTGGTAAACAATTCTTCGGTGGACCACGACCGCTAGCCCTCTGTAGGCCATCCCGTCCGCAGTGACTTCGTCTTTCCTGTATGTGTGGTAATTCGGTATTTTAAATACCGCGTTTTCACTCAGGTGTGTTTCTGATATTAACATGATATCAATATCGTACTCGCGGAGAAACTGAGTTAACAATCTTATTTTTCCGCGGAGTGATTGCGCATTCCAGTGTACTATTTTAAACTTGATATCCATAGAGTACTTTAAGTACTTTTATTTAGTATTTTCATTAAGCAATTCATTGTTGCTGTTGCTGGATCCTCCCCTGCCTGAACGGCCTCGAGGATGTCCTTAAGTGCTCCAATTGTGTATTGTAGGTTGCCATCTTTCCCGTCCTTCCCGGTTAGTGGGACTTTTCCCGATGGTGGGGCTTGGGAGGAAGATTTCTTCGTCTTTTTCTTTTTCTTTCCCACCCGATAAGGGGGATTGGCGAGGGCCATGAGTGAGGCCGCAGCGGTTTCGGTAACCTCTGGCTGGGTTACCGGAGTCGTACCCTTTCTTGGTAGCCGTGTAGGCCCGGCACCAAGAATAGCTCCACCCCGTCTCTTCCTATGGGAGTCGTAAAAGCCGACTAAGGGATTACCGGTCGGGGGCAGCAGCGATCCCCTGTGTTCTAAAAACATCTACTGCGATCGCCAACCCGCCTGTCAAGCGTGGCGATTATGGTAAAACCCCCAATTTTGGGGAGGCCTATGTCCAGCAGTGGACGATAAAAGGCTGATGGATGGATGGATGGACCCTTTCTTGGTGGTATGGTGGTGGCTATAGTGCCTGCCCTCTTATTGCGGGTTTCTCTTTTGAAGACCGGACACGTGGAGTAGTTGGCCAGGTGGGGGCCGCCACAGCTCGCACAGGTGGCTGGCTCCACCTTCGGTCTGGAGCACTCGCTGGCCCAGTGAGCCTCTCCGCACTTGACGCACGCCTGCTGCCGGTAGCATTGGTGCGAGCTATGGCGGAATTTCTGACACTTATGGCACTGCGCAGGCCCACGTTTGCTGCGCCATGCCTCTATTTTAATGCTAGGCATCATGAGTAGCTCGCTTGTTTTGTAAATTGTATCCATGGTAGTAGGGGTTTTCTTAATCTGTGCGTAAAATACGCATCCCGGACGTCCGTTTCTACCCTGTAACTCAATGAGAGTCACGATGTCGTATTTAAATGCCATGACGAGAACGCGCTGTAAGCGAACCACAAAACAAATACGAGTCTCTCCCCCTCCACTCCGCGTCCTCCTACCCGCCCCACGCACTCACACACGCACACGGCTACAATTCATATACAATACATAATTATGCAGTTTTGCCGGGCCAGCACCACTGGGAAGCTTGCTACCCCGGCAACGGCGACGGCTCCGGCGGGACTCAACGCCGGGCTGGTGCCGGCGCCCGCCGGTGTGAAAAAGCGAGCCGTACATTTTTGCTTCCCCGGCACCGGCTACTGGAAAAGCACCCTTTATTACTGTCGTCATGCATACAGCGAGCTGGCGCTCATTATAGAGTTAAAATACACATTCTATTTTTGCTATGGATACCAACTCCAAGGAAAGGGATCAATGATTGGAAAGAAAGTATAATAAGGAGATGACAATAGGGAGGAATAAGGAGAGGGGTGCTCTCACTCACCAAACAAAATATAACAGTAAGAGTAGGTACCTACTGTTGCTTCGCGATCAACAATTAATACAATACAAAATTTTTCCATAACAAAATTGTAATTAAATAAGATGATGTCATAATTCTTAGTGCATCACCACATTGACTATCATTATTTATTATTTAAAGTTAATATTTTTAATACTTGTTTGCAGCAACTTTGAGAAACTAATAAAAACCATTAAATAAATCTTTTTATATTTTAAAATAATGTTAGTACACATGGAAGGTCGATCATCAACACCGTAAGTACTTGACACTGAATAGATGGGTCTTTAACTGAGATGAACAAAAAGTCGTGATGATAAAGTATGGCATAATTTAGTATGAATCCTTATTATAATAATTAGACTTACCTAGTCGTTATAATGCATGTAAAAAATTAATAAATGACATGGCCTTCTCATAATGTATATAATATTCAAATAAAAAAAAATACCTTATTTCATAGGCCTATTATAAAAACACTTTCGAGTAATAACGAGCACGAGCGACTGAGGCGAGATCATTCGGAGTAACATTATCGCGTATAGTAAGTAAGGCCTTTCAGAAAGAAACCCGGCAAGAAACTTTCAGGACTTTTTTTTAAATTGCTCGTTTATTACAGGTGGCAGACGATCTATAGCTGATAAGTGCTAACCACGACACTCATCAATACTAAGAGTAGGATGGCTACATCTACCACTGAAGGAATGTAATATGGTTCCGGTGGCCCACCAATAAAGGCGGAGAGACGGCACACGGCGGGTTTCTTTAGTGGGTGAAGGCTTCACACTACCCTGTTCGTTGCCCCGAATGACGGGGTGTGCGGTGAAGATCGCTTTTTCCCGCCTTAAAAAAAAAAGTGTGTGTGTACTTATGTACACGCGTTAGAAGTTATACTTCTTATTATTTTTTATTTAAATATCACAAAAAAACTAAAATGTTGACTATAGCTAACTTCAGGGTGTCTAACTTCAGGATTTTTCGTGACGGTTTTTCGGACGCGTGCATCGTAAAAATTTACTTTCATCATTTTTCCCTAACGCGCCAAAAGAAGTATAACTTCAAAAGTATGGCTACATCTCGCTACAAACAATGCACGCGGAGGTGCCTCACGGATGCTACCGAACCACTCAGCCCCGAAAACTAGTGAGTAGATACTTCCAACTTGGTAGCCAACCTTTGACACGCAAAAAGATGCGGACCCTCGCTTGCAATAGTTTTTTAATTGTCCCACCCCTCTCTACCCACGGGAGTCGTAAGAGCCGACTGAGGGAATACCGGAGGAGTGGGCAGCAGCACTCCCTCGAGTATTAACAACATCCACTGCGATCGCCAACCCGCCTGCCAGGCGTGGCGATTACGGCATTATCCCCCGACGGAACCGCTTATTGTGGCGTTCTCTTGGGGAGGCCTATGTCCAGCAGTGGGCGTTGAAAGGCTGATGGATGGATGGATGGAAAGAAAGAAGCCGGGGTGTATCATTAGTTATACGAAAGACACAGTATAATATAATACCTGGCGATATAAACAAGCTATTAGACGCGGTACAAAGATGATGGATGATGCCCGCCATCTCGACGTGATTACATCGGTTATTGTGCCTGAAACCATGACCATCTCTGAAGGCATTAATATATAGCTGTACAAGAATCAACATAGCATGGAAAGACTTTGCCTTACCACTATACCAACAACTACATTTTGCACTCGACCTCAGTCACGTAGACTTTAGAATAAGGTCACTTATAAATACATCACACGTTGACTAGTTCTATACAACCCCCTTCTACTGTGACAAAAAGCGTATGTACTTTTTGATCTATATTTTTTAGCATTTGACATGATCCGCCACTTTTTAAAGTGCAAATTATTTGTAAATAAGGAAAATGAGATGTTTTGTACTAGCGGGAATCGAACCCGCGTCTTTTCCAATCCGGGGAAGTGAAGCCTATATTTATGCGTTACACAATTTAGATTTAGGAAGTAGCTACGACGTGAAACTGTAACATTAATATAAATGCACCCTCGTATCTATATTAATACTAGCTGACCTGCCAGAAGTGTCAGAAAAAACTGTTAAACGCGCGAAATTAAATTATTCGCTAAGTTTTTTTAAATTATCGCATTTTTTTTAATTTTTCTCGCGTAAGAACCTTCTACAGAATATTAGAAAATCTAAAAAAAAATATGAATTAAATGGGTACATTTGTTCTCAAGTTATGGCGTGACCGAGGGAAATAGGGATTAATTCCTATAAATATATAGATCATTACAAGCATTAGTTCTCTCCAAACAATATTAGTACAGCAAGCTCCGAACGTAGAACTAGTAGCGAAGTATGCAGCGCGTTATATTGACCGGTATCACCGAAGGCTTACATTTTCGACATTCTGAACATTGTAGTGATTTCAATACATCAAGCAACGAATTATGTACAGAGGTGGCTTCTAAAAATGTAAGTTGATTATTAAATTTATATTTAATTAGTCAAAATAAATACTTATACTGTAGTGATGGCGTATTTTTTTGTTAAGGCGGGAAAAAAAAATCCTAACCGCACACCCCGTCGTTCGGGGCAACGAACAGGGTAGTGTGGGTCCCTCACCCACTAAAGAATCCCACCCCGTCTCTCCGCCTTTATTGGCGGGCCATCGGAACCATATTACATTCCTTCAGTGATGCTGTAGTGATGGCCTAGCGGTAAAACCAAAGGCTGCAAAGATAGTGGTATTAATTATGTGTGTGCCTTTTTAACAAATTATCACTTATCCGTGAAGGAAAACATTTTGAGAAAAACTGTCTGCCTGACAGATTTCCTCGACGGCTTGTGAAGTCTGCCAATAATCGTGTATTCTATGAATAACGTTGATGGGTGGTTGGTAGGTGGCAAACGAGCATACGGCCCACCTGATTGTAAACGATTATAAACGCTAGCGACAACAAAGGCATCACTTGCGCGCCGCCATCTCCAATAAAAGGGATAGGAGGTGGATAGGAAGGATAGTAAGGAGAGGATAAGTAAGATACTGAATAATAAAAATATATTAGAGAGGCGGTTTGGGCCTCCGGCGTTCTCACTCACCATACGAAACACACCAGTAGGAGTAACTAAAAGTAAATAAAATAAAATTAATAAATAAAAACTATAGGA
Source organism: Leucoma salicis (assembly GCA_948253155.1). Taxonomy (NCBI): domain Eukaryota; kingdom Metazoa; phylum Arthropoda; class Insecta; order Lepidoptera; family Erebidae; genus Leucoma; species Leucoma salicis. The sequence goes on from OX411804.1 coordinate 1,584,351, forward strand.
GTTTCACGCTCATCTTATGTGAGAGGAGAGGGTGGTACTTCCCCGATCGCAGCGGCCCATTTATACTGGGATAAGCAAAGCTTTACCAGTAGAGACTTCTCTACCAATCTCTCAAACAAAAAGTGCAAATATGTTAAATAGAGAATGATGGCCACAAGCGGGGTTAGTACCCGCGCCTTCTGAACATTCACACGCTCTGCCAACTAAGCTTTCGTCACATTCACTCGGGGCTGTCAATTTCCATAATTTCTTTTTTATCTTCTTGGTCAATCAATCCCGCGCCATCTGTTGTGATGTATTTGCACATATTGTTCCGAACAGGTAAACTTAGTTTTTACAGTTAGAATCATATCACATAATAACATGGACCTATAAATATATAATTACTTTTATGAGTGCTTAATATGTTTGGTTATTAACCAGAACACAAACGTTGAAAATGTGAAATAGAAAATGGATCACTAATAGAAAAGCAATAAAAGATAGAGATTTCTCACCATAATGCAGTAATAATTCTCCAACTTACTATAAAATTAGTTTTCCCTATTTATCTTTGCGCCACTTCGCTCTTTAGGTCTCTATGTTTTCAATATTGCGCCGGTTTTCGCTGAAACATTCCTGTTTAACTTGCTCTACACCAAGCCACAATACACATGTAAAATACAGCTCTGGGATAAATGTCCCACATTTTAGGGATATTAACCCATGGTATTTAATAAAAACAAACATAGCTGACCTGATGGTAAGCGGTTACCGTAGCCTATAGGCGCTAGCAACACTATAGGCATCACTCGCGCCTTGGCAATTTCAAGAAAAGGGATAATAGGTTGAGAGGAAGGATAAGAAGTAAAGGAGGAGGAAGGGATTTATTTTTTAAGGGAGATCAATATCAAGAGATTTTTTTATACTATGACGATTGCAAACAAGCAACAAGGTGATAAGTAAAGTTCACCGTAGCTTATAAATGCTGGCAATACCAGAGGAATCACTCAGGTGTTGCCAACGCCTTTTTTGTTAAGGCGGGAAAAAATGTTCCATATTACATTCCTTCAGTGGTAGGGGTTGGCAACACCTACCACTGAAGGAATGTAATATGGTTCCGGTGGCCTACCAATAAATGCGAAGAGATGGCACACGGCGAGTTTCTTTAGTGGGTGAGGGCCCCACACTAGCCTGTTCGTTGCCCCGAACGACGGGGTGTGCGGTTAGGAACATTTTTTCCCGCTTAAACAAAAAGAAAAAGAAAAAAGGTGTTGCCAACCCCAAGAAAAGAAATAGAAGTGGAAGAAAACACAGTGGAAAATAAGTGGCTTCTCCGGTGCCAGTACCGTTGCTTCAGACCGATCTTCTAAGAGTGCGCTACTTCGACGATCGAGCCAGCCGTTTTGGAGTGTATCGATTCGCATTTCCTCTCTACACATCCAACGTTTTAAAAATATGAGTGTATTGATATACCGGGCACGTTTTCACTCCGTGGGTATAATAATGTTATCAAAAATGTTATCACGATACAGAAATCAAACACGGACACAAAGATTTATTTTATACAATTCCTATCTCGCTGCTAGGCGAAGGTCCATCAATATGTGTAAATAATGTTATACATTCACCCGCATTTAATATAAAATATCCGCCACTCGTGAATCCTAATTACTAAAATAAAAGTAGCCTAAGTTACTCCTTATAACATCAGCTATCTGCCAGTGTAAGGCCCGTCCAAATCGATCCAGCCGTTTCGGAGATTTGGTGGTATAAACAAACAAACAAATAATTTAAAAAGCTGTTATTTTACACATTATAAACAAACACATCAGTAGTATTTATTTATATAGAATAGATTTTACATAGGATTATATTCGAAGCAAGGCCACGCGCTTAAGTCTTGTTCGTCGACCTTTAGTTATCAACGGCGTACCTTGTGATGTCCTATATAACAAAAAGTATAGTAATCAATCATAACTGTTCACCGGCTCTATACGTAACCTCTTTGTTTGTTAGTCTCGATATAATAACTTGTTACAAAGCCATTTGACTTCGCCATCTTAGGCAAGTGCCAAACTACGACGCAATTAATGTCACATAGTTCCAGTGGTCTGTCAATACGGGCGGAGAGACGGCACACGGCGGGTATATAGAGTGGGTGAGGGCCCCACACTACCCTGTTTGTTGCCCCGGAGTGTGCGGTGAGGTACATTTTCCCCGCCTTAACAAAAACAAAAGGCATATTAATTCCACACTACCTATATACTAGAATGTAGTCATATACATATTTTTGACGTGATAATCTCTTATAAATCGATGGGCGCCGGCTGCATGCACGAAAAAGTGTCACGTTCTGAAAAATGTATGGCGACCGATGCATTTTTTGTGAAACTTTCAAAAAATCGTCCATAAACCGACTTTACAGACAACCATATAGTTTTTTGGTTACTTATTTTTATATATCCGTTTTAACCAACAAGACAAAAGAAAAACAAAAGAAGGAGTTTCTGTATTCGACTTATATGTATTGTTAGTAATATGTCCGCGATTTTCTCAAAATCTACTGATCCAATCTGGATGGGATTTCGTTATTATAAGCTTATATTTTCAGGGAAAGTTTAAGTAGGGGTATATGATTTGATAAAGATGTTCGAAGATAGACAATGGAACTCTTCAATTACTAACAACAAATTGGCGTGAGCGCGTGGCTACTTATTGTTTTCACCATTACATAGCATAACATTACGCCTGTACAGATTTAGGGTATAAACAGATTGACTGAAATTGACACTGAAATTTCTATAAAGTTTGGGCGAATTAAATTGTTATATCTAATGGTTATATTATATTGCATATGTTACTATGTATGTTACTGGTAAGAAAATGAGATACAAAAAAGTATAAACTAAAATTAAACATGAAAAATATAAAAGACTACATACGAGAAAAGAATATGAATAATCAGAAAACGAAATTAAAAATACTGATTTACTTAAATTTATTCAGAATATAATTTTAATTACTAAATATTTATATTTCATAGTATTTTGCATATTACGGAAAAGTTGATAAATAATTATTAAAGTCACGGTTATTTCCAAGCCGACATCTTCAACACCCTGTCGTCATTTTTCCTTTTCATCCAAAACAGGACCATAATTAGGGATATTGAACTACAATACCCAAGCCGATATACACGAGATCTTATATAGTAAGAATACTTACAACAGATATCGTTAACTATCCCTCATTTACGGTTTTACTACACCGATAATAGAAGGTTAAGAAAAATCTGTCAATGTTGTAATCTTAGAGTACGTCGTCATAAACAGCATTATTTTGATTTCGCTTATACTTAGTCCTAAAAGGTCCTGGTATCCATCCATCCATCCATCAGGCTTTTAACGTCCACTGCTAGACATAGGCCTCCTCAAGAATGGGGGATAGTGCCGTAATCGCCACGCTTGGCAGGCGGGTTGGCAATCGCGAATTCCAACCTGCATCTCTTCCAATTGGAAAGGGAAAGTGCTCTAAACCGCTAAGCTATTGCAGACACCTAACGGTGACACCCAATCTCCATATCACATTTGTTTTCATTTGTTTTAGATGTCTTTAGGACCGACGACGGATTGGAAGGGACTTAGTTTTGAATGCTACTTGCAGAAAAGCTCACAAATAATTTGTTGTATAAATTAGCTGAGCATGTCAAGTCTAAAATACAGGTATTTAAAAAAAAAAAAGAGAGCTTTGCCGCTCTCTGTTAAACTCTCTCATTTTCCACTTTCACAAATAATATGTTATTTAAAATAGCTCATAGTCAAGTGCTAAAATATAGATTAAAATGCCTCTAAACAAAATAAACCCTTCAACCTTATTATACTCACGAGTGTTTGATCTTTGAAACGAGCAGCATCATGCCTGTGCTTCTAATTTTATTCTGTTTTCTTCTCCTTCGTAGTTTAAAACTCAGAGTTCTCCAAAAAGAAATCAAAAATGTATTACTTACTGTGAACAACAGTATCAGCTTTCAGCCTTTCAAGATTTGTCCGTGTGGTGACGGACTAAGAATATCTACAAGTGTCATCGCCCCATTCTTTCCCATGAGTGCCCTACGAGGTAGGGCTGGGTTCCATGTGGGGGTACTCACTTGGTATCGGGCCCGAGCGGGTTGGTACTACCATCTCCCGTGTGACCGGCATGAAGCACACCGGTGTGTTTGGGTTGTAGCAGGAGATAGCCGTTAATTCTTTCAATTCATATCTGTCAAATGAAATGGTGAGCAGTGGCTTCACAATACTTTCGGTATAGTTGAGTTCATGAGCGACGGTTACCATTCACCATCAGAAGGGTTGGTACCTATATCATCATCAGTATATATACAATAAAAAAAAGTAGAAAATGGTAGATTCTGCCTGCATTGTCATCCGCGTGAACTTCAGAATATACATACGTCACTCCAGGGCGCAATATTTTATCAGTCTTTCGAAGTCCACTGCTGGATATAGGCCTCCCCAAGAGAACGCCACAACATGTGTTTCGCTCATATGGGGGATAGCGCCGTAATCGCCACGCTTGGCAGGCGGGTTGGCGATCGCAGTGAATGTTGTTAATACTCGAGGGAGTGCTGCTGCCCACTCCCCTGGTATTCCCTTAGTCGGCTCTTACGACTCCCATGGGTGGAGAGGGGTGGGACAATTCTAAAGCCAGCCCCACACGGCAATTTTTAACTCTGTGCAAAAATAGCTGTGTTTTTCTGAGTTAAAAGATTGCCTATATCCTTTTTTGGCTCTAAACTATATGTATGCTAAATTCTATCATGATCAATGGAGTACGAGTAATGGCAATCTATTACACGAACCGGAACAGATTTTTTCCGGGTTAAAAGTTTTCCTATTTGCTATTCCAGACTTAATAATACCTAAATAATTATAGTAGGATTTCCGTCATTATTAGGTAAAAATCTTAATTGTAAAATTAAGTTTACCTGGTCGGTATAATGTATGAAAATACTTCCGACAGATGGCGCAGCCGTCATCCAAAGACGTTAATTATGAATGTGTTATCAAAATTAGCAGTCAGGAGCAAGTGTCACAATTGATGGCTGAATTGGCAAAGCATCTGGACGGTATCCAGGAGATGCAGGTTCAAATCCTGCTCATGACTGTTATTTTCTTACTTACTTACTTACTTATCATCACGCCATTTCCCTTGCGGGGTAGGCAGAGAGAACAGAGTGCCTAGAGGTTCTATTCTTGCATACATCTCTCGCTTCCTCAACATTCATAACTCTCTTCATACACGCTCGCCGGTTTTGGAGACTCCTGACTCCACCTTCCTTGAATACATGACCAATTTCTTTGGTCTAGGTAGGTAAGTCTCGGTCTCCCCCTAGGTACAACCTACATCCTTCCACTTTCGCATTGTATATCTTCTTAGCCAGTCACTCGTCCGGTATTCTTTCCACATGTCCGAATCATCGGAGCATTCCCTTTCGCATCTTTACACCAATACTCTCTTTCATACCTACTCGCTCTCTTACGTCATTGTTACTAATGCGATCAGTCAGCCTCACTCCACAGATTCTCCACAGAGATCGCATTTCGACCACATTGATTTTGCTCTCATGCTCCTTTTTACATACCCAACTCTCGCTTCCATATAATAATGTTGGGACAAGCACTGCGTTGTGTATTGCTACACGTGCCTTCTGGCTGAGGTGGTGGCTGCCGAGAAGTTGTCACAATGCTTCGTTCACTCTATTTCCCGCATTCACTCTTCTTTTTACATCAGTGGTGTACCTTCCATCCCGACGACCCGTGAGTCCACATCCAAGATATACAAATTCATCCACTTGTTCTAGCACACCATTTCCTACTGCTACTCTAACATATGTTCTGGCTTTTTCTCTTTCAAAAACCATTACTTTGGTTTTGCTTACATTCACACGTAGGCCCCTTTTCTTACAATCTTCTGCCATTACGTCGACTAGGGTTTGCAGGTCAGTCGCAGACTGCGCTAATAGGACCGCATCGTCTGCATATAGCAGTGAGTTAACCACTGAGTCGCCCATCTGAACTCCCACATTCATTTCATTCAACCTTTGTAGACATTTATCCAGATATATGATAAACAGTCTGGCTGATAGAACGCAGCCCTGTTTAACGCCGATATTGACGTCAAACCAGGGTGACATTCCATCATCCAGCCGCACACAAGCTCTGCAGTCTATGTACCATACTCCGGCAAAATGTCCCAAAGTTCCTTTCGTACAACAGTGTCAAATGCTTTCTCCAAATCCACAAAACTGCAAAAAACCCTCTGGCCTACAGCCATATGCTTCTCCACAATGTTGCGCAGGGAAAACACTTGAGCCATGCATCCTCGTCCACACCTGAAACCTCCTTGTGCCTCACACAAAAATTCATCAGACACCATCCTCATTCTCCTTTCAACAATCTTACCATACACTTTGGCTACCAAACTGGTCAAGCTTATGGCTCTGTAGTTTGCACAGTCTAACGTGAACCCTTGTTTTTAAACAAGGGAACGATGACTGCGCTTCTCCAGTCCTTGGGAACCATTCCTGAGCTCCACCATAAATTGAGAAGCATCAGGAAGGATTCCCAGACACATGAGCCTCCAAGCTTGATCATCTTAGCAGACCAGATATCAATACCCGCTGCCTTACCATTTTTCAAACTTCTAATCACCCATTCAACTTCATCCATACTAATGTCATCAGAGGATGCCGGTACCGAATGCTGATCTATTAGATCACATGTAGCACCAGCATCACCCTGAACATCCGCATACATATTTCCAAAATATTCACTCCATCGGCTTAACACATCTTGTGTTTGCGTAAGAATGTCTCCACCTTTAGACCTTATTTTATTCATTCTGAAAGCTGACCAACCACTCCGAGATTTCTTCACCTCCCTCTTGAAAAGTTTGGTGTTGCTCTCGAAGTTTTTGGTCAGCCTTTCTTCTGCAATCATATTTGCTCTATCACGCTTCTCTTTCACTAAGGCTTTGGTGTCATTCTTACGTTGCCGGTATATTTCTTTCTTCTGTTCTTTCATACTTGCACTCAGGTTCAAAGAAGATACATAGTCCAGCCACGCTTTCTTCTTTTGGTCTACGGAAGCTGCTACTTCCGTATCCCACCATGCATCACCTTTCACTTTCCTATGCTTCTTTGAGCATCCACATACTTCTTTCGCTGTATCTACCATACTATCTTTCAATACTCTCCAGCATTCTTCTATGTCAGATCCCGGCTGACTTGCCATTGTCAGCCGTTCACAGACACCCTCTACATTCTTTGCTCTTACACTCTCTATTTTCGATTTCACATTTTTCACTTTGTGTTTAATGTATAGTGCTAAGCATGTCAAATGCTAAAAATATATATAAAAATACCTAAATAATTAATAATCTCTGTTCCAAATTTAATCCAGATCCGTTTGGCGATTTTAGCGTGGTTGAGTAACAAACAGCGACCCAAACTTTCGCATGTATAATAATACTAGCTGTTACCCGCGACTTCGTCCGTGAGTAATTTCATAAAAATAAATAAAGCAACCCTTGAAATTGTCGGTAATCCAGTGCAACGGTATTACAGTACTCAGGGTTGGAACTTCATTACTGGAATGCTAGATTGCGTTGAAGTAGCTAGATTTTGAGATTTTTTGACAAACAATTTTTTTTATCTTTCGTATTTTTTTTAATAAAAAGTATCCTATGTTACTTCTAATACCTCCGAGAATATGTGTACAAAGTTTAATGATGATCGGTTAAGTAGTTTTCACGTGAAAGCGTAACAAACAAACTTACATTCACATTTATAATATTATATAGTAAGTATGATAAGTATTAAGTAAGATTAACATAGAGCATTGTACATACAATTATTTACAATTAAGCTTGTTATCATAATCTTCAGTTTGTTCTTGTCCTACTATCTGACATTGATCTAAGTCTGCATAGATAGGGCCGGATAAAAACAGCGAGCTGAGCATTCAAATAACAACCTGTATCACTAATGTATAACTATAATAACGTTTTTAAAGCAGCGAAGTGGTAAAACCAAGGACTGCAAGACAGAGGTATCGTGTTCGATACCCAGTCCAAGCTTCAGACCTCGTTCGGCATACACTTTTAAAGTTCAGAATTTTTTCGAAATTTCGTGTGTTTACAATTTATCACTTCTCGGCGAAGGAAAACATCGTAAGGAACCTGCATGCCTGAGAGATTTTCTTAATGGCATGTGCCATCTTCGTTTCGTTCGTTTCAAGTAGATCTTCTATGAGAGACTGATATTTCTTTTAAATTAAAACGCTAGTTGCTTTCGTTATATAAATATGATTTCATCCCAATTATCCAGTACAAGCTTCTTAAAATTGGGGCAGTATAGAGTTGGACAGAGGAACTACAGCGGTATACGGCAATAGTCTCACCCTCTATTATGTGGGACTTAAACATAGTTGGCGAACCATGGGTATATAATACACTTCTGCCTACCCCTTCAGGGATACAGGCGTGATGCTATGTTTGTTGCTTTCTTAAATTTTATCATCTTCTTTGCTTTCTCCTAACTTCTTTGCTACAATTATGAATATCTTTCTTCCCTATATTTGCCACAACCAATCATGGTAAGACATTGGAAAGTAGTCTCACTATTATTCCCGGCGATTATCCTCATATTCAGCCACCGCTAACATATTCCATGCTAAATATGCTCTCTTACAGACATTTACACCAAAACTTTAGTAAGAATTACTCGTATAGATAAACTAAGTCTTTCACCCCACAATAATGCAGTGAGTTACGTAACTACAATCGAAATGGTTTTGTTCTTTAGCGTAAGACAAATTCATAACTCATGGTACCAAATTTGTATACAAACTATACTCGTACAAATGCTATGTCGCTATCGGATTCTTTTAATAGGTAGTTTCTAGTCTATATTAATGACCTACCATACTACGTAGGAGATAATCGAAGTATTGTGTTGTTCGCAGATGATACATCTTTATTATTTAAACTAAGAAGGCAACTGCTTAATTATGACGATGTGAACAACGCACTATCTAAAGTTGTTCATTGGTTCAATACTAATAACCTAGTTTTAAGTGAAAATAAAACTAAATGTATAAAATATACTACACCCAATGTAAGGCATGTAGAAACCAATGTACAATTGAATGGCGTTAAACTGGACCTTGTGGAGTCCACGGTTTTCCTAGGTATCACTATAGATAATAAACTCCAATGGGGCCCCCATATTAAAAAATTGTCAGGTAGGTTAAGCTCAGCGGCATATGCGGTAAAAAAAATTAGATTATTGACTGATGTTGAAACGGCTAGAATAGTTTATTTCAGTTATTTTCATAGTATTATGTCCTATGGCATACTGCTATAGGGATGTTCCGCCGATTTAAATTCCATATTTGTACTTCAGAAAAGGGCTGTTCGTGCAATCTATAATCTGGGCCCGAGAGTTTCCCTTAGACAGAACTTCAAAGAAATGAATATTCTAACTGTTGTGTCTCAATTTATATACGAAAATCTGTTGTATGTCAAGAAAAACATCGGATGTTTTGATAAGTATAGCGATGTTCATCACATTAATACTAGGAACAAAGGCAATCTTATTGCACACAGTACTCGTCTCCACAGAATTAGTAGATATTTTTATATGAATTTTTTATGGGGCAATGTATATGCTTTTACAATAAGATTCCTGAAAATTTCCGAAACATGCCACTAAATAAGTTTAAGAAAGCCATAAAAATTAGACTTTGTAATCAAGGTTATTACACTGTTTCGGATTATCTTGAGGATAAAACTAAATGGGCTTGAGCTGCTCCTCATTAATTAATTTTTAAAATTGTTTTGTATGATATAATGTCATTTTAGTTATAAAGATTATATTAAATTGTAATAAATTGGCAATTTAAAAAAGTGGCCCATGAGTTTCTTGCCGGGTTCTTCTCATGAAAGGCTTTACTTCGGAATCCGGCCGCTTGTGGCGATTGCAATCGCCACTTTTTTATTGCGGATGCACTCGCCTCAGGCGCTCGTGTTAATTATTAGTGTATTCTTGACGATTTTAAGTGCTATTTAATAGGCCTATGAAATAAAAATATTTTTGAATTTGAATTTGAATTTGGTATTTTACGCATCGAAATATTAAGTTACTCATACTACCGAATTTAATTCCCTACGTAACCGCCAGAGGCGCTGTAAGGTTTGTCATACAAATATTTTACGTAGTCGCCAGCGAGTTTACGTGAGCAAAACTCATGGTTGAGCTACAGATTAAGAAGGCTTTACGCCATAGGCCACCACGCTAGTCCAATGCGGGTTCGTAAACTTGACAGGCCGTTGATAATACCTTTCTCTCAAGCATGCATGTATCCTTACGATGTTTTCCGGAAAGTGATTCTTACTTAATATTATAAATGCGAAAGTGAGTTTGTTTGTTTATTCGTTTGTTTGTTCTACTTTCACGCCAAAATTACTACACCAATTGTGGTGAATCGTGGGTTGACAGACTTCACGAAATCTCTCAGGCATGCAGGTTTCCTACTACTGAAGGAATGTAATAAGGTTTCGGTGGCCCGCCAATAAAGGCGGAAAAACAGCACACGGCGGGTTTCTTCAGTGGGTGAGAGCCCCCACACTACCCTGTTCGTTGCCCCGAACGACGGGGTGTGCGGTTAGGAACATTTTTTTCCATCTTAACAAAAAAAAAGGCATGCAGGTTTCCTAACAATGTTTTCCTTCACCGAGCAGTGATAATTTGTAAACAAATACACATAACTCTCGAAAAATCTCAGAAAGTCAAAGGTGTGTGCCGTGACCTTGGACTGGGTATCGAACTTGATACCATTGTCTTTGCAGTCCTTAGTTTTACCAATAAGCTATCACTGCTGTACATATACACAATTATGCGCTGTCACAATTAATCGTCACGCGTCATACGTACAATACAAATATTCTATGATAAGAATTATCATAGTCTAATATTACGTCTCTATATATTTTGAAGGATCAATCATTGGGCAATCAGTTGTTTTCAGCGACTCTGAACACATGCAGATACATACGTAAGTAGTAAACTTCAATTTTATCAATTTATATATACTTACCTACCAGACTCAAACACCACCTTCGCTTCAATGACATGGAAGTGCCAAATTGCTTAGCGGCAAATTTCTCTGAGAAGATACTAATATTAAAAGTGAGATACTGTAGAAGATAAAAGATTTTTTTCTTTAACGTCTACTAAATACGACCATTACATACATCTATATATAAATAAATATAAGTATTTTCACGGACATTTCACACAACGTCCTCTGGTCCCAAACTAAGCTTAACGCTTGTGCTATGGGTACCAAATTACGGATATAATACATATATTACTTATTTTTTTGTATATACATACATATTAGATATTACATATAATAGATAGAAAACACCCAGACGCAGTACAAATATCTGTGTTCATCACACAAATAATTTTTCTGAGCGGGAATCGACCCACGACCTCGTGCACGGAAGTCGGTTACACTACCGACTACGTCGCGAAGCCCGTCGTATTCAAGTTTTTATCAATCTTTTTTGTGTCCCACTATTGGGCGCAAGCCTCCTCTCATCGTGAGAGGGATTAGGCCATAGTCCACCACGCTAGCCCAATGCGGGTTTGCAGTTTTCATAAGCCGTCGAGAAAATCTCTCAGGCATGCTGGTTTCCTCAGAGAGCAGTGATAATTTGTAAACAAATATATACCTACACGTATTTTTTTTTATTTCTTATAATCTGTTCTAAGAAATTATCCTTGCATTACAAACACACTGACCGACTGAAATATCAACGCATAGCCCAGACTGCTTCTGGTACATAAAAAAAATATTCATATGGGTTTCTTTGATACTGTAGGTGAGCAGTAAGAAAGAATTTGACTGCACAGGTGGTGGAAATGGAATGGCTTAGATACCGGCCTGCCGTCCGAGTCTTGTGGGTTCGATTCCCATACAGGACAACTCTTTGTGTGATTCACAAATGGTTGTTCTGAGTCTGGGTGTACTTTGTGTCCGTGAATTTATATGTTTGTAAATTCCCCCGCGATACAAGGATTATTCCTTGGTGCAGGGTGCTGTCTTTTAAAAGAATCCTATCTAAAATGGATTTATCACTATGACACGAGTGAAGCCGCTGCATGTATATAGCATATACGCTATTTAATAAAACATGAGAACCCGGTGTGTCTGCCCATTGAAAGTATCAACAATAATGAGAAGCTGATTCAAGAAAGGCAATAGAACACAAAATAAAGATCTCTTCGTTTGCGCATATCTTACCTTTATCTGTATGGTGATGGACTAAGAATACAAGTGTCACCACCCCATCATCTCTCGCGGGTGTCGTACAAGGCGACTAAGGGAAGTAAGCAATTATCACCCATTGCATTACGGTTGGTAGGGCTGGGTACCAAGTGAAAGTACTCACTTGATATCGGGTCCGAACGGGTCGGTACCACCATCTTCTGTGCGACCGGTCATGAAGCATGTCAGCGTATTTTGTGGCTGTAGCAGAAGCCGTTTATTTGTTCATTTCATATCTGAGAAATGAAATGCTGCGCAGCGGCTTGACAACGCTCCCGGTATTGTTGAATCCATGAGCGACGGTTACCACATACCATCGGGAGGGCCGTGGCTCGTCTGCCATGATTAGCAGTAAAAATAGACGTCTACCAGATGTGAAAATACCGAAATTATTTTGTAGAAATAATGAGTAGAAATAAAATGATCATAACTATTTCAATGTGTGCTTGTATAAAATTATGACATGTGTAAAATAACGGAAATGGACATAAATCATTATCATCAGGCCTTGGATTTCATCTAGGACCGATGTACTTGTCAAAAAGAATCTAACGATTCTAAAGTTGATGGGGTTGCGGCGTTTTATAGCATAGTGCCCATGGCCATCCGGTTCCATCATCAGACCCTGAATACCACTTAAAGACAGTACTCGTCAAGACGAATCAAATAAGTCTAAACTCGATGGGATGATTATAGAGTTACTGTGGCCACCTTCTAGCTTCATCATGAGACCCTGGATACCATCTACAGACAAAGTACTCGTCAAGACGAATCAAATGAGTTCAAACTCGATAGGGTTTTGAAATAAAACTACGTTTACGGAATCTATCGCGTTTACTTGATTTTACTACTATCCCGATGTTTCAAATACTTTACAGCATTTATGATCACGGGTGGACTTAGATGTCGATAGGGTTGCGCCGTTTCATTATAGAGTTGCTATGTCCACCTCCCAGCTCCACCATAAGATCAGCTCCGTGTCATCATAATTATATTGCATTGTCACGCGGATTTACATATGCATGTATAATTTCAGCGCAATCGGAAAACGGGGTGTGTGTCGAATTTCACTTTCCGATTATCAATATTACTTGAGAAAAAAGAGATTTCAACCCATTTTCATCAATTCAAAAAATATTAATTAAAAATCCTTTTTTTAATTTGTATCGGCTCCAAACCAGTACTGGAGTTTACATCTTAAGTACCTACTGTATACAAGTATACACATACACGATTTCAAATTGATGGTGCGCAAGGCACGTTGTGCAGAAAAACTTAACGCTTATAAGTAAACACTTGTATTAATTAACTCCTTTCCTCATAAAATGTTCTTTTCCTGTTTTCACATAGTTTTTAAATAAACGTGGTCAGAGGTGGAGAGGCACTTTTCAATACAATCAAAAGCCTTCCTATAATCGTCAAAACAATTAATCGCAACAGTCCTTATTTTTGGGGCCACTTAACATAAATTTTTAGTTACTTAACTGTATCAGCATCCCACCCGTTAGAATAAGAGCCAGGCCAGGGTTCATTATGTACATTTAATGCAAGCATACCTTTTTATTTTTGTTAAGGCGGGAAATAATGTCGACGACAGGGTGGTGCGGGTCCCTCACCCACTAAAGAAACCCGCCATTTGCCGTCTCTCCGCCTGTACTGACGGACCATAGGATTGATAGACATTAGTTCAGTAGTCTGCCGGTAGTTTACCCTTTTAAGTACCTTGAGCGTCGTTCCTTCGCGCGCGGCATTGCGGGTGGCAACGTTACCCGGTCCATCTACCCGCTACCTCAGCTAGGGTAGCATCAAGCGCAGGTACTTGCGCCGACGGCAGTAAGTGTCTGAAGGCAGTAACTGTGGCCCAATTCCTGTCCTCACCTTTTGCCACGACGAGTTCCTTGATACTTGAGCGTCTGCCATGCCGTGTCCTCATCGCAGCTGCAGTGATGACAACACGGAGTCGCCTCCCTGCTTGCGAATAAGTACAGGTATCTGCCGAAGCAACCGTGCCCCGACAGCACCTGCACCATTCGGAAGGTTAGGACTCGCTCGCCCATTATTCCAGCACGGGCTGGAACGTTCCTACAGTCGTAAGTAAGACCGGTCCGGGGCGTCTCCCGCCGTGTCTTCCGATGGGCCATAGCAGCTCAGCAGGCGACGCCCTGCCACCTGGCCCCCTCGTCTCGATCCCACTCTGGCGACACCTGCTGGTAAACATCGGCGAGCGTTATCCGGGTATGACTCTGGACGCCACGACTCTTTGTGATCTCCAAAAGAGAGCCCTGTTAGGGGCGTCCAGGGAGTCCACCCAAACGGATGCACCGTACAGTGCCATCGATCGGACTACCTCGGCGTAAAGCCACCGGCATGTATTAATGGGTCCACCCATATTCGGCATGAGCCATGTGAGGGCGGATGCCGCTCCGGCAAGCCTTGGTGACAGCTGACTGAAGTGCTCGGGAAAGTGCCACCGCCTTTCCAGTACCAGGTCCAGATGCTTGATCTGGGCTTGGATCCCAATCCAGGGCTCCCTTAAGCCCCAGCGCCTCGATTCTCTTAACTACCTCCGAGGTCCCTAAGATGACCAGGAATGTCGGCTCCTCGCGTTTCCACCCTTGGCTGCCACTAGTGTGTTATCCGCGTAGCAGATAACCGCCCACCCAGGAGGGAGCCGACCACGCTACACCCAGTCGTAACCGATGCCCCACAGGAGCGGCCCTAGGACTAATTCCTGCGGGACACCGCACGTCTTGGGTCTCCTTACAACGTCCTCTATGGCTGGTGTGGAGGCTAGGCTGAAGGGTTTCAAATACAAATTCAAAAAAATCTTTATTTCATAGGCCTGTTAAATAGCACTTAAAATCGTCAAGAATAAACTAATAATTAACACGAGCGCCTGAGGCGAGTGCATCCGAAATAACAAAGTGGCGATTGCAATCGCCACACGCGGCCGGATTCCGAAGTAAAGCCTTTCATGAGAAGAACCCAGCAAGAAACTCATGGGCCACTTTTTTAAATTGCCAATTTATTACAATTTAATATAATCTTTATAACTAAAATGACATTATATCATACAAAACAATTTTGAAAATTAATGAATGAGGAGCAGCTCAAGCCCATTTTGTTTTGTCCTCAAGATAATCCGAAACAATGTAATAACCTTGATTACAAAGTCTAATTTTTATGGCTTTCTTAAACTTATTTAGTGGCATGTTTCGGACATTTTCAGGAATCTTATTGTAAAAGCATATACATTGCCCCATAAAAGATCTACTAATTCTGTGGAGACGAGTACTGTGTGCAATAAGATTGCCTTTGTTCCTAGTAATAATGTGATGAACATCGCTATACTTATCAAAACTTCCGATGTTTTTCTTGACACACAACAGATTTTTGTATATAAATTGAGACACAACAGTTAGAATATTTATTTCTTTGAATTTCTGTCTAAGGGAAACTCTCGGGCCCAGATTATAGATTGCACGAACAGCCCTTTTCTGAAGTACAAATATGGAATTTAAATCGGCGGAACATCCCCATAGCAGTATGCCATAAGACATAATACTATGAAAATAACTGAAATAAACTATTCTAGCCGTTTCAACATCAGTCAATAATCGAATTTTTTTACTGCATATGCCGCTGAGCTTAACCTACCTGACAATTTTTTAATATGGGGGCTCCAATGGAGTTTGTTATCTATAGTGATACCTAGGAAAACCGTGGACTCCACAAGGTCCAGTTTAACGCCATTCAATTGTACATTGGTTTCTACATTGGGTGTAGTAAATTTTATACATTTATTAAACACAAAGTGAAAAATGTGAAATCGAAAACAACAGTCAGGAGCAGGACTTTAGATAGTGCGTTGTTCACATCGTCATAATTAAGCAGTTGCCTTCTTAGTTTAAATAATAAAGATGTATCATCTGCGAACAACACAATACTTCGATTATCTCCTACGTAGTATGGTAGGTCATTAATATAGACTAGAAACAGAAATGGCCCCAAAATAGACCCCTGTGGCACACCCATTGTCATGACAGATCCAAGCGATAACGTACCATTAACATCGACTCTTTGAATTCTATTGCTCAAATAAGAAGTCAAAAACTCGAGAGCCCTGTTCTTGATTCCGTAATGGTATAACTTTTTAATGAGGGTTTCATGATGTACACACTCAAATGCCTTAGACAAATCGCAAAATACGCCTAACGCATCATGGGAATCTTCCCAGCCTCTAAATATGGTTTTTAACAATTCTATACCTGCATCAGTAGTAGAGCGATTCTTTGTGAAGCCGAACTGGATTTTATGGAAAATTTTATGATTGTCAAAATGATTAATCATTTGTTTGAGAATAAGCTTCTCAAATACTTTACTTAATGTCGGTAGTACAGAAATTGGACGAAAATTATTAAGTTCTGAGGTACTACCAGATTTAAACAAAGGCATTACTCTACTAAACTTCAGAAGGTCGGGGAATACACCATTAACAAAACAACCGTTAAACACGGATGTCAATTGGGGAGCAATAATATAAATGATTGAGTTAACTAACTTAACAGACATACCCCATAAATCCGCAGTTTTTTTAATATTTAGACTTTTAAAGTTGTTTATAACACTGTTTACATTGACATCCGAAAATTTAAAGGAACACTTTACGGAACACTTTGCCTAAGGAGCGATTCGGCTCTACGAGACAACGTCAGATGTTTTGTTGTTAAAACAGGAATATTAGTAAAATAATTTTCAAATACCGTTGCCACTTCTCGATTCGCTCTTACATTTTTGTCATCTATTTTCAAGTTAAAGTCCCTCTTGCGCACTGTTTCTCGACCGGTTTCACTGTTTATCACCTTCCAAGTCATTTTAATAATATCGCCGGATTCTTTGATTTTAGTTTTCAAATATAGTGATTTAGCACAGTAACAGGCTCGTTTGAACGTTTTGGAATATTTTTTTACATATTCTAATAATATTGGGTTATGGTTATATGATTTTTCGTTATAAAGTTCATATAACCTCAGTCTGCTTTTATAAATACCACAGGTTGCCCATTCACTAAAGCCCGGAGTCCCAACTGGAATAGATCAGTATACAAATCGTTAGGGTTGTCATGAAAAGGCAACCGCGGTACTTTCTCAGATAGATTACATTTAAAAAGCTCTAAGCGGCTAGAATTTATTGGAACAAAGGTAACTTTTTCTTTATGGACCCTACTAGTTCCAGGAAATACCACCAGTTGTCCACAATGATCAGATTCTAGTTTATTTATGATAGATTTATTGATTGGTTTTGCATTTGAAGTATATTCATTTTCCAACTTCGTCAATTTTCTTTTATAGGGAAATGTGAACATAACTATTTTCTTTACATTTAGATTAGAAAGTTTCTTACTATATTGCAATAACTGTCTCTTGCTCACATTCTCCCTATTTCCTATAAATATTAAAAGTATATTATCCGGGACAAAATTATAATCCAATATATTTAGCATAATATTGTGATATGATTGTCCCGGCATGCAGTGATTGATAACTGAGTGTCCCTTATCATCAGATAAGGGACACTCAGTTATCAATGATAACATACTTTTAATATTTTTAGGAAATAGGGAGAATATGAGCAAGAGACAGTTATTGCAATATAGTAAGAAACTTTCTAATAAATTCTATCAAGAAGAGCACCCAAATTTTTGCCACTGGCATCACTAAATATCACAATATTATTGTCTTGAGTTTTACATAGAGAGCTAGGGAAATCGACAGAAGGCACCAGGGAACTGTTAGTGGAACTAGTTGTGCTTACTATATTTAAATGTGGTTGCTGAGACTCACTAGAAGTACACACTGGCCCTGAACAACCCAGAGACAGCAGATTACTTAAACTAATTAAACAATCTTTGTCATATTGACTATCTTTATCCATTACTAGTTCATTCATTGCCAATATATACTCCTTTATAAGTTCTTCTGAACTAGAATATTTATTTGTCATAACTTCTAACTTTTCTTGAAGACAATTTATTTTTGTCTGGAATTCATGAATGTCTTCATTGTATATCAAAGTCTTATTTTTTAATTTGGACACATAAAAATCAAGCTTGTCAATTAAATGCAATCTTTCTCTGTTCAATTTAACATTTTTAATAAAGAATCTATGCTTTTTCACAAGTTTTTGAGTTTTTTTATATAGTTATTAATTATTAGATATTTTTATCTATATTTTTAGCATTTGAAATCCTTAGCACTATAAATTAAACACAAAGTGAAAAATGTGAAATCGAAAACAACAGTCAGGAACAGGATTTGAACCTGCATCTTCTGGATACCGTCCAGATGCTTTACCAATTCAGCCATCCTGACAATTACTCCTGACTGCTAACTTCGATAACACATCATACTTAACGTCTTTGGGTGACGCCTGCGCCATCTGTCGGCAGTATTTTCATACATTATACCGACGCGATAAACTTAATTTTACAATTAAGATTTTACCTAATAATGACGCAAACCCTTTAAATATTTAGATATTTTGATATATATTTTTAGCATTTGACATGCTTAGCACTATACATTAAACACAAAGTGAAAAATGTGAAATCGAAAACAATAGTCAGGAGCAGGATTTGAACCTGCATCTTCTGGATACCGTCCAGATGCTTTACCAATTCAGCCATCCTGACAATTGCTCCTGGCTGCTAATTTCGATAACACATCATACTTAACGGTCTTTGGGTGACGCCTGCGCCATCTGTCGGAAGTATTTTCATACATTATACCGACCAGATAAACTTAATTTTACAATTAAGATTTTACCTAATAATGACGCAAACCCTTTAAATATTTAGATATTTTTATATATATTTTTAGCATTTGACATGCTTAGCACTATACATTAAACACAAAGTGGTAAATGTGAAATCGAAAACAACAGTCAGGAGCAGGATTTGAACCTGCATCTTCTGGATACCGTCCAGATGCTTTACCAATTCAGCCATCCTGACAATTACTCCTGACTGCTAACTTCGATAACACATCATACTTAACGTCTTTGGGTGACGCCTGCACCATCTATCGGCAGTATTTTCATACATTATACCGACCCGGTAAACTTAATTTTACAATTAAGATTTTACCTAATAATGACGCAAACCCTTTAAATATTTAGATATTTTTATATATATTTTTAGCATTTGACATGCTTAGCACTATACAAAATGAAAAATGTGAAATCGAAAACAACAGTCAAAGAAAGAAAAAAAAAAAAAAAAAAAAAAAACAAATTGAAAAATGTGAAATCGAAAACAACAGTCAGGAGCAGGATTTGAACCTGCATCTTCTGGTTACCGTCCAGATGCTTTACCAATTCAGCCATCCTGACAATTACTCCTGACTGCTAAGTTAGATAACACATCATACTTAACGTCTTTGGGTGACGCCTGCGCCATCGGTCGGCAGTATTTTCATACATTATACCGACCCGGTAAAGTTAATTTTACAATTAAGATTTTACCTAATAATGACGCAAACCCTTTAAATATTTAGATATTTTTATATATATTTTTAGCATTTGACATGCTTGGCACTATACATTTAACACAAAGTGAAAAATGTGAAATCGAAAACAACAGTCAGGAGCAGGATTTGAACCTGCATCTTCTGGATACCGTCCAGATGCTTTACCAATTCAGCCATCCTGACAATTACTCCTGACTGCTAACTTCGATAACACATCATACTTAACGTCTTTGGGTGACGCCTGCGCCATCTGTCGGCAGTATTTTCATACATTAACCGACCCGGTAAAGTTAATTTTACAATTAAGATTTTACCTAATAATGACGCAAACCCTTTAAATATAAAAAAATATCTAAATATTTTTATATATATTTTTAGCATTTGACATGCTTAGCACTATACATTAAACACAAAGTGAAAAATGTGAAATCGAAAACAACAGTCAGGAGCAGGATTTGAACCTGCATCTTCTGGATACCGTCCAGATGCTTTACCAATTCAGCCATCCTGACAATTCAATGCTAAAAATATATATAAAAATATATATATAATAATATGACGGTATCCAGAAGATGCAGGTTCAAATCCTGCTCCTGACTGTTGTTTTCGATTTCACATTTTTCACTTTGTGTTTAATGTATAGTGCTAAGCATATCAAATGATAAAAA
The DNA here is from genome assembly GCA_948253155.1 of Leucoma salicis. Classification (NCBI taxonomy): domain Eukaryota; kingdom Metazoa; phylum Arthropoda; class Insecta; order Lepidoptera; family Erebidae; genus Leucoma; species Leucoma salicis. The sequence goes on from OX411804.1 coordinate 1,604,922, forward strand.
TATATATAAAAATATCTAAATATTTAAAGGGTTTGCGTCATTATTAGGTAAAATCTTAATTGTAAAATTAAGTTTACCGGGTCGGTATAATGTATGAAAATACTGCCGACAGATGGCGCAGGCGTCACCCAAAGTCGTTAAGTATGATGTGTTATCGAAGTTAGCAGTCAGGAGTAATTGTCAGGATGGCTGAATTGGTAAAGCATCTGGACGGTATCCAGAAGATGCAGGTTCAAATCCTGCTCCTGACTGTTGTTTTCGATTTCACATTTTTCACTTAGTGTTTAATGTATAGTGCTAAGCATGTCAAATGCTAAAATTATATATAAAAATATCTAAATATTTAAAGGGTTTGCGTCATTATTAGGTAAAATCTTAATTGTAAAATTAAGTTTACCGGGTCGGTATAATGTATGAAAATACTGCCGACAGATGGTGCAGGCGTCACCCAAAGACGTTAAGTATGATGTGTTATCGAAGTTAGCAGTCAGGAGTAATTGTCAGGATGGCTGAATTGGTAAAGCATCTGGACGGTATCCAGAAGATGCAGGTTCAAATCCTGCTCCTGACTGTTGTTTTCGATTTCACATTTTTCACTTTGTGTTTAATGTATAGTGCTAAGCATGTCAAATGCTAAAAATATCTAAATATTTAAAGGGTTTGCGTCATTATTAGGTAAAATCTTAATTGTAAAATTAAGTTTACCGGGTCGGTATAATGTATGAAAATACTGCCGACAGATGGCGCAGGCGTCACCCAAAGACGTTAAGTATGATGTGTTATCTAAGTTAGCAGTCAGGAGTAATTGTCAGGATGGCTGAATTGGTAAAGCATCTGGACGGTATCCAGAAGATGCAGGTTCAAATCCTACTCCTGACTGTTGTTTTCGATTTCACATTTTTCACTTTGTGTTTAATGTATAGTTATTAATTTTTATGAATCTTTTAAATCTATGAACTTTATTCTTTTTACAGCTAATTGCCTCCTCATTACAAGATTGAATTAATTTGTCAAGGGGAATAGATGAGGCATTTGGAACAACTGACACCATGCACGGGGCAGTGCCAACCAATTCATTGAATAAGCTTTGGTTCATTGAAGCAGTTGCGTTATATTTATCCATTTCCATTTGTGATATAAGGGAGCGTGCTTCCTGTAATTCATGTTCCAATGTACTTATCCGACGAAGAGCACTTTCATACTCAATGCTACATTCTTGAAATCCGTCTACAACCAGTTGGAGTCTGTACCGGGCATGAATGACTTCATTGCAGTGCATGAAGTTTTGCCATTTCAGATTTTAAATTTTTATTTACATTATATAATTCTAACAGCTCCCTTTCGCTGATATCACGTTCTTTATTCAATTCACTATATAACTCCTTTGCTGCCTTTAAATCGGTCAAAGCCAATTGGAGTTTAGTCTCCTCTTGGCGAGCCAAAGCTCTACAGGTCATCATTTTACAATATTAAACAGCAAAAGAGTGATAAAATTACAAAAATATCAGTGCAATTACTTATATTAAATTTATTTATGTGTTTACACTTTTTAAGCAAGGTTGTGGTTAGGGTCTTTGTAAGTCAACCACTGAAGGAATGTAATATAGTTCCGGTGTCCCGCCAATAAAGGCGGAGAGATGCACACGGCGGGTTTCTTTAGTGGGTGAGGGCCCCACACTACCCTGTTCGTTGCCCCGATCGACGGGGTGTGCGGTTAGGAACATTTTTTACCGCCTTAACAAACAAAAAAAGGGTTTTATAAGTCATGGACTTAATAAAAAGAGCGGACTGAGCCTTGCTAACAAAAGATTGTGTCACTCAGAGTCAGCCAGTTCGCTGTACGTACATGCCGACACGCACACATTCACACCTTAGTTGGCCATTGCGTGAGTAAACGTTACCACAGTCGGTACGTCTACGCAGCAAAAAAATATCAAAATAAAGCATATCTTGTGTGGTGAAATGGTGAAAAACCGTAATGACCGAAAGAAAAAAATCCAGGAGTCACGTTTCATAAAATTTATATTAATTCACTAGAACAATAATTCATCACAATGCCAGTATTGCTCATATTCGCTAGTGGAAATTACCCGAAATATGGGAATTTTATAGTTTATATTTATGAGGTACTATTTGTTTAGGTTAAATTACTATACTTTGATTTTTTATTTTGTAAACTAAAATGATATTTAATTGCGACGTATCATTAATAGTGCTGTTGTAGTCTGAGTTATCGAAAACACATAATTAATAAAAAAAATTATTATAATAAATTTTCTGATGGTTTATTAATTTGAATTTGCGTTGATCAGTAGTATAAGTAGCATGCATTTATTATTGTAGCATTTACAAAATCTAAATTAAAGTAATCATACCTATTTTAATATGTAAATTTTCTATACTATTATGTAGCTGTAACATAGCTGTCTGTACATTTAAGATATTTTAGAAAAAATGACTGTAGTAGACTATATAAGCGTATCTAAATACAAAACAATTTTTTTTTTAATTTTTTTGTCTGTTTTTCTGTTTGTTTGTTCGCGCATCACGCAAGAACTGCTGAACGGATTTTGATGCAACTTTTTATTTGATAGCTCTTGATTACACTTAACAACTGGTATACATTTGATACGCTACTTTATCGGGAAGCTGAGATTAAACCCAAAAACTAACTTTCGGCTGCGGCGGAGCCGCGGGCAAAGGCTAGTATTGTAATAAAATTGCATTTGCGAGTGTTATTTATGTTCATAGGAAAATCGCATTTAACGAAAGTGACTTAAAATAAGGTGATAGATGCCCCCGAAGATGCCTATTTGTCTGCTTATTATCATTTTAGTCAAAATGGAAAAAATAAAAGCCGAACTTTCTTAATCACAATTTATTTCTGAAATATTACTTTCATAATCTACATTTACTAAGAATCTTTCTGTTACATTATCAATAAGGTGAAGAGTAGCATCATTTTATTACGTTACTTTAAGTATAATAACATACTCGACATATCTCAACTACCATTGCAGTGTCAACAACTTTAGCCCTCAGTAAATAATTCTTTAATTTCAACCATTTTAAAACATTTGTTATTTCTTGCGACACGCCCCTTTACCTGTGCCCATACTAGTTCTATGGGATTTGATTTACAGTGCTAAGGAAGTCTTTTGAGATGTTGACACCATACTCGACAGTGAACTCCTCAACTACATTTTTTGATGATAAGTTTTTACTTTTGTAATGATTTACAGTAATTCTGCTTTAATCAGTGTATTAATTTATTAATGGTTTACATTCTTTGAGTTTAGCTACTTTTTAACTGGGCCTTATGCCACCCTGTAGTGGCAGTTTTATTCTACCTTATGGGAGTGGTAAGAAGCGTTATCTAATACCAAAACAAAATCATCAAAATTACCTTTAGCCACTCTTCAAAATATTCTATTTTAATAATAATATATCTGCTTACAATTAGAAACTGTAGCGGCCCATATAGATAACATGAAACTGTTTAAAACAATAAGCTTTGTGTATTCCGCTCACCTCAAAAAAGAGCAATAGTTTCCTAGAATTCTGTGAACCCCATCTGCGCTAGAACAATAACTCTACCGATTACAACTGCATCGGATTCCTCGGAAACACATTAATTGTCAAAGCAGTAAAGACACCTTGGCCACTGTAGTCCCAACAAACATGCAAGTTAATCCCGTTTTATCGACATAATTATGTTATCCTTTATTACTCATTATCTGCCGATGTTTTATTTTAAGTTTTAAATAAATACAATAAAATAGTGTTTTTTGCACTATTAACCTTTTGAAATAGTACGGTATATTTCATATACATTTCCAATAAATTTATCTGCCAACCTGTTTTTTTTTTTAATATGTATAATAAAAAGGGTAAATTTGGCTAATGTTATATTAAGGAGCTCTAAATGAAACCACGTATTCATAGCAACTGACTATATTCCGAGGTACCCTCTCCTAGTATCATAAGATTAATAACTATCTACTACAACATCTCCCTTCCTTCATTCTATACAATTATAAAAATATATAAGTATTATAATTTAAGATATATTTACTATATTATTACAGTGCATGCCTAACTCTAACATTAAGCGTACATGCTATGAATTCTATTTTAGTAATTAACACAAATAATATAATGTAATTAATGATTACCTATATAATTATTACATCAATATTTCATACATGTAGTTTTTATAGGTTATTATTATTATTAATTTTCAGCCTTATTGTTAATATCTCGTATAATAACCTAACTCAGACATTTTAATTTATACTAAAATTTACATAATACATTGCATACTTATAAAACTAATACTTTTTTTTTTTTCTTTAATGTAAGTATTATATTATTAAATTGCAAACATACATCAAATATTGGATATATATAACATGAAACATGCAGAAGGATGCGTCATTCGCATCCGTATCGTACAGGCGGGCGAACTATCCTGCCTGCACGAGTCACATAGCTAGAAGATAGCTGGTGTGGCGGGCGTTCACCCACGTCGCCGTCAGTGGTGCCGCTGGCACTCGGCCTTTGGTTAAAATCAGAACTAGTTACATGCTCCCACTCGACATTTGCGAAATTATTTTTATCATAGTTTTTATTATATTTTTCATGAGCAGTGGAGGCTTCTGGTATTTTTAATAAATGTTGCCGATTCCTTCGATAAACGCTGCCATTTTCAGTTTCCACCCAATACGACCTATCACCACGCGCTTTATTTATTACTCTGGCTTTCACCCACGTTTTATTATTTTTCATTCTAATTTGTTCACCCGACTCTAAAGTCGGTGCGAGCCGTGTGCCGCGATTGTAATGTAATTTTGAGTTACTAATGTTAATGTGCCTCTGTGATTGAACTTGTTGAGCTTTGACTGTCTTTGGCTGTAAAGCTAGATCACTAGTAGGTAATCTAGTGTTTAAACGGCGACCCATCAATAACTGCGCTGGGGAATATTCTTCGCCTGTAAGTGGAGTATTTCTGAAGTTAAGCAAGGCGAGTTGCCAATCCTCACTACATTCTATCGCCTTCGTTAGTAACATTTTTACGGTGCGTACATTGCGCTCGGCTAGTCCATTAGACCGCGGATACATCGGCGAGCTAGATTCGTGCCTAAATCCCCAAGCTGAACTGAAATGCTGAAATTCTCTAGCTGAAAATTGAGTCCCGTTATCTGTAATCAATTTCTTCGGTATCCCAAAACGACTGAAAATATTTTTAAACGCTCTAATAACCGTACCGCTTAATAAGTTACTTAACGATGCAATCTCAACGTACTTAGAGTAGTAATCTACCACTAACAGATATTGTTTGCTATTAAATTCAAATATGTCAGCCGCCAAAGTGAGCCACGGTAGCGTCGGCACGGGGTGCGGCTGGAGCGGCTCGCGCGGGCTGGCGGCGCGGTGCCGCTGGCACGTGGCGCAGCCGAGCACCACGCGTGCGATGTCCCCTGACATGCCGGGCCACCACATTACTTCGCGAGCTCGCCGCTGACATTTCTCGACTCCCAGGTGACCTTCGTGAATGCGTCAAAGCATTTCTTCTCGTACGGACGTCGGTATTACGACGCGGTGATTTCTAAATAAAATTCCATTTACGATATGTAATTCATTGTGTACATTCCAATATTGCCTTACTGACTCGTCTACTTCTCGCTTATTATTTGGCCAACCCTCCAAATAATAGCTTACGAAGGTGTCATCTCTTGCCGTTTCCTCTCTTATTTTTCTTAACATTTCGGGAGTTGCTTCAACGTTTTCATACAGAGTATTGACATGGATTGTGACGTCACGACTCGTATCATTCTCTAGTTCGGTTTCTACAGCCGCTCGGGATAACGTGTCCGCTATAAACATCAATTTACCAGGCTTATACCGTAGCACTATATTATACTGCTGTAACTTTAACAACATGCGTTGCAACCGCGGGGGAGTCTCGTTTGGTGGTTTTTTTTAAATAATCTCTAAGGGTTTATGGTCGCTTTCTACTGTTACATTAGCGTGGCCATAAATGTACTGGTGAAATCGCAAACACCCAAACACCACTGCCAATAGTTCTTTTTTGATCTGAGCCCATCGCGTCTCCGTCGGCGTAAGGGTACGTGCAGCGTACGCCACGGGTCGCCCGCTCTGTAGAAGACAAGCCCCGAGTCCCCGCCCACTGGCATTGACTGATACTATTACTGGCTCGTTAGGGGAATAGTACCTCAGTACCGGTGCACTGCTTATTTTGGCAATTAATGCTTTATAAGCTGCTTCGTGTTCATGCGACCAAAGAAAATCTACATTCTTTTTTAACAATTGTCGTAAAGGAGCAGATAATTCTGAATACTTTGGTATGAATCTGGACAAATAATTAGTGACTCCTAAAATCCTCTCTAACTGTTTTGGCATATCTAGGATAGCTTTGATTCGAGACCTATTAGGTTACATGCCATTCGAATTAAAAGTGTGCCCCAAGAAATCAATTTCTGTGACACTAAACATACACTTAGATTTATTGAACTTCACTCCATTCATTTGTGCCCGCCTAAGTACTTCCCGGAGCCTGGTGTCGTGCTCCTCCTGAGACCTACCCCATATAAAAATATCGTCAATATATACTTCCACGCCCTCCATCTTAAAGATGTTAAACATCTCCCTATGAAAAATTTCCGGTGCACAGTTTATGCCAAAGGGCATACGTAGAAATCTGTACCTGCCGAAAGAAGTTGAGAACGTACAGAGCTTAGAACTAGCATCTGTTAATTTAAGCATCCAAAAGCCGTTTTTTGCATCGCATTTTGTAAAGAACCTTGCACTTGATAGATTACTCGCAATCTCATCTAAAGTAGGCAACTGAAAATGGCTTCGTCTAACAGCTTTATTTAGGTTTCGCGGATCTAAACAAACACGTAAACTTTAATCAGGTTTTTCAACTATAACTATACTAGAAACCCAATCTGTCGGCCCTTCCTCCTTTATTATGATACCCAAACCTTCCATTTTTTCCAGCTCATCCTTCAACCTAGGTCGTAATTTTAAAGGGATTTTACGCGTAGCGTTCACCACTGGCGGTACTGAGCTGTCAATAAGTATATTACATTAATTCGGGAGGCACCCGATACCCTCAAAGATAGATTCATCAATGTTTATTATACTCATCGACTTTTCATCGCCACGAGTTATCAGACACAAACTAACACACGCCTTTAAACCTAATAAATTACTGCAATTCGCATCTAGTACAAAAATTTTTTGAACACAATGGCGATTATTATATTTTAATGACGCTATAAAATACCCAACTATTGGTAATCGCTTTTTACTAATTTCCCTCAGCACAGTATCACATTTACGTAATTTATTTTTATTAAACCCGGCATCGACATAGTTACGTATGGGCATCACTGATGCGTCCGCTCCACTGTCTAATTTAAATACAACGCTCACACCATTTACGGAGATCGTCTCACACCACCATTCACGGGTCCCGCTCGACGATTCGTCTATACAAATATTGTACGGTCGAATCTAACTCTAATTCTTAAAAAATCTCCCTTCCAAACTTTCTGATCACATGCATAAATATGGCACATTTCTCTTTCGACGAAAGTGAATCCTTTCCAGATGCAATTAAAAAATTATCAAAAGATAATTTCCATTCTCTCCAATTTGTGCCGATATTACCGTCGCATTGCAATGGCGCCGGCTGTTGCAAAGCCGCAAGCACATTATTACGAACAGTTTTGGTTTCACTGTCGCTCTGCATTTTATCCACAAACACTTATACACACTTTAGCATAACTTTTAACTACTTTACTCAGTATTTAGCACTATAAAATCCACACCTGACACCATGTTATATTAGGGAGCTCTAAATGAAACCACGTATTCATAGCAACTGACTATATTCCGAGGTACCCTCTCCTAGTATCATAAGATTAATAACTATCTACTACAACAGCTAACATGGCAACCCTAAATTCTTTTAGATATTTTTATATATATTTTTAGCATTTGACATGCTTAGCACTATACATTAAACACAAAGTGAAAAATGTGAAATCGAAAATAACAGTCAGGAGCAGGATTTGAACTTGCATCTTCTGGATACCGTCCAGATGCTTTACCAATTCAGCCATCCTGACAATTGCTCCTGACTGCTAATTTCGATAACACATCATACTTAACGTCTTTGGGTGACGCCTGCGCCTTTTGTCGGAAGTATTTTCATACATTATACCGACCAGGTAAACTTAATTTTACAATTAAGATTTTACCTAATAATGACGCAAACCATTTAAATATTTTAGATATTTTTATATATATTTTTAGCATTTGACATGCTTAGCACTATACATTAAACACAAAGTGAAAAATGTGAAATCGAAATTAATAATTTATATATAGCATCTGGACGGTATCCAGAAGATGCAGGTTCAAATCCTGCTCCTGACTGTTATTTTCGATTTCACATTTTTCACTTTGTGTTTAACCCTAAATTCATTCACACATAGATAGCCGCCGCCATTACGTATCCCCAATTTTGTCTTAGCGAGGCGCTGTCCGTTCCTTTAATACGTCCATGTTATAAGTTTTTAGTAAGTATTTAATGTCAATTACCCTACCAATCTATATACATTAATTATAAACAAAATTAGAGTAAAAATTAGGTACCTTGTGATGTGACAACAACGGGAACAGCAGTGAATTTTCAAAAGCACAAATGCACTAAACACCGGTAAAAACTTCTGACACTTATTTTCGGACTAAAAATAAATCTAAGTTTAGAAAAGTGGTGTTAAAACTAGTATTCTAATGGTTAATTATCACTTTAGGTTACATAATAAAGTTTAATAACACAATAATATCAAATATTTGTATAAAACAATTATTAAAAACTATTGGAGCAACTTACAAAACAGCTGTTAGCCCGGTGTTGCCACGCCAAAAAAATGGTGGTTGGTTTCCGTAAGTTGTTAGCTTGTTGTTAGTAAATCGGTACGAGTGACTCAGGGATCACGGTCGGGACCATCCGGCATCTCCTGCCTTTTCTCGACTTTGGTGCAGCTGTCACAGCCTTACCGGAACAGGCGCGTTTTGTAACGGCATGGGCTATGGCGCTGAGGGGGGCTCGGTCACGCTGGTGTTACCTTAGACGTTCGAAATCTTCATGGATTTACAGACTGGTAAAACTTGTATGCCTAGCAAGACTACAACCCTCCCTAACTTCCTTCCTTTTTTGGACCTGTCACTGGAGTTCTGCAACCCTACCGCTTCATGCAGTGCTAGGCAGGCCCGGTGCCCCGCACGCGAGTTAGTGAGAGGCGGCAATGCAGGCAAAGTAGTTAGTGCACGTCGACCGGGTTTGCCCAACCGCCATGCACTTGTAGCACCTCGCGGGTTGAGGTTCAAGGCATAACAAATTTAAGAAATGGCAGCCTCGCTGAAATGATTTTGCAATCAGTCCCGATTTTCTTACCTGTCCTGTCTGATTGACAGTGACACTACCGTGACTCACTTAGCTAACTCCCACTCCAACTACTGCGATGTCCATGTCTCCCTGTGCACGGTATTCAGTGCTCATTAAAGAAAGCTTCAGCTTTGTTGAAATATGTAGGTACTTTTTGCTTTTAACTGGCTCTTAGACTATCACCCACCCACCAGCGACACGTGTACGTTACACGTGTCGCTTATATCAATAAAATATGCATATCAGTTGTGTAAACATCTATGAACATGTAAACAGATAATAATATAAAATTTGAGTACCTCCAAAAATTCAGCGTATTATTTTTTCTCCAATTGTAATGTGTAGTTGTAATTGTTTGACAATTTATACAGCACATTCTGTCACAGTTCGATTCGTAGAACATCCTGACCTGGTACGTTATTTTTGGTTCATCATTATACACATAATTTAAAACGTATTTATACCAAACTGTACTCGAAAACTAGATATTAGTCCCGCACTAATAGTCAGTAGCATTCAACTAAAAGAACTCAAGTGCTATTTTAGTTCTTTATTAAAATGTTATTTCGATAACTAACGTCGGATAATTACTTAGTTTACTGTGTTTTTGCCAACACGATACAGCTGTCACTTTATAATGATCTTATCTTTATAAAAATGATGATGAAAATGATGATCTTAAGAGTGATTTCGGTCATGGCAACCAGAGTCAACAGATTCTAGCCAAATATTCCTTTTTTTTTATTGCACGTAGTGGCAGACTAGCCACGGTCCATCTGATGGTAAATGGTTACCGTCGCCCATGAACTTGACTATATCGACAGTATTGTCAAGCCGCTGCTCTGTTCACCAATTCATTTCACAGATATGAAATGAAATGTAAACGGCTAACTCCTTCTACAACCAAAACACAACGATGTGTTTTATGGCCGGTCACACGGAAGATGGTGGTAACAAAACGCTCGGGCCCGATACCAAGTGATTACTCCCACTTGGTACCCAGCCCTACCACCAGTCATGCAATGGATGATAATTGCTTACTTCCCTAAGTCGCCTCATAAGACACCCGTGGGAAAGAATGGGGTGGTGACACTTGTATTCTTATTCCGTCACCACACGGATTTTCACATTCAGAAGAAGTGCATGATTGTGTGCGCAAACATAAGTGCACTCTCTGTTCCCTCACCGATCAAGCACAGGAACAACGGCTTTACGTCATTTCAAAGGTACGGGTGTGAAACACCGCAATCTTTCTAACTCTGAGCTGCTATTGAGAATTTCTTTCACAGAATCTCTCAATAACTTGCTGACTTGACCCGGGATAGGAATCCGAAACCTCGTGATCCGCAGTCGCATATATTACAGTTAGATTACAGAGATAGTTTTTAAAAATAATATATCCGTGACCGTGAAATATTTATAACACAAAATTTTATCAAACTCATCATTCCTGATGATAATTCTATAAATAGTATAAATAAAATAAAATGGATAGTTATCATTTTTCCACTTACGTCTTCTAAACTATGACATGGTTTTTATTGTCGCTTAGACATTTCTTTGGAAGATATATTCTTAATTAAACATTTTATGTAGAGAAATTCAATGTTTTAGAGACAAGTATTCAATGTTTTAAAGGCAATTTTTTTTTATTAACACGTTACATCCATGCAACCCTTATGTTGTGACTAGTTTAGTTATACAAAGTGTCCAATTCCATGCATTTTTTTATTACTTATGATGGCAGATGAGCCACGACATACCTGATAGTAAGCGCTGGCCGCCGCTTATAGACTCAACAATAAGAATACTGACTATTCCATTTCGGGGAATAGAAATTAATGCTTATTTCCTGTTACAAGTATAAGCCACCAAGGTGTTTATGGCCCATCACAAGGTAGAAAAGCCCGATGACGAGTAAGCAGCCCCACATAGCCGGCTTATGCGCTGCTTGAATGTGCCGCACTCGCCTTGGATGTTTAAATGAATTAGCCACTAATTATGAACCGAAACGCTTTTAATTGTATACTTATGTACCAAGTAACTTTTGTTAATATGAATGTTGATGAGTAGTACTACGAAATATTAATATTGCAACAGTTATTCTTAGTTCGTAGTTAATATGTCTCAGAGAGAATTGGCTCCTGTTAGCAAAAAACCTCACTAAGGTCGAGGGAGATATAATTTGCTTTAATACTATTTATTTTGTTTTCAGAAAATTATCTGGAGATGGATAAAACTTTTATAGTAGTACTACTGTGTATGGTACCAGCAGTATTTGGTACAGTTTCTGAAAGAAGAGATCTAAACTTTTTAGATCTTGCTAAATACGACGGCTTTAACGCAGAAGAGCATTTTGTAACAACCACAGACGGATACATATTAAGACTATTCCGAATACTAAAGAGTAACACTTGCACAGAAGACAAAGGTCCAGTTATGTTCATGCACGGACTGTACCTCAGTGCAGATGACTGCCTAGTGCCCGGACCTGGGACCGCTCACTGCTACATTTACTCTGATAACTGTTATGACGTTTGGGTCCCAAATGTTCGCGGAAATTTATACAGTCGCAATCATACCAGCTATGATCCCGACAATGACATGGCCTTTTGGGACTTTAGCTTTGATGAAATGGCATTATATGACCTGCCCGCTGTCATCGACTATACTCTGGAGGCAACAAATTACACTCAATTACCGTACGTAAGCCACGCTCAAGGAGTCTCCGTTCTGCTGGCTCTTTGTGCAAAAAGACCTGAATACAATGCTAAAATTAAAGTCGGTTTCGCATTATCAGCAACTGCGTGGCTCGATCATGCAAAGTTTATTGTTATACAATTACAAAGTCTAATAGCTCCTATTTTAACTTTATCAGGCAGCGCATTGAATCGCGAGGTACTTGCAAGGAATGGACCGACAAATTTTGCTGCAGAATTATTATGTGGCACCACAAATGCTACATATCTATTATGCTCTCAGTTCATTTTTGCAGTTCTCGGATATAATCAATATCAAATCACGAGTGACGTGTTGCCCGTTGTGGTAGGTCATGTGCCTTCTGGAACATCTCTAAAGAACTTCAATAGATGGGGCCAGATCAAGAACAACGGCTTCTCTGAATATGATTATGGATCAATTAAAAACAAGGTCGTTTATGGTACCTGGACTCCGCCAATGTACGACTTGAATAATGTCACAATGAAATGGGTGATCATTGCAAGTTTGAATGATAACGTCGCTAACGTAACTGATGTCAGATTACTTGATGCCAAACTGCCAAATTCTTCTTTGTGTGTACTGTCAGATGAAACATACGCTCATCTTGATTTTGTTTACGGAAAGGATATACCTAATTATATTACTCCAATTGTTATGTCTACTATTGAGAATGGTACTTATGAATGCACTTAGTATTTGTTATGAGAAGGATTTTCACCAGCTACTTGGATTAAATTATCATAATCTTTTAGTGGGATTAAAACTCTTGACAAAGTAGCAGATATTATTTTATTTATTTATTCTATTTTGACATACTCAGCTACTTTGAAGAACAAATTATTTGTGAAAGTGGGAAAAAAGAGCTTTCCTGCTCGCAGTAAACTTCTCTTTCTCCACTTTCACAAGTAATTTGTTCTTTATAGGAGGTAAATGTAAAACAGAAACGTATGCCAGGGATAGCGAACCTTTTTATGTCTGCGAAGCATTTTTTTTCTATTAGGCTTTATTTTGAAATCTTATTATATGCTGTCAAAAAATGTTAAGGAATTAATTAACGATGGTAATATTTCAACATTTCTCTTTTTGCAAACTAAATTCTAGTTATTTTGTGAAATAAAAAAAATACAATCTGTCTTATACAATCTTAAGTTGTTTTTTATTTGCATGCCAGTAATTGCATATGGGTTCTAATGGTTTTGCAAAATGGGCTTAGGCCAAATCTGATTTATGAGCATTTACTTATGCATACTTACCCGTAGTGCATATTAGAGTTGTAAAACTCTGTAAAACATACATAATAGTGTTGTTGCTAATATTCACATTCGCATTCGAAATATTTTATGCGAATACTAGCTGACCCGGCAAACGTTGTTTTGCCATATAAATTATTTCTAAGGATTTTTTAGGAAATTTCTTGCGTAGAAAAAAATAACTAACTTATATGCAGGATCACCAAAAAATAAAATATTTGGTCCAAAAAATAAAAAATGAAAATTTTGGAGCATTTACTTAGTAGCTTATCACTTAGTTGCCGTATAGGGCCGGCTTTAGAATTGTCCCACCCCTCTGGGAGTCGTAAGTGCCGACTGAGGGAACATCGAGTGGGCAGCAGCACTCCCTCGAGTATTAACAACATCCACTGCGATCGCCAACCCGCCTGCCAAGCGTGGCGATTACGGCACTATCCCCATATGAGCGAAACACATGTTGTGGCGTTCTCTTGGGGAGGCCTATGTCCAGCAGTGGACTTCGAAAGGCTGATGGATGGATGGATGGATGGATTATCACTTAGGGGTATGAAAAATAGTTTACATCCCATTCTCAGACCTACTAAATATACACACAACATTTCATATGAATCGGTCAAGCCGTTCCGGAGGAGGATGGCGACAAACCCTGTGACACGAGAATTTTATATATTAGAAGATAGTACGAATGTTTGTTTTTGAAATGCAGTATGAATATAATTTATAACACTCCCCATTAAGGAGTCTATAGAGAACACAGAGGGACCCAATGAACGTAAGATGAACGATGGTTTTTGTAAGGAGCTGACATGATATCGCCATTCTCATCAGGTCTACCTGAACTCCGCGTCAGTTCCTCATGCCCAACGCACCCACTACAAACTGATTACCGAAATAATAAATTACATACTCTAAAGGATAAATATCTATATTTATTGAGAAGACAAAAAGATTGGGATTTATATAACTTCTATCCATCCATCCATCAGCCTTTCAACGTCCACTGCTGGACATAGGCCTCCCCAAGAGAACGCCACAACGAGCGGTCCCGTCATGGGGGATAATGCCGTAATCGCCACGCTTGGCAGGCGGGTTGGCGATCGCAGTGGATGTTGTTAATACTCGAGGGAGTGCTGCTGCCCACTCCCCCGGTATTCCCTCAGTCAGATCTTACGACTCCCGTGGGTAGAGAGGGGTGGGACAATTCTAAAGCCGGCCCCACACGGTCAACATATTATATAACTTAACCATATATAATTATATTGTAAATAAAATCTAGCGCTTATGCCTTCTGTAATACCTCAAGGTATCCGAGAAAGTAATAAACGCCCAGTTTCTGCAGTAGCTAATCAGTGATCGCCAAGACGTCTTTCGCTACGGTAGATCCGCTGGTGATCTTTTCATATACTTTGCCGTTGAGCAGAGGCCTTGAAAGGCCAGAGTGAGGCTTTGGCATTCAGCCTGGAAATTGCAAAGGCGTTCGGCAGGGTCTGGCATAGAGCCCTTCCTAGAGCCCTCTAGAGATGGAAGTTACCATCTTATGCAAATTGATCGCGAGAATCTTGCTTGGACGGAGCATCAAAATTTTAATAGAGGGCTGCTGCCCCGATACCTATAAATATTGACTTCTTTTCTCATCTTTTTTGCCTCATTCAACCTTAATTATACGAGTAGTCCTACATGCAGGTCGAATGGCATCGAATTGGTCAAAGAATGTTCGAAGAGTTCTATCCCTCCTAACTGCACCATTCACACTCGCCATACTATATTATATCTTTTTTGTCATTATTTTTTTTTATATATTTTTTATAACCAATATAATATTTACATTTAAGAAACAAAGCCTGTTAGCACGTAACGCCTACCTATACATAAACAAAACATCGAGTATTAAAGGACTTTAAACATTAATAAACTGGCGTAAAACGCTCACAAAATATTAAGGTAAACAGAAATTTCATTAACAACAAGCAAATTACTAGTTGATCAAGTTTGACGTTTCATGGTATCCATCATTATGATAATATTATTATGAGAGTCATCCTTCAACCCTGTGGCATTTAATTTATGAAACCGCCATATTTTCGCTATAAGAGTATGTAATATTCTTTTAATATAAAATGTTGCATATCTATACATTATAATAAAACAATAGAAGCCGATATATACAGAACATTGAAGGTAGGTCTATAAGGTTATTTACAATGGAGAGGGGATGATCTGAGAAAAGTAAAACAATACGATTATAAAAAAAATTTTGTGGGCCGTGGTTCGTTTAAAGTATTATTACTAAATTATCGCCCAAGTCTGTAAAGTAAATCTAGTTAGGAGTACCTATTTGATTCAAGGCCAGCCCTAGGCCGCAACAGGAACTTTTTTAATAACCGTCGCCCGAGATTCCGAATCCCGATCGGACTTCAGCATAGCGGTGGAGTCACAGATACAGCGGGACAGGAGAAAAGTTATATTATCTACTATATTATAATTTCGTGAAAAGGCAGTTGAGTTTGTACGCGTGACCTTTACGCCTTCCAATTCAAAACACTCATGACATATCGGCTTATAGACTTGCAACTGATTGCCGATTAAAAAAAAATATAATTTTAATTTTTACCTATTAGCTAAACATAGCTCAATAACTTTGCCCGACCCGGGGATCGAACCCGAGACCTCATGATTAGCAGTCGCATACACTACCGCTACACCACCGACGTAGTTAAACCTAGTTTTTAGGTTAAGACAAGTGCATCTCGAGTTCCCAACATTGTAACAAAACAAAACCTATATATGTCTAAGTCTAATCAAGCTATCAGTCATAAATAAAATTATTTTTAAATAAAAAAATAACCACCTTCAAAAGACCTAGGAACTAAAAGGCAAACAATTATGTTAATGTTATTATAGGTATATTTACCTATTGTTTTTATATAGATAATATGAGTATAAGTATTGTTAATGTTATTTTTGGACTTGGCACCGACTTCAAACACATCAGTAGGTGTCTAGCGCGGAAATCGTATGTAAATACCAATTATTTTTTGCTTTTTAGTTCCTGGGTGTCTTTTGAAGGTGGTTATTTTTGGCTTTTTGGTGTTTTTTTTTTATAAAATAGGTGCGTAGGTTAGAAGTAGACGGTACATGATGCGGAGGCCTTCCTTTTGGTGCATCTCGTATGAGACAGGAGTTTGAATATCACAAAGATGAGCGCCTAAAGCGTAGAAAGAAATAGAGCATAGCAAGAGTATTTCGAAGACCATGAAGAAAGGTTGGCGAACCTATATATGTATAATATGGGTTTGCCAACTAAACGCACTGCTCCAATGAGCAAGACAGGTTTCGAAGTAAACAAAAAACTATCATCGATGTATAATTTTTTTTTAAATTATTGTTGATTTTTTAAAAACCGCTCGATCGATTTTATAAAATTTAAATGGGATGACCTCAGTAGTAGTAGACGTACAGTCATACCAAACAAAAAAAGAATCATTGAAATCAATTCATAATTGGCGGAATAATCGCGTAGCAAACATACAAAAAAACAGACGTCGCGGGTCGTCTACCAGATGTGAAACATCTAAATTATTTTGTAGAAATAATGAGTAGAATTAAAATGATCATAACTTTTTCAATTTCTGCTTGTACTATATTATGACATGTGTAAAATAAAGGAATAAATCATCATCATCAGGGCCTGGATATCATCCAGGACCAAAGTACTTGTCAAAACGAATCAAACTATTCCATAGTTGATGGCGTTTTATAGCATAGTGCCCTTGGCCATCCGGCTCCATCATCAGACCTTGAGTATCATGTAGGACTATGTTACTATTCAAGATAACTCAAAACTAGCCCTAAATTGATGGGTTGCGATGTTTAATTACCGAGTACCCATGACCACCTTCCAGCTCCATCATTAGACCCTGGATACTATCTACAGACAAAGTACTCATCAAGACGAATCAAACGAGTATAAACTCGATGGGGTTGCGTCGTTTCATTACAGAGTTACCGTGACCAGCTTCTAGCTCAATCATCAGACGCCGGATACCATCTAGAGACAAAGTACTCGTCAAGACGAATCAAACGAGCATAAACTCGATGGGGTTGCGTCGTTTCATTATAGAGTTACTGTGACCAGCTTCTATCTCAATCATCAGTCCCTGGATACTATCTAAAGACAAAGTACTCGTCAAGGCGAATCAAACGAGTCCAAACTTGATAGGGTTGAGCCGTTTCATTATAGAGTTCCTATATTCACCTTCCAGCTTCACCATCAGCTCCATGTCATCATAATATTGAATTATCATAATATTATATACATATGCGTGTAAAATTTCAGCTCAATCAAAAACCGGAAAGTGTGTTAAATTTAACTTGCAAGATTTGAACGGGATAAGTAAAATAAAGGCGTCGCCACGCTAACAGCCGATTTTACCCTCCCTCCGCATTAGATGTTTCACAACAAAAAAAAATACATACAGCCGAATTGAGAAATTCCTCCTTTTCGAAGTCAGTTGAAAATAGTTTCTGTTTTGATATTTTTAGGTAAATTTTGCTCGACCATTTACCAGAATAGAAAGAGCGAAAATAATAGTCACAAGCAGGATTTGAGCCTTCCATCTCCTGGAAAACCGTCCAAAATACTTTACCAATTCGTCCACCGTGACATCTACTCAGGACCACGAACGCTTTGTGTTGATTTATATCGCTAACCATGACAAATGCTTAAAAAACGCACTTTATGTTCATGGTCTCACTATCATGAGCATGGTGACGTTGGGGGGACAGTGCCTATTTTCTTTTCTAAATAGGCGTTCGTAAATAAGCGATGTAAAAAATGTGGCCTATGAGTTTTTTGCCGGATTCGTCTCATGCTTTCATGATTTACTTCGGAGTTGGCTGCTTGTAGCGATTGCATTCACCACACTGTTGTTGCGGATGTACTTGCCTCAGGCGCTCGCGTTGTTATTAATGGATTCTTGACGACTTTAAATTCTATATAATAACAACAAAAACATAGCTTCACTCCTGTATTGCCCGAAGGGGTAGGCAGAGGTGTATTAACACCCACGATTCGCCAGCTATGTAGTCTCACGTAATAGAGGGTGAGCCTTTTTTTTTTTTGTTAAGGCGGGAAAAAATGTTCCTCACCGCACACCCCATCGTTTGCGGCAACAAACTGTGTAGTGTGGGGTCCTCACCCACTAAAGAAACCCGCCGTATGCCGTCTCTCCGCCTTTATTGGCGGGCCACTGGAACTACGTTACATTCCTTCGGTGGTTAACGTATCTACCATTAAATTATGATAAGTAGTAGGAATAGAAGTTGTGTAAGCCAATGTCGATAATTTTCAAAACCAAAAAAACTTTGAACGGGGGGGGTCGGGAAGGGGGTGGGAGTGAGCTTTTAAGGGTGAAAAACGGTTTATCACGACTTCCGCCAAAACTAAGTCCCATCGGAAAAAGTTAAATGGCAGAATTGTAGGTAATCGGTATGCTTTTTATTTGTTGAAAACTCTACTCTCGGATGGTATAAAAAAAATGTACATTACTATTTTAAATTTTTCTCAGAAAATGCAAAAAAGCGAAATAAATTTTGTTAATCATTTAGTAAAATATTGAACTAAAAAGGTTTCGGCACTGGCTACTTATGGCCTACGTTGTCGCCTATTTTGAATGCGACGCAAAGCGGTTAAAGTATTAGTCGCAATACGTCACATCGCGTCGCGTCGCTAACGGGTAAGCTCGGCTAAACAACATTTGTTTATCCGCATTTATCCCACGCTAACACTGAGACCGCAGCAAGGCGGAGCTTTAATAAATAAGAGCTTATCATAATCTCGCTTCGAAGCACATAATTAAATATGCTACATGTCAGTACCACAAGTAAGTAAACTAAAAATACATACTTTTAGTCGCAGCTTATATATTACATACCTCACAGCAATATCCTATCTAATAGTGTATAGTTTTTGTATTGCTTATGATAGAAGACGAGAGCACCATTTCATTTGGCGGGTACAACCACAACACACTGAGATGCTTTACACACGTAACACAGAAGACGGTGATACCGACCCGCTCGGGGCCGACACAAGTCAGCACTCTCACTTGGTTCCCAACAATACTATCAGTAATGCAATGGGTGATAATTGCTTACTTCCCTTAGTCGCCTCGTAAAAACCCGTGGGCACAGAACGTATGATATTACTCCGTATAGCACGGAAACTTGCCCCCTACGATTCTAAGGTCTCGAAGAGGCAACTTTAGCATGGTACACGTCACACAACGCGACGATGCAACGAGGATGTTTTTTTTTGCGGTTGAGAATGGGGTGCTCTTGTTCTGTTTACGGCTGTTCGTCGAGTAAATGTGAAAAGGATAAAACATTCTTAGATTAATTAAGGATAAAGTAAGATAAGTTATTCATGGTAACCCTAATTGTCATTGTTCTGATAAGTAGGTACCTATTTTATCTTTGTATGTTTTTAAAATAAATTAACTTCTATGTACCAACTGTGTCGTTCTCACGCGTTACTACACTGAGCTACACAACGAACAACTTGTCGGTGCAACCCACAGAGTACCTACATTTTTTAGCTGGAAGGCACAACGTCTCATACGTGGCCCTTCATGATTGTGTACACTTCACTTAGAGCAAGTCTGCTTACTCTGAGACACTTCACGATTGTGTATTAAACTAGAACATTTTTTTTTATAAATTAACCACCTGCTCTAGGAAGTTATCCCTGTACTTATACTAATCTGTAGTTATAGTACAAACGTACAATTTCACAGACACAAATTACACTTAGATAGACTCAGAATAACCATTGATGGATCACACAAAGAATTACCCTGTGTGGTGTGGGAATCGAACTCACAATACAGACATGAGAGGTCGGTATCTAAGCCACTCCACCATCGGTGCAGTCTCTGTTGCTGTAATTGTTATTATACTTAACTATTATGTATAATGTGGCTGGGAATAAAAGGTACGTTTGTGAAGTGTAGGTACCTATTATTGTATAATAGAGTGAAATGTGAGGTAATTAATTATTTGAGTGATTTTGTGTGTTGGATATCCCTACGTCCTATGTAATTGAGTTTGAGTGTTGTGTATGTATGTTTCTGTACATCCAAAATCTATAGCGAGTAACAACATTACTATCGGAAGCCTTTGGGGTAAGTGTAAAATAATTATTCATATGGACCTTAGTCCTTACATTGTGGCATACAAATGCGTTTTTTTTTTTGTGTATCTTATTTTGTTTGGTACTTTCTTGGAGTTGGTTTGCTCCAAGGCTCCTTCAGCTCTAAAATATACACATCGTTTCCAAAAACCTCGAAAAGTCTTAGTATTGGGGATCGAACTCGATTCCATTGGCTTTCCAGTCCTTAGTTTTACCACTAAGCTCTATAATTGCCAAGATGATATCTGATTTTTTTGGTACGTACCTTTAAAGTTTCGTTCTGCCTATGGAAATTTAAGAGTAGGTAGTGATACTTTTTATAATAATTTCTAGTCTATTGCTCCATAGATAAAGTTGTCCGTCATATATGGGTAAGTATCTTAGATAAAGGATAATAATTTATCTAAGGTAAGTATGCATGTTATTCCCCTGACTTACAATTTTATTTGAAGCTCTGAAACCCATAAAGATTTTATTAAAAATGAAAATCATAGTTTCTATTCAGTACGAAGGGCAGGTGACATAAAATCGAACGATTATTTCGTCGAAAAACCGTAAGGTAAAGCCATTAAGGTAGAAATGCCGGCCGTAAAATCTGAATTAAGGACGTAAAAAAATAAAAAAAATATCGTGTCAAGCGCTACATGGCTACATCCAAAGAGTAGGTAGAATTTTCTGGCTATACGTATTACTCTTTGGGTAGAATAAATAAAAAGGAGGCTACATGTGCCACAATATAACGTATTGAGACGTGATGAAGTTTTTTTTAATACTAATAGTATTAAGTGAGCTTTTTGCGGGCACTGCAAGAGGTGTTTGTTCAAAAAATGTTATTGTGTCATTTTAGACAAACTTTGTCTTGGTGCAATTTGGTCCCAACTCTACATACTTATTATGTTAGTTTTTAAGAGTGTATTTCCTCTAGAAAATTATCTACAAAAACAGCATTCTGTTCCGCGTCAAATAGGCTCACTTAGGTACCTACTACTAATTACAATTATTGTGTTTCTCAATTCAACCTATTTAAACATTACCCCTCTCTACCCACGGGAGTCGTAAGAGCCGACTGAGGGAATACCGGGGGTGTGGGCAACAGCACTCCCTCAAGTATTAACAACATCCACTGCGATCGTCAACCCGCCTGCCACGCGTGGCGATTACTGCATTATCCCCCATGATGGGACCGCTCGTTATGGCGTTCTCTTGGGGAGGCCTATGTCCAGCAGTGGACGTTGAAAGGCTGATGGATGGATGGCAACATTATCTACTTGGCGAAAAATAAGCCATTTAGAAAACACACTCCATAAGAATATTTAGATATATTTTCAGCATTTGAGATGCTTAGCACTCCATAAGAAATTATAATTATTTAAACTTGCATATAAACAAGAAGCTTATAAAAGCTTCTTGTATCTACACTTGGATTAGGGTTATAAAATGTCTTTTTTTAACGACACCCTGCACTAAGGTACCTATAATCCTTGTATCGCTGGAGACTTTAAAAACATACAATTTCACTGACACAAAGTACACCTAGACTCAGAACAACCAATTGTGTATCACACAAAGAGCTGTCCTGTGTGGGAATCGAACCCACAACACTCGGATGGGAGGTCGATATCTAAACCACTCGGCCATCTGTGTAATCAAAAATTGAACCCTGCGCATAATTTGCTTTAAACTATGTGACGATTAAAAATAATCACAATTATTTTTGATTTTTTTTTAAATAATCTGTGATTATTTTTAATCCATACGGTATTTTATAGCTCAGCTCTTAAAGCTTCATTTAATTCTTTATATCCTTGGATTAAATTGCAAAATAGAAAATTATGAATACAATCTGCCTGTGGTATAGCCTTGCTGCAGCTGTGCTGGTCCCAGCATGAATGGGCCAGTTCGATCGGGAAAGTACCACCTTCTATCAGAAGATCAGGTTAAAACAACGGCACCTAGGTTGTAATAATATTACCTAAATCCTCTTTTCTAAATAGCTTACAAATGATAAGCCTCAAACAAAGGAAACATTTATTTTAAAAATTTAAAGTTTATCGAACCTCAAACTGTCAAGTCCGCACAGACGTTAGATGATCATTCTAGAATCTAGATCATAGATAAATAACTATACTTGCAGCTACTTGGTTCTAGATTCTAGCGTGGTCTGTGAAATATTAGTTGTCATATTTCTCTGGCCTCTTGAAGATATTTCAGGCCATAGATAAATAACTATACTGAGAATTTCAGGTGTTGTGTTGTCAACCAATATCTTATTGCTGTCTTGAGGTCTGAGCCCACGGCGAAGCCGTCACTTCACAAGGTACTTCTACAGATGTGTTTCGTATGGTGAGTGAGGGCGCCGGAGGCTCACCTCCCTTATTCATCCTCTCCTTAAAATATTTCCTCTCCACTTCCTATACCTTTCCTTAGAGTTGGCGATTTGCGAGTGATGCCTCTGGTGTTGCTAAAAAAGGACACTATTGAAGCTATGTGTAACTTTCAAGAAGTAAACCACTACTTTCAACATGTCTCACTAACAAAATAACTTCACTTTAGATGTTCCAGCACATTCCACCCTGTCAAGCACCTAAACGAGAAGTGTAAGGCGCGAAACTTACTCCTTCGAACCTGTTCAAGAGCCCATAACTCAAAACTAGTGCAATAAAACGCCGCTGTTCCCGTCACAACGTAATAATGAAAGGAATTTATTGACAAATACCTTCATGTTATTGTTTTTGATTGCACAAATCAAAATTGTTTTTTTTTATTGCATGTAGTGGCAGACGATCCACGGCCCATCTGATGCTAAGTTGTAACCGTCACTTATGGAATCTACTATACCGAGAGTATTGTGAAGCCGCTGCTGACCATTTCATTTCACAGATATGACATGAAAGAATAAACGGCTATCTCCTGCTATAACCAAAATACCAACCTGCTAGGGCTCTATAACAATTGAGTGCTCCCACTTGGTACAAGCCCTACCAGGCTAAATACCTAATTGGGCACTGGTGGTAACCAGTAGTGCAATGCGTGATAATTGCTTACTTCCCTTAAGGCGGCCCTTAGACGATCAATTATATTGAGCAATATTACCAATTGTGCAATATTATTGACCGCATATATTATGGTTAATATTGAAGATTGCGCAATGATTGAACGAAAGTTTGAACGAGTTTAATTTTTATTGCACCATATTTTTCCATGGCATCGTGTAGGGTCAGTATGCGCAATATTTTTCAGTCTACTATCCTCCGACTGAACACGAAAACATTGCGCAGTTCGTATTATTTTGCAATATAATTGATCGTTTGAATTCAAAGCGCCTTTCAATCTTATTGTACATTAAAATGTATTGTACAATGTTATTGTAGGTCTAGAGGGCCGCCCTTTCCTTAGTATTCTTAGTCCGTCACCACACAGATAAAATGGCATAAAATCACACACAAAGAAAGAAAGAAAGAAAGAAAATATTTATTTGGTTTCTTCAACATTTAACACATATATACACTTTTAGCAATATTACCTAACTCGTAGACACCAAAAAGGTACAACCTCAGCATATGCTACAACATTTGGCTGCTGCAGCGCTGGTTTTCAGGTATACCTATTAAGTAAGATTACGGACCGCCACGATACAATACTTAATACATAACTTAATATAATTAAATAATAATTTGACTGATTTTTTAATGATTTTTTAAATTATATATACATATATACACATACACATACATACATATATATATATATATATACATATATGCATACATATACATACATACATATAAGTATATACATTAAATAATAGCAATAAAGTAATAAGGTAAATATTATTCACTGTTAGTGTCACAAATAGGGTAGTTTTTATTTAGATATTTTTAGCATTTGACATGCTTAGCACTATACATCAAACACAAAGTGAAAAAAGGGTAGTTTTTTTTTTCCGCCACAATTATGTATTTTAATTGCTACCGATGCAATAAAAAATCTGATTTGTAATTCTAATAAAAAGTTTTTATATTTAATTTTAAAACTATTTCCGGATCGTAACTCACGAAATGGAGGCAAAAGATCGTTCCAACAGCGAGTGGCAGCAAATTTGAAACTACCATGAAAAGCTGCGGTTCTGTGCCGTGGTGTTCGTAGTAAGTAAGTAGACGCCCTTGTTTTTATTTTATTATGATCTTTTGACCACCTCAATTTCCGATAAAGATACTCCAGTTGTTGTGACAAGATCACATTAAAAAGAAGAGAAGCTAGATGAAGCTTCCTTCGTGCTGACATTTTCATTAAAAATCAAAAAGAAATACTTTGAAAAATCCAAAAGTGCACGCCTCATAATCTTCATTTTTCTCAATAAAATTAATTTATTTGATAAGTAACTAATAATGTATTGGTCTTACTAAGCAGTTTTCAATAAATCACATATATAGCGCTAATTTCATGGTTTTCATGTCCTATACGCCATCTAGCGCTAATTTTAAGAAGTACGTCTATATTGGTCTATAGAAATAGTTCTAGTAATTCTCATGAAATAAGGTATAGCGTAGCGCTGGTTTTAGTGTCGAATCCAGCGTAAATATTCACTATTTTTTTTGTTTATTTAATAACAATTAAACCACATCGAATTAGACCGTGAAAAGTGATAGGGCTCTATTCGTAGTTGTACTAAATCGTAAAGGAAAAAAAATACTCGTTTAGTAAAGTATTTCGGTCGTTAACGGTTAACATAACATTACCTTTTTTTTTTTTTTTTTTTTATTTTAGGTGGGCAAAAATGTCCTACCGCACACCCCGCTGCCCGGGGAGACAACGGGGTGAATGGGGCTCTCACCCACTAAAAACCCACCGTGCGCCTACACCCGCCCTTGCTACGGCGGATCACGGGTACCGCGTCGTTACGACCGCGATCCGCAGGCGGCAGCCCCTACGGGCACCCTCTCTTGAGCGACGCCTCGCGCACTTGGGCGTCGCACCTTCGCGGTAGGCTTCCGCGGGCGGCAGGGTACTCCCCGACCCCACCGTCCGCAGCCTCGGCTAGGGCGGCATAAGGCGCAAGTAAGCGCGCGCACGCTGCCCCTCGCGCCGGTGGCGTATCGGGTCCGCGAAGGAGGATTCCTCACGGGCCCTCTCCGCCACCTCCTTCCGCGAGATGACAGCCTCGCAGAAGGCGGCGACCGCGGTCCAGGCCCTGTCACTGCCAACCATCGCTCGCGCAACGGCCGGCAGCGACAGGTCCACGCCTATGACTGCAACGAGTTCCCGGCGCTGCACATCCCATGCCGGGCACGACTCGAGCGTGTGCTGCGCCGAGTCCTCGTCGCAGTCGCAGTGGTGACAGCCTGGGGTCGTCTCCCTCCTTGCGATCGTGTGCAGGTATTTGCCGAAGCAACCATGCCCCGACAAAACCTGCACCAACCGGAAGGTGAGGATCCCGTGCTGCCGCCCTGCCCATTCTTCCAAGATCGGCCGGAGCGCCCCCACGGTCCAGAGACCGGATCGGGGCGTCTCCAGCCGAGACTTCCACTTTAGGACGGTAGCGCGGCGGGCATCTTCCCGTCACGATGACATTACGCTCGGCGAGGGGCGGCTGCCCCCTGCCCGCGCCGTTGACGCCCGCCGATAGACGTCGGCGAGCACTTCCGCCTCCAGATCCCACGGGGGGGTTCCGGCCAACGCGCAGGCTGCATCGGTCGAGACCGTGCGGTACCCGCGTATTGCCTTGACCGCTACGACCCTCTGTGGACGCCACAGAAGGGCCCTATTACGAGCGGCCAGGGACTCCGCCCACACGGTCGCGCCGTACAGCGCCATCGACCGTACTACCCCCGCGTAGAGTCGTCGACACGCAAGACTCGGTCCGCCCAAATTCGGCATAAGTCGCCCGAGGGCGGATGCCGTGTTGACGAGCCTTGGCGCAAGACGGCGGAAGTGCTCGTCAAAGTGCCACCGTCCATCCAATACCAGGCCCAGATATTTGATGTGGGCCTGGATTGGCAAGCCCACCCCATTGACCGTTATCGAGGCGCTGGAGGGCGGGCCCCGTCGGAACATAACATTACCTACAACAAACGGACGTCCAAGACAGAATTTTTTTAAACAGTTTTTTAACTAGTAATAACAAAAATGGCATCAAAAATACCATGAGTGTTAAAAATAGTGTTTTCTCTTGATATGTGTGTGTATATATATTATTTTACAAGTGCAGTATAAGTATGATAAATAGAGACATTTTAAGTTTGTAAAATCAGTTGTTCTCTATGAAACGAGAGTATTAACGAGAGTATTCAACGCTTCGCTTATGAGGCGTGCAAAAGCTGCGGCTGTCTTGGCACTTGACACTGGAAACGAATTAAATTATTATATTTATTAACACAAAGTGTAAAATGTGACATCGAAAATAACAGTCACGAACAGGATTTGAACTTGCATCTCCTGGAGACCGTCCAGATGCTTTGCCAATTTAGCCATCGTGACAATTGCTCATGACTTACACATGACATACATTAAATTTGGCAAAGCATATGGACGGTATCCAAGAGATGCAGGTTCAAATATTGCTCGTGAGTGTTATTTTCGATTTCACATTTTCACACTTTGTGTTAATTTAATTTATATGGCATGCAAATCTTAAAAATATCATCCATCCATCCATCCATCAGCCTTTCAACGTCCACTGCTGGACGTAGGCCTCCCCAAGAGAACGCCACAACGAGCGGTCCTGTGCCGACCGCATCCGACGGCTCCTCGCAGCTTTGACCAGATCGTCGGTCCATCTGGTGAGGGGCCGTCCTAGGCTGCGCCGTCCGCGAGCCTATTGCCGTTTACCAGACCCATTTCCAAACTCCGGGCTGCTACTGAATTTTTTTTTTCTTTTACGAAAAAGCTCAATAGCACTGCCCGACCCGGGGATCGAACCCGAGACCTCATGATCAGCTGTCGCTCACACTACCACTGCACCACAGAAGCAGTTACAAATTAGCCTTAGTACAATTTCTAATTGACTATATTTGTTTAAAACTATTGTTGAATAATTACATTTATTAATAATTAATTAAATTAGACATAATTCAGTTACGATTTATTAAAATAGTTCACACATCGTTACACCTGTATTTTTATTTATCGTGTCTGATCCATTTCTGACACGACCATATCTACTTTCTTTTGAACAGCAACAAAATACTTATTGGTCGTACACATACTTATCCTATTTACTAATCGAGTACACAAATCGTCACATGAAGTTGTTACGATGACAAAAACAGTATCAATGTATTCTTTAAAAAAAAACACAACTAGGGCCAACTAATCTTAATAGATAACAAAAACGTATCATTTCACAAGTACTAACTAATGCATACGGTCTTTAAAATCTCATTAGGTCCGCACAGCCCGTCGCTCGGGGCAACGAAGTGTAGTGTGGGGCCTTCACCCACTAAAGAAACCCGCCGTGTGCCGTCTCTCCGCCTTTGCTGGCGAGCCACTGAAACTATGTTACATTCCTTCGGTGGTAGGAAGGTGCGACTCTAACCTAAACTTTTATAATTACTTAGAATCAGAATCAGTATTTATTTATTTGTACAACATAGGTAAAATATAGATCTTAAATAATGTGTAGTTCACTATGCCTTGTCACTAGGACATACATATATAATATTAAATTTAATTAATTAATTCATTAAATTAAACATGATATACAATTAAATGAACATAAAACCAATGCCAATAAATATTAAATAATGATAATAATAAAAAAAAGTATCATAATAAATTATCACTAAAATATTCATGCAATGAGTAATAACATTTATTTACTAACCGATTATGTAAAGATTTTTTTAAACTAATTAGAGGCATTTTTTTTATTTCACTAGGTATTTTATTGAATACTTTAGGTTACAGTTAGTATATACCTAACGACAGGTTCTTTTCATCGCAGTGCAGCGAATATGGAGATGCAAAGGAACATGTTACAATCAGTCTAATTTGAAAATAATGCACCTGTATGGATGGCGGAGCTGTGTAAATACTGCCTTCCCGTGCCGAGTGTTGTGGGGTTCGAATCGCATGCAAGACAAATCTTTGTGTGATTCAAAAATGTCAATTAAATTGTATGTTTGTAATTCCCCCACGATACAAGCATTATTGTTTATGCTACGGCTACATTATCGGGATTCGGCGAAGGATCGCGTTATCGCGACATGTCTGGCATTTTATTTTTTGTTTAGGCGGGCAAAGCTTGAAATTTTTAAATCTGACATGGACAACCGTAAACAAATTGTAAAAATAGGTGAATATGAAAGCAATCCCTCGATTTTGGCGTCCCTCAGGGTTCAATATTAGGCCCTCTCATGTTCCTTATCTACATAAACAGTATCAGTAAACTAGGTCTTAAAGGAGACATCTCCCTTTATGCAGATGATACAAGTCTCTTTTACTTTGGACACTCAGTCGAAGCTATAATAGCAGACGCTCAAAATGATCTCAATCTACTAAATGAGTTGTTTCAATCAAATCTTTTAACTGTTAATATTAAAAAAACAAACTATGTAATTTTTGCAACAAAAAATAAAAATATAAATGACAATTTTGAACTTAAATTAGACGGCCAACCACTTGAACGAAAACCAAAAGAAAAATATCTCGGACTAATTTTAGATAGTAACCTAAACAGGAAGCCACATCTAGAAAAAATTAAACTTAAACTAATTCAGCTCTCAGGGGCATTACGCAGTATAGCAAATTTCCTACCTCGAAAAGTACGATACCTAATTTATAACTCTTTGGTTAAGCCTCATATTGACTACCCCATTGAAATCTGGGGTACTGCAGCGAAGACTAATTTAGATCCAATCCAACGAGCTCAGAATAGATTAATAAAAAATTTATTTAGCTACAGAATTCAGACACCTACCGAAAAGTTATACGAGGAAACAAAAATAATGACTATAAGACAAACTTACTTATACTACACATGTATTCTAATACGTAAAATATTAAATAAGGAAATCCATTCAAATCTAAAGTTTACAACAAAACAACAAACACTAAAGATGAATCTTAGACGTGCTAGTTACTTAGTGACCCGTCATCCTAGAACTAACTATGGAGAAAGAAATTTAGAGTTTGAGGGTGTTCAAATTTACAATAAATTACCATCAGTAATAAAAGAAGAAAAAAGTATTGCCAGGTTCAAAAAGCTATTACACACAATTAATACATACAAATAAAATTAAAAAAAAAATAACTAAAACAACATAAAAATATATTATGTAGAATGTAAATAATATATATATATATATATATATATTTATGCCAATGCCACATCTAGTAAAAATTCAATTCGTACATCCATGTTTATGCTTGGTAAACTCACAATCGAGTTTCTTACTGTTTACGTTACTGTCTACCCACATTTTTTTGTTATTTTGTTTCTACGTAGGTACGTACCTACTATGTGCGCTCTTAATATTATTCTTAGTTATAAATATTGTTTCTCAGTAAGTGAATTATGTATGCAATTCTTTATGAGAAATAAAGTTGGTCCAAACCTAAACCTAAAAATGTACCTAACCGCACACGGCTTTAATGAACTTTTAGGCCGCCAGACATGTCGCACCACTGAAGGAATGTAATATGGTTCCGGTGGCCCGCCAATAAAGGCGTAGAGACGACACACGGCGGGTTTATGTGGTGGGTGAGTGCCCCACACTACCCTGTTCGTTGCCCCGAACGACAGGGTATGCGGTTAGGAATATTTTTCCCACCATAACAAAAAAAAAGATGAAGTTCGGGATTACAGTACTTACTCAGTAGATCCCTTGGATAGCCTTGTTTATCCCAGCATGAATGGGCAGGCTCTATCGGAGAAATACCACCCTCTCGCAGAAGATCGGTGTGAAACAACGGGGCATCTGCCGTTGTGAATCGTATGGTGAGTGAGAGCGCCAAAGGCCCAAACCCCCTCCCTATCGTCTCTTTATTATCCTTGGTATCCATCCTATCCTCTCCTTATTATACTTCCTCTCCACCTAATCCCTTTCCTTGGAGATAGCGACGGGCGAGTGATGCCTCTAGTGTGTCCAGTGTCTATGTGTAACCGTTTGCCATCAGGTGGGTCGTATGCTTGAATGTTTACCACTTACATAGTAAAAAAAAATATCTCTAGAAACGATGTACAACCGGATTTTGAGACGCGCAGATTCGAACCCAGCTTGCGTTAAATCTTCCTTTTTACACTTAGTTACTAATATTATAAACGCGAAAGTTTGTAAAGATGTTTGTTACTCTTTCAGGCAATAACTACTGAATTGATTTTAATGAAACTTTACAATAATATAGCTTATACATCATCAGAATAACACATAGGCTATAATTTACAAAGATATTTTTTTATTGCCAACGGTGGCAGACGAATCTCCGAAACGGCAGGACCGATTTGGACGGGACTTCCACTAGAAAATAGCTGTTTTTACAGCGCGTAACTTAGGATACTTTTATTTTGGAAAAACAATTAGGGTTCCGTGAAAAAAAAACCCATGAAATCATGAATGAATAAAATCTCCGGAATGGCGGGACCGATTTGGACGGGACTTTCACTAGCAGATAGCTGTTGTTATAGAAGTATCTTAGGCTACTTTAATTTTGGAAAATTATTATGGTTCCGCACAAAAACAATAAAACCCATTATGTATGAAATTGTGAATGTATAACGATCGAAATCATCAAATATATAATACCTACATGGAATAAACATCCAATATA
This sequence comes from Leucoma salicis, assembly GCA_948253155.1. NCBI lineage: Eukaryota > Metazoa > Arthropoda > Insecta > Lepidoptera > Erebidae > Leucoma > Leucoma salicis. The sequence continues at coordinate 1,636,333 of OX411804.1, forward strand.
CATAATACATTCCAGTTAGCTTCTGTCCGCAGTATCACACACGTGGCCTAACAGGCAATAAATGTTTTTTTTTGCAACGGACCGGGTAGTGTGGGGCCCTCACCCACTAAATCAACCCGCCGTGTGCCGTCTCTCCGCCTGAACTGTGTTACATTCAGTGGTAAGCAAAGAACACACCTTTACTACTTGGACCAGTGGTTTAGGTTGTGCGTTGATATATCATTCGAGTAAGATACATTTTAATTTTATGAATACAGATAAGAATTCAATATAAACAATGTAAATATACCTATACTACTCAATTCATTTGGATTTGTACGTAGAAATAAATACAGGTACACCTGTACCTATCTGTAATACCTATGTATAACTAACATAATATATAATGTTTGTTTTTGAGAAAAGTATATCAATTCATAGTTGCGCAGAGGGCCCGCATAGAGAGAACCATGCTCGGGATCTCTTTGCGCGACCGAAAAAGAAATGTGTGGATTAGCCGCAAAACACACGTGAGAGATGTAGTGGAAACCATCGCGCGGCAAAAGTGGACATGGGCAGGTCATGTTGCTCGGATGAGCACAGATAGATGGTCATGGAAAGACCTAGAGTGGAGGCCGTGGACGAACACCAGACAACGTGATTGCCCACATAAGCGATGGGTAGACGACATCCGATGACATGCATGCCGTGACTGGATAAATTAAGCAGCAGACAAGAGTGATCTGGAAGAAATTGGGAGAGGCCTACGTGCAGTTATGCACCAGGAGAGGCTGATGACGATGATGATTTAATTGAGTAGCTGTTATCCGCGACTCTTTCCGCGTGGCATTTAGATTTTTCGCGGAATTCTAATTTATTTTCCAAAATGAAAGTAGCCTTAGCTATTTTTTATAACATCATCTATCGGCCGGGTCTCCTCTCATGGTGAGAGGGAGTCCACCACGCTGACCCAATGCGGGTTGGCAGACTTCACAAGCCACCGAGAAAATCTCTCAGGTATGCAGGTTTCCTCTCGATGTTTTCCTTCACCGAGCTGTGATAATTTGTAAACAAACACACATCATATCGGAAAATCTCTAAAAGTCAGAGGTATGTGCGGTGAGGTCTCAACCTTGGACTTGGGATTGAACTCGATACCACTGTCTTTACAGTCCTTAGTTTTACCATTAGGCTATCACTGCTATAATATTTTTATATAATATGTGTGTAGTAAAAAGTTGTTATTTAAAAAATTATAAACAGACACTTAATTTTGCTTTATTTGCTTATAAGAGGTGATCCATTTCGAGGTTCCCTACTTTTTTAAAGAAAAAAACAGAAAATTCAAATTTAATGGATAATGTTTATTATCATTTGAAAGAACATTCTTTGGCATTTATTTTTTGAACATTATGTCTACCAAATGTTGGCTGTTGCTACGTCGCAGATGGTCGATCGTTGAGTCCAATTTTCGATGACTCGTTCGAGCATTTCGACTGGTAACTGGCGAATGACACGCGTGATGTTTTCCTCCAAGGCCTGAATTGAAGCGGGTTTGTCCGCATAAACTTTAGACTTTACATACTCCCACAAAATAAAAATAAAAAAAGTCTAACGGTGTGATACCACACGATCTTGGTGGCCAATCGACCGGCCCAAAACGTGAAATTATGTGCTCACCGAAATGTTCTCTCAATAAATCCATTGATTGATGCAATGTGTGGGAAGTGGCGCCGTCTTGATGAAACCAAATGTCGCCGAGATCACGAGCTTCAATTTCAGGCATCAAATAGTCGGTTATCATGGCACGATAACGGTCGCCATTGACGGTTACGTTCGCACCGGCATCATTTTTAAAGAAATATGGACCGATGATTCCACCGGTCCACAAACCACACCAAACCGTTGTTTTTTCTGGATGAAGTGGCAGTTCTTGAATCTCTTCGGGTTGCTCTTCGTCCCAAATGCAGCAATTTTGTTTGTTTACATACCCATTGAGCTAGAAATGGGCCTCATTACTTTGTTGTTACCAGTCGAAATGCTCGAACGAGTCATCGAAAATTGGACTCAACGGATGGACCATCTGCGACGTAGCAACGGCCAGCATTTGATAGACATAATCTTCAAAAAATAAATGCCAAAGAATGTTCTTTCAAATGATAATAAATATTATCCATTAAATTTGAATTTTCTGTGTTTTTTTCTTTAAAAAAGTAGGGAACCTCGAAATGGATCACCTCTTATGATTTAATTATTTAACGTAGGTAACTAAAGTAGTATATAAACTTCCTGGTGAATCACAAACATATATTTCCATCAATTCAGTTTGCAATCTGATGGATGAAGCTGTTAATTATCCAATAGAAGTTTTAAATACTATAAATGTCCTTGATCTACCCCCTCACAAACTAGAACTTAAGATTGGCGTACCTTTGTAATGGTATTAGATTGCGAGTAGCATCATTACAAGGAAACGTTCTAAAATGACTTTTAATATCCGGATGCGGAAAAGGTGAGACGGTATTTATCTTTCTTTTTTTTCGTTTAGGCGGAAAAAATCTACCTAACCGCATACCTCATAGTTTGGGACAACGACAAGGGAAGTGTGGGTCCCTCACCCACTAAATAAACCAGCTGTGTGATCAGCGGTGGATTTACACTAGGGGCAATCAGGGCGAGTGCCCAGGATGGCAAATTTTTTAGGGTGGCAAAATTTTGAAAGTGAAAAAAAATTTTTTTAGTCTCTTTTATTAATTCTATTAACCCTTAATTGGGCGCGCCTTAAAAGTAGCATAAGTGGTCACGTGGGCTGAGTACCACCCCACAACTAGTTTATTAAAATAAAATCAGAAATCAATGCAAAATTAGACTTCAATTAATGAAAATATTTGAATTGCATATTAATCAACATTTAACCCCTTTTTAATATAATTAATATATTTTAAAATAATAAAGAATAATTTTTATAAATACTTGTTTAGATTCATTGTAGTTAAAGTAAAACTTTGCAATTTTGGCAGACTACGATCATATGATCATTACACACGTGTTTAGACACTTAGAGCATTCAATTTTAAAGACATCTAAAACAAATGTGAAGTGGAGATTGGGTGTCACTATTAGGTGACTGCAATAGCTTAGCGGTTCAGAGCACTTCCCGGATTGGATGGAATGCAGGTTTGGATCCTACTCGCAGTAAATCTCTCTTTTTCCACTTTCACAAATAATTTGTCCATCCAGTCTTTGTTTTAGACCATAAATATCAAAGTTAACAATTATTCACCTACCGGGAAACTTAGTCTACACAAACAGTCACCTGGGGTGTCGTGCACCCCAAACATGCTCTCTAAACCCAATCGTTCACGATCTAACACCGTTCGCGACTAAATTGTAAACGTCAAACGTGCTTAGGAAGCTATCTAGAAGACCAGCGCCCTAAATTAAGATTTTAAGAAGTTATTAGCTTAGAAACTTGCGTTGGGGTGTATGACACCTCTCGCGGAAGGAGACAGCGGAGAGGGCCCGGGAGGAATCCTCCTTCGCGGAACCGATTCGCCGCCGGCGCGCGGGGCGGCGTGCGTGCGCTTACCTGTGCCTGATGCTGCCCTAGCCGAGGCTGCAGACGGTGGGGTCGGGGATTGCCCTGCCGACCGTGGAAGACTACCGCGAAGGTGTAACGCCCACGTGCGCGGGGTGTCGCATTAGAGAGGGTGCCCGAAGGGGCTGCCGCCTGCGGATCGCGATCGATACGACGCGGTACCCGTGATCCGCCGCAGTAAGGGCGGGTGAGGGCGCACGATGGGTTTTTAGGGGTGATAGTGTGGGGCTCTCCCCCACACTACCCTGTTGTCTCTCTGGGCAGCGGGGTGTGCGGTAGGACATTTTTGCCCAAAAAAAGGAGTATACGACGCCCCAGTTTTTTTAATTGATAATTCAAGAAATTCAATTCATCCATTATTTGTGAATTATAATTTTGGCATTTTTGGTAAAAATTAATAATCAAAATTATTTAATCAATTTATTTCCTTGGAGATTTAGAATAATAATTAATTTTTCTATTTTCTGGAATTAAAGAAATTTAATTAATTAGTATATTTTTTTTTGAAAAATTTAAAAATGTTCGGAATTATTTTTCAAAATTTTAATCAATCAATGAATTTAAAAAAAATATTGATGATAAATAAAATATATAAACTAGGCATAAGTTTAATTCAATTCATTTATTCATTCAGTCAACACGTGGACCAATAACAGACAATAACTACTAAATTTTCTACATAACAATTTAAATGAAATAGAATAATATAAAATAAAATAAATAAAATTAAAATTAAAATAATATTTTTACATTAGCCCGTGTACATGTACCATTTTACAGTGATACATGTACTGGCAGTCAAAACGCTTGGCGAAAGCAGTTTAAGTAAAATTCCAGTATTAGGGCGGATTTTTTTCTGGTGCCCAGAAGCGGCATTAAGTTTAAATCCGGCCCTGTGTGTGATGTCTCTCCACCTGTTCTGGTGGATCACTGGAACTATGTCACATTACTCCAGTGGTCCGCCGGTGGAATACCCTTTCGGGAAGTGGAAGTGCCGGTCATTAGAGGGTAGGTACCCTCTAATGACCGGCACTTCCGCACACCGGAGCGTCGCACTATGGTCAAAACGGGTGATTCTCGTCTCAAAAATCGTTAACTTTTTAGTACCCTAACCTACCTACCCTTTCTAGTCTATCAATAAAACAAATAATAAAGTTTTATTTAGTGTTAAATATATATTTAAAAAAATATTAAGTATGAAATTCAAATGCTTTGGAAAATCCAAAAGTGCACGCCTCATAATCTTCATTTTTCACAATATAATTGATTATTTGATAAGTAACTAATAATGTAAGTATTGGTCTTACTAAGTAGTTTTCAATAAATCACATAGATAGCGCTAATTTCAAAAAGTACTTTGGTTTTCATGGTTTAAACGCCATCTAGCGCTAATTTTAAGAAGTACTTCTATATTGGCATAGTAGAAAGAGTGGGAAGTAGGTTATCTGCATACAAACGCACTGCGCGCGGCTTGTATGTTGCGCCACAGTATCGTACGCACACTTTAACAAAATCTCGACCCGTTGCTCAGTACTCCAGTCGGGACTAACGCCGTAATAATCGTAATTAAAAATCGTAAGTTAAAATAATCTGTATTGTGTCGTCTGGGTTCAGGGTTAGTGAGGTCGGTTTTACCTAAACGATTACAAGTAAAAAGTACAACTTCCCGGCCCTTGCCAATTTCTAGGCGCTGAATTAAAATTTAGCTAAAAGTGACAACCCTGAGACAGGGAAGTATAGTAGGTAATTATATCGCGGAATGGGCCTGAGATGAAATAAGGATAGCGCTGGTTTTAGTGTCAAGTCGGGCGTAAAAATATTCACTATTTTTTTGTATATTTAATAACACTTTCTAACATTTACGCGAATTTTACACATTTTGAAATATAATTACGTTTACGGAATCTATCGCGTTTACTTGATTTTTATGCTATCCCGACGTTTCGAATACTTTACAGCCTTCATGATCACGGGTGGACTTAGATGGTAGATGTCCAAAGCTGATATGTTGTTTCAACGGTTTCATCTGCCCACAGTAATATGATTTTACAAATTTTTGGTTTATTTATTTCAACCCACATAATATTCGTTTAGAAACACAATTAAAAATATCTACTCTAAGTTTTATGCTTACAATGTATGAGATTTTAAGCTAGTATAATAAAATTAGTATAATAGTCCTTTAAGTTTTAAATTTTTTTGTTTATATTTAGTGCTTAAAAATTCTACCACATACTACCAATTAAAAAATTTTAAGTAATCTAAAAACTACCATTAAGAAGACAATATTGATTATTAGTTTCTATTATTAAATATATTGATTTTAAGCTACCACCGGATCGGAACGCGGCCTGACTGAGAAAGATCCAGCCAGAAAACTCAGCAGGCAACAACTTGTTATGGGTTATTAAATTTATGCGGAAAATACTAACTAATCACTACTGTGGATTTTATCTACACAATAAGCGCTAACTGTGTCTTGCAATCTTGTGGTGTGCCTTCTTGTATTTTGTTTGGTGAGGCCTATCACAGGATTCCAGCTTGATGGTAAGACCCAGCCGTCTTCTCTATTGAAATTGGGATGTTTCTTATTTTCAATAGCCTCACGTATCATTCTAGGATGATATCAATATTCTTTTGCGAGGATTTGAGGTTTGTCAAAGCTGATGTAATGGCGGGTGTGGTCCTGTGTGTGCTCACAAATTGCAGACTTTGTATAGCGACGGTGCTTCACATCAGCTATGTGTTCTTTGATCCGAGTTCTTATGGATCTCTTTGTTTACCCAATGTAGGAGAGACCACAATCACAATCCAACTTGTACACTCCTGCATCCTGTAAGGGTATATGGCACTTGACTGGTGGTCAAAATTGACTAATTATTCCATCCATCCATCAACCCTTTGACGTCCACTGCTGGACATAGGCCTCCCCAAGAGAACGCCACAACGAGCGGTCCTGTGCGCTCATATGGGGAAATAGACTAATTCTCATGAGTGGCTTATAGTAGGTTTTAATTGAAGCTTTCTTAAGAATGTAGCCAATCTTGTCAGTGACTCCTTTAATATTGGACAAACAAAGAGATCCATAAGAACTCAGATCAAAGAACACATAGCTGATGTGAAGCACCGTCGCTATACAAAGTCTGCAATTTGTGAGCACACACAGGACCACACCCGCCATTACATCAGGTTTGACAAACCTCAAATCCTCGCAAAAGAATATCGATATCATCCTAGAATGATACGTGAGGCTATTGAAATTAAGAAACATGCCAATTTCAATAGAGAAGACTGCTGGGTCTTACCATCAAGCTGGAATCCTGTGTTTGGCCTCACCAAACATAATACAAGAAGGCACACCACAAGATTGCAAGACACAGTTAGTGCTTATTGTGTAGATAAACCCCACAGTAGTGACTAGTTAGTATTTTCCGTATAAAGTTAATAATCCATAACAAGTTGTTGCCAACTGAGTTTACTGGCCGGATCTTTCTCAGTCAGGCCGCGTTCCGATCCGGTGGTAGCTTTTTAGTCTTAGCTTCTATTAAAATCAATATATTTAATAATAGAAACTAATAATCAACATTGTCTTCTTAATGGTAGTTTGTAGATTACTGAAAAAAATTTAATTGGTAGTTTGTGGTAGAATTTTTAAGCACAAAATATAAACAAAAAATTTTAAAACTTAAAGGACTATTATACTAATTTTATTATACTAGCTTAAAATCTCATACATTGTAAGCATAAAACTTAGAGTAGATATTTTTAATTATTGTTTAAAACGAATATTATATGGGTTGAAATAAATAAAGCAAATATTAGGTGGGTAGATGGAACCGTTGAAATAACATATCAGCTTTGGACATCTACCATCTAAGTCCACCCGTGATCATGAAGGCTGTAAAGTATTCGAAACGTCGGGATAGCATAAAAATCAAGTAAACGCGATAGATTCCGTAAACGTAGTTTTATTTCAAAATTTTTAATAACAGTTATAGCACATCGAATCAGACCGTGAAAAGTGATAGGGCACTTTATACTGAATCGTATAAGAAAAAAAATACTCAGAAGAACAAAAAATAGACTATAAAAGTCTTCGCCGTCATAGCATTCATGGTGAAAAAGAAATCCGCTCTAGTTACAACAACAAAGATCTTATCAGCTGACCAGAGATGCGCAAACTAAATCACCAATGAGATCAAGGATTTATAAATCTTTTTCTTCGAAAGATTTAAATCACTCTTTTAAATCTTTAACTCTTTTTAATCTTTGGTTACGAATGACGTTATTCATTCAGTTGATCATAAGTGATGCAAATATCTATTGATTCATGTAGTTATTCTCTCGTTCCATTAAGTCGCAACTGGTTTTGAGCTTTTTACTAAAACGACAGAGAGTCTAAGTTTCTGTGTACCTATCGTCATTGTATTTCAAGAATGCGTTTGTGCGTGCCTACAACTTATGTTATCTCTTTTCAATTCACAATATCCTTTATCTATTGTCTCATTCTAAATCTACGTCCATCGTTCCATCTATTCAATCCTAACGTAGTGAGCTAGTGAGTTAAAGATGTATTTTCGAAACCAAAGATTTAAAGATTGATTACGCATTTTGAAAGGATTATACATCTTTTGTATCAATCACTCCTGAGTTACACATCTCTAGCTGACTGATAGTTGATAGTTGGCACTGTAGGTACTGTTATTATCGTACAAGTAAAAAAAAACAATAACTTTTATCACTGAATCCATGAGACCACGATTTAATTCCGAAGTTTCAGACTGACTTGTTGTAATATAGTGATTTTCGGCATTGTAATACACAATAATCTAAATATAAATCAACTTAAGTGACTATAAGAAACTTTTTCTTTCTGTACTTAGGTACCCTATTTAAATGGTTGTGTAATTGGAATAAATTGTATGTAAACAGTAAAAATGTTTCTGAAAAATTTACTTCTCAGGTACGTAGGCCCAGTAGATTATATTATATTTATCTTCAAACATAAATATTTAGGTAAACATGAAAACTTTAGTTTAAAACTTTTTATTGAGATTCCTCTAGTTGTCCTACTCTACACTGATTAAAAACGCAAAATAATTAGCAAAATATTTTGCAATTTGAGCTAGAAGTTATAAATACAAATTCATCTGGTTATTGTTCTGTAGATATTTGGCTTTCACATCACAATTAGGTACTTAACCAATCATCATGAAATTTAGCATACATTATATTTCTTAACCCAGAAAAGGATATACACTGCTTTTTATATAGGTAGCTAACATATGTACCCCTTACCATGAAGGTTAACAAATCCTGCAGACCCAAACAATATAAGGGACATCACTTGTATGTGAGCAACCATGAGCTTAGTCAATGGAGATGAAGTAGTGAGGAATTGAGGAGGTTTTTGAGTACATATCATTATTATATAGATATAAATCTTTGTTTCAGAACAATCAATCAAAGTAACAAATTTTTGAACATTACAAGCACCGCAGTAAGGTTTAATCATGAACAACACAAACAGAGGGAACGAGAACATGAATATAGACAATACAAATATATCATTGCAACAGCATTCATTAGTTCTATTGTTCTAGCAAAACTTTTGCAAGGTAAGTAATATTATATACTTATTGTAGACTATTAAGTATATATACTCTAACCGTTTTGATATAAGTGATACTTCAGTACTGCCTACACAGTGGGCCACTCACAATTAATATAATACAGTATTTGTAATGTTTTCTTATAATTTTAAAATATCCAAATATAGGTATGACTGTGAAAATGTGATGTCACAAGCGAATTTAGGCTGCTTGCAAAGGGTAATAGGCAGTGGTCCTTTATAACTATGGACCACTGCCCAATGCCTTTTACAATTGGCCTTTGAATCTCCATCAGCATACAAGATCTCTGCATCCAACTGCTATAATATTATAGTAATTATTTGCTTTTTCACAAAAGTCACCCACAAACAGCATAGATGCATAGCATTTTTATCTTACCAGTAATGTTGGATTTATGATGTTTTATAGCTACTCAAGGAACAGATTTGTAATATTTTGTAGAGGCTGGCTGATTTTCTAGCACAAAAAAAATTATGAAAAACATTTAGTTGCTTTTTTAATATTAGTTTTTCTTTTAATAATGGCCATGTGCTGTTCTTTCAATGATTTTTGTTTACTATCAGTGTCTCAATATTACTTTATTGAACGATTTTTGACATATTACTTAAATAATTTCAATTAAATTCTTATAGCAAAATAGTTTCTAAAATGCCACAAGTTTCCACTAGTGTCTAATGTCAATTTGATATATTATATTCCATCATTTCATAGATATTATTTAAGAATTTTAAGTGATGAATTTAAGCATTCTGATCTCTTGTTTATTGTTTGAATTAAATCACAAGCATTTTTATGTTAATGTTAATTATTAAGTTTCTTCTTATGTGTTATAAGTATAAGCCACTCGCTATGCCCCACCAAATAAAATTTAATGATATTGCATAGCGTGGTAAATGGCACTGGTTTACTTTTTTTTTATACATTTTACAAGATTAATAGGAAATCTGTCGATGTCGACGTGTTGTTGTTTTACTAATGATTACAGTCTTAGCTGTATCCTTCCTTGCCTTTCCAAAGTACCTGCTTGAGCTCTGTGTCCACAAACAGCTATGTAATTTTGTCTTCTCCTATGACCTTCTAGTAACTTTCAGTCTGGTTTCAGACTTGGGTATAGTACACTTTCTGCACTCCTAAAGGTTACATTAAGATGGGCATGGAGGATACCCGCATCACAGTAGACGCATCACAGTCACAAACTGGTAGACTTTACAAACGCCTTTAATGCTATCAACCATGACGCTCTACTAGCCATCCTCTTCCATATTATAATCCCATCAGATGCTCTGGATTGGTTCTGATTTTATCTTTAGGGGCCCCAGCAGTCTGTTTGTGTTAATAATATTTCGGCCAGTTAAAACGAACCTTAAGTTCTGGTGTCTCTCAAGGTGGTATAATTTCTCCTCTTCTTTTATGTTTTATTAATCTTATATCATTTGTATGCCTGTAAATATACACTCAATCCAAGTCTGGAGATCTCCACCTGGCAATTACTGGCATAGACCGTGACCTTCTAGTCATTAAAGATTGAATCGTAAGGTTTGGATTCAGTATAAATCAGAATAAATGCCAGTCTATATTAGTCGGTAGCTATCGTATACTTATGCCCGGTTCCTATATTCAACGAATCGTCATTGTTAACAGCTACCCATCCGTTAGTTGCAAAATGTCAGTCAATTCACGTACGACTCGTATTTTATAGGAACAGATTATACTTACGCCTGGTAGAATATTCTACCAATCGAAAGTAAAACGATCCGTTTTATTACTATAGGAACCAGGCATTAGTGGATTGCAATTGTCTATGGCAATTGTCTACAATGGATCTATCATACTATACATCAAAGGGGTCGTCAACCACGTGAGGCAATCACATGAGGCTCTTTTTATCGATTAAAGAATTTTGTTCTTTTTGAGACCAAAGCAACATTGATTCAGGCCTTGGCTTTTCCTATCATCGATTATGTTTATGTGTACTTATTCGACCTCGACCTGATCTGCTCAATAAAATTCACCGACATCTCAACAATTGCGTTAGATTAATTTCTAATCTTCGTAAATTATTTTTCATTTTAATCCGACATATTGAGTGGGTCAAAATCACGTTCAAAGATGCCGTTTTAGACATAGATACAGGCGGAGCTAGTAATAGTGTTTTAAAAATACGAGTGTTTGCGTTTAGATAAGAAGTAAATGAAGTGAATTTTGTTTTATCTTTCGTGTTGCTCTTGAAACACAAGTGTACGCTACTATCTTGTAAAATGTTATCTTACTTATTTATCTTTACATAACTGCAATAAAAATAATGATTAATAGATTCCATATAAACAGTCTCCCTTGGGGGTAAACAACGATGCTTCAAGCACTAGATCGTATGATTAATTTTTAAAATAGAGTACATGCCAACCAGCTTTCAGGCTGGACTAAAGCACTAATACTATTAGGTCTTTGAGCGGCAATCATCGCTTACCATCAGGAGAGGCTCATGTGACACCGTTAGCAATAAAAAAAATCATTACTACAATGATACATTCAGCCAAATGATACCAGGGTGTCAGCATATTTAAGAAAGAAAGGAAATATTTCGCACCACATAGGTAAAAGACGCAAGTAACATAGATAAAACAAAAAACTAAAAATAAAAAAGTCATTGTGTGCGTCTCATATGCGGGGGGGAAAAAGGTACATTTATTTTGTTGTTATGTCGTAATGCCATCGTTAATTTAACGCAATTTTTCAGCAATGTCCTGCTGGCGACGTTTGGTAGTATTCGGTCACTATATCTCTATAGATGCATCTGACAGCTTCCACCAAGGTTTAAAGTCCTGGCCCGAGATTAATAGCTGTAGATAATAGTACAATTTAACACATATAACTAGGAATAGTTCATAATTTACAGGAAAAACTAAAAACAAAGCCTTGAAAAATAGCAGTGAAGAAACAAATGATAGAAATTGTACAGAAAAGTTAGAAGCTGGACAGAAGAGGACTGACTTACCGGTTTTCAGAGCAGAAGAGGTCAACAAACACGATAACAAGTAAGTACAGCCCTTTTCAAATCATTCTCGTGGAGCCCCCGGCAAGTTCCTCAAGTAAATACGTTGTGGACTTGTGGAGAAAATAGCTGTAGCAGTTGATCAGATAGCTGTAGCAGTTGATCAGATTCCTTGTGATAGATTAAATCGTATCGTAGTTTTTATATTAGATACTAGACTTTACCCACGACTTTGTCCGTGGGTGGACTCTATATAGAATATAAATTACGTAAAAAATTGCTACCACAGAGGAACTAGAAAGGAAGTAAGGATATCATACGCGCGACGACATCGCGCTCTGTTACTAATCACCGACAGAATCGAGTATGATATTTTGATGCTTAATTTACGCGTTAGATACTTTCTTTTTCGAGATTATAAACCTATACCTATACTATTATAAAGCTGTAATAGAGCTGTGTTTTATACATTTAAGATATTTGAGAAAAAAAAAATACTGTATTAGGCTCTGCCGTGTGGGGCTGGCTTTAGAATTGTTCCACCCCTCTCCACCCATGGGAGTCGTAAGAACCGACTGAGGGAATACCGGTGGAGTGGGCAGCAGCGCTCCTTCGAGTATTAACAACAACCACTGCGATCGCCAACCCGCCTGCCAAGCGTGGCGATTACGGCACTATCCCCCATTCTTGGGGAGGCCTATGTCCAGCAGTGGACGTTGGAAGGCTGATGGATGGATGGATTAGGCTATTTAGGTGTGTCTACACTCCAAACATTTTTTTTTTAGATTTTTTTGACTGTTTGTTCGTGCTGCACCTGCGACTTCGCGGAGTTTTTTAGAGTGTGGAAACGTAATTATTTTTCCAAAATTATTTGTATAAGTAGATGTAATAAAACTGTTTATAGGGAATCTATGGTGTTTACTTGGTCGTTTTGTTTTGGCAGGTATCTTATACTGCTACCACCGAAGGAATGTAACAGTTCCAGTAGCCCGCCAATAAAGGCGGAGAGACGGCACACGGCGGGTTTCTTTTGTGGGTGAAAGCCACACAATACCCTGTTCGTTGCCCCGAACGACGGGCTGTGCGGTTAGGAACATTTTATCCCGCCTTAACAAAAAAAAGGGTATCTTACACTGCTACTACAGTTCAAGTACATACATACAAAAAAGTACAATAATAATAATGTTTACTTACAAAGATATTTACGTAATCTACTAATAATATTTACGACATTAATGTCACAGTTATCAGCATAATATACTCGTATATATACTTATCTATATTATATCTACTCGTAATCTATATAAATAAAATTTAAGTCTGTTTGTAAAGTCTAAATAATAGTTTTTTACTAAATGCATATGACTGTATATACGACAATCCAATAACAATTTTTTTCAAATTTATGTCTGTCTGTTTGTTCCTGCTAATCTCCGAAACAGCTGGACCGATTTAGACGGAACTTTCACTGGCAGATAACTGATGTTATAAGGAGTAACATACGCTTTTACTTTGGAAAAATAATTAGGGTTCCACACAAAAAAGAAAATACTTAAGTAAATTCCACGCGAACGAAGACGTAGGTTTCGCATAGTGCAGCTACTTAGATGATGACTGGTACTTCCAAAGATTAGCGCGTTCAAACAAACAAAACAAACTTTTTAACTTTTTTATTAATATTGCAGACATTTATTTAGCTTTTAAAATCACACCTATTTTTTTGATGACATAATGTGCTTTTTTGTGTCGCAAACGGCTTTCACCGGGTTCTATTATTATTTGATTAAAAATGTTAATATCTTTGTCCCCAGAGACAGTTTTTGGGTGATATACAGGCATGGGGTCTACGACGTCACGAAGTTTCTCCCCTCACATCCCGGCGGTGAGCAGATCATGAACGCGGCAGGTCTCAGCGTGGAACCTTTTTGGAATGTATACGGAATGCACAAGACTAAAGAAATATACACACTACTTGAGAGCTTTAGAATAGGTAAGTACTACATCTTCGGAGATATTTACTTGGTGATTCCAAAACTGTTAAAAATCCTAGGAATGCCAGAGGTTTGGCGTTGGTGACGTACCATAATAAGATATCTATTAAAAGAGAATGCCGAAAACCAGGCTATATTGTGCCCGTCGTGCGTCTTAACTATCTAAACATAAAAAATCGTCTTTAGAATAATTATGTTATATGCATTTATTTTAGCCATAAGCGAAGTGGAATTTCAAAGAAATAAAAATAAGATATACATATTATTAAATTCGAAATAAGCGGTACTGCCATATTTATTGGAAGGCTTGAATGTCGCCAGTTTATTACTATACCCATTTTTAAAGCCAAATAGTAAGAATATTGATATGAAATACCTAAATAAAAGAAAACCCACATGAGGTCCTATTATAATACTTAGTATTAGTCGAAGATTATTTTATGAAATCATAATTATGAAGTTTTGTTTTTAAATTAAAAATATAATAACATTTATCTATTTCTAAAAATATTTTAGGATATATATTGTTATTTTACTAGCAACCCTTATTGATAAAGTACAAATTATTTGTGAATAAGAAAAAGAGACTTTTTGTACGAGCGGAATCGAACCCGCATCTTTTCCAATCTGGGGAAGTGCTCTAAGCCACTGAGCTACCGTACAGATCTTTCGATCATCCCAATCTCCTTATCACATTTGTCTTTACGACCAACGCTATCTATCGGAATGCATTTAAACTACTCTGGATCTAGATTACATTCTAAGAGTCCTGATCTTAGTACCACTAAAAAGTCACGCTCTTTTTTTTTAATTACTCAACAGAGAATTTGCTGTACTCAACGTTAAAGTAAGCACTGAACAATAATAAAAAAAACACTGTTATTCCACAAATGAAGCAATCAACACATAAACGTACATAACACGTTATCGGCAGTACAAATGTCAAATCATGACAAATTGTCAATCAACTTCAAATCAATAAGCATTTTTGATCTATATTTTTTAGCATTTGACATGCTCCGCCACTTTTTAAAGTACAAATCATTTGTGAATAAGGAAAAAGAGACTTTTTGTACGAGCGGGATTAAAAACCCGCGTCTTTTCCAATCCAGGGAAGCGCTCTAAGCCACTGAGCTACCGTACCGATCTTTCGATCATCCCAATCTCCTTACCACATTTGTCTTTATGACCAACGCCATCTATTGGAATGCATTTACATGCATTACACCAATATAGTAAGTTTAATTTTGCAATATTTTGGATGTGGATTCAGTCGGGATGGAAGGTACACTACTGATGTAGAAAGAAGAGTGAATGCGGGAAATAGAGTGAACGGGGCATTGGGACAACTTCTCGGCAGCCACCACCTCAGCCAGAAGGCACGTGTCGCAATACACAACGCAGTGCTTGTCCCAACGTTATTATATGGAAGCAAGAGTTGGGTATGTAAAAAGGAGCATGAGAGCAAAATCAATGCGGTCGAAATGCGATCTCTGCGGAGAATCTGTGGAGTGAGGCTGACTGACCGCATTTGTAACAATGACGTAAGAGAGCGAGTAGGTATGAAAGAGAGTATTGGTGTAAAGATGCGAAAGGGAATGCTCCGATGGTTCGGACATGTGGAAAGAATTCCGGACGAGCGACTGGCTAAGAAGATATACAATGCGAAAGTGGAAGGATGTAGGTACAGGGGGAGACCGAGACTTACCTACCTAGACCAAACTGGTCATGTATTGAAGGAAGGTGGAGTCAGGAGTCTCCGAAACCGGCGAGCGTGTATGAAGAGAGTTATGAATGTTGAGGAAGCGAGAGATGTATGCAAGAATAGAGCCTCTTGGCACTCTGTTCTCTCTGCCTACCCTGCAAGGGAAATGGCGTGATGATAAGTAAGTAAGTAAGTAATTTTGCAATTAAAATTCATACTATTTGATGGCGCGATTTTTTAAATATTTTTGATCTATATTTTTTAGCATTTGACATGCTTCGCCACTTTTTAAAGTACAAATTATTTGTGAATAAGGAAAAAGAGACTTTTTGTACGAGCGGGAATCGAACCCGCGTCTTTTCCAATCCGGGGAAGTGCTCTAAGCCACTGAGCTACCGTACAGATCTTTCGATCATCCCAATCATAAAAAATATGCCTAGATCAAAAATGTTTAAATAATCGCGCTATCAAATAGTGTGAATTTTAATTGCAAAATTAAACTTACTATATTTGTGTAATGCATGTAAATGCATTCCGATAGATGGTGTTGGTCGTAAAGACAAATGTGATAAGGAGATTGGGATGATCGAAAGATCGGTACGGTAGCTCAGTGGCTTAGAGCACTTCCCCGGATTGGAAAAGACGCGGGTTTGATTCCCGCTCGTACAAAAGTCTCTTTTTCCTTATTCACAAATAATTTGTACTTTAAAAAGTGGCGGAGCATGTCAAATGCTAAAAAATAGATCAAAAATGCTTATTGATTTGAAGTTGATTGACAATTTGTCATGATTTGACATTTGTACTGCCGATAACGTGTTATGTACGTTTATGTGTTGATTGCTTCATTTGTGGAAAACAGTGTTTTTTTTATTATGTTCAGTGCTTACTTTAACGTACAGCAAATTCTCCGTTAAGTAATTAAAAAAAAAGAGCGTAACGTCGTGTGAGATAGACTTTTTAGTGGTACTAAGACCAGGACTCTTAAAATGTAATCTAGATCCAGAGTACTTAGCCGTAGCATTATATCCTATCTATATTTCTTACACAGGTACTCTAAAATACTATTGATACTACATTTTATACTATAATAGAATAAAAGATATGGATTTCAACGCATAATATACATATAACCTATATACTAAAAACATACTAAAAAATTAAAAGTCAGATTTCTCTAAACTCCCATTAGATATCCTAATGATATTTTTATTTAAAGACCCTGAGTACATTTACAATGTTCTTTAAGTTAATTTGGTTAAGACGCATCAATAGCCCAACTCTCACAGAAAAATCGGCATTCTCCTTTGTCTTTCGATCCAATCGTTTAATAATACTAATGCAGCAAGTAAGTATAGGTAGAGAAATAATCTCATGTCTCCGACGAATTAAAATACTAAGTCCTGAATAGGTGGTGTTAAGGCACACCAGAATATGTGCCATCAAAGCAGCCTAACTTCAATTCACATAACGTGGATTTTGAAAAAACCTCACAAAAACAACACACATCCTGCGCCATCTGTCGGAAGTATTTTCATACATTATACCGACCAGGTAAACTTATTTAGATATTTTTATATATATTTTTAGCATTTGACATGCTTAGCAATATACATTAACTAATTAAAACTAAATTTAATTTTACATTAAACACAAAGTGAAAAATGTTAAATTGAAAATAACAGTCACAAGCAGGATTTGAACCTGCATCTCCTGGATACCGTTTCCAGGTCCAGATGCTTTGCCAATTCAGTTCGAGATTGTTATTTTCGATTTCACATTTTTTCACTTTGTGTTTAATGTATAATGCTAAGCATGTCAAATGCTAAAAATATATATAAAAATATCTAGACAAGGTATATTGTCGATATTTATCCCAAATGTTTAGAACATTTTCGCCTAACACATTAATGAAAAAAATGCCATAAAAGTTCTATAGCAGATATTGTCAGTCAAGTCGATTTACTTAGATAGATAATTTATAAATTATAAATAGGTTTATGTTGCTAAAAGCTGAGTGTATATGTAATTCCGTTATAAAATGCATAATATCGTTGACTGACGTTGCTGGTGAAATAAATAAAAACTAATTAATTGTGTGTGTTTTAATTATTATTTCTGTTTTGTTTTATTAGTTGAAGATGATTATTTGAATGAGCGAGTTCGTTAAAGAAACTGATTTGTTTTATCATTTTATCGATAGTCAGTCTAACTCTTAAAGCTTCATCACTATCCAACGCACACATTGACAAATCAAAATAGTTTTTTTTTTTATTGCATGTAGTGGCAGATAAGCCACGGTCCCTCTGATGGTAAATGGTAACCGTCGCTCATGGACAACTATACCGAGAGTATTGTCAAGCCGGTGCTCACTATTTCATTTCACCGATATGAAATGAAAGAATAAACGGCTATCTCCTGCTACAGCCAAAACGCAACGATGTGCTTCACGGCTGGTCACACGGGAGATGGTGGTACCAACCCGCTCGGACCCGATACCAAGTGAGTACTCCCACTTGGTACCCAGCCCTACCGCTGTCAGGTGTCAGGTGATCTATACGTTACTATATCTATGGTGTATATGAAGATCTACACCGTCTGTTGCTGGAATGTGTCCGTTTTGAGTCAATGAGAGCTCATATGATAAATGTCCTTTTTTTGAACAGACTAGATATTGGTAGCTTTAATAGTATCTTAGCCCAACCTAATTCTATGGAGGCTAGGATTCTATTTAACTTCTTGGCAATGTAATCCCAGTTTACTCTAACAATTTAATATTATTTCAGAATTATAGCATGATTAGGGTACAATAGGACTGATATACTACTCTGTCAAGAAAGTTCCGGGAAAAGATCAATAATACACAAAATTTTTGTTATTCATCCAAATTTATTTTATCACCTTCAAAGTATGCTCCTTCAGAAACGATAGACTTACGCCAACGAATAATCCAATCATCAAAACATTTTTTAAACGCTGTTTCTAGAATTGAGTTCAGTTCTCGCCGTGAATTCTCCTTTATGTCTTCTACCGATTGAAAACGAGTGCCACGAAGTGGTAATTTGAGTTTAGGAAAAAGAAAAAAGTCGGATAGAGATCTGGTGAATATGGTGGTTGCTCGATGGTATTTGTTGAGTGTTTGGACAAAAAATCGTTCACATTGACATCATCAACAAGGCCATCCTTGTGCGAAGGCGCATTATCGTGGTGCAAAATCCAAGAATGTTCTTTCCACAAATTTAGCCTTTTTCGTCAAATTTGTTCTCTTAAACGCCGCTTAACGCTCAAATAATATTATTTATTTACCGTTTGACCTTCTGGCAAGAATTCCGAGTGCACAACACCGCGATAGTCAAAGAAAACAGTCAACATGACTGACTTTTGATATCGACTGTGGCGTGGTTTTTTCGGTTTCGGTTCAGTTGGAAGTCGCCACTCCGAATCTTGTTGACTAGTTTGCATGTCAAACTCGTAAACCCACGTCTCGTCACCAGTAACAATGCGTTTCATGAATGTTGGGTCGGAATTGACTCGTTCTAACTTGTCCTCAGCGACTCTCATGCGATTGAGTTTTTGGAGAAAATTCTGGTCTTTTGGGACTAGCCAAGCGGAAACATGTTTCATACCCAAGTGATTATTTAAAATAGTATGGATCGACTCGTGAGACACAGAAAGTTTGGCGGCTATCTCTCTCAAAGTTGAATGAGGATTTTCAGTCACTATTTACTTCACTTTTGCAATGTTAACTTCAGTTGCAGACGTTGATGGCCTACCAGAGCGAGGCAAATCTTCCATCACATCTCGACCGCTTTTAAACGCTTTGTATAAGCACGTGTTTTTGATAAAGTCGATTCACCGTAAGCCTTCTGTAACATTTTCAGTGACTCCGAACACGAAATTCCATTGGCGATGCAAAATTTAAGACAAACTCCTTGTTCGATGTTTTTTTCCATCATGAAATTCGCAATACACACTAGATATGATATAACTAAAAACAGCACTGTATTTAATATAAATAACAGATGCAACTCAAACTCCTCGCCATAATTGATAGCAGTTGTGCCAATCTAACAACAACAAAAAAAAAAGCATTGAATTTGGAACCATAAACAAATCATCCATTCCCGGTACTTTCTTGACAGAGTAGTACTACATAGTACTAATGTAAAAGTCCTTTTAATAAAATAAATAAATAAAAAAAACACTATCTCGCTGACTGTACCTACATTAGCATAAATTTGTGAAAAGTCACAATAGACGCGGGTTTAAAACTCGCTCGTAGTTATCTTTTTATGTTATACAAAATTTGTTCTAATAAATAACATGGCAAGGCTCAAAAGTATAAAAAAATAACAAATTCATTCATAATTAATAATAACCTCTCAAGCTTCTGCTCCTCTCAGCTTTCTGCTTCTCAAGTCCATGAGCAGCGGCTATCCCTTGCCATCAGGTGACCCATGGCTTGCTTGCCACCGTAAGCAATGAAAAAACGATTTTACCCGACCAATTCTGCATCTCCGTCTGCTTGAAATTCAAGTACAATATAACAAGTTCTGCAGCACATTACAGGCAACCTTCACGATGACGATGTGGCCGACTACACTGACGACGACATATGGGACAAAGAGCCCGTCAGAGACAAGCGACTCATAGTCAAGACCAAAAAGCCATTCAATGCTGAGATACCAGCTAAGTTGCAAATACAACACTTTGATACTCCCAAGTAAGTTAAATTGTGTACTTGATTGTAAGAATATCAGGCTTAAACCTCCGCCCTTATCACCTTTATATCGTCCATCCTTTTCTTTCTTCAATATCATCCATTTCTTTACTCCGTTCCGTGGTTCTGGGGTTGAAAAATGGCCAAGTGACGCCTCATCGGTGACAATATAAAACGTCATCCAAGACGTTAAGAATGTATGTGTTATTGAAATTCACAATCCCGAACAATAGACACGATAGCTGAATTGGCAAAGCATCTGGGATGGTATTCCAGGAAATGCAGGTTCGAATCCTGCTCGTGATTGTTATTTTCGATTTCACACTTTGTTTTGATGAATATAAAACCTTTTTTTGTGATTGACCGGGAGACCGACATGTGATCAAAAAAATTACTTTTTGATGTCGTAACTTCTAAACCGATTACCTATTACGAAATTTAGAGTAGCGTGCATAATAACACATACATCCAGAGCCCGTAGAATGTATCTCACTAATAATAGTATCGACATTGTATCGTCTCGCTTGCGATTGGTAGAGAAACAGACGCATGATGACGCAATAATCCCTCGGCCAATCACGGTGATCTCTCAACCAATCACAATGACACGATGCAATGTCAATACGATTGAGTGAGATACGAGTACAGAGAAGGACATAGGTACTGTTAAATTTTCGCATAACTCTAGCTACTTACCAAACGTAACTATGAGATAAGATGCTACGATGCTAGTGCAATATATTGTTCTCCAGACATTATTTTATTCAATTATCTCTCTCTTTCTCCCTTTCCAGTGAATTATTTTACGTGCGACAACACATGCCTGTTCCAGAATTGGAAGCGCAGCAGCATACCCTCAGGATTACCATTAAAAATGATACCATTCGCTGTAAAGAATTCAGACTGGAGGAATTGAGTCAACTGTTTCCTCCGGGGGAGGTCCGAGCGGCGCTCATGTGTGCCGGGAACAGACGCAGCGAGATGAACAAGGTATTCTTGTTACTTTTTGATATAGTAAAGTAGATAATACCCTCTCATAAAAGATCAGCGTGAAATAACGATAGGTACTCCCAACGTTGTGTTTCGTATGGTAAGTGAGAGCGCCGGAGGCCTAAAGCCCCTTTCTATCCTCTCCTTAGCGTCCTACCTGTCCTCTCCTTAATATCTTTCCTATCCACCTCTTATCCCTTGGAGATGGCGACGTGCGAGTGATGCCTCTGGTGTTGCTAGCGTCTATAGGTCGTAACCTATAGACGTTACATTACGTTATATTACCGTAGTAATATCAACCTTGGACGTCTATCATCTAAGTCCACCCGTGATCATGAATGCTGTAAAGTATTCGAAACGTCGGGATAGTAGTAAAATCAAGTAAACGCGATAGATTCCGTAAACGTAGTTTTATTTCAAAATGACGGTAACCGCTTACCATCAGGTGGGCTGTATGCTTGTTTGCCTCTCACTTAGTTTAAAATAAATACCAAGGGCATCACTCGCGAATTGCTACCCTTAGGAAAAGGTATAGGACGGTGGAGAGCAAGCATGATACAAGCTAAAGAAGTTTTGATTAACGCTGATACATGAGGGCATGAGGATGTGTACAGAAATGTTAGCCTGCGTATTCGCATGTGCTAATAATACTAGCGTTTTAAAGTACAAATTATTTGTGAATAAGGAAAAAGAGATTTTTCGTACTAGCGGGAAACGAACCCGCGTCTTTTCCAATCCGGAGAAGTGCTCTAAGCCACTGAGCTATAGTACAGATCTTTCGATCATCCCAATCTCCTTATCACATTTGTCTTTACGACCAATGCCATCTATCGGAAACATTTACATGCATTAAACCAAAAAAAATCTCTTTTTCCTTATTCAAAAAAAACTCTTTCCTTTTTCACAAATAATTTGTACTTTAAAAAGTGGCGGAGCATGTCAAATGCTAAAAAATATAGATCAAAAATACTAGCGTTGCTTTATGCTCCGGTACTCTTATAATGATGGCCGTGTGGAGCCGGCTTTAGAATTGTCCCACCCCTCTCCTCCCATGGGAGTCGTAAGAGCCGACTGAGGGAGACCGGGAGTGGGCAGCAGCGCTCCCTCGAGTATTAACAACATCCACTGCGATCGCCAACCCGCCTGCCAAGCGTGGCGATTACGGCACTATCCCCCCTTTCTTGGGGAGGCCTATGTCCAGCAGTGGACGTTAAAAGGCTGATGGATGGATGGATGACTCTGATAAAGTGGTAATTCCCCGATCAAGTTGGCCCATTCGTAGTGGTGTCTGCAATTCCAATATGTTCAAGATTAAAATAATGATGAATGTTCTTTCTATAATGAGCCACGGTCCACCTGCTGGTAAGTGATGGGTACCTGCCTGTCACGAAGTACCAAACTCTACCACCAGCGCCAATATACAAATGAACTTGTACAATTTTATAACAAAATTCATGGTACAGTTCCTTCTGGAATCTACCCTTTATATTATTTCATTAATCCGTGTTTTTGAGTTCATGACAAAAATTTAATTAAACCGATTTTCTTCTATTGAAAAATCTTCTTACCTCTAAATCAAAAGGTCAAATCGAATATTGCATGGATGGCGAAGTGCTTTAGATACTGACCTCCCGCCTGAGAGTTGTGGTTTCGATTCCCACACGTCACAACTTTTTGTATGATACACAAATTGTTGTTCTGAGTCTGGGTGTACTTTGTGTCCGTGAAATTGTATGTTTGTAAAGTGCCCGCGGTACCTGGATTATTCCTTAGTGCAGGACGATATTTTACAAAAAAAAAAAAAAAGGTAAGATTTTGGAACCACTCAACGAAGCCTGGAGCTGGTATCACACGTAATGTCCGTTTCTGCCAACAGTATATACTAACTATACTTGTAAAGTAGAATTATGGTCGATTCATGTCAATTCAAATTTCAACACAATTTGACACACAAATATTTAGGTTAAACCAGACATAAAGATACCGAAATGTATATATTACACCAGCTCACCGGAGGTAAAGTATTCCCCGAAGGGCTAGGCAGAGGTGTAATACACACCCACGGTTCGCCAGCTATGTTTAAGTCCCACGCAATAGAGGGCGAGCCTATTGCCGTCTACCGGGCACATTTCCAAACTCCGGGCTGCTACTGAGAATTTTTCTTTTTACGTAAAAGCTCAATAGCACCGCCCGACTCGGAGATCGAACCCGAAACCTCATGTTCAGCAGTCGCTCACACTATCGCTGCACCACAGGCCTCTGTGTAGTTAAATATTAGGTATAATTATTAGGCATTAACTAATGAAAGTAAATAATATATGTAATAAATTTGGTATTTTTTTTTTCTGCCATGTCGTGCTTGGGCGTGTAATATGTAAGTATCATTCAGCATGTTTGTATTACATGTTATCATTAATTTTTCACAAATAATTTGTATTCGAGTATTAACAACATCCACTGCGATCGTCAACCCGCCTGCCAAGCGTGGCAATTACGGCATTATCCCCCATAGCGGGACCGCTCATTGTAGCGTTCACTTGGGGAGGCCTATGTCCAGCAGTGGACGATGAGAGGCTGATGGATGAATGGATGGATGAATTTGTGTTCTTTAACAGTACGTTATTATAGTATTCACGATGAATCTTTGTGTCTCTGATGTTAGGCATAGAACGCTAAGTGGGGATTTTGACAGAATCATACGATAAATGCTGACCAATTCAAATGTTATTACTCGATTAACAAAACAAACGAATAAGATAAATGTTGTCATATCTAAGTATTTAGGTTCTATTTTTTTTTTATATTCAATAAAAAGTATGTAACGAGCGATTTAAGTGAATAAGATTTAATCTAGATTTAGAAGAGACCACATCTTTTATTACGATAGATATATTACAAATTATCGATTACAATAAATTTTAAAATTATAATCGAACATTTTTCGTTTAATGTAAACTGTAGAAGACGCGCACATGCCTTGCGTCACAAAAAAGTCTTGCAGCCAACTTCAGACACACAAAGATCCGCTGTGACTACTGTAGATACTTACTACTTCCGTACCTACTTATCTATATTAATATGATAAAGCTAAAGAGTGATTATTTCAACGAGCTAATCTATCCCGCTGGTCCAAAATTATCTATTTGCGAAATTAAAATGATAATTACTGACCATTATACTTAAAATGTATAAGCTTTTTGTGTGCCAATAAAAAATAAAATAACAGCTTACTAGACCTAGTGTTTTGTTTACAACCTTCTTTTGTCTACTTAACACTCAGCCATGCAGCGCAGGGCAGGGCAGACTTTGTAATGCATTGAAAATCCGTGTAACGCAGACTCTGTCCTGCCGCACGTGCCTACGCCTCAACGTACACAGCTTAAGGATCTTCAAAGCATTACAAAATTTGCCTTTCCCTGCGCTGCATGGATCTGCATCTCAGTATACGCTTAGCCTTATTACCGTACTATGCATGTTGTGCTCACATCTAGTAAGTAACATAATTATAATTTCACTAATGTCGTATTCTCACTGCCCTTTTGCTATCAGTGTATACTATTAAACTGCTTGACGTGAATATTAAAAGGAAGGTCTTGGCCAGTGTCTAATACTAGTTATTCTTACTAATATTATAAATTCGAAAGTGAATTTGTTTATTACGCCGAACTACTGAACCATACATCATAAAATTTTGTATATATATATTCTGGAGCCCAGAAAAACACATACTCTACTTTTCATCCCGGAAAAATAAATAGTTCCGGAAAAATTAGAGATAATTTATGTGCCGTAGAGTAATGTAGGTATTTATATTCTGAAGTTCACGCGGAGTTTTGTTACAAAGCACAAAGTCACACAACGTGCCATGGAAAGGGCTTGTGATCTCTTTACGAGATAAATTCCGAAACACGTTGTCCGTGTGGTGACGGACTAAGAATACAAGTGTCACCACCCCATTCTTTCCCACGGGTGTCGTATGAGGCGACTAAGGGAAAAGTAAGCAATTATCATCCATTCCATGACTGGTGGTATGGCTGGGTACCAAGTGGGAGTACTCACTTGGTATCGGGCCCGAGTGGGTTGGTACCACCATCTCCCGTGTGACCGACCATGAAGCACATCGTTGCGTTTTGGATGTAGCAGGAGATAGCCGTTTATTCTCTCAATTCATATCGGTCAAATGAAATGGTAAGCAGCGGCTTGACAATACTTTTAGTATAGTTGAGTCCATGAGCGACGGTTACCATTTACCATCAGATAGGCCGTGGCTCGTCTGCCAATACATGCAATAAAAAAAAAAGACAAATCCGTATAAGATCGAGGTAATCCACTTAGTTCCATGGATTGATATGTTACAGCGACAAAGGATAGGCCATTTAATTCGACGAACCGATAACCGTTAGGGAAGAAAGGTTCTCGAGTGGCATCCATGTTATTTTTTTATACTGCATGGGTGGCAAACAAGTATACGGCCCACCGCTGACGATAAGCGGTTATAGTAGACTTATAGATGCTAGTAACACCAGAGGCATCACTCGCGGCGTCGCCATCTCTAAGGAAAGATATAGGAGGCATAGTAAGGAGGGGATAGATAGGGGGTTTGGGCCTCCAGCGCCCTCACTCACCATAAGAAACACGACGGTAGGAGTAAGTACCGTTGTTACACGCTGATCTTTTGTGAGATGATGGTACTTCCCCGATCGAGCCGGCCCATTCATGCTGGGATAAACAAGGCTATGACGATGCCGTTTAGGACAGCCTCCCATCAGGTATATCAGGATAGACGATCTTGTTGACACGGAACCGTTGAATCTGGCGCTTTTTTGAGGAGTTCTACTGTATGTCTTGTATCAAAAACTGATGGATGCATGTATTGCTAAAGTTGGCAATTTTAAAAGTGATGATGATATAGGAATGTTGACGTGAAGCTCGCACAAAGCAGGTGAAACCAGTGAAGGGCATCGACTGGCAGCAGGGGGCCATCAGCAACGCGGTGTGGTCCGGGGTCTACCTCAGGGACGTGCTTGTGTACTGCGGGCTCGACACCACTAACACTGTGGGCAAGCATGTTATTGTGAGTATATTGTCTATGTCTACACACTTGTCTCAACAAATAAATAAAACTGAGGCAGTCTGAATAACAGCTTTTTACTAAATGCTTATGAGAATATAAACGACAACCGATTTGGACGGAACTATTACTACTTTCTAGGCCGACAGCTGATGTTATAACGAAAGGAGTAGCTTGGCTATAGTCCAAGATACCAATCACCCCAGACTTACGTGATTTTAGGAAGGATGAAATTTTGAGGTATAATTACAAGTGAGATGCACTGTGACGCGTGAATATCTCTCTCTTACAACTCGTGGCTACTGTGAGTTAGTGTGTTGTTAGTTTTTAGTCTATACTAGCCTTTGCTCGCCGCTCCGCCGCAGCTAAAAGCTAGTTTTTGGGTTAAATCTCAGGTTCCTGATATAGTAGCGGAATAAAATTTATACTAGTTTTTAAGTCTAATCGAGAGTTATCAAATAAAAAAAGTTGCATCAAAATCCGTTCAGTAGTTTTTGCGTGATGCGCGAACGAACAAACAGACAAAATTCAGCCTTCGTAAAGTGACGTAAGTTCCCTCATTGTTTTACTACTTTTAAAGTGTCTGTTAAAAGTTATGGCCCACAGTAAGTGTCTGGCAGACTGTATAATATGTTTGTTTATAACAATATTATATTTATGACATTATGTAAAAACTAGCCTTGCTACTTTGACGTATGTTAGCATGGTTTTTTTTCACCTTTGATACCTGCTACCTGCAAAACGGCCCCGCTTTCAGCTTAGCGAGTATTCATTCCTTTCGATGTTTATGTTATACTAGCGACCCTAAAAATTTCATCTTTCCTAAAATCACGGAAGTCTGGGGTGATTGGGATCTCACTTTACTACTTCTATATTGGAAAAATAATTACAAAAATATAAATTGATTGAATATAAATTGATTGATTAAGCTAGTGATAAATAAATTAAAGAGAGCAAACTATATTCTTTAGGGACACGCCGTTTTCGCGTTAGGAACGTGATATACTACATTTTACTCGATTAAATTGCTATAAAATGTATAAACTCACAGTTCACAGGCTCTGACATAGACGCGACTGGAGTCAATTTCAGCACGTCCATACCTTTGGATCAAGCGTTGAATCCCAACGGAAAGATAGTGCTGGCAACACATATGAATGGGAAGCTCCTGCCTAAAGACCATGGGTATCCTTTGAGAGTCATTGTGCCGGGTGCACCTGCTGTGAGGAGCGTCAAATGGCTTGGTAAATATACTGTACAGGACATATAGGTTCTTTTGGCAATACTCTATTTCCTAATGAGAAGAGATTGTTCTACCATTGACCAGGGCTTTTTTATATAATTCAAGGTCCGCCTCATGGTAAGTGGCTACCATAGCCTGTAGACCATCAAAACCTACTCATCCATCCATCGCCTTTGGACGTCCACTGCTAGACATAGGCCTCACCAAGACAATGCCACAACATGTGTTTCGCTCATATGGGGGATAGTGCCGTAATCGCCACGCTTGGCAGGCGGGTTGGCGATCGCAGTGGATGTTGTTAAGGCGTGCCCGTAACGTGGTATAAAAATGAATCGGGGTTGCTATAAAGTATAAATGCATATTTTTGGATCTCAATAATATTTTTCAAGAGTATCTGAATTCTACTTAAATTTCTTGCCAAACCTAGCTGTAGACTTAAGCAATAACAGAAGGAATAATCGCTCGTTACCATCCCCGTGGAAAGAGGTACTGAGAAATGGGCAAGTGAATGATAAGGTGAAGACGACGAGAATTTAATTTGATAGACAATTGTTCTCTGAATTTATCCAAAATCTACTGAAAATGTTTACTCAATTTACTAGATTTCTGTATTTGTATCATAGAATCAATAACAATATCATTCGACGAGAGTTCATCCCATTGGCATCAAAAAGACTACCGGTCGTTCAACGCGTCCAAGACCTGGGAGACGGCCGACTTCGCGAGTGCACCGCCCATATACAGCCTGCCCGTCACCTCCGCCATCTGCGACCCCGCCGACGGCGACCTCTGTACTGTCAACAATGGCGTTATTGAAGTTAGAGGTATATATACACTATGTAGCTTTTTAAACAAGCGATACCCAATCAACTCACTTCGTGACGGCGCGGGCCAAAACATTAATTGATTTAGGTATTTTGATCTATATTTTTAAAACTTGACATGCTCAGCTACTTTTAAAGTACAAGTGTGAATGAGGAAAAAGAGAGCTTTAGTACGAGCGGGAATCGAACCTGCGTCCCTTCCTTTCTGGGGAAGTGCTCTAATCCACTGAGATATCGTACTCCCTTGCGGTCGTACCCAATTTCCTCATCACATTTGTCTTAACGATCAACGCCATCTATCGGAACGCACTTACATGCATTAATGTGTATTATCAGCGTAATTTAAACTGAATGCATTATCTATTAACGCCAGCTGTAAGCCACTTAACCACCGAAGTAATGTCTTCCAGTGCCAGTGGTCTGCCAGTACAAGTAGAGACAGCACACGGTGGGCTTATTTAGTGCTCCGAACGATGGGTTGCACACCCCCATCGTTTGGATTATGCACATGGTTTTTCGTACTATGAACAGTGGTTTTACTTAAGTAACAGCTACGTTTTAATACTTTGAGAACAATTAGTACCTTAAGTCACTCCTCCATCCTCGCTTCTTAAAACATGAGTATTACTGTGAAATTATCTTCTTAAAGGAACATATTCGTCCCACTGTTACTGCATGTTGCCCTACTAGTACTAACCAAACGAGTCAGCATTGAGTCTTCTATTCAAGGTTTTCTTCTCTAGCAGAGCTGTCTGCTTAACTCGTGAAACGTGGTAATTAGTTAGTATGTTTTTTAATTTGTGTGTGGCAAGTTTTTTATTTTATTTTAATTTGGAAAGGCTACGCGTACTCTGGCGGCGGTGCTAAGGTTTTGCGTGTAGACATCTCCCCTGACTGCGGCCGGACCTGGCTGCAGGCAGACGACATGCAAGCCGATGACGCGCCTCCGAACCAACACTACGGGTGGACGCTGTGGACTGCCAAGATACCCGTGCAGGAGGGTCAGACCGAGGTATACAGATCTAACTGCACTATTATTTATTTAAATCTTACTATCTACTACTATCAAATGTACATCCGGGGTGTTTCGTTTCGAAGTCTGATCCCACTTTAATTTTGTGATTTCACAAAAATTGTTCTAACGTGTGATCTTTTTAAAATCTAATGAATCACTTCTAAATACTAATTCCTAGGTTGTTTACTTATGAAATGTTGGTATATTCTCAGATGGAGCTGTGGGCGAAAGCAACAGACAGTAACTTTAACACCCAACCGGAGAGATTTGAAGATATCTGGAACATCCGAGGCGTCCTTGGCAACGCGTACCACAGAATCAAAGTGCAGATCAAACATTGACTTATAACACTTTCAATGTTCTATAAATAAAAGTATAACAAGTAATGCACCAGTATATATTGTGAATATGCAAATGGGTAATATGGGTATGTATGTGATGATATTATAAGAAGGAGTAATGCAACGAATACTACTTTTACGAATATGAATAATTATATTATTTTACCATTCAGGTCAATACCTGAAACGATATGATTTTCCGGTTATAACTATTATTCTTGATATAATAGCAAGATAAAGTGTTTTTAAGACTAGTCACGAGCCATCAAACACAAAAGTTTCATCAAAATCGGTTCAGTAGTCATTGTGTGATGTACGAACAAACAAACTTAAAAACCACAAATATTTTGAGCTCATTTTCTTTTTTGAAAATATATTTAACGTACAGACCTGTTGTTACAGTTTTATAATACTATAGATTTATAAGTTAGACATAGTAATATTATAGAAATGTTTATCACATTTTAAGCTCTCTGATAACAACTTCACTTATATACCAAAACCTGTTGTCAGTGTACGGGCTTCTATGATATATTAGTGGGAATGAACGCATGAGTACAATTGGCGTAAATATCCAGTCTACTATAATTTAATTTACCCTATTAAGGGTAAGAGGGTTATGATTTCATCCCGTATGTATGCTCATACGTTCCCACATAACTTCTAAATTACTTATTTAAAAATGTCTTGATTATGCACTGGTTAAAGGATATGTGACGTCACACAAAATTCAGTACAGCGCCCTCTGGAAAACGCAAAGTTACGGATGTTCTTTTTCTTTTGAAAGGTGCCTTATGGGTTATAAAATGAAATTGCTTTATTAACACGTTTTAAATATGCATAGCAGGCGAGTTACTTTTCAATCATATGTTTAAGTATTTGACGTAGACTAACTAGGAACTCGTAGAGTGAGACTTTATATTGTACTGGCTGGGAGTAGTGATGGCCTAAGTTGGTCTTGCAAGACCAATCACACTGGCAAGAGCACGGCCAACATCGGTACCGTAAACTGGGGCTTTTTGAGACTAAAGAGGCTATTTAAAATTATTTATAAAATTTGATTGCATTTTGTTTTCATTGAACACGAAATGCGAAAATGGGAAATCGAAAATAGTAGCTACAAGCAGGATTAGAACTTGTGTCTCCATGTATATAGATATGACATAGGTCACGGGCTTCACCAAAGAAATTAAGAATGTATTGAAATTTGATAGCCCTTAGCAAATTTCACGATAGCTTAGTTGGCAAAGCGTCCGGGACCTTTATGCAGGAGATGCAGGTTCAAATACTGCTTGTGACAATAATTTTCGATTTCACTTTTTCACCCTTAAAAACATTCTTTAGATTAAATTCAGCTTGGAACGATGTTTTGAGCTACATTGAAGGAAAAACTTCAATCATCTAGGCTTAATTATATATTGCATGGTGTGTTTTATCATGCGTATCACCAAAGAAAATAACTCCATTATGTGAAATGGTGCTACATACTATTATATGATAGCTAATATAACAATAAATACAAATGAGAAACAGACTGCTGATTGATAAAGACTGAAGATAAAATTAAACTTTATAGAAGACTGAGGGCAATAAAAATATTCGCGTAATAGCCAGCAAAAAATGTATTATAAGAAAACTCAATTACAAAAATAAGTGACATTAAAAATGTATTTCTCAAAATATGAGGATG
This sequence comes from Leucoma salicis, assembly GCA_948253155.1. Classification (NCBI taxonomy): domain Eukaryota; kingdom Metazoa; phylum Arthropoda; class Insecta; order Lepidoptera; family Erebidae; genus Leucoma; species Leucoma salicis. Next base: position 1,668,122 of record OX411804.1, read on the forward strand.
ATAGGACATCCTTGAGCACGTTCAGTCTACTATAAAAAAAAAACAATATTATTCTAATTAAATTTGTGTAGCTACATAATGAATCCGACATTATTGGTTATGTTAACGAACATAGTTCTAGGAAAATTATTACGGAATGCTGAACATATGGTATCCGTATCCATTTCAAAGTGGTGTAACTTCCCAATCAATTTCATTTACAAAAATAAATAATAATCAATTTCTATAATTTATGTGTTTCATATATTTCTTCCTCGGAATTACTTTCTAGTTCAATTTGAAACTGGTTTAGTCCCAAACAAACTGACTATATAATATATGTTTTTGTTTGGTCGTTAAGACAAATGTGATAAGGAGATTGGGTATGTCTAAAAGATAGTACTGTAGCTCAGTGGATTAGAGCGCTTCCCCGGATAGGAAGGGACAGGTTCGATTCCCGCCTGTACTAAAATACTCTTTTTCCTTATTCACAAATTATAATTTGTACTTTAAGAGTAGCTGAGCACGACAAGTGCTAAAATATAGATCAAAATGTTTAAAAAAAAATCACGCCATCAAATAGTATGAATTTTAATTGCAAAATTAATGTAAATGCGTTCCGATTGAGGGCGTTGGTCGTTAAGACAAATGTGATAAGGAGATTGGGTATGTCTAAAGTACTGTAGCTCAGTGGATTAGAGCACTTCCCCGTATAGGAAGGAACGCAGGTTCGATTCCCGCCTTTAGTAAAATACTCTTTTTCCTTATTCACAAATTATAATTTGTACTTTATATATTATATGTCCTGCTAGTTTTCATTTCCGTGTTGTCATTTTAATTATTGTCTTTTTTTTTACTCAGTTTAATTTTTTTGACGATACAGATGGTAGATTGGTTTGGATACCGGCATGACACCCGAGTGTTGTGGGTTCGATTCCCACACAGGACAACTCTTTGTGTAATTCACAAATGGTTGTTCTGAGTAGTTCTAATCTAAATATGATGATAATAATGGTTGTCTGGGTTTAGGTACTTTGTGTCCGTGAAATTGTATGTTTGTAAAGTCCCTCGCGATGCAAGGATTATTCCTTGGTGCATGGCGAAAATAATTTCTTATAATATAGTTTGTCTCTTATTCTACAATGGTTCGCTGTACTTAAGAGAAGCTGACTGTATTTGTCCTGTCAGTTTACATTTCTTGCAGTATAGTTTGTCTCTTATTCTACAATGGTTCGCTGTACTTAAGAGAAGCTGACTGTATTTGTCCTGTCAGTTTACATTTCTTGCAGTATAGTTTGTCTCTTATTCTACAATGGTTCGCTGTACTTAAGAGAAGCTGACTGTATTTTTCCTTTCAGTTTACATTTCTTGCAGTATAGTTTGTCTCTTATTTTTATTTCTTAAAATTTACTTCTAATATTATTTAAGAATCGCGCGTCAATGGCAAAAAAATCATGTGTTATCTGACTACACAACCATTGTGAATATTGTGATATTTTGTATTTTATTCTTAAACGAAACTGAAACGCTGGGGAGGGCCCTAAGTTTCGAGCCTCACGTAATTATTTAATTTTCAAATGTAGCTTTTTTTTGCAATTGTTATGGATAAAATTGCATTTAGCACCAATCTTCAGACCCACGTAGTTGGCAATAGATTAAAACTCATCAAATCATTCTGTGTTCTGAGGCAAAATTTGTATTGTGTGTGGGCAGTGGTCAGGGGAAATATATTATCTAGAATTGCTACAAATCCTCATAGAAATTTAATCCTTGTGGCGTATTATTTTTAGGAAGCTGATAGTAACTCCTTTTAAAGTGACGTAATTGTGTAATCTTTACAGACAGCTCGAGAAGGATTAATTTACTTCTTGGTATGGTTGTAAATTGATACCAGTACCAGTCTTGGTATTTTGGTGTAGGAATGCTCTTTGTAAATTAGATGCTGAGTTTTCATACCTGTCATCGTCTTCATCATTTGCACCAACACTTACGAATCACGTAGCCAACCTTGTGTATGATCAATTCATTCAGGCTGTAGTCCACCACGCTGGCCAGTGCAGTCAAGAAAATCTCTCAAGCATGCAGGTTTCATCATGATGTTTTCCTTCACTGAGTAGTGATAATTTCCAACAAATACACACATATTCTCGTAAAGTTAGAGGTGATTGCATTGACATTGGCCTAAAGATCGAAAAAAAATTTTGAAAAATTTTTTGAAATATTTAATATTGATACTATTTGCCGATGTCTTTTTTTATAGGATTGAACTATGGCGCGCGATCACTGTAGGCGGTAATTTACTATTAAATTTTTACAATTAGCTTGTCTTCAATGGGTTAAAGATTATTGTATAAGTAGGAAATATAACGAATAGCCCCATCTTACGGTACCAAGAATACAAGACTAAATTAAGCAAGACAAAGACGCTGTGATCTTGTATAATCATTGCTAGGGGGAAGTAAAATTTGGTTTTATGATAGTGCTACGGTAGCTTAATAGAAGTAGTTATTAAATGTAAAAATCCCGAAACACATTTGTAGTATTTGTTATTTTTTTTCTTTGCCTTTTCTGTATTTATGTTTAATCATGGATAGTAATCATTTTAAATTATTGTATTCCTTGTATGTTGAGGGGAGACACGCGACCAATAGTGGTACACTTTTAGGTTGTGAATAATGATAATGGCCTCGCTCGAGTTTTAAAACTTGATTTTAAGTAAGTAATACATTTTATTTGGCTATCATAATATTGTAAGCTAACCTACTTAAAGCATGAATTGTAAGTCATTGTTATTTTAAGTATTTATTAAAATAATAACGTTTTAATTGTGCGATTTTATTTTATTTTTATTTTGTTTACTTATCATCACGCCATCTCCCTTGCGGGGTAGGCAGAGAGAACAGAGTACCAAAAGACTCGCAGGTTTCAGAGACTCCCTGAGTCTTTTCTTTATTACATGCGTGCACGAGGTTGTGGGTACGATTCCCACCAGGACAATTATTTGTGTGATGAACACCGATATTTGTACTGCGTCTGGGTGATTTCTATATATTATTTATGTACGTATTTACAAAAAAAAAGTAAATAATATATGTATTATATCCGTAATCTGATACCCATAGCACAAGCGTTAAGCTTAGTTTGGGACCAGAGAACGTGTGAAATGTCCGTGATTATTTATTTATTTACTTAATATTTTTTTTATCTTAGTGTCTTTATGGATTTCCCTTGTCTTTATCCCTTCATTCCCTTGTCATTTATATACACATTTATATTATGCATCCAATTGATCCCATCCACGAGTACCGCATTAAAATTAGTTTGAAATATCCGCCAACATTATCCTTCAACGTTTCCTTATCGTCCCTCATTGTCCCGTTGTCCCCAGTCGGACATAAAAATATACCCTACATATATTCATGGTGGAGACGATAGGAAGGATACTAAGGAAAGCATAGGGAGTTTGAGCCTCCGACGCTCTCGCTCACCATACGAAACCCAACGGTAAGAATTTCTACCGTTGTTTCACGCTGATTTATGAAAGGATGGTACTTCTCCGATCGAGCCAGCCTGCTGAGGCAAGAAGGGTCTACTACTAGACCCTACAAAGTCCCCACACATTTTGAAATTTCGGTATCTGTTTTTGTTGACAATTTTTCACTGGCCGGTAAAGCAAAACATACATTGGAAGAAACCTGCATGCCTGATTGATTTCTTGACGACTTATAGTCTGCTTGGTACCTACCTATCTGTATTGGACTGGCATGTTGGACTATGGCCTGAGGAGAGTGCCCTACGATGGCACAGTACTTACTGGGTACACACAGGTACCAACAAAACTGTAAGCATTGTATTTGAATTATAGGTATCTTAGTGTGCGTTGTTTGTCTTATTATGAACGAAATATTGAATCTTCTCAATAGCAAATAAGTAATTAAACAGCTACTGTCTCCGTTATTGCTAGCTCATGAAGTTAGTACCACTTAGCTATTCTTAGGAGAGTCCTAGCTCGTCTGCCAATTGCAAATGTAAAATATGGTACTGATCTCAATCATTATGATAGGATGGATCAAAGGTCAATGACGTCTAACACAAATGGCCGTATTCATCGCCGCTTGGACTAACTGTTAATGCTATCGACAACTTTAATTGACACTAGAAGTGGTTAGTGGATACATCATTTCTAATCCATATCAAAACATGTAAATTATAGCGTCCGGATATTTAATTGTTAAACATTCCAATGTGTGTTCAAATGCAAAACAAGTTCACATATGTTGTACCTAGTTATCGGCTAATCACTTCAACTTCGCTCACTCACTTGCTCAGTTTACGACCGCCGTTACTCGGGTCAACAACATGTTCGCCTTGAGAATATTTAAAAGTTATTTTAAACCAACGCCGAAAACAGTGAAACAAGTTCACGATCGAGTTGTATCAAATAAAATTAAATCCGACGGATTTCTTAATATTGACGTTCACGGCGAATCTCTGCAGTTCCCTTTTGTCTGGTTAAGAGACAACTGCCAGTGTGAAAAGTGCTATCACTCATCAGCACAAAGCAGGATACTGGATTGGAGCAAATTCGACCTGAACGTAATACCAAGTAACGTATCAGAAGATTCAAATACTTTGCGAATCACTTGGAATGATGGACACATCTCGAAGTACAATTTCAACTGGCTTAAATTCAGAAGTTTTACTGCGGATAACCAGAGAAGATACAGCGAAACTATCTACAAACCCAAGAAAATAACATGGCATGGTAAAGATTTCAATGAGATTTTTTACAAACGGGATTACCGGGAGATTTTGGATTCGGACCAGACCCTCTACGAATGGCTACATAAATTAGCTGTATATGGGGTAGCATTGATCCAGAATACTCCAGATTCTGAAACTGCAATAGATGCTGTCACTGACCGGATTGGCTTTAGCAAGAAGACTCATTACGGCGTCAAGTTTCTTGTCCAACACGTCCAAAATACAAGCAACGTAGCATATCTGTCGAGCAACTTGCAAATGCATACTGATTTACCGTATTACGAGTACTGTCCAGGGGCTAACTTGTTACACTGTCTCGTCCAAACAGTCAGCAAAGGAGGTGAAAATCTACTCTCCGATTGTCACTACACTGCCAATTATATGAAGCAAAATCATCCGGAACAATATAAACTGTTGACGGAAGTAGAAGTCGAATGGAGAGATGTCGGAACAGAATTCGGAAGGGATTTCTTCAAACTGCACCGTGCACCTGTAATATGTTTAGATCGTCATGGAGAAATAGAAAGAATAAATTTCTCGATACCTCAAAGAGGTAGTCAGTTCCCGGGACCTTTAGAGACTGTGAAGCCTTGGTATAAATCGCATAGTATGTTTTGGGAGTTGAGCCACAAATTTGCGACGAAGTTCAAGGTTAACGCGGGTGAGATTCTTGCGTTCAATAATATAAGATTACTTCATGGTCGGAACGCATATCAAGATAGCTCCAGTAATGTTAGGAAAATAGTTGGTACTTATATTGATTGGGACGAGATATATTCAAAATTAAGATGTTTAAGAGTAAAGTTAAAACACGAAGAAGGCATTTGCTGAACATTTCTTCAAATAATTAAAGAGAGAGAGATAAGAAGTACCTACCTAATGTGTTATCGAAATTGGTAATCCCGATCGATCACATGTCAAGATGGCTTAGTTGACAGTGTCTGGAACGGTAATCTATGAGACGTGGGTTCAAATCCTACTCGTGGCTATTATATTTGATTTCACATTTTCGCACAAATAACAAAATAAAAATGTTTACCTACAATTTCCTTTTATCTTACTGACTTATTTATTTAGCATCCCGCCATCTAACTTGCCGAGGCCTTCTGGCTGAGCTGGTGGCAGTCGTGAAGTTATTTTAAGGCTCTGTTGACTCTATTGCCCTCATTTACTCTTCTTTTTATATCAGTGGTCCATCCCGACTTAATCCACATCCAACATATATTATGACGTGCCTCATGGCGTAGTCGGTAGTGTAACCGACTTCCGTGCACGAAGTCGTGGGTTCGATTCCCACTCAGGACAAATATTTGTGTGATGAACACAGATATTTGTACTGCGTCTGGGTGTTTTCTATCTATTATATGTGCTTATCATGTATTTACAAAAAAAAAGTGATATATGTATTATATCCGTAATCTGGTATCCATAGCACAAGCATTAAGCTTAGTTTGAGACCAAAGGACGGTGTGTAAAAATGTCCCTAAATATTTATTATTTATTTATATAGGCACAAATTTATTTATCCATTTGTTATAATAGCACAAAATTGCATTATAATTATCTATATTACAAAAAAAATGGTAGAAAATATAGTAAGGAAACCTATGAGAGACATGAGAGGTTTATAAAATGGCTTATGACGTCTACTATAAGCTGCATTCGGTTAGTTTGGTGGACTTAGGGCTAGATCACGACTCCACAATTGGATAATAAGGCGACACATATGGCAGTGGTTTAGATACCGGCCTTCCGCCTGAGTGTTGGGTTTGATTCCCACAGGACAATTACTCTTTGTGTGATCCACAAATGGATTTTCTTAGTTTGGGTGTACCTATGAAATTGTATGTTTGTAAAGTCTCCTGCCATACAAGGATTATTCCTGAGTGCAAAGCATTCATTACAAAAAAGAATGTGAATAAGTACTGGACATTTTTGATCAGTTTTTTTCCATACAGACAATTCTCCCCCGAAACGGCTTGACCGACTCTTATGAAATTTTGTGTGTATGTTCAGTAGGTCTGAGAATAGGATGTAAACTATTTTTCATACTAGTCGGGAGTGCGCTTCTCGAAGTTGTCGACCACTATGTCTACCTGGGACAAACAGTCCAGTTAGGTAGTAACTTCGAGAAAGAGGTCAATCGACGAATCCAACTCGGCTGGGCAGCGTTCGGGAAGCTAAGGAAGATCTCGTCCAATATTCCGCAGTGTCTGAAAACGAAGTTCTACGACCAGTGTGTGTTATCAGTGATGATATATGGAACAGAGACGTGGTCTCTGAATGTTGGCCTCGTATCAAGGCTCAAAGTCGCTCAGCGGGCCATGGAGCGGGCTATGCTTGGTATTTCCCTACGTGATCGAATCCGTAATACAGAAATCCGTAGGAGAACGAAAGTGACCGAAATAGCCCGCCGGGTTGCCATGCTGAAGTGGCAATGGGCAGGCCACATCGCTCGACGAACCGACAACCGTTGGGGAAGAAAGGTTCTCGAGTGGCGACCACGTATCAGACGGCGCAGCGTAGGACGGCCCCCTACCAGATGGACCGACGATCTGGTCAAAGCTGCGGGGAGCCATTGGATGCGGTCGCATAGGACCGCTTGTTGTGGCTTTCTCTTGGGGAGGCTTATATCCAGCAGTGGACGTCGAAGGGCTGATGGAGAGAGAGACATGCTTAGCCATATAAATTAACACAGTGTGAAAATGTGAAATCGAAAATCCTGCTTATGACTGTTATTTTCGATTTCACATTTTCACACTTTGTGTTAAAATACATACAACCCTAAATTTTCACCCTTTTACTGCCAACCCCTATTTTTTAATAGCGAAAATAGTACTTTAATAATTCTCACTAAAAAAATTCATGAATAAAAAAATATGACGGTACCAAGTTTGCCAGGTGTGCTAGTTTAAATATATAAAATAGCTGTGTTGTAGAACTAGTAGCAGCTACAGCTGAAAATTCAAAATGATAGGCATGGCTCAAATATATAATGTTAAGTAACAATTTTATGTAGTTTTAAAAAAGTTCTTTGAAATAAATTAAAATGTTATTAATCAGCCTTTTGACGTCCACAACTATACATAATTTAAATTCACTGCCTTAAGAGTAAGTGGCATAAGGATCTTTGTGGCAGATCCTCTGTCCACCTTGTATAAGCCACCATACACTATACAATCGAATGTGCCCGGTAGACAGCAATAGGCTTGCCCCTATTTTTTGGGACTACTACAGGTGTGATGCTAGTTATGTACCTACATCACAGAGGTATACCACTAGAGAAGTTTAGCAACTAGACAACATTAGACAATACAGATTTTTTACATCTGTATTATGCCAGGATTGTGGCAATTTATCAGACAGATGCGGTACACTTAAACTGGTAGTATTATGTAACCATATGCATTAGTTGTAATAAAACATGTTGTTATATACAGAGCTTTAATTTTGTTGTATTATTCTTGATTATCACATATTGTACTTATTCTATTTCAACAAAAGTATCTATAAAGTGATTTCTTATTGAAAATCTTCTTAATGGGATTATTTCATTTGTTTTCTCTTTTCTTTCTTCCACTTCAACTAACGGAAACTCTTCTAATTCAGGGTTAACAGCTAAAGCAACTGCAGTTGACTCGTTTGTGTGAATATATATACGAAAACTTGCATCTTCAGGCAGTTCTTTGAAGTGACCTCTCACTGTTGCCAGTTTTAAGCAAAACGCTCGTAGATTTTGTTCAACTTGTATCAAATAAGCGTCCAGTGTATCATCAAACTGATTATTTTTATCAAACTGGAACACAAATGTTAATTTCGGTTCATACTTATTGTTGGTTATAGCAAATTCTACACATTTCAGTTCGTTGTTCTTGAGACATTCTACTACGTGTTTTAAGCACAAACTAATATACTGGTTAACTTCAGGATGAATGGAACAATACACAACAACATTGTACTTTCTCCTACTTTCAAATATACTCTTGGGATAAATTGAAGTGTAATACAAAATGTTATGGAATGCAATACAAAGAAATTCTGTAGTTATATCTATGAACGCGTTATCCATTCTCAGACATTTTAGGAAAATTAAAATAACAATAATAGTAGTTTATCGAAATCAATTTATTTTTTGCTTTGTTTTGTTTCTGTTTCACTTTCTTGCATATCTATATATTTCGATATATTTCGCGATTCGGATTTACCACTCAGGCACTCAACTCACTTCACGTCAAATATTGTTCTGTGCTTCACGACACGTTCACTGACTTATCACGAATCACGATATGACGATTTGGTTTGACGATATCTCCGAAACCACACGTCCGGTTGACTTGAAATATTGCATAGATACTCCTTTCGCGACGTAGACGCTCGCCAATATTACTCGTAACTCATATCCAAAATAATTATATATTTTTATCTACTATCGTATTCAGACTTCTACACTCATCGGACATACAATTATGTACATGTACAATAACAATTACAATAAAATAAAATAAATACCATACAATACAACTACACATATACTCTTTGTACACTTTGGGTATTGTAATCTTTGTTGTACACTACTACAGGGGTGCAGCTGCCATAGATAATATACTAATATAAAATATAGATAAGCAACTCTCCGTTTTTATTGGGGGACAGTAAAACTATTTAACGCAGCTGCCCCACAGATGGCACTAAATGAATGTCTAATACATTCGCACAAATCCACTAGATGGCGTTTATATCAATTTATTGTATATTGGTCTATAATTAGTATGGGATATTGAATAAAAAAAGCCAATAAATTACAATTACTTTATTTCTATAATTTTCAAACATTACAATCCAGCATGTACTTTTATAGCATCATTGTGGTTAAAATCCAGCATGTAATTGCCATTTATACAATAACTACATTAAAAATGATATGAGCTATGTGCTTCACAGAAGCACCATATTATAATGATGGTTATATTTAGAATACCAATTTTAATATATTCTCTGTATCGTTCCAATTTTAGTATATGTACTGCCGAAGCAAGTACATTTGAAGTACAATAATATTTGTATATAATATATACTTTATTTACAAAAAAAAATATTGTGCGATTCAGGTTATAGTACATTTTGTATAGAATTGCACTGATATTTATTACAGCGCCATCTGTTATTAATATTACAGCGCCATCTGTTATTAAATTTTATCATCTAAATATTCTCTTCTAACAAAATTCGAGTCTCTTCCGCCCACTAGAGAGCACGATTTTAAATAAAAACAAGCTCTTAGGGAGTGACATCCCCCTGGCAGCTGCCGTACATTGGCTCACAAAAAATAGTGTGCTATTTTGCGCTGCCTGGTGGTGCAGGAACAGTACTAACTTAGCAGTTTAGGGTCTAGAAAAGAATATAGATGGTGCTTTTCTCAATAGAGGCGCATTATTTTATTAAATATTTCCAAAAAATACTTTAAAATGCATTAATTTTATAAAATTAGATAACAGATTACGAAATCCCTAATCAAGTGTGAGCTCAGTTATTTTGTGATCAATTTATTACCTACGAATCACGCAATTTCAAAATCTAAAATATTAACTAAAGCACCACGTAGTGGCGGCGGTATCACCGCGCTTCATACATTGTACATAGCGCCATCTAGTGACCACGGAACAAAATCTCCAAGACTGAATCCAAAGTGGCGTATCTATTCCAAGTATAGTTATTTATCTATGCACTACTACCACAGACAGAATAGTTAGAGATACTACGTATACTACTAGTCAATCAATTTGTTGGGTTATCTATGAATTTGGGTAATAACTGGTAGGACGAAGAGATATTTGAATGATTACAATATTTAAATAAAGTACAATTTTTAAATCGATTCACCTTTTGATACAGATAAGTTGACTAATAAATGATCATGGAATACTTTAATATTTCTTTCAAGTACTAAATACCCACTAATGTCGCTGATATTGCGACAATGGCGCTGATTTCGCTCGGTAAAGTAATATATAACTCTGAAGGTATTGGCATTACAGAAGTAAAAACGATATATTTCATGTCTTGCCTAGGCTTGACCTATGAGAAATCTTTGGATTCTGACGACACGTGGGTAGCGTACTGTGAAATATAAATTAATAGGTGTATTGTGAACGAGTTAAGTGTAAGTGCTTGTGTTAAATAAAATAAAATGTTTATAATCATACTCATGTTTATTTAGAAAATTATACTTGAAATTAATTTAATTTAATCAGTAATAATTATTGGCGTGGTACGTTTACCATAGGGTAGGTAAGCTAGAATCTATTAAACTTAAGTCATTGGTATTATCTTTGGACGGAGTATTTATTATTTCTCTGAAATAATGTTTAATCACATTTTTATCACTTCTCCAGTTACCATTTCTTAATATAATATCCATAGGGACATTGTTGTCCTTTCTGGAAGAGGCAACCGCGGACCTGATGCTTCCCGGTGAGAAATCAATGTTTAATACTGAAACAGCTGTTTTTATCCATCCTTTAGATGCAGGTGCTACCCGACTCCTGGAAGTAGTAAACAGGGTGTGAATCCGGCTGCCATTTGCATTTCTTCTTACCTCCGATACCTTGAGGTATGCTTTGACCCATAGAACGGGATCAAGCTTCTCATTAGGAACCCGTGATAGTTTCCAAGAAGACTGCCTGTATGAGCGACTATCATTTTGGAGCCAAATTCTGGCCAAAATGTAACAGATGATTCATCCACAAACATGCTATTTTCATCAATCCTAAGTAGAGTAATATCGTGAATCCTTCTTCCAGACGCCAATAGTAATAAAAGCGCCCAATGGCGTGAAATTAGAAAAATGTTATCTTCCTGAATTGGATAATTCTAACCAGTTAATCAGATGTTTAACATCCCAAATTTTCTTTTTCACCACGGGTGGATTTGATAATTCAATGGCTTTAATAATATGTTTAACTATTGGACTGTCTATACTATGACTATAAGCAGGATCAGCGAAAGAAGCAATAACTGATTTATGTAATTTTATGGTGCTGGGCGATAGCTTTCTGACTCTATGTAAGAAACTCAAATATTGAGCTACTGATGTTGCGTCCGGCTTATTAGGATCATGACCAAGGACTTTACATCTTGTTAACCAAGTCTTCCAGTGAGAACGATCAGTTTTAAATGAAGAATTGCGTCATGCCTTCTGGATTAAGCTGTAGTCTTCTTCTGGCCAGTTTTTTGTTAAAAGTGACCACCCCGTATTCTCCAAGCCTCCAAATGTAGATCTCGAATTTTCATTGGGTTCAGTAGAGCTGTCAGGTCTTTTAGGTGATGGTGGAGGTTCCGGATTTGAAATGGGCTGTCTATCGCTCGAGAAGGTAAATCCGACCTCCAAAATACCCTTTTCCATCAAAGAACGATCAAGATGTATATGCCTTTGGCTTGATTTAGATGGGCTAATACTCGAGGGATCAGCGAAGGGAGTGGAAAGACCCATGCTAGCTTGAAATTCCACTTCTTGCTGAAATCATCTGTGAATAGAGCGTCCCTGTCTTTTGCATCCCGGGAAACATAGATTGGAACTACTTTTGAATTTCTTGACGCAAACAGATCTATTTCGGGAGTGCCCCACTTTTGAAAGATTTGGCTGCAGATCTTCGCTGAAAGATGCCAGTCCGAGAGAGTACTGCGCCGTGATAAACTGTCCACTAAGTCGTTGCAAACTCCTGGAATATATTGGAGACAAATTTCCGCATCTAGTCTTTTGGCTAATTTCAAGAGCTGGAAGACTACATCTGTCAGTTGTGAGGATCTCGTCCCCCTCTGATTCTTTATGTATGCGATTACAGTTTGATTGTCTGACTGTACGACAACTCTTTTGTTTTTTACTGAATTTTTCTCTGACTGGATGGCAAGAAGTACAGCGAACAACTCCTTTCTGTTGATGTGCCATCGAGACTGTGCTGCGTTTCAAGTGCCACTGATATGTTTTCCGTTTATCTATGCTCCCCAGGCCTTGTCTGAGGCATCTGATGTTATGAATATAGTTTCTGAAGTTCCAAAAAGATGGTCTTTTCGTTCTTTTCGAGATTTTGGATCCACCACTGACATTGTTGGAGAGCCTGCTTTGGAATTGGGAACTGTTTGCGGCATAATTTTTCTGGTAAAATAATGGCTGCCTTTTGAATTTATCTGGAATGAAGTCTCCCCAAAGGTATTACAAACGATGCAAAGTTTAGCTTTCCCAACAATCTTTTTGCGGACTGCCAACTCCATCTTTGGCTTGAAATGATTTTGCTGAGGGCTTTTCCTATTGAGGAGGTTTTCTTTTTCGGGAGGGCTTTTGTGTTGTGGGCGGTATCCCATTCTATCCCTAAGTATTCTATGCATTGAGATGGGTCCAGCAGGGATTTGTCTGCGTTGACTATCCATCCCAATCTTAGAAGGAATTATATCGTCAAGGTGGCGTCTTTTTGGAGTTTTATTGGATCTTGATTGGCAAGCAAAAAATCATCTAGGTATACAATAACCCTTATATTCATTCATTTTCCGTAGACGTGATGCTATCAAGTTTGACACTGCCGAAAGTGAGAGGAGCTGTTGAAAGACCAAACGGGAGACACGTGATGTGAGTTCTCCAGGCTTTCTTTTGGTGAACTATCGAAAGGAATCGCCGATGACGGTTGGCTATGGGGATGTGAAAGTAAGCTTGAGAAATATCGATTTTAATTAGGAAATCTCCCCTCTGTAAGAACTGAGGTACTTTGAAGTGATTTAAGAGGCAGAAGTTTTTCGGAGTGAGGTATTTGTTTAGGCCTCTTAGATTGATTATAGGGCGAACTTTGTTGTTGGGTTTTGGAACTGCAAACATATTTGACAGGAAACCTGGACCGTTGAATCTTCCAGAACTTTTTGTTGTATTAGAGTTTGGATTTCTGAGTCTAACTTTTTTGTCCTGAATTTGGAGATCACTCTTGGGAGAAAAGGTATACGTGGGGGCGTTTTTACAGAAGGAATGGTGTAACCTGTTATTATTTTTTGTATACTTATTGGTGTCTCCTCCCCTTTCCAAACCTCTAGGAATTGCGAAAGACGCCCTCCGCTAAAATTGTCAATCGTGTCTTTTGGGGTTATATTTCTTAGAGGACTTGTTTCGAGAGGAAGGCTGGCCATGGTCCTTATTTTTGTTGAATGGGCGCTTAAAAATCTAGTGCGTTTTTCCGCTATTTGAAATGCGTGGTCGATTATAGGATTTCGACGTTTTAGAGATTTTATTGGTTGGTTTAGCTTGGCGTACGATATTTGTTGCGTTATAGATTTTGGGTAGCAAAGGCTTTCTGTAGGAGCCACGAAAAAATGTTTGCTGAGATGGTTGTTTTAATAGTTCCGTTAGGCGAGATTGACAAAAGAGATGGGTGGTTGATGGGGGGATCGCACCAAGAAGAGCTGCCTGGTATTGGTCCCTGGGGATATATATGTTCCTTCTTTGCTTTATGATCTCTGCTCTTCTGCCGCACACGTACTGCAGTAGGTCATCCGAAAGCGATTTAAAAGTGGAATCTGTCGATAAGATATTTTTCAAGTCTTCTTTCATAGATGGGTGTTTGTTGGCTAGATCTTTGAGTATGTTTCCCAATGACTCCCTCTGTAGCAGAAGACCATGGGAGATAGTGCCTAGAGTATAGTCTGTTCGAATCAGCTGGTCTTGGTTGGTAGAAGGCCTATAAGCAGTAAGAATACGATTAACCTTTAAAGGACCAAAGACTGGGCTAGCGTGTAGTTTCTTCTGAACTTCAGCGTATCAAATCTGATAGAAAGTAATGTCACCTAGACGTTGACATTCAGTGCCCTGAGAGGCAATATGGGTCTTGACCACTGGTATTAAAGGTTCCTGCTGTTTTGTTGCAGGGGCCCTGTTAAAGTCGTCATCTTCAATTAATGCTGGTGGTTACCAGGGCTTTGGTGAAGATGTCGAAGGTTGAGGAAAGTTTTCTTCATCCTCTGATGGTTCTAGGGAAATAGAGTAATTCTCCGAAGCTGAACATGATTGGTCTGATTGAAATTTTTTTATAAACTGCTCCATCATGTTCTCTAATTTTTGCTGTCCTTGTTCCAGTCTGTCCAAACGACTTAGTTTTTTAGTTTTAGTAACTGAGGTTCTTGTAGATGGAATAGATAGCTCGTTGTCAGACTGATCAACTTGCATTTTCAGCTCTCTATCTGCCTCCTCTCTGTTTTTTAGGAGTGGTTTCCCTTCTGTTTTTTTGGCGTGGACGCTATTACAAGTTCATTTTGAACCGCTGAACCACGAATTCTTGCCGCTAGGGACATTGGATGTATGATAAGACCGACACACAGTGGCCACTCTAAAAGTTTTAATTTTATGCCCCGATAAGTTCTTTCTTTCAGTGAGGTACAGTCTGGGGAAAAGGCTCTGGCTAACTCAACAGTGGGGATAGCGTATCTTATCTTATTAAGAATCTGGGGATCAAACTCGCTCCCTAGTAATTCCTCTTTGATGAAAATCCTAATCTTCCAATCTTTCCATCCGTTCGGTAAGTGATTCGTTATTACTTGTTTTATTCTGCTTAAAATACTATTGTCCTCAGAGTCCTCTGAGTGCCAATTAAGAAGGGGGTGTGGCCGCTTTAGGATATTACCCGAAGGCGTCCAGAAATTGGGCCACAACAAAAATTGACCCATTGGTCAATCAGGCCTGGCGCCCGATGAGTTGAGCCGTACGGCTCGAAAATTGACCCGTTGAACAATCAGGTGATAGATGGGCCGTATGGGCCTTACGGCTCGATGATATGGGCCGTACGGCTCGATGATATGGGCCGTACGGCTCGATGATATGGGCCGTACGGCACGATGATAAGGACTGTACGGCTCGCCGATATGGGCCGTACGGCTCGACAAACTTGGGCCGCATGGCTCGTCTAGTTGTAAGATGTTGATCTATATAGTACCCAAATTCAATCGTGATTCGTGGTCACGGATTGTGGTTATTATACCCAAGTTTACGGATTAAGACTGACGTTCACTTGTGTGGCATAAATAGATCATAAATCTGGGCCGTGTAGCACGCAGATTGTAAGTTGCACTTTTAGATAACTTCTTACTGAATTTTAGTGCTACCCGTGCAACACATGGGTTATATAAGTACCTACAAATAATATGTAGGTACCTGTATACACATTATGTAGAACAAACAACAATCAAAGAATTTGTACTTCTATTATTACTTTTAAAAGTACTGACAGGCGTTATAGGATGAAATAAAAATTCAATTTCACAAGCACTTACTAATAAAAGAATAACTTACCATCGTATTCAACTCTTAAGAACACACACACAATACTGACGATCATAAAATTAATTATTACGATCTCGAAAGAACACTCGTCGTTATGCGTAGCAATGAGACACGCGTGCAGCGCGTCAATTGAAAGCCTACTGCCGAATCTGCCGATCACAGTGCTCGAATCGACGCGCGCGCTGCCTACCCACGGGATGAAGGGGGGGGCGCGCGGGGATTTCAGCGCAGCTAGACGACGCGGGGAGCTATGACACGCATGTATCATAGGGTGGATTGAGGGTTGTTATCTCATAGGTCAAGCCGACGGCACAGACCATTAAATAGACACACTTCCCGATTTCCTATTAAGCTGAAATTTTATAAGCATGTGTATATTGCGTAATAATGCAATATTATGATGACATGGAGCTGATCTGATGATGGAGCTGGAAGGTGGATACAGGAATTTCATAATGAAACGGCGCAACACTATCGAATTTGGACTCGTTTGATTCGTCTTGACGAGTACTTTGTCTTTATATAGTATCCAGGATTTGATGATGTAGCTAGAAGGTGGCCATAGGAACTCCAATATAAAACGACATAACTCCATCGAGCTTGGGCTCGTATAATTCGTATTGAAGAGTACTTTGTCTCTACATAGTATCCAGGGTCTGAAGATGGAGCTAGAGGGATGGCCACAGTAACTCTGTAATGAAACGACGCAACCCCATCGTGTTTATACTCGTTGAATTAGTCTTTACGATTACTTTGTCTCTAGATAGTATCCAGGGTCTGATGATGGAGCTGGAATGCTGGGTGGCCACAGTAACTCTGTAATGAAACGACTCAACCTTTTCCGAGTTTGGAATTGTTTGTTTCGTCTTGACGAGTACTTTGGTCCTAGATGATTTCCAGGGCCTAATGATAGAGATAGAGAGATAATTTTATTTCTACTCATTATTCCTACAAAATAATTTCGATATTTCACATCTGGTAGACGTACCGCGACGTCTTCTTTTTGTTGAAAATAATGCAGATCGACGACGGTCTTTATGTGCCCACTAAAACTCTGTTTTCTCCTCTTATTCAAAGATTATGATTGGCTTACCCAGTACCTAATGATTACCTACTTTTCTCTATAGAGCAAAGCGCCGCCAAAAAATCTAACACCCATATTCTAAGACGGTTCCTCGAAAATTTCTCGACTCCACTCAAGCGCACTCAAGGAGTTTGGTATTCTTAGTTGCAAAAAATCTCCTCCACTCGACGCCTTTCCTCACTCGAGGTGAGGAAACAACTGTCAATATCAAGGTACGTCGGGACCAACCTTAAGGAATACTCAAGGAAGTTTTTGTTCTATAAACAATTTACTGAAGTTTATTATTTCATGTGAATATTGTTTTCTAGTGTCTTATAATGTATTTCCAGCGGTTTTTGAATTAGTATTATTAAGTATGATTATCTTATGAGATAATATGTAGATGTTACTTGCGAGATGCTGCAAACTCAACTTGTACGATACCGTAGAATTCCAAAGACGTAGGTAAGCAATTTTTTTTTCCAGCAGGATTACCGGCACCTAAAGTAGCTGTCGAATTTATTTTATATTTAATTATGAGTTCCTGTAGGCATAACTTTACCGACCGATATTCAGTAAGAATATCTTCCAGACATATTACAAAATAAATGATATCTAAACAATTTATACTATGTAGCTATAAAAACACACCCAGCAAAAAAACAATGTTGACGCGACGACGCTATGTAGGTACTTTCTGGTTATACGATATACGTAAGTATTACTTTTTGCTATGTAGGTACCTGAGTTTTACTCCTTGTGGCGATCCTTGTATAATACCTATCGTCCTATATAAACATTTACATGTCAAATGACAAACATCTGTTAACTTTTGAGTGACCACAGATTTAAAATCAAAGCATTTTTGCCCAAAACAATGTTCTATCTACAATACAATGACGTAATTAATGACGTATTACCTCGACTCAACCTCATTCGAGGTTCCTCGAGTTTTCAACTAAGAATACTAATTTCGAGGATTCCTTGAGATATTCCTTGAGGTATCCTCAGTTAAGTTTGAGTCGAGGAAAGGTTGAGGAACCGTCTTAGAATATGGGTGTAAGACTCATAATTATACCTTTAAGATTTATGAAGAACTATAGCTCTGTATATTTTTTTATACTTAATGCGTAGGTGTGAAACAAGCATACGGCCCACTCGATGGTAAGCGGTTACCGTAGCCTACAGACGCTAGCAACAGCAGAGGCATCAGTCGCACGTCGCCATCGCTCTCACTCACCATGCGAAACGCAACGGTAGGAGAACCTATGGTTTCACGTTGATCCACAGACCATAATACCTACCTACTTCGTAGATCTGTGAATTCTGTGAGAGGATGCTACACAGAGAATAGGTAATGGTGGTACCACCGAAGGAATGTAACATAGTTCCAGTGGCCCGCCAATAAAGGCGGAGAGACGGCACACGGCGGGTTTCTTTAGTGGGTGAGGGCCCCGCACTACCCTGTTCGTTGCCCCGAGCGACGGGGTGTGCGGTAATTTTTCCCGCCTAAACAAAAAAAAAGGTAATGGGTTGGCTGGGATAGGCAATGCTCCGGATCGAATTAACCTACCGAAATTCAGGGGGCGCTACATTATTGCAAGGTAAAATTTAAAAAGACGAGAATAATAATTAGAATAACACTATATAAGTAAACTAGGGTTGTAAAATTTAATAATGACATGTCACACTTTTATAACAAAGTAGCTGTTATCCGCGACTTTATCCACGAGGATTTTCATAAAATAATACATTGTTAACCTAGGGATGAAATCAACCTCAAACTATTAGAGCCCTCGCTACGCTCTGGCGCCAAACCCCGTCTCGGCACTAAATAAGTCTTTATCCCGAGGTAAACACTGTGCTTTTCATTACGAATACGAGGAAACTAAAAATAAAAATCATGAATTAGCTAAAGAAAAAATGGGAGACTTTAAAAAATTTAATTTGGAATCGCCGTTTTCCCGCCGATTTTGTTTTTTTTCTGTGGCCTGTCAGCTATTCAGCCATTATTTTTCATTTTAATCATTGAAAAAATATAAATCTTCGTTATTAGATATTTAGTTGCAACTATATTAAAATAAAGTCATGTAAAAAACAAATTCTTTAATAAAATACTTAACTTTATGTTATTTCAATTTTACATCGCGCTGTAATTGACTGGCTGTACAGAAAATAGAACTGTTTTATTTTTATAATTACTCAGCTGTCAGTTGAAAGTAATTCTCCCTAGGGCTGAAAAGTATTAGTTTCAACCCGCTCCTCAGGCAACTTCAGGCCTACTTTCAGAGTATGAGTAATGAAAATAAATAAAACAACCCTTGAAATTAAAATCTTGAATTTAAAGGGAAAATTCGACGCCTATTATGGGAATTCGTGGTAGGTAGGTATAAATACCGTCTCACCTTTTCCACGTCCGAACATTAAAAGTCCTTTTAGAACGTTTCCCTGCAATGATACTACTCGCAATCTAATACTGACATATCACTGCAAAATTTGGGTTGGCATAAATTACGCAGCAGTATATTGGGTACGCCCATCTTAGGTCCTAGTTTGTGACGGGGTAGACCAGGCACATTTATAGGAGGTACATATTTCAAATTCTATTGGATAATTAACAGCTAATGGATAATTAACAGCCTAGTTTGTGACAGGGTAGACCAGGCACATTTATAGTATGTATTTCAAATTCTATTGGATAATTAACAGCTTTATCAAGATTGCAAACTACATTTATTTATTTATTTATATACATACTTATTGTTAACAGTATTTTCCTTACACAATAATATTACAAATAATATTACATTATAAAAAATAATATTACATTATATACATTGATGGAAAGATATGTTTGTGATTCACCAGGAAGTTTATACACTACTTTAGTACCTATGTAACATACATACCTACATATTGTTACATGGCCTTTTTCCCCTAGGAGCAGGCAGAGACTACTTCCTCCACCTGCTATCCATCTTTCACTACATCTACTTTCAACAGCGCTTTCATACATGCTCGTTGGTTTCGAGTACCTTCTCTTAACCTGGCCTTCCTTAAGAACGTATCCATCTGGTCAATATATGATCGCCTACGTCGACCTCTACCAACTTGCCCATTCACAGTCGCCTTGTATATCTGTTTCGTTAATCTTCTTTCATGCATCACCCCTACGTTTCCGAAACACCTAAGCATTTCCTTCTCTATTTTTGTCGCTACATCTTCTTTCATACCACAGTATTTTCGTATTACACTATTTCTCACTTTGTCCACCAGAATCACTCCGGCTATGCTTCTCAGACTTCTCATCTCCACAACATTTATCATACTCTCATGCTTCTTCTGCCATGCCCAACATTCACTACCATACATAAGTGTAGGGACCAGCACACCCCTATGCACAGCCAGCCTTGCTTTTTTTGACACTTTCTGGCTGTTTATAAAGCCATGCAGTGCCCCATTCACTTTAGTACCAGCCATCGCTCTCCGCTCAATATCACAGTCATACTTTCCATCTCTCGTAAACTTTGAACCCAGGTATATAAATTCTTTCACTTGTTCCACTATTTCTCCTGCTTTAGTTACCTATATAATTAATTTAAGCAAATAAATAAAAAATTCCCAGCCGTATGGGGCCGGCTTTAGAATTGTAATGGGAGTCGTAAGAGCCGCCTGAGGGTTACATGGGGAGTGGGCAGCAGCACTCCTTCGAGTATTAACAACATCCACTGCGATTGCCAACCCGCCTGCCAAGCGTGGCGATTACGGCACTATCCCCCATTCTTGAGGAGGCCTATGTCCAGCAGTGGACGTTAAAGGGCTGATGGATGGATGGAAATAAAAATTTTAAAAGTGTCTGTTTATAATGTTCAAATAACAACTTTTACTACAAGCATTTAAATATATAATAGCAGTGATAGCGTAGCAGTAAAACCAAGGACTGCCGCATGCCTTTATTTATTTATGTTAAGGCGGGAAAAAATGTTCCTAACCGCACACCCCGTCGTTCGGGGCAACGAACAGGGTAATGTGGCACCCTCACCCACTAAATAAACCCGCCGTGTGCCGTCTCTCCGCCTTTATTGGCGGGCCACTGGAACTATGTTACATTACTTCAGTGGTATGCCAGAGAGATTTTTGCAGTGGTTTGTGAAGTCTGCTAACCCATATTGGGCCAGCGTGGTGAACTCCCTCTCACCGTGAGAGGAGACCTGGCAGATAGCTGATGTTATAAAAAATAACTTAGGCTACCTTCATTGTGGAAAATAAATTAGAAATCCGCGAAAAATCTAAATGCCAAGTGGAAAGAGTTGCTGGTAACAGCTAGTCAATTAATGCATCATCGTCATCAGCCTCTCCTGGTGCATAACTGCACATAGGCCTCTCCCAATTTCTTTCAGGCCACTCTGCTGCTCGATTTATCCAGTCACGGCATGCATGACATCGCATGTCGTCTACCCATCGCTTAGGTGGGCAACCACGTTGTCTGGTGTTCGACCACGGCCTCCACTCTAGGACCTTCCATGCCCATCTATCTGTGCTCGTTCGAGCAATATTACCTGCCCACTTTTGCCGCGCGATGGTTTCCACCACATCTCTCATGTGTCTTTTACGGCTAATCAACATATTTCTTTTTCGGTCGCGCAAGAAGACCCCGAGCATGGCTCTTTCTCTCTCTCTCTCTCTGCGCAACTATGAATTTATATATTTTTCTCAGAAACAAACATTATATATTATGTTAGTCATACATAGGTATTACAGCTATACCTACAAATCCAAATGACTTATTGATTAGTATAGGTATAAAAAGCAGCATGATATTCAGAAACATCCATTATTACGTTGTTTTAAGTTATTTAAGCCTAAAAATGTGCAACCACCTAAAGTATAAGGCCTACCTAAAGTACACAAAGCCAATGTGTCACTGCGTCCTATTGTGAGTCAAATTAACTCACCGACGTATGACTTAGCAAAACACATAGCTTCTGTATTGCAGCCGCTATTAGGTAAGACTTCTACATTTATGTAAAGGATTCTCATCATATTGTAGCCACGATCGGCAATTTTAAACTGGAAGCTGAGGACGTAATGGTCAGCTATGATGTTAGTCCCTATTCACCAATATTCAAGTGAAAGATTGTATATATCTGATCGAACAAAAACTGAGGGAAAATGGTATGTCAGGACACTATGTTGCTATGCTAAAATCATGCATAGAGTGTAACTACCTCTTATACCGAAACCAATACTACCTACAGATAGATGGCGTTGCAATGGGCAGCCCATTGGCACCTGTTATGGCTAATATCTGGATGGAGTATTTTGAAGAATGGGCACTAAGAACTGGGCCTTTTAAAGTAAGTTGGCGTTGAAATGTGTTAGTAGTGTGGGATTTTTACCCACTAAAAACCTAAATAAAATCTTACTTATTTGATCTGATGTCATGCCAGCACTATTGTCGTAGGTAGTTGCTGGAAGTGCAACAGCTGTAACGCTAGCGTAGGAAAATCTATGTTATCGAATTACCACGTGCACACGAATTGTGTGCTAATAAAAAAGGAGTTAAAAAAATAAAAATAAAAACTCGACCTTCATTTCTCCGTCTTCGAGGAGGAATTTCGAGAAACTCTTTCTTAAATGGATACCTACACTAAAACGTACGCCGTTTTTTTTTTGTTAAGGCAGGAAAAAATGTACCTAACCGCTAACCCTGTCGTTCGGGGCAACGGACATGCTAGTGTGGAGACCTCACCCTCTAAAAATAAACCCGCCGTGTGCCGTCTCTCCGCCTGTATTGTGCTACATTCAGCGGTAAAGTAAAGGACACACCTGCCAAATTTCTTAAATATTTCTACTTTCTTGTTTTATGGCTGATGCAGGAGAATGTCCACAACTTTGCCAATGTCACGTGGCGGAGATAAACCGTCAAACGAAGGAGATTGTTCGTCAAACTTCTTAGACCAGTGGTTTAGCTTATGTGTTGATAGGTATAGGTATCATTCGAGTAAGGTAAATTTTAATTTTATGAATACAGATAAGAATACAATTTAGACAATGTAAATATACCTGTTTGCCACACCCTGTGTAGTTGGCGTGGTAGCCTATAGACCAAAGGCACCCCAAGAAAAGCTATAAGGATATGAAGAGGAACGGCCGTGTGGGGCCGGCTTTAGAATTGTCCCACCCACGGGAGTCGTAAGAGCTGACTGAGGGAATACCGGGGGAGTGGGCAGCAGCACTGCCTCGAGTATTAACAACATCAACTGCGATCGCCAACCCGCCTGCCAAGCGTGGCGATTATGGCATTATCCCCCATGACGGGACCGCTAGTAGTGGCGTTCTCTTGGGGAGGCCTATGTCCAGCAGTGGACGTTGAAAGGCTGATGGATGGATGAATGGATGAAGAGGAATGATGATATAGAGGAGATGAGGAAGTGGTCAGTTAAAATAATAGTAGGTAAGGGAAATTGGGGGTGGTTTAGTAGTTTCTAATTTAAATATTTAAAGTAACATAAACGGGTCTTTTTTCGCGTATAAATTAGGTGAAATTCTTAACTACCCTTTACCCGACGTTTCAACTGCGTTGCAGCAGCCGTGGTCAACGGGACAACTGGAGAGGCGAGCTACTTTATTTTTCCTCGACAGTTTGTAGGATAGATTGATCTACACCGATGTTTGTCTGACACACAACACTCACTATATCGCGAGACGAATGTGAAGATATATATTAATTAGTTTGCACTTATTAATCACTGGATTCCACGCTAATGATAGATTAAATCCGTCTCCTCTATTGAAATTTCTGTGCTTTTTGATTTCAATAGCTTCGCGCACTAACCGTTTGTAGTAGTGGCGGTCCTGAGATAGGATTATAGGTTGGTGAAGCTCAATCCAGTGATTAGTACCTGCTTCTAAGAGCGATGGCAGATTTGTTTATCTGTCTTTTCTTGACTGCAGTTATGTGCTCCTTAACCCTTTCAGCAATCGATCGCTTGGTTTGGCCGATGTAAGCGCTCCCACAGCTACAGTTTATTTTGTAAACTCCCGCTGATTGCAAGGGAATAATATCCTTCGGTGTACGCAATTGACTCGATAACTTACAGTGCGGAATGTATATAGTCTTCATGAAGTATTTACTAAGTACTGTTCCAATTTTGTCCGTGACTCCTCGTATATATGGAAGGAAAGCCGGTTGTCTATTGACTTCAGGGTATCTTTCCCTTTTCGTTCGCCGCTGAAGCCTACGACCAGTTTTTTACCCATTTCGTTTTAGTACCTCCTGAACATTATGCAGTTCCTGTTGTAGATGTTCAGGGTCACAAATATCAATGGCTCTGGTAGTCAATGAAGTTATGACTGACTATAGGTGACGCGGATGGTGGTGCGATGAGGCGTGCAGACATTTATTTGTGTGTGTCGGTTTTCGGTAGACGGTATGGCCAAGGGTGCCGTCAAGTTTCACCATCAACTTCACATCAAGAAAATAAATTGATCTGTCAGTCTCCACCTCACATGTGAATTTTATTTTTGGGTGAAGAGAATTAAGGTGGTTCAGATATTGCTCCACTTGAGGAATTCCTCCGGATATGATGCAGAAGATATCGTCTACGTACCGTTTCCAAAACCTTACTTTAAAAGGCCCAGTTCTTAGTGCCCATTCTTCAAAATACTCCATCCAGATATTAGCCATAACAGGTGCCAATGGGCTGCCCATTGCAACGCCATCTATCTGTAGGTAGTATTGGTTTCGGTATAAGAGGTAGTTACACTCTATGCATGATTTTAGCATAGCAACATAGTGTCCTGACATACCATTTTCCCTCAGTTTTTGTTCGATCAGATATATACAATCTTTCACTTGAATATTGGTGAATAGGGACTAACATCATAGCTGACCATTACGTCCTCAGCTTCCAGTTTAAAATTGCCGATCGTGGCTACAATATGATGAGAATCCTTTACATAAATGTAGAAGTCTTACCTAATAGCGGCTGCAATACAGAAGCTATGTGTTTTGCTAAGTCATACGTCGGTGAGTTAATTTGACTCACAATAGGACGCAGTGACACATTGGCTTTGTGTACTTTAGGTAGGCCTTATACTTTAGGTGGTTGCACATTTTTAGGCTTAAATAACTTAAAACAACGTAATAATGGATGTTTCTAACACATTTCATGTGTTAGATTATTTTTGAAGATATCCACCTAAAATAAAAGTAGGTTGTTCTTGAAAGTCTTATAATTATATCACATACAGCTGGCTGGATAGATAATTTCAACTTAACCCTCATATGAGAATGTACTGAATGAACTGTTTTGAAAGATAATGGAGCGAAATACAAAGTGCGTGTATATCTTTGAAATATTAGCGGCTTAAAGGTAGATCTTAATCTTAAAGTTTATTTTACAATTTGTTACGGCTTTATTTAAATCAAAATATATTTTGTTAAATGGTCTAGAATGAAATTAAGACGTCAACACGCTGCGTCGTTACTCCAATAAAGTATGTAAGGTGGATGAATAGAGTACGACAATAAATAAATATACATATTTTATTAAAACCAAGCAAAATCTAACATGATTATGTATTCTAGTAATTAACTACTTTATTTCTTTTTGGGTTCATCAGGGATTCCCTCCAGGCCCTGAAATGAAAATATAATATATGTAATATAACACCTGGACAAATTTGGCACAGGGATACATTATTTATAGTTTGGAATAAGACATATATGTACTTATTTAGATATTTTTAGCATTTGACATGCTTAGCACTATACATTAAACACAAAGTGAAAAATGTGAATTCGAAAATAACAGTCTCGAGCAGGATTTGAACCTGCATCTCCTGGATACCGTCCAGATGGTTTGCCAATTCAGCCATCGTGACAATGCTCCTGACTGCTAATTTCGATAACCCTAGTACTTGAGTTAGGCGTTTTTAACTCTAAAAAGAGTTCACCAGTCTAAATATCTAGGACATTGCGTTGCCGAATGTCTTGATGACCAAATTGATATAGAGAGGGAAGGGGAACGTAGAGCAGTTGCGGTCAGACTCAGAAGTAATATGTTGGCCCGCAAGGTTTGCACTCTGTTTCAGAATACAGAGTTCTGTATTCTGAGCACTCTGTAGTGATCAAGCGAAAGTCACATTGTTTAAAGCTTTTGCCAAACTTTCTACACATGCAGCCTGTGATTTAAATATACACAAAAAAAAAGCGTTTGGTGTTTCACGAGTCCAGTACAACAATGGATTTAGGATATTGATGGGGCTGCCCCGTTTTTGTAGTGCATCTGGCATGTTTGCAGACGCAAGAGTTGATGGCTTCCATACTATCATTCGCAAACGAATTGCATCACTGTTGTTCAACAGTATCCTAAAGGTCATTGTTGATAAACATGATTTTAATATATTGAAGTCCTTTATCCAAGCTCATGTATGATAGTGTAGCAAGATTTTGTTTTTTATTTACTTTTTTCTTATTGTGTGTACTTAGTAGCACCTAATGTAAAATATGGACGCTGTCTGAATAAAAAAGTTTATTTCAAACTTTCATGGTCACTTATAATTCTAAACATTTTTACGGGATTCACAAAACTCGGAAACTCTTAAGTTAAAAATTTACATGGTATAAATCCCGTAAAAACATTTAGAATTCAAAAGTTTATTATTATTAATTTGTCATGTCATGACTGTATATGGATTTTATTTAAAATTTAGATAATCTAATTAAAGTAATGTATCATTGGCCGTGTGGGGCCGGCTTTAGATTGTCCCACCCCTCTCTACCCACGGGAGTCGTAAGAGCCGACTGAGGGAATACCGGGGAATGAGCAGCAGCACTCCCTCGAATATTAACAACATCCACTGCGATCGCCAACCCGCCTGCCAAGCGTGGCGATTACGGCATTATCCCCCATAACGGGACCGCTCGTTGTGGCTTCTCTTTGTCTAGGAGGAGGGAGGCCTATGTCCAGCAGTGGACGTTGAATGGCTGATGGATGGATGGATGGAATGTATCAAGAATATTAATGGCAATTTTACCAGAGTTGCTCTCTGTAACTTTAAATTATTTTTCTTACCACCACATTATATGGATTTCCATTAATTCTCAAGTCTCTCTGATAAAGCTGACGATGCCATCTCTCAGTAAGTGTTCGCCTGTAGTGCTGTGAAAGAAACAGAACAATCATAGATGTTAGGGTTCACTTTTTTCATTCATCTATTTCTTCATGATTATGAATTGATAGCATATTCTAAAGAGAATAAAACTGTTGTATTAGTTAACTAGCTTGTTGCCCCCAAACTTCATCTGTGTGGGCTATAGAATTGAGATAAAGAACAAATTAGTGAATGTGGAAAAAGAGAACTTTACTGGGAACGGAATTCGAACCTGGGACCATTGTTTTGGGCAATTCGACTAAAGTATAATCCAGCATTATTTGGTGATACAAGTTCAGTACTAATATTAATATACATTGATAACAGGTGAGCAATGTCATTATTAGGATAAAAGTATTGTGTAAACGGATGTAAGCTATCTATATGTTTAATTTGCACCCGACCCTTTTTAAATATTTTGCCCTGAAAAAAATACTAAGAGCCAAGGATAGAAAAGCTGTTGTAAAATAACAATAATAAAAATCTTTGAAAATTTACATATAGGTAAAGCAAAAAGAAACTAAAAGAATTATACAAATATAGTATAAGGTGTTGTTGACCACCGGCGCCATATTACATTCCTTCAGTGTTTTGTGATATTTACCTATGTCTCTGTGATGATGACTTAATGAGCATACAGAATTTATCTCAATGGCAAGTTTAACTTTGTAATAGACCTGCATCGTGGTGTATGCGAGAGCCGAGACATATATGACCAACCAGCCAGTTATTGTTAGGATAAAGGTGCCTCAAAGGCCTGTTTTACTAAATTCTCTTGAAAATAGAGTATGCTCTTAATAAGAACACGGGTAGTACCTTAATCGATATGATCCAAAAAGATTTATCTACTATCTAATTATCTGTATGAAGAAAAAAATATTTATAATCTATGGGTGAAGAAACAGCGCTGTTACCTAATATTTTTTGATATTGTACTTACATTGCCTAATACTAAGTTGTGTATGTGGTAAAGACCCCAACCCGGCAGGCCTAATCCAGCTGTGATAATGAGCGCGCTCGGAAGAATTTCGTACCACATTTTATCAAAATATCAAGCAAATTACAGTGGAAATAAGATCGCACTGAAGATGACAGTAACATGTGTGTTGCCAGATTTTCTAAAATCAGGTGAACAGCAGCAAAATTTCCAGGAAAATGGTATGTTTTGTTTTGTGTTCACAACTTTTGTTCTAGTAGTTCACATAAATATTATCATTGTTGTACAGGTTGTACTATCGTGCATCTTAAACATTAGGTGGTTGGTGGTTACGGAATATTATGAACATGGAAACACTATTAGGCGAGTGTATCGGCTGTAGCCTGTATAGCTAGAGTAGTAACCGCCGTTGCCATAAGGCGACGATTACTACTCGAGTGTGCCTGCGCCACGACAAATAGGTACATTTTTGTAATGAACACATGAATCTGTGTCACCGTGACTATTTATTTTTTTGTTAAAAGACAGCTCCCTGCACGGAATAATCCTTGTATCGCGGGGGACTTTACAAACATTTTACGGACACAATCAAGACGTTAAAAATGAATGTGTTATCGAAATTAGCAGTCCTGAGCAGTTGTCACGATGGCTGAATAATTGGTAAAGCGTCTAGACAGTATCCAGGAGATGCAGGTTCAAATCCTGTGACTGTTATTTTCGATTTCACATTTTCACACTTTGTGTTAATTTATATGACTAAGCATGTCAAATGCTAAAGATATATAAAAATATCTATTTTAAATTGAAAGTTCACGTCATAAGCCGCTTACTTTCTGCCTTTGATAAAAAATCTAGTGTTATACAGATTTCGTTTTATTTAAGTTTATACATTATTTCGATTTTCTTTGATTATCTATAAAAAATCTATTCAAAGGACAAATCCTTGTTTGGAATAATAGTGCAATGTCAGTGAGACTTACATTTCCTAAAACTAAATAGTGAGTCCAATACAGTACATATCCTCCTAAGGCTACACCAAAATACACACAAGACGCCCCTGGTATTATATTAAACCACATAATTTAGACTTGCGTATTCAACTCAAATTATTATGGTTCAAGTTTATAAAATTTTAAATTTCACCTACAGAGATGTCACAATTTTATAGAAGTATCTATGCAATGAGCAGCTTTTTCTTTTTAGTCCAACAATTTTTTTTACTAAATACTGCAAAAAGTTCCTTCAATAAAACATTAATGATGTACCTACGCATTTAAAACTTGGGACTTGGGACACAAATATTGTCAATAAAGTTTAAAATTCTATAAATATACTTACTTATAATTAAATAGAAACACTTCATATTTACTTACTTATCATTACGCCATTTCCCTTGCGGGGTAGGCAGAGAGAACAGAGTGCCAAGAGGTTCTATTCTTGCATACATCTCACGCTTCCTCAACATTAATAAATCTCTTCATACACGCTTGCCAGTTTCGGAGACTCCTGACTCAACCTTCCTTCAATACATGACCAAATAATGATGGAATTGTAAGTTCTACTATGAAAGCTTCAAAGAATTCGTTGATGGTTGTTTAATTGAATTAGGTTGTTTAATGAAGACTATTGAGAGACGCGTCAGGCGCAATAACTGCCTAATCCCCAGGTCTCGTAAGATTTAAGATATAGTTGTATACTTAATAATCTATAGACGGCATATTCGACCCCGCTGAAGTAACAATGGACAGGTTAAATCGCCAAACCACCAATTGTCAGCGGAAGAAAGGTTTTTGAGTGGCAACCACGTCTCAGTGCAGCAGCTTAAGATGGCTTCTCACCAAGTTGACTGATGACCTGGTCAAGGTCGCAGACAGACGTTGGATGCAGGTGGCACAGGTTCATTTGTTGTGGCGTTCTCTTCCCATATCCAACAGTGGATGATGAAAGGATGGATGTTCTAGTAAATGGCCAAGCGTGTCAAAACTTTTAAAAGTATTATAATATAAATAACAAAAGTAAGGGGCCGCGCCGTGTCGCTAATTGGTATGATTAGTATTTGTAAAATTAAGCTTTCCCCTTCGGAACAATATTTGTAAATAAATTTGACACTTGCAGTCAGCCAATGGTAAGAAAGAATGTGATATAGAAAATGAAAGCTCCGACTAACTGCAACAATACGTCAAGTAACAGTGTCTTAACCGATTTTCTACAAGAGGTGGATTCAATTCCCGTTCGTAGTTATTATTTTCTTTTATACATATTTTGAAATCAAACTACATTTATGGAATCTATCGTGTTTACTTGATTTTCTACTATCCCGACGTTTCTAATACTTTACAGCATTCATGATTACGGGTGGACTTAGATGGTTGACGTCCAAGGCTAATATATTATGTTGTTTCAACGGTTTCATCTACCCGTATTTGTAGCTGTAAAGTATTCGAAACGTCGGGATAGTGGAAAATCAAGTAAACACCATAGATTCTGTAAACGTAGTTTTATTTCAAAATGTGTAACGTTCGCGTAAATATCCGAAAGTA
Source organism: Leucoma salicis (assembly GCA_948253155.1). NCBI lineage: Eukaryota > Metazoa > Arthropoda > Insecta > Lepidoptera > Erebidae > Leucoma > Leucoma salicis. Next base: position 1,698,874 of record OX411804.1, read on the forward strand.
TTCTATTATATATTTTCACACTTTGACTCAAACATCTTTTTAAATTGTGTTATAGAAATTTAAGTTATCAGCAAGTTTTAATTTTTTGTGCTATACAATGAGTGGCTGCTTATAGCACCAAAATAGCATACGTAGCATGTGTGCGGCTGGATGATGGAATGTCGCCCTTGTTTCGCGTAAATATCAGTGTTAAACAGGGCTGCGTTTTATAAACCCCCCCGTGGGATCTGGAGGCGGAGGTGCTCGCTGACGTCTATCGGCGGGCGTCGACGGCGCGGGCGGCGGGCAGCCGCCCCTCGTCGAGCGCAATGTCATCGTGGCGGGAAGATGCCCGCCGCGCCACCGTCCTAAAGTGGAAGTCTCGGCTGGAGACGCCCTGGGCCGGTCTCTGGACCGTGGGGGCACTCCGGCCGTTCTTGAAGAATGGGCAGGGCGGCAGCATGGGGTCCTCACCTTCCGGTTGGTGCAGGTTTTGTCGGGGCATGGTTGCTTCGGCAAATACCTGCACATGATCGCAAGGAGGGAGATGACCCCAGGCTGTCACCACTGCGACTGCGACGAGGACTCGGCGCAGCACACGCTCGAGTCGTGCCCGGCCTGGGATGTGCAGCGCCAGGAACTCGTTGCAGTCATAGGCGTGGACCTGTCGCTGCCGGCCGTTGCGCGAGCGATGGTTGGCAGTGACAGAGCCTGGACCGCGGTCGCCACCTTCTGCGAGGCTGTCATCTCGCGGAAGGAGGTGGGGGAGAGGGCCCGTGAGGAATCCTCCTTCGCGGACCCGATTCGCCGCCGGTGCGAGGGGCGGCGTGCGCGCGCTTACCTGCGCCTGATGCCGCCCTAGCCGAGGCTGCGGACGGTGGGGTCGGGGAGTACCCTGCCGTCCGCGGAAGCCTACCGCGAAGGTGCGACGCCCAAGTGGGCGAGGCGTCGCTCAAGAGAGGGTGCCCGAAGGGGCTGCCGCCTGCGGATCGCGATCGTAACGACGCGGTACCCGTGATCCGCCGTAGCAAGGGCGGGTGGAGGCGCACGGTGGGTTTTTAGTGGGTGAGAGCCCCACACTACCCCGTTGTCTCTCCGAGCAGCGGGGTGTGTGGAACATTTTTGCCCACCTAAAAAAAAAAAAGGTCTGCGTTTTATCAGATAGACTGTTTTGTCATATAGGATTTGGATAAATGTCTCCAAAGGTTGACTGAAATGAATGTGGGAGATAAGATGGGCGACTTAGTGGTTAACTCTTCGATTTAAAGCAGACAATGCGGTCCTATTAGCGCAGTCAGAGACTGACCTGCAAACCCTAGTCGACGTAATGACAGAAAATTGTAAGAAAAGGGACCTACGTGTGAATGTGTGTAAAACTAAAATAAACATTATTTGAAAGAAGAAGCCAGAACAAATCTTATAATAACGATTAGCAGTGGTGTGCTAGAACAAATGGACGAATACGTAAGTATGTCTCGGATGTGGATTCAGTCGGTATGGAAGTCGGCACTGATATAGAGAGAAGAGTAAATGCGGGAAATAAAGTGAATGAAAGCGTTGGGACAACTTCTCGGTAGCCACCACCTCTGGCAGAAAGCACGTGTCACAATACACAACGCAGTGCTTATCCCAACATTATTACATAGAAGCGAGAATAGGGTATGCAAAAAGGAGCATGAGAGTAAAATACATACGATCGAAAAGCGATCTCTGCAGAAAATCTGTGGAGTAAGGCGGGCTGACCGCATTCGTCATTAGTAACGACGGCGTAAGAGAGCGAGTAGGTATGAAAGATAGTATTGGTCTAAAGATTCGAAAGGGAATGCTCCAATGGTTAGGACATGATTGTGAAAGAATGCCAGACGAGCGACTGGTAAATAATATATAAGTACAATGCGAAAGTGGAAGGTTCAGGAGGAGACTAGACCAAATCGGTCATGTATTGAACGAAGGTGGAGTCAGGAGTCTCCAAAATCGGCGAGTGTGTATGAAATGATATGAACAGAATTATGAATATTGAGAAAGCGAGAGATGTTGGCACTCTGTTCTCTCTGCCTACCCCGCAAGGTAGATGGCATGATGATAAGTAAGTAAGTAATTATAACCGTAAATTTTGTTACCTATGACCGTATAAAACATCCTTTAATGTTGGTTTTGCTGTAAATGTGATGTATTTTTTGCTTATCCGTTCTTTATATTTCAAATTGTGTTCAGTGTCTATTTTGATGTGGTATTACAAAATAAAATACTATTTTTTTCTTAGCAACACTAGACATCAGCAGGTCATCAAAAATGGCAGACGCTCCGATCGACTGTGACTTCCCCGTTTGGGGATTATTGCCGAAAAAAGAAACAGGGGTCGTCTCCTTTCTTAATAAATATGCAATTTACGACGGCAGGAATACCGTTATTGCCATTTTTGATTCGGGAGTGGATCCGGCGGCTGAGGGACTTAAGGTAAAAAAATGTCATGTCACGGTTTTGTTTAGTTGCATTTTTACTGCATTTTCGATCAATATTGACTGGTTATGGTTGTGCAGGTGACGAGTACTGGTGAAACGAAGGTTATTGAGAGGTTTGACTGCAGCGGATGCGGCGATGTCGACACCAGCACTGTTATAAAAAAACTTACTGATGGGTGCATTACCGGTCTTACTGGGCGCAAATTAAAGGTATAATTGAAACAGATTAATTTAATTTGTTTTTGATAAGCTTAGAGTGGTTAGTTTGTTGCATTCTGAACAATTACACTTTTAGTGCTAAATAATTAGTCTGTCAGTGGACACAGCTGTTTTTGGCAGCATACAATATCTATACAAATAAATAAAATTGAAGTGTCTGTTTGTAATGTCTAAGTAAGCTATTTATGAAATGCATATGAAAGTATATATATTATCTATAGGGAAATACCAATTTTAGTATATTTGTTCTGGATAATCTCTGGAATGGCTGGACCAATTTGCACAGGTTTTTCACTGGCAGATAGGTGATGTTATGAGGAGTGACATGGGCTACTTTTATTGAAAAATAATGAGGGTTCTCAATAAAAAAAACAAAAGTTGCTGGTAGAAGCTAGTTGTATTCTGTAGCTCAGTTCACAATAGTCCTTATCTTTACTAATATATTATAAATGAAGTAAAAAGTGAGTTTGTCTGTTACTTATTGACACTGTAATTACTTAACCAATCATGACATTTGGTATAAGGTCCCAGAGACAAGAGCTTTTGATACTGGAAAATTAAAATTATTATAAATATGGGGACTAACGAAACATGCTTATAATGTATGATGTAATGAATACCATGATCCACTTTTTCTTAAAACTAATATAGTAACTGTTATTGTGTTTAAATAATATGTTACTATATTAGTTTAAATTTTGTGTAATGACATTTAAATTGTAGAACCTCTGTAAGTTTCACTCCAAGGGAGACGCGAAAATATAATGTAATTGTAATGGAGATTTTGGGATGGCGAAGAGAAGGGAACATAAAACTTTCATGAGTTATGGTTCTGCTGTACTAAAAAGAACTACACTGCTGTGGTGTGTAATTCTAGACCATGCTATTTCTGGTGCTATGCTATCACATTACTTTGATCATTTAAAGGCGAATGGTAGGGGCAGAATGGGCTCAGGGCCCATTGCTGTCGTCTCAGAGCCTCCCCTCGCCAATTCATCAGCCGCGTCATTACCGCGTGACTCGCTATGTCCCTTGATCCACTGTATGGTAACATCATTGTCGATACATACCTGTGACAGGGCTCGATGACATTCGTATATAAGCCCTGAGGTTACAGTGTAGCTTTTGAGGGCTCGTAGAACTGATCGGCTGTCAGAAAGTATGCGGATAGGGTATTCCTTTACCTTTCTGGAGGCGATTGCGTGTGCCGCCATTATGATGCTCATACATTCCGCCTGGAAGACTGTGTTGTGGGCTCCTAATGGTGAAGAGATCTGTATGTTTAGGTCCTCTGAGAATACTCCCGAGCCAGTGCCTGATCTTGTTTTAGATCCATCTGTGAAGATTCTCAGCTCTCGTAAATTAAGACCTTCACCAGGTTGTTCATGCAGTTGTATCTTGTACTTCTTGTCAAACACGAACTGCTTGGGTATCGTGTCAGTCGCCGCCTCTATAAGCGGCTCCTTACCTACTGTCTCAATTAGGATTTCAGTGTGCGGTACTCTTGCCAGCTTCCAGAGATTCAGCCTTTTAAGACGTACTGCTGAGGCTGCTGCCTCTTGTTTTATAAAGATATGCAGCAGCGGCAGGCCAAGAATAGCTTCCAGGGCTGCAGTTCAGGTTGTCCTCATGCATCCCGTGGCCGCCATACAGGCCAACCTCTGGAGTCGTTGTAACTTGGCTTCCACGGTGGATAGTAAGGTCCGGGGCCACCATACCACCGCCCCGTAGCTGATCATTGGTCGAAAGACTTCTTGGTATAGCCATAGGGTGATCTTAGGGTTTAGTCCCCACGTTTTACCCAGCATTCTACTGCATTGCCAGAAGGCGACTGTTGCTTTGTCAATTTTGTTGTTTAGATGACTACTGCAATTTAATTTGCTGTCAAGTAGTACCCCTAAATATTTTACCTCTGTTGACAGCTGGAGTTCTGTCTTGAACAATTTGGGCAGTCGATAGTTGCCCAGATTACGTTTGTTGGTGAACATTACTAGTTCTGTCTTTCGTGGGTTAACTGTCGTTCATTGTTAGTGCACCAGCGTTCCACGATAGCCAGCGCAGAGCGTGTAACATCACATATCGTGCTGGTGCTGTTACCGCTTGTCAGTATCACTATATCGTCAGCATAACCGATTGTGTAATAGTGATGGTTATTCAAAGTGGTGATCAGATCATCTACCACCAAGTTCCATAGTAGTGGCGACAGTACTCCGCCTTGCGGGCATCCTTTGGCCACTAGTGCTTTCTGTGTTCCGCTTGTTTCGAGCCTGATGACCCTTTTGCTTAACATGTTACTTATCCATTGGATCATAACTGCATTTACTCCGTGTCTACTCAGTGCTGCAGTTATGCTGTAGAAATTGGTCTTGTCGAAGGCTCCTTCAATATCTATGAAGGTGCCTAAGCATATAGACTTGTTTGAAATCGCTTCCTCACTTTAGCAGACTACTGCGTGAAGTGCCGATTCTGTAGATTTACCTTGGCTATAGGCATGTTGATGTCTATGCAGGGGGGCGTCCACTAGAGACCCGATCAGGTCGCTATCACATAACCTCTCCAGTGTTTTCAACAAAAAAAGAGGTCAAGCTCATCGGTCTATAAGACTTGGGATCCGAGTAATCGCTCTTACCTGGTTTCGGTATAAAGATCACCTTCACTTCTCTCCAGCCCTTCGGCACGTACCTGTGTGCCAGGCAGGTGGCCAAAATGGAGGTGAGTTTTAGAATGAGCTCTTCACCGCCCCACTTAAGCAGGGCAGGGAATATCCCATCTAGGTCTGGTGATTTGTATGAGTTAAAGCTGCTTATGGCCCACTGAACTTTTTGTGTACTAATCACGTCATATGTCTGGTGTCACTCCTCTTACGAGGGGGTGGTTTCCGCATCCGTCCAGTTGACTAGATGCGTCATCACGCAGTCAGGAAAGTGCGTCTGTACCAGGACACATCCTTCAGTGATCTGGTAAGGGTGTCGTCTGGCTTACGTAGGGTTACCAGGGCGGTTGTGGCCTGATTGGAGAAAATCTTCCTTACCCTATTAGCCTGTGTGCCACTCTCAATATCGGAACAGAATTTACGCCATGAGTACGTTTTTCTGTACCGAAGACGCTTCTTGTACCTGGACTTAGTGGACTTATAATTATCCCAGTCCTGGTCTGTACCTGTGTTCATTGCTTTGTTAAGTTGTCGCCTCATCTTTTTCTTGAGTCTGTCAAGCTCAGGCCCCCACCAGTCAGCTTTCTTACCTCCACTGGGCGGGGGGAAGACAGGGGGCACGCCTGGTGATAGCAATCCAATATACTATGTGTAAGGATGCTTACCTGTTTTTCTATCTTAACAATGCCTCCGAGTTTAGTAGGAACCTCGCTCCGTGCCAAGGCTATGCCCAATTGTTTTGCATATAATGTACGATCAGTTCTGCGGGGGTTCCTCCTCGGGGTTATAGCGAGTGGTTTTACCTCAATGTCAAATCGAATCCATCTATGGTCCGAGCATGATAGATCTCTCGATACATGCCAGTCCAAGATGTGTTTTGAAGCCTCTTCGGTTGCCATAGTTAGGTCAATCATCGTCTTTCTTCGTCTATTTATGAATGTCGGTTCTAAACCTGTATTAAGTATATTAAGGTTTGTTGTAAAAAGGTACTCAATGAGTTTCTTACCTCTTTCGTTGGCTGTCTTCATACCCCAGAGAGGGTGATGTGCATTTGAGTCCGTGGCCACGATGATATCGAGCCCGGCATCGTCGCAGTACTTGATCAGCCTTATTAAATCATAAGGTGGTGGGTCGTCCTCCTCCGGCATGTATACGGATGCGATCACCACCTCTTGCAGGCTGGAGCTTGGCTCCCCATGCACTATAATGGTGCACAGTCTCTAGAACAGAAACTTGTTAAAGGTTGCGCCTGCATGTTCCTAGTAATGTATATGCAAGTTCGGTGGTTATCTGGTCCCGAGTGCACAGCCAAATTACCTCCAATGTTACGGAGTCCACAAACAGTGCCTTTCCTTACCCACGGCTCCTGGATCAGTGGCCGTGTCGTTATCCTCCACCCACTTCCGGACTTGAGCCGTCGCGGTTTCACTGTGGTGGAGGTTGTCTTGGAGAATTTTACATTTCAGAGAGGGGGTACCGCTATTGGGGTCTTCCTCCTCCTCCGATTCTCCCTCCGACTCTTCCTCACCTATGGCCAGCTTCTCCAGACCCTGGGCGCAGTCCCCCCCGGCCTCCGAAGGAACACGGAGAAGTTCCTCCTCGTCCCCCTCGGAAGCAGTGGCAGACCGCGCCGAGGTTATGGACCCGGCCAACACCCCGACCTCTCCAGTGCTTGCCCTGGTCCCCTCGGAAGTGTCCATAGGTAAGGATTCCGCAGGTACCGTCTGGATGACGGTGTCACTAGGTGGCGGGTGTTCCTCGTACCTGCCTCGCGGTCCCTGGAACTTCACACAAACCGAGCCCAGCAAGAAGCCAAGCCGGCGTTCACGCTCCACCAGGACCGCCACGATCGTCTCCGGTACACTCACGACAGTGAATGTGTCCGTTTCCTGCCGCTCTGTTTTGTGGAGTCACACACACACTGGTCAACCTGCGCCCATTGGTTCTGGTACCGAAGTGTCCGCGCTGCCGCGCGGAAATCTTCCCAGACCCCCGGGAACAGTATGCCACAGCGTACTCTTTTAGTTAGCTCGCTCTGGCGTTTCACGGCAACCTTGTCGCCTGTAGACAGGGTCATAGTCGCCGTGCACCGCCTGAGCCATGTCAACGTAGCCTTATCCTCGCACCACAACCGTAGGGCACCGTTAGATAATGACGGCTTTCCCCGGAATAGTGGGCCAGAGGATTGGCTGTGGCTTGGCTGCATGGCTTCCTGCATAAGCATAGCCTGCAGCTGTTGTTGGACCTCTTCACACAGCAGCGGACTGAGATGTACTGAGGTCACTGTGGTAACAGCAACCAACGGGTCCGCCTTCAGAGCATCCACGTATGCCATCTTTTGAGTACCCCCCGTCGGCTCGAGCCTCAGCCTCTTGGTCTCTCCCCGAGGAGAAATAGTTTCATCGGGTCGATTCCTTTTAGCCGCTGGTCGAGCCTCCGGTTTAGCACTCGTTGTAGGCCTGTTTCTAGCCCTTTTCCTTGCACCGCCAGCGCGGCGCGCTACTGGGGTTCCAGCGGCTGCCTTCGCCGGCTCTTGCTTGGACGCACCTGGTTGTTGAGGTGCTGGGGCTATTGTTAGTTCCGATGCAGCTGGTCTCGCCCTGGACTTGCGACGCTGCTTTTTGTTCTTGTGCGTCTTCCATTTGAAGTCGGGCAGTGTCCAACCGGCGTCAAGCCGCCTGGATATAGCGTCCGTTGGGGGTACCGCAGGCGTCTGCTCCGGCTCAATGGATTTCTCCATTGGCGGAGCGACCTCCTTAAGGGCTCCCTCGGTGTTAGGCGACGGCTGGGAACGGTCATGAACCTGCCCCGAGCCCGTCGGTGTCGTCAATGCGCCAGGTGCTCGAGGCGCCGGGATCCCAGCAGCCTTTCTACCTTGCACGGACTGTTTTTACGTGGGGGCACCGCCCTGGTGTTTAGTGTGTCGAGGCACTGTGGAAACAGCACCTTCTTTGTAGTGTTTGCGCCTTTCCGGGCCTTTTTCGCGTCCCTCAAGGCATGTGCGTGTGAGGGAGGCACTATGGAAACAGCACCACCCATTTGTATAGGGAATGTGGAGGTGTCAGGCACAGTGTGAGCCGCACCGTCTCCTCCGCGTGTTTGGGTACCTGTGGGGTTAACCTCGGGCGCCCGTGGGCTTTGGGATCTGGTTTTATCCATACCTTTTTGTTGTTTTTTCTTCATCTCTCGAGCTTGCCACCCTCCATGGAGCCCGCACCTTTGGGGATGTGACTTTGGACACCAGGACTACCCGAGAGATATAGACACGGTTGGTTGGGATTCATGAGCGATATCAGGAGCTGCAGACATATGGCCGGGGGCACCGATCCTAGTTACCTCAGTGGTTCCACTCGCCCTTGCCCCGTCAGCATGGCCGAACCCCATATCCTCCCGGAGGACCCCCCGTGTCTCGCCTGCGGCCCGTACCCTCCTCAACCGTACGGGACGCGTGTCCATTCCCCTGTAGTGGCTAGCTACAGGGGTACCGTTTAGCCAGAAATCCGGACCAAAGAGGGCGTGTTGTCTCCCGGAAGTATCAACCCCGACCCCGTTCGACTCAACCCTCCAGGACTCCATCTTCCTCGCGTACGGCGATCAACTGCGCAGGACCAACGCAGGTGGGGCTGTGTGTGTATTGATTATATAAACTGCATGAATAACGAGGCAATATTTGTGGTTGGTGCCTGCCCTTAGCACATTAAACACTTAGATATATACCTAAAGATATACTATATTTATTATGAAATAAATACCACAATAAACCGTCTTCGCACCCACGAAAACGCGGCTTTCTGTATACATAAAGGAAGAAATAGAAAAGAAGGGACTATATATACAGAGATATAATACTGAAAGATAAACTACATTAGTATAATACATATAAAGACCCTCCCTATTTACCTGGGCTTGGGACTGGCGAGGCTTCGCAGACGGACCGTCTCTGTGGTCTGTACGCAGAGCCCCGGCTAGGTTAAGGTTTGCTTTTTAGATGTCTTTACAACATGTACAAATTGTTTTTAGATACCAGAATCATGGAATAACCCATCCGGAGTGTGGCGTACAGGCGTATTGCATCCATTCAGCTTATACCCAACAAAATTAAAGGACCGTGTACAGGAACACCGTAAACAACACATTTGGGATGTTGGATACAAGCCAGCATTTGCAGAGGCTAACAAACAGCTTCAAGACTTTGAGACTGATATTGGTTAGTTAATTTGATATTTAAATTATACTGAGTTTTACACATTAGATATCTAATCATCATGTTATATATCTGTAACTTAGCTATGTCTGTAAATTTTATTTCTTTTAAATCCTGCTTTGCACAGCGATCTGTTTATCAAATTTAGCTGCTAATATTGCCGATCAGTCTGAGTATGTCATTCAGCTGTGTGGAGGGTCCATTGACCTCTCTCACTACTATATGGTGAATCGGTTTTGAAGGGTTGGAAGACTATTCCTCGTCAGTCTTGCATATATAATACTACCACTGCCTGTAAGGTTTGTTGCTAAAGCATTGACATGTTTTGATAGCTTGTTTTGATAGCTTGTTCTGGTATTTGTGACTTCTTATGGATATTTCTTGCTTTACAGATGTCAGATTTAGATCCTGTAGAATGTATTTATTACTGATACATTTTGGGATATTGAACATGGATCTCATGGTTTTTGTTTGAAATCTTTCCAAGATCTCTGTTACTGTTGGAGGCTATGCCCCACAGCTCAATGCCTTATGTCCAAACCGGTTTTAATATTGTCTTGTAGATTGCGATTTTGCTGCCATTAGATAAGTTAGCCAGTACAAACTTCTTATCTTTGTATCTAGTTGTTTCCGCTTGTTCCAAATGTGTTTTTGCCACGTTAATCTCGTTAGTCCAAATGCATAATCAGATTGCGGTATTTGATCACCGTTTAGTATGACAGGCGCCCGCCTCACCTTTTCTCAGAGTGGATGTGACGTGCACAGATTTACTGTTGTTCACTTTTATCCTCCATGATAAGCCAAGCTTCAATTTCATTAAGGTGTTTTTGAAGGGTTGCGGTAGCGGACGCTGCGTCGGAATTTACTGACATTATAGCTGTATCATCAGCATATGTAGCTATCATTGTAGCATCAGTTTTAGGGATATCAGCTGTGAAGATGAGATATAGCACTGGCCCTAAGATGCTGCCCTGTGGTATGCCTGAGTGGATTTCTTAGTTTCGAAGTTTCCGTGTCTATAAATTAATTTCAAAAAATGCCTGTATTAGGATATTTAGGCATCTTTGATACCAAAACGCACGAAACTTACAGTAATGATATGCTTTTTATATTTCAAACTGTAGATTTTATTTCACTGCTATACCAGTAACCAGAGATGTTAACAAATAAAACTTCTTGCAATTTTATGGTAGAAATTACTAAAAATCGATAATGTTACTGAGACTAATTATGGTAGAGAAATAAATGAATTACTTAATTCAATTATTATTATCATAACATTTAAGTATAATGTATTACTGAAAATTATAAATTAATGTTTATATAACTCAGATGCTCACACTATAGTTAGATGACTGCCGTAAAATAACTATATGTTATTTGACTGAATATTACTTCCGTTTAAAATCGTTACTTCTACGCTAAGAAGCTTTACTTCAAAAAAAAGTAATTATGTATATTTATAATATAATTGACAGTATAAAATAATGCAATTACATAAAATCCTTTCCAGTTTTATTTAATTTGTGTTTAAATGAGAGGAAATTATCACTTTCCAGTATCAAAAAACTCTATCCTTAGTCCAGAAGACAAACTCCAAAAAGAAGAGTTGGAAGCAAGAGTGGAAGTGCTACAAAATGCAGAAAAGAAATATAATGATGTTGGACCTACTTATGACTGTGTGCTTTTTCATGACGGCACTGTATGGAGGTTAGTATATTCAATGATAATTTAAAAAAAATTGTGCATAGTTATGTTAGCAGAACTTTATCGTTTCATAATAAATATTGGATAGATAATAAATTATAAATTTTAGAAAAAAGACACAGAGACAACCATTTGCGCTTGGCTGCAAAACTAATAGTCCTTTGCTTGCATTCCTATTATATATGAGGCACTAGAAGGTTGCGTTTTGGGTGCGATTCTGACCGCGAGAAAAATAATAAAGGGATTAAAAAAAAAACTAACTTATCAAATAAAATAATGTTTACGGAATCTATAGCTTTTATCTGCTATTCTGATGTTAAGAATATATTACAGTAGTCCATCCATTACAATAAATGTTACTTAGGCTTAAATGTGGTTATAAAATTTTTCTGCTTACTCATTAAGTTAGATAAAACACAATGTTCTTTGTTCAGGGCTTGCATCGACACATCAGAGTGTGGAGAACTGGATTCATGTCCATTGCTGGGCGAGTTCAGTGTCACGCGAGAACATTGTCACCTCACGGCTATTGATGAAATGACCATCAGCATTAACGTGCATTCGGAAGGACAGACCCTGGAGGTGGTTGGCATGTGCTGTGAGTATATACCTGATGTTATTTAAACCCAATGTTATACCAATTTCCACTTCCTCACCTCGTTTCCTTAGGCCTCGTCCATGGACACGCGGGTCGTTTTCAGGCGTCGTGTCACGCGGTGCTTTGTGCATTTTTTCCTTGTACGGGCAAGCTAAGAAAACAAAACGCGCTTGATGACGCTTGTACATAAAAGCTCTCATACATTGCCATAATATATGTTTGATTTGACCGCGCTATGCCATGCCATACTCGCCGCGCTGCGTCCCGCGTGTATGTAAACAAGGCCTTAGAGCTAGTACATGCAAGTTATAATAAAAAGAGGTGGTTAGCAATCTCTATTCAAATTAATTTAAAATATTCTCTGGACAAGCTTGGCTGGATATCATGGAGAGTTGTTTTTTGTGTGATGTCCACGCCATCACACCGCAACTCAAAGTATTAAAAAATTTGCGTCGTTAAATAGTATGAATTTTAATTGCAAAATTAAACTTCTATATTTGGAATAATATACGTAAATGCATCCGATAAATAGCGTGGGTCGTAAAGACAAATGTGATGTGGAGATTAGGTATGGCCGTCGGTCACTGCGATGGCCTAGCGATCTAGAGCACTTCCCCGGATTGGAAAGGGGGCAGGTTTGAATCCCGCTTGCAGTAAAATTATCTTTTTCCACATTTTCACAAATAATTTATTCTTTAAACTTATTATTTAACATACAATACAGAGAAGACTGGGGAAAGGCAACTGCTTGTATGGTATTGCACAATACTATATCTTTATATATATAATTCTACTGTACGTGTGTATGTATGTCACTGAACTCCTTCCAAATGGCTTGGATTGGATTTGAATATTTTTTTTTTGTATGCGTTTGGGTGGCACCCTGGATGGTTTAGATACACATTTGTACCCGGTAGATGGCGCCACAATAGGATTTCAGGATATTTTTCTTCAATTTTTTCTAATGTTAAAAAATATATCTATCTAACGAATCCAAATGAAACGCCAATGTTAGGACAGGACAACGTCTGTTGGGTCCACTAGTTTATTTATAATTTTCATTACACAGCTACACATGGAACCCACGTAGCTGCTATAGCTGCTGGGTACTACCCTGATGAACCCGAACGCAATGGTATAGCCCCTGGAGCGAAGATCATCTCCCTGACAATAGGGGACAGTCGATTAGGGTCTATGGAGACTGGTACCGCACTAGTGAGAGCCTGTATCAAAATCATGGAACTGTCAAAAAAGATGAAGATAGATGTTATTAATATGAGTTATGGGGAGCATGCACATTGGTCTAATACTGGGTACGTATTAGTTATGTATATATGTTAAATCATTGGGAATTATATACTGTATTATTACTGCAAATGTGGGCAATTTGCAAAAAAGTATTTGTAAAATAGTTTATACACATTCAAGTTTTAGTTTATCTTATATGGCTCTTAACTTATCGATTATTATATTATTGTGAAGTTGGCTAAGTTTAGCTCTGGATTTAATTTATAGCTCAGCAGCTCCCTAATACAGTCATTTTTTCTCAAATATCTTAATTGTACAGACAGTGCTGTTACAGCTTTTTATTAGTTAGGATGTTAATTTATTTCACTAAGTATTCTTTTTTTGTTGTCGGCAGGCGGGTGGGTGACGTGATCTGCGAGGTCGTGAATCGCTATCGCGTGTCGTGGGTCGTGTCGGCCGGAAATCACGGGCCCGCGCTGGCCACGGTGGGCGCGCCTCCCGACATCGCGCAGCCCATACTCATCGGTAAGTGCAGCCCTCTGCTCGTACAGACCATAACACTAACAATGAGATAATGCGACAGTTTTTGTGCAATCTAAAATGTTGTACAAACAGTTCTTGACTGATTTCTAGCGTAATAATTAAGATTTAAATTCAAGTAAAATAGAAGATTCTTAAATTAAATGTTTGATTTACGAATGAATCTCTAATCATATACCTGTCATGCTCACTATTAGTACGAACATCATCAGCAATGAGATGCTACTAAAAATGTACAGCTAAGATACAGATTGGGATCAATGCCGGAAATCCATTGGCAATGAATTGAACCTAAAGATCTCCCTTAAGTCTGCTGATGATATTGATGCTGCGACCACGGGGTTCACTCAATTCATTCAAAAAGTGTCCTGGACCAGTACTCTAAAATGCTATGCTGTGACTTCTAGGCACAACTACGTGTCAATCGGAATAAGACAAAAGATTATAGAAAAACGAAGATTGCGGCGGGTTTGGCATACAAGTAGACATCCTTCAGATAAAACAGCTCTAAATCAAGCCACAAAGGATTTAAAATTAGCCATTCGGGAGACAGAAAGTGCCATTGAGGCGCATATTGAGTCATTGACAGCCACGAAATCTACGAACTATTCGCTAAGGAAAGTATGTAGGTCTTATCGAATTCCAATTGTACTAAAATCCGCCTACACAACAAAAAATGGGCAAAAACGCCACAGGAAAAAGCTGATGCATTCGCCAAACAACTTGCCTTGGTATTCATACCTAATGATAGCGATATGGAGATTAATGAGTTGGATCATCAAATACTGCAGGAAGACTTCCAATTGGATCTACCCTTGCAATCTACCACAACCTAAGAGATTCAAAGAGTTATAAGGAGTATGGAAGACGAAAAAGCTCTAAGTTTTGACTTGATTGATAAAAAGATACTAAGTGAACTGCTAAAGAGAGGAATAGTTTGCCTTACATATCTATTCAACAGTATAGGTATCACGAGGACTGGACATTTTCCAACAATATGGAAGATCTCACAAATTATCATGATTGTGAAACCTGGAAAATAGCGATTTGATATCAACTCGTAGAGACCAATCAGCTACCAACTGAATCCAAATTTTTTGAAAAAATGCTACTGAGACGTCTTCTCCATGCACTATCTGATAAAGTAATAATATCAGATCACCAGTTTGGTTTCGGACATGAACACTTAATTGTAGAACAGGTGCATAAATAATAATAGTCTGTCAAGTTATCCGAGATACTTTTGAATACAAACAATATTGTTCTGCGGCTTTTCTGGATGTCCAACAAGCATTTGACAAAGTCTGGCACAGAGGGTTACTCTATAAGATTAAGATACTCTTCTTCCACATTCCTTCTATGGAATATTGGAATCCTAACTCACGGACAGGCCTTTTCAAGTCAAAGAGGATAAGTGTACATCGCCAATTCACGAGATATTGGATGGAGTACCGCAGGGGTCAGTGCTTGGACCAGGACTATATACCATTTTTACATCTGTTCTGCTAAAAAGTCATGGGACAACAGAGAGTCAGAGCAGATGATACCGGCCATTCTGGCCTGTAAGGAAAATTCCATTGAAGCCTCAGCACTCTTACAAAGCAGCCTCGAGGAGATTGATGTCTGGTTAAAAAATGGAGAGACATCAAAATCAGTTCATGTGACGTTTACATTAAGAAAAGGACACTGCCCACCAATAAGTTTAGGCTCCAATATGCTTCCGACTAGAAAAACGTTAAAATATCCTGGACCGTCGCCTCACATGGGGTAAACATATACAAAGCAAAAGAGACTAGCTTAATTTCAAATACCGAAGTATGCACTGGCTGCTTGGAAGAAACTCCAACTCCGACAATAAACTACAACTAAATTATACAATCCGATTCTCTAACCCACATGGACCTAAATAAAATTTAAAGAGTACAAAACTACATATTGAAGCAAATCTCAGAATTAGCTTGGTTCATACGAATCTCAGAACTTGACCAATATCTTCAAGCCAACACAGTGAGGAAAGAAATTTCAATAGTTAGTCAAAACAACAAAAGAAGCTACAAAATCACCCAAATAAATTAGCTGTACAGCTGACTCTGCCACAAACTATAAGTTGCCTCAAAAGGCACAAGTTACCAGATTTGGACAACCTAGCTTTATGGTTTAAATTGATACAATATAGAGTAATTCTCAGTGGAGAATTCTCAGTAGAGAACTTCATGGATATAGTCACTTAATCTTAACAATGATAAAAATGTATTACACAACGCATGGTACTTTCACCAATAGCGTCTGAGGCTTACATTATACACGACACTTACATAAAGTAACATTGTGTATCGCTATTCTCCACCCGTGATGTTGCAAGTATAGTGTCTGTTTCCCTCGTAAGGCGTGGGCGCGTACGTGTCGGCGGAGATGATGTCGGCGGCGTACTCCCTGCGTGAGCGCCTGCCGCCCGGCGCCTTCAGCTGGAGCTCGCGCGGGCCTGCGGCCGACGGCGCACCCGGCCTCGCCGTGTGCGCGCCGGGCGGGGCCGTGGCCGCAGTGGCCAGGTACGTACTCCCTGCGTAGCACCTGCCGCCCGGCGCCGTGGCCGCAGTGGCCAGGTACGTACTCCCTGCGTAGCACCTGCCGCCCGGCGCCGTGGCCGCAGTGGCCAGGTACGTACTCCCTGCGTAGCGCCTGCCGCCCGGCGCCGTGGCCGCAGTGGCCAGGTACGTACTCCCTGCGTAGCGCCTGCCGCCCGGCGCCGTGGCCGCAGTGGCCAGGTACACTATCGGAAAAACTAACTACTATCCATCCATCATAGGTAGGATTTTCTACCGCAACAACTGAACCACCGCCTTTTTTAAAAGAAATTAAGGAGCAGTATAGCTGTATCTCTGGTATTTCTGGGTCCATGAGTGGCAGTTTCCACTTAATATAAAGTGAGCCGCTAACCCTTCTGGCACCACAGCCAATAAAATAATATTCATATTCATATTATGTATTTGCATCCATAATCGTATAAGCTTAGATGACAAACATACAGGCTATAATATAGTAAGTACATCATAAATAAAGACATAAATAAAGTCTAAGTCATAAATAGTTAAATAAATAAATAGTCACTTTAAATTATTAGAATTTCAATTATAAAACATTCACATAATATACATATCAACATTAGAATTGTTTGTATTTTTAATAATATTGTGTGTCTCCGAATATACCTAATGTCTATGTCTGCGAGTGAATATATGTACTTTTTAACGTTAATTAAACTATATTGTATTATCATTTAAATATTCATTTATTGAGTAGTATGCCTTTTCATATAAAAATTCTTTTATCGGTCCTATAAATTTTTTATCGTTTTTTTCATTTTTGATGGAATTTGGTAGTTTATTATATATTTTTATAGACATTACATATGTGCTATTAGCATGTAGCGCAGTACGGGAACCAGGCAAGATTAGCTTGTTTTTATGTCTAAGAGAGCGGTTTTTATATTGAACTCCACGAGTAATAAAAAAATTATTTTATTTCCTAACAAATTTGCATATTTCGAAAACATAGATACATGGTAATGTTAGTATTTTATATTTTATAAATAAGGGTTTACAGCTGTCTGTTTGGTCTAAGTTGGCAAGAATACGAATCAATTTCTTTTGTTGAATAAGAAGCGTAGGTGCATCAATACTGTTACCCCACATTATAATACCGTAGCTAAACCACGCATATGCGTAGGCTTAGTAAATGGTAAGGGCTGTTTGTAGATCTGTAGTTTTTTTATTTCACGGAGCGCATAACTAAATCTTGATATTTTTGATCTGATGCTCTGGCCATGTGTTTTCCAGGATAGGTGACTGTCTATAGCAAGACCTAAAAAGGTGAAATCGCTTACTACCTCAATTTCTCTATCGCTTAACTTATATTGTACTTCTAGAGGTGATTTTTGATATAGGTGAAAGGTAATAATTTTAGTGTTTTCATAATTCATTTTCAAGTTATGCATTTCCATCTATTTTAATGTTTTATTTATTATTTGGTCCAACTGACTGTTAATATCATTATTTTTTTGGTATGAGGTGAGTATAGATATATCGTCTGCGAAAAATAGACATGGTTCTTCCATAATCTTAGGTAGATCGTTGATATAAATAATGAACAATAGACACCCTATGACACTGCCCTGGGGAATTGATGCATTTGTTATCTTCCTGTCAGATCTTACTTGTGTTATTAGTCGATGATCATAGTCAAAGTGGTCCATTTCCACATATTGCTCCCTATCTTTTAGGTATGATTCGAACCATTTAAGTGAAGTACCGCGAATCCCTATGCCATATAATTTGTTCAATAAAATTTTAAACTGCAATGTATCATAAGCTTTTGTCATATCTAAGAGTAATCCTATTGCATATTTTTTGTCATTTAGAATGTTACACACTTCTTGCATATATTTATAAACGGCTAGAGTAGTTGAGCGCTGTTTACGAAAACCATTTTGGGACTCGTCAAAAATTTTAAATCTTTCACAAAAAGTGTATACTCTGTCGCACATTGCCTTTTTGTAAATTTTTGAGATCGTCGGTAGTAGAGCAATCGGTCCATAATTACTGGGATCTGTTTTCAAGTTTTTCTTGAGTAATAGCTTTATGACAGCCCTTTTCAAAAGATCGGTAAATATACCATTTTCGAAAGACTGATTAATTAATACACATAAAAAGGCACAGTGAGTTCGTCCGCACATTGTCTAATCAGGGAGGGTGGAGTTCAACTCCATGAGTTATTTTATTTTTTAAGTTTTTTATGATTTTGTGAGTTTCTCGAAAATCTAATGGCCTTAAAAAGAAAGTATTCACCGTGGGGTGTAGTACCGGCAAGCATTAAATTTTCTTCATGTAATAAAAACATGAAGAAAATTTAAAGCTAAGAAGACTGACCGTAAATAGACATTTTTTTTGTACTGTTTATAGAACTGTCCAGAAATGAAATAACCCTTTTACGAACACAACTAAGGTGTTGAATTGTAATGTTATTATTCTATAACCACAAGTCTATAATATTAACCAAATCTTATTCATTTACAGGTTTACACTAAGGAACTGTCAATTGATGAACGGCACTTCCATGGCGGCCCCACATGTAGCTGGCGCTGTAGGTAAGCCATACTAGCAGGCTCTTGAAATGTGGCCACCTGTAGAGATTTTCAGGCTCCTAACTCACTTTTAAAATGGAACTCGAGCGGTAATTCGATAATTGGCCAATTAAATAAAACTAAAGAGTCAATAATATTATCACGTTTAAACACATTTCGTTAGCAAGGTGAAATATATTATAGAGAGAACGAAAAAGTAAGCTATACATTCAAAAGAGCGCCGTATGTGTTTACAACGATATAAAGTGCCAGAATGATGACGCGCATGCGTGCGTTGTAGATCTACGCGTCAGGTGCTGTGTAATTATTATATGCGTCTTCGCGCCAATTCCTCCGCTGGTTGGAATGGAATGGAATCACTACGAAGCTTTTAAAAATAAGCCGACATACTCTCATCCCTATTCTCACTTATATATGCAATTTATGTATGTCCATAGGTATCTTTCCGAGGATTTTGAAGAGGGCTGTAGTCCATCCTATTCACCAGGGAGGGAGACAAAGACAGTGTCAATAATTATAGACCCATTTCTGTCCTACCGGCGTTGTCATAAGTTCTGGAAAAGCTTCTTAATATACGCCTCACAGCTTTTATAGAAAAAAATAAGACTATCAATGAACTAATTGGGTTTCCGCAGAGGAATGTCTTGTGAAGATGCTGTTTGAGCCCTCATTGGCAATGCCGTAAGAACACTTGACCATGGATCTAAATGCCTAGGTATATTTTTAGAACTTTCAAAGGCATTTGACACTGTTTCTGTTCCTATTCTAATTTCTAAGTTGGATAAAATCGGATTTACAGGTTCTGCCCTTGCTATTTTTAAAAGTTACCTTTCTGAGCGCACGCAGTGTGTTAAGATAGGTACCCACATGAGTGACGAGTGCTCACAATGTTTTGGAGTTCCTCAAGGCTCAATTTTAGGACCAACACTGTTTTTAATTTATGTAAATAATTTGTGTAATTTAGCTCTTCCAAATTGTACTATATACACATACGCAGACGACACAGCTCTATTTGTGCATGGTCAAGATTGGAATGAGGCTCGTGAGAAAGCTGAATCGGATATAGATAGGCGTTGTCATTTCTTGGTTGCATGCTAATAAACTAACATTAAATGTCGCGAAAACAAATTATATTACACAGTATATGGGCCATGTCTCTTAAAGAGGACTGAGTGTTTAATACAAAGGATTCAAAATGCCTGTGCACGTTTTTGTTTTAATATTCCCAGGCGGAGTCATGTAACGCCTTATTTAAATGCCAATAATGTACTAAAAATGGCAGCCAGGAGGACAGTACATCTAGCCAGCCTTACATATGGTGTTATATACACAAAGAAACCTGCCTATCTATTTAACAAATTATGCTGGAAACAGGGACATAATAAATACCCCATACGGTTGAAAATGTACCCCTTGACTATTCCTGAGCACCGGACCTCAGCATTCAGGGGAAGCTTTAAATATGCTGCCACGCACTGCTGGAACATACTCTGGCCTCCAGGACGTACACTGAAAACAAAAAATAGTTATACTATTAATCTTAAAAAGTATTTATTGAATTTACAAAATCAGAGTTAATACAATTTTGAAATGAAATGGTGACGGTTACCATTTACCATCAGGTGGACCGTGGATCGTCTGCCAATAAATGCAATAAAAAAAATATCAAGTATATCTTATACATATTTATGATAAAACGATATATATATATATATATATTTATAATTATTTTATATAGGCAATTAATATTTTATAATATAGTTAAATCTATTATTCCATTTTACACATTGATTCTTTATCTTATTTATAATAGTTTTGATGTGATGTGACCTATGAATAAATGATGTGACCTATGAATAAATGATTTATCATTTAAAAATGATTTATCATTTATTCGTGGGTAGCATAAGTACCTATGATGTCTGTTTGCCAAATATGCTTACCTAATTCTTTTGCACTAGTCAGACTAAGGCAGCAGGCTGTTACTCTTCAGTGCGTGGTAGTACCAAACTTTCCTCTGTGTGTCCCTTAGTAAATGTTGTAGTCAGCACACAATCATATCCAGTAATATCCACTTGAATACTTACTCCAACGATTAGTAATACTTTCTGGTTCAGCAATAAGTAAGTCTCTTTTTAAATATTTGGTTATTCAGTTTATTTAATGATGGTTCTACACCCCATTGGTTACCATAGATGGATGTTAGATTATGCATGTGTACACATAACATAACCTATAATTTATTTTGTTCATATATAGTTTAAATTCACTGTACTAGTCCAAAAGGTACATTTGAACATAATCAGTTTGTTATTTTATATATAAATAAGTTCTATTTAATATTAATGCTGTAGGAATCGTCTTTTTTTGCTTTTCATTTTGCACTTTTTGCATTTTTGAATGTCAAACGTCAAGAGAGGACATTGCTGAAAATCAGCGTTGCTATAGTACATATAGGTACGTATAGCAACACCAGCTGAGCAATTCGTCCCATTTCTGCACGTTAAAATTGTACTGAACATATATTAAATACCTAGTACCTATTTCTTTTTTGTTTTTTGTGTGTGGAAATAAATCTTTTCTTTCTTTCTTTCTATTACTTTCTCACTAAATTCTTCCTCGCAACTTACAGTGAAGTGGGTTGAGCACAGATCTAGATCTAAACTTCAAGTCTGCTGGACTGGAATTCCCATTACTAAAGCGCTCTCGTGACGTCACAGTAGGTAACTCAAAAGTGGCATGCTTGGTTTCAATACGATCGAGCATCATATTTAGATCCATATCTGTGGGGAGGCGGCTCGCCTATCGCTATTGACAATCAAAGATGTTAATTTTACAGCTGCTCTCATATCTGGACTGAAGGAAAAAAATCTACCATACACACCGTATTCAATAAAGCGCGCACTTGAAAACTCTGCCACATATTTACCACATGTCGAGCCGTGGGCGCAGGGATCCGGACTTTTGAACATTGAGAAGGTAAGCAGACCCTCAAAGGTGTAGCAAAAAAAAAAAGTTATGGAGTTAGAAATGTAGGTGTATTTTGTAAGGAAATAATACATTAGTAAGGGTTTGGATTAATTTTTAACAATGACGTACATTTTTGACAAATTTTTAGTCGGTAACTGTCTGTGATAGCTTTATTTATTTAGAATTGCCAACATTTGCTTACACTATTACATATATAGAGAAACAACATTATTAAATATCTGGCAAAGTGTAACAAACAATTATATACAAATACAAAATGCTTTGTACGGACAAAACTTAAATTAAGCTAATTAACAAAAGAAAACGTAATAAGAAGTTATTTTGATAAATGGTGCAGCAGTAGCGTGAGCGACTGCTGATCATGAAATTCGATTCCCGGGTCGGGCAATGTTACTGAGCTTTTTCGTAAAAATAAAAATTCTCAGTAGCAGCCCGGCGTTTGGATTTGTGCCCGGTAGACGGCAATAGACTCGCCCCCTATTAAGTTGGACTTAAACATATCTGGCGAACTGTATGCGATACACATCTGCCTACCCCTTCGGGGAATACAGGCGTGATGCTATATGTTTTTGTTTTATCCGGAAAAATTAATTCCTGTAATAGCATTTTTTGAATAGATACCGTTAGTGTGTGCGTGGAGTACTGTAATTATATCCTGAAATCCAGGCGGATAAAGTCGCAGGCGGAAACTAGTGCGACTATAAAGTTGTGTTCTTGTAGGCATTCGATCTTCTCACCACTTACCACGATCAGCCGGAGCGTGACGTCACATTTAGCATACAATGCAATAACAACGACAAGGGGATCCTACTGCGGCCGCAGCTGGGCGACCCGCCCAAAGATGTCAGCGTCAACATTGAACCCGTCTTCCTGACTGACCACGAGGACATGGAAAGTGAGTGTTGTAACAAATGTAAACTAGAAATTTAAAATGTAACAGACAAATTATTTCCTATTAGGGAAATGAAATGCGCCGTGTGGGGCCTTAGGGGGTTAAGAATTGTCCCACTCCACTCATGGAAATCGTAAGAGCCGACTAAGGGAATGCCGGAGCGTGGGCAGCAGTATTCCCTAGAGTATTAACAACATCCACTGCGATCGCCAACCCGTCTGCCAAGCGTAGCGATTACGGCACTATCCCCCTTAAACATGAGCGAAACACACAAAATGATCCCCAGTCATGGCAGCTCCGTTATTGCGTGGCCTAACGGTAGCGGGTCTGGTAACGGCGATAGGCAGGGGGTGCGAAGAATCACCGGTCGTGGCAAGTCTACCACAAACAACGACCTCTGGCTCTGGTAAAGCAAAACGTTCAGATATTTAGGACCGACGAGAGAATCACCGAGCTGGAAAAGGAATTGAGCAAAATCCACTGGGACATTATAGGGTTGTCAGAAGTCCAAAGAGAGGATGAGGGCACGACGACCCTCCAGTTCAGGAACATGCTCTTCTACTGGGAGGGCGACCAGCAGTCCCATTTGGTGTCAGGCTTATCGTTCACAGGTCTCGTAGGCAATGTGGAGAGGATTGAAAGTGCCGATTACAGTAGCGTACCTTATGCTCAGAATAACCAAACGGTATTTGCTGAAGGTCATACAGATTTACGCACCGAGCTCGACAGACTTCGACGACGAGGTGGAGGCCCTATATGTGGACATTTCGAAGGCCATCCACTCGTCTAAAACCTACTTCACGGTGGTTACTTTAACGCGAATCTAGGCAAAAGGACAGACTAGCTGAAAATAGGGCACTATGGATTTGGGCATAGGAACCACAGGAGCCAGGTGCTGGATTCCCTGGAGAACGAAGGCCTCTATATGATGAATTCCTTCTTCAGGAAGGAGCCCCAGCGAAAATGGACCTAGATTAGCCCTGATTGTTCAGTGAAAGATGATATTTGACTTCATCTTGTCGGACAAACGACACATATTCAATGATGTCTCCTCAGTGATCAGCAGGATTAAAACTGGGAGTGCTCACTGACTAGTCAGGAGCATCAGGAATATTAGCACGAATGTCGAGAGGTCACGCTTGATGAAGTCCAAGTTCCAACCAACACCTGCCCAATACCTGAACCCTGAGAGCTTTCAGCTAGAACTACTAAATCGCTTCCAATGTCTAGATGAGTGCGAATTAGCGAGCGGTATGAATGACAGTTTCGTGCAAACTATCCACGCGGTCGGGTCGGCGTACGCCAATTGAATACTACCCGTATTAAAGAGGCGATAGAGTGGAACCAAGGCTCGAAAGTTTTCGCAAGAGATTTGTCTGTCGCCCAAAGCCAGTTGACTAAGCTGAGCACCAACGTTCGCCACTGTAATTTCATCTTGAGATGAGATCCTAAGTGAGGTCCACCAGTTCTATCTACGACTGTGCAGGTCCTGTTGTCGACTTGGTAGATCCCAGATCCAAGTTATCTCTGCACTTTATCGAAGATATCCCGGACGTCAGCCTGTACGAGATCAGCCCCCTTAGAATGAAAACCGAAACGTTAGACGAACCTTCGTTTCGCTTCATTGTGATTGGTCGCCTGAATCACGCGTTGAAATCTCGAGTAATCAGCAATCACGAGTCGGACAATCACGATGATTCGAAACGAAAGTTCGTCTAACGTTTCGTTTTTCATTCTAAGGGAGCAGAATGGCTCTAAAACAACTAAAGAACGGAAAGGCACCGGGAGACGATGGAATCACCCCGGAACTTCTGAGAGCAGGTCGAAAGCCGATGCTAGAAGCTCTGCAGAGGCTATTCAGTTCCGTCGTGCTCGGGGGTGACGTTCCAAAGTCGTGGAACAGAAGTGTTGTGGTGCTGTTCTTCAAGAAAGGTGATAGAACCCTCTTAAAGAATTATAGACCCATCTCGGTCTTGAACCACATCTATACGTTGTTTTCGAGGGTCATTACAAATCGACTCAAGCGCAGGCTTGACGACTTCCAGCCTCCCGAACAAGCCGGTTTCCGAAAAGGCTATATAGACTGTGCTGTAGTCCTTTCAGCGGTGCCAAATTGACTATCTGTACATCGAAGTGCTAAAGTGCTCGTATAGAAACACCACCATGTCAGTCCGCGTTCAGGTCAGGAGTACGAAACCAATCTAACCGCAGAGAGGTGTTAGACAGGGAGACGTTATGCCCCCGAAATTTTTCACCACTGCACTGAAAGATGTCTTCAAGCTCTTGGATTGGACCGGATTCGGCCTCAACATCAATCATTCATCTTCGATATGCTGACGACATCGTAGTCATGGCAGAATCGCTGGAGGACCCTGGCACCATGCTCAAGGATCTCAGCAGGGTTTCCCGACTAGTCGGACTTAAAATGAACACGGACAAGACGAAAGTCATGTCTAATGTCCATGTCATTTCAGCGTGGTGGTCTATCTATAGCCTATTGTGAGAGTAGACCATCATCCAATAGTCGGAAATTAAATATTTCTGATATTAATGTTGTTTATCAGATTGATAAATGTGCATTTTATCTAAGAAATTCGACAGAAAAGGATATTTAAAGGAGGGTGAATGCAGGTAATCAGGGGAATGGGGCACTACACTCCATTATGAGTAGTCGGAAAAGCATGACTGGCCGTGTACAATGTTTAATGCGCGGAAGTGAAAGTTGGGTGTGGCAGAAAAAGAATGAGAATTGAATAAATGTAGTGGAGATGAGACTTAAGAAGCATGTAAATATGGTGTAACTTTGAAAGAAGAAAAAGTGCAGTGAGGGAATGATGCGTTGTAAAAGAAGATATGGTGACAAAGATTGAGAAAGAAATTTTAAAATGATTTGGGCACGTAGTGAGGATGAATAAAAGAAAGATAACAAAAAAATAAACATATGCCAAGCGTAAACGGTGCAGTTGCGAGGGGTAGACCTCGTCGAACGTTCTCTGACCAAAGCAGAGAGGTTCTCGACAAAGGTCAGGTCAGGAGTATCCTTAACCGACCTGGATGTATGAGGAATATAATGGGAGTGAATGGGGAAAAAGAGTTGAGCAAAGATTGCGGCCAGTGAAATCCGTTGTCTCTGCCTACATCTCTGGGGATAAGGTGCGAGTCTTATGTACGTATGTACGTTAAAAGAATGAGCTGTGTTTCACAATAAGAAGAAATCCATTTAAAATATGTAATGGAGCGTCAAGTTAGTCGTGAATGTGTACGGTAGAGGCGCCGTACTCTTTACTTACTCTTCCTGTGTGTGGCAGACAAGGCGGTGCTCCGGCGGCAGATCGCGTTCGGCATGCGGCTGGCGCTGTGCACGTCGGCGGGCTGGGTGTCGGCGCCGCGGCACCTCGACGCCATGAACGCCTCCCGCGCGCTCAGTGTGCGCCTGCGGACCGACGAGCTGCCGCCCGGGCCGCACCACGCCAGGTACGGGACACTTCACTCTCCGTCCTGTCACATGTGACAGAACGCCTCCCGCGCGCTCAGTGTGCGCCTGCGGACCGACGAGCTGCCGCCCGGGCCGCACCACGCCAGGTACGGGACACTTCACTCTCCGTCCTGTCACATGTGACAGAACGCCTCCCGCGCGCTCAGTGTGCGCCTGCGGACCGACGAGCTGCCGCCCGGGCCGCACCACGCCAGGTACGGGACACTTCACTCTCCGTCCTGTCACATGTGACAGAACGCCTCCCGCGCGCTCAGTGTGCGCCTGCGGACCGACGAGCTGCCGCCCGGGCCGCACCACGCCAGGTACGGGACACTTCACTCTCCGTCCTGTCACATGTGACAGAACGCCTCCCGCGCGCTCAGTGTGCGCCTGCGGACCGACGAGCTGCCGCCCGGGCCGCACCACGCCAGGTACGGGACACTTCACTCTCCGTCCTGTCACATGTGACAGAACGCCTCCCGCGCGCTCAGTGTGCGCCTGCGGACCGACGAGCTGCCGCCCGGGCCGCACCACGCCAGGTACGGGACACTTCACTCTCCGTCCTGTCACATGTGACAGAACGCCTCCCGCGCGCTCAGTGTGCGCCTGCGGACCGACGAGCTGCCGCCCGGGCCGCACCACGCCAGGTACGGGACACTTCACTCTCCGTCCTGTCACATGTGACAGAACGCCTCCCGCGCGCTCAGTGTGCGCCTGCGGACCGACGAGCTGCCGCCCGGGCCGCACCACGCCAGGTACGGGACACTTCACTCTCCGTCCTGTCACATGTGACAGAACGCCTCCCGCGCGCTCAGTGTGCGCCTGCGGACCGACGAGCTGCCGCCCGGGCCGCACCACGCCAGGTACGGGACACTTCACTCTCCGTCCTGTCACATGTGACAGAACGCCTCCCGCGCGCTCAGTGTGCGCCTGCGGACCGACGAGCTGCCGCCCGGGCCGCACCACGCCAGGTACGGGACACTTCACTCTCCGTCCTGTCACATGTGACAGAACGCCTCCCGCGCGCTCAGTGTGCGCCTGCGGACCGACGAGCTGCCGCCCGGGCCGCACCACGCCAGGTACGGGACACTTCACTCTCCGTCCTGTCACATGTGACAGAACGCCTCCCGCGCGCTCAGTGTGCGCCTGCGGACCGACGAGCTGCCGCCCGGGCCGCACCACGCCAGGTACGGGACACTTCACTCTCCGTCCTGTCACATGTGACAGAACGCATCCCGCGCGCTCAGTGTGCGCCTGCGGACCGACGAGCTGCCGCCCGGGCCGCACCACGCCAGGTACGGGACACTTCACTGTCCGTCCTGTCACATGTGACAGAACGCCTCCCGCGCGCTCAGTGTGCGCCTGCGGACCGACGAGCTGCCGCCCGGGCCGCACCACGCCAGGTACGGGACACTTCACTGTCCGTCCTGTCACATGTGACAGAACGCCTCCCGCGCGCTCAGTGTGCGCCTGCGGACCGACGAGCTGCCGCCCGGGCCGCACCACGCCAGGTACGGGACACTTCACTGTCCGTCCTGTCACATGTGACAGAACGCCTCCCGCGCGCTCAGTGTGCGCCTGCGGACCGACGAGCTGCCGCCCGGGCCGCACCACGCCAGGTACGGGACACTTCACTGTCCGTCCTGTCACATGTGACAGAACGCCTCCCGCGCGCTCAGTGTGCGCCTGCGGACCGACGAGCTGCCGCCC
Source organism: Leucoma salicis (assembly GCA_948253155.1). Classification (NCBI taxonomy): domain Eukaryota; kingdom Metazoa; phylum Arthropoda; class Insecta; order Lepidoptera; family Erebidae; genus Leucoma; species Leucoma salicis. The sequence goes on from OX411804.1 coordinate 1,726,692, forward strand.
GGGCCGCACCACGCCAGGTACGGGACACTTCACTGTCCGTCCTGTCACATGTGACAGAACGCCTCCCGCGCGCTCAGTGTGCGCCTGCGGACCGACGAGCTGCCGCCCGGGCCGCACCACGCCAGGTACGGGACACTTCACTGTCCGTCCTGTCACATGTGACAGAACGCCTCCCGCGCGCTCAGCGTGCGCCTGCGGACCGACGAGCTGCCGCCCGGGCCGCACCACGCCAGGTACGGGACACTTCACTGTCCGTCCTGTCACATGTGACAGAACGCCTCCCGCGCGCTCAGTGTGCGCCTGCGGCCCGACGAGCTGCCGCCCGGGCCGCACCACGCCAGGTACGGGACACTTCACTCTCCGTCCTGTCACATGTGACAGAACGCCTCCCGCGCGCTCAGTGTGCGCCTGCGGACCGACGAGCTGCCGCCCGGGCCGCACCACGCCAGGTACGGGACACTTCACTGTCCGTCCTGTCACATGTGACAGAACGCCTCCCGCGCGCTCAGTGTGCGCCTGCGGACCGACGAGCTGCCGCCCGGGCCGCACCACGCCAGGTACGGGACACTTCACTGTCCGTCCTGTCACATGTGACAGAACGCCTCCCGCGCGCTCAGTGTGCGCCTGCGGACCGACGAGCTGCCGCCCGGGCCGCACCACGCCAGGTACGGGACACTTCACTGTCCGTCCTGTCACATGTGACAGAACGCCTCCCGCGCGCTCAGCGTGCGCCTGCGGACCGACGAGCTGCCGCCCGGGCCGCACCACGCCAGGTACGGGACACTTCACTGTCCGTACTGTCACATGTGACAGAACGCCCCCCTCTTACAAAAAGCCTCTCCTTAATAAACTTCGAACGCCACCGATTCTGTTGTACCTCGTTATGTGCACATTTATCGCGCTCAAACGGTACTAAGATAGCACAATCGATTTTTGTAAACAATCATGAAGCTCCACGAGGTTTTTGTTGTGTAATAATAGCTGATCCTATATCGACTCCTTTCTTAAGCATAGTCATAGACTTTTATCAGCTGTCATCTTCGTATTGATAGTCTATGAATGACACGTCACTGCTTACCGTTAGGTGAGACAAAGATTGTTTGTTACCATAAGAAATATATATTCTATCTCATTCTCTTATAGGTATTCTCTATGATAATATATTATGTTGTTTCCTTATTTATTTTTGTGTCACCTTTTTGTTCCAAGGATTTCAACTTACAACAGTGCTATCTCATTATCGCAAGTGAAAATTTATAGATGTAATCAAATATTTCTCTTTTTAGTCTCTCTTTCGTTTCATAAACTTTCATAACTGCCTCGGTGGTGTAGCGGTAGTGTATGCGACCGCTCTGCTCTGAATCATGAGGTCTCAGGTTCGATCCCCGGGTCGGGCAATGTTATTGAGCTTTTTCCTAAAAAGAAAAATTCTCAGTAACAGCCCGGAGTTTGGAAATGTGCCCGGTAGACGTCAATAGACTCGCCCCCTATTACGCGAGACTCAAACATAGCTGGCGAGTCGTGGGTGTGTAATGCACCTCTGCCCACCCCTTCGGGGAATACAGGCGTAAAGCTGTTTTTTTTTTGTTTTTCTTTGAGTTGCAAGTCGCGACGATGCTAAAGTTTAATTAAAAAATTTTTCATTTCTTTTTGTTTATTTTCAGTATAAACGCGTACGACGTGTCGTGCGTAGAAAAGGGTCCTGTGTTCCGGATACCCATCACGGTGCTGCAGCCCCAACCGTTATTGTCGGAACAGTCAGCTGTTGTTTGCAAGGAAGTCGTTTTTAAACCGGCCACAATAGTACGACACTTTCTTGTAGGTATGTTTTCGACCGCATTTCTTTTTCATATAAATAAAAAAAAATTAAGTACGCGTTATCATTACGCGTGGTTGATGAAAAACTTCTTTAAATTTTATGGTAGAATTTCGCACTTTGAACTCTTATACTATCGGTAGAATCATATTACCAATCATTTTAGTAGTTTTTTTATCAACACATTATACAATATCACTTCATAAAACCAATTTTTTTGCACTAATAAATTCTAGCGGCCGCCATCTTTCTTTCTTTATTTTTGTAATATATGGCAAACGGTGCCGTGTCGGTGACGACAATTCTGCCAATGAAAAATATAAAGCGAGCCGCGTACCGCCGGTCGATGCTTTGAACTACAAACTAGTCACGCAACTAACTTGAGCTTAGAACAAGAACTGACCCCACAGCTGTGTGAATTACATACGGTCGAGTAGTCAAAAATGGAACTTATTAAAAAGAAATGCTTTATAAATCACATAATATCATTCTACACACATTTGTCAAATTTTTCAAAAGATTTTATATTAATTTATATATAAATCAATTTATATTAATTTATATATAAATCAATTAATTTACCGCTGTTGCTTCCACAATATTTTTAATGTTTTTACTGCCTGAATGCGCTCGAATACTGACTGCTACTACAAAATGGTGTTATCATATTGACAATCGACTAAGTAAATCGATAATGTTACTACGTATACGTCGTATACCGATTACCGATAGATAAATTATTTTACTGAATGTCACTTCACCATTAGCATTTAAAACCGTTATTTCCGTCCGAAAAAAAATCATGGGCGTTAGGCAGAATCTCATTATGTCACATGTCGATCGTATCGTGATCACTGATTGGTTGAGTAACCGACGCGTGATGTCGCAATAATCCGTTGGCCAATCACAGTGATCACATCTAAAGATGTTTTACTTCAATAAAATTCAAATATATAATAATATAATATTCACGGATGTTTCACACAAAGACCTCTAGTCCCAAACTAAGCTTAACGCTTGTGCTATGGGTACCAGATTACGGATATAATAATTTTTTTTCTTTTGTAAATACATACATATAATATATAGAAAATACCCACAAATATCTGTGTTCATCACACAAATAATTGTCCTGGATGGGAGTCGAACCCACGACCTAGTGCACGGAAGTCGGTTACACAATTGACTACGCCACGAGGCCCGTTTGATGAAATGTATGTTTGGTAATGTCTAAATAAGAACTTGTTATTAAATGCATATGAAAGTCTATACGTTAACTAAAGGCAGTGCAAAGACAGTGGTATTGAGTTCGATCGCCAGTCCAAAGCACGCCTGACATTGCGAGGTTTTTAGAGAATATGTACGACATTACAAATTATCACTGCTCGGTGTAAAAAAATATCGTAGTAGTACTTAGTGTGGTCGACTACAGCCTAAATTTCTTTCATTCTGAGCTCTTTCTAATTCTCGGTCTCCGAGATCGAAAGTTCGTCTAACGTTTCGTGTTTCATTCTAAGGGGTATATTTCTGTTCAGATGGTTGCTGTCTTGTATTAATTTTGCTGCACTGTGGTGGACATATGGTCTCTTAATTTTATTTCCTTGTCTTCTTTAACAAGATTCAAGGAGGAGGCCAAGAGAAATGTGATGTTCTTATTTTGTTAAATAATATTTTTTAAATTTGTGTACAGTACCACCGGAGGCTACGTGGGGTACCCTCAAACTCACAACAGAAGACAAGGAGAAGACAGGCAGGTTCCTGATACACACAATGCAGCTGCTGCCTCGGCAGAGCTGTAGGAGTCATGAGACACAGAAGCTTATCACCTTGTGTTCTGAAGCGCCCACCATTCTGCCTTTCCAACTTGTTGTGAGTTTTTACCAAATCGGTTATGTATTGAAGGAAGGTGGAGTCAGGAGTCTCTAAAACCGACGAGTGTGTATAAAGAGAATTATGAATATTGAGGAAGCGAGAGATGCATGTAAGAATAGAGCCTTTTGGCACTCTGTTCTCTTAGCCTATCCCACAAGGGCGGGCCACTGAAGTAATCCAACACAGTACCAGTGGTCCGTTAACACAGACGGAGAGACGGCACACGGTAGGTTTCTTTAGTGGGCCCCACACTACCCTGTTTGTTGCCCCGAACGACGGGGTGTGCGTTTAGGTACATTATTTCCCGCCTAAATAAAAAAAAAAGTTGGATTGTGATGTGATCTTCAGACTGTAATGTCTGTCCTGTGTCACTACACAGGAGATATTATAGTGCACTCTATGTTGCCTCATGCCTCGACCATACAGAGATCAGTCCCGGAATCAACAACTTTACGTGCTTTCTGAAGTACGGGGCTGAAATACCACCAACTTTCTAACTCCGAGCTGCTATTCAGAATTTCTCGATGAAAATACCCAATACATTTAGTGTTGGCCAACTCGGGAATTGAACTCGTTGTTACGTACACTACCATTAGACCACCAAGGTAGTAAGGTAAATTCGATAGTCATTTTGATCTGTATTTTAACACTTGACATGCTCAGCTACTTTAGAGATCAAACTATTTGTGAAAATGGAAAAAGAGAAGCTTAGTACGAGTGGGATTCGAATCTGCGTCCCTTCCAATCCGGGGAAGTGCTCTAGACCGCTAAGCCATCGTACTGACCGACGGACATTCCCAATCTCCACATCACATTTGTCTTTACGGGCTTCACATTCACAAATAATTTGTTTTTTTAAATATTAGGAAGCTTTACTATTACTATTTTTTATTGTTTATATTGCAGGGTGGGGTTATGGTAGAGGTAGCAATAGCCAAGTATTGGGCCAACATCGGCGATCTAACAGTGAACTACAGCATAGACTTCCACGGGCTGAAGCCGGACTTCGGCTCGCGGCTCGTGCTCAACGCGGGCGACGCCGTGCGGGGAGTTCTGCTGAGGTCGCTGAGGCTGCAGGACGTACAGCCCACTGCGCAGCTCAAGTACTGCGAGCCTGTCATCAGGTAATGGTGTATATTAGAAATTGAATTGTGAACTAATTACATTTTAAATATGTTTTTGAAGAGCTATGGTTTAAGCCTTTTAGCTATGCAATTGACTGGTTAATGTACAAATGTTACAGGCCGGCGGAGTCAAAGTTGACTCCCCTCACTTCCCGTGACGTCATTCCACCGAGCCGACAGATATACCAACTCATAAACACATACAACTTCCACATCGCTAAAGCCACAGAGGTAAACACTAATGTATACTCTCAAGTATAGTTATTTATCTATGGGGTACTCATTTGTAATATTTTGTCGTCACTATCCATACTATGCCACTTCCGACACGCGTCGCTCCTCTGATTGAGAGAATAGGCTATGGTTTGCTGGCCCTCTGTTTTGACTTTACAAGCGATCAAAAATATCTATCAAATATTTTTATTGCGCACTTTGTGAGGTAACACTCATACATTCGCATGACTTAGCCTTTTCCCACCTTTTACTGTAAAATTTATTGTAGGTTATTTAAAAAATAACTACATCCATAGATAATGAATCCATACATTAGAAAATATGCGCACCATACCTTTTTATTTTTGATAAAAAACAAGCATACGACCCACCTGGTGGTAAGCGGTTACCGAAGCCTTACTCACTCGTCAAGGGTGAGGAGGAGACGAAGGATAATGAGGAGAGGATGGAATGGTACTAAGGAGAGGATAAAAAGGGTAATAAGGACAGCCTAGGCAGCGGGTTCGGGCCTCCGGCGCTCTCACTCACCATACAAAATACGACGGCAGGAGAATCTACTGTTGTTTCACGGCGAGAGAGGGTGGTACTTCGAGCAGGCCCATTCATCCTAGGATAAGCAAGGCTACCACTGAAGAATAACTACCCCTAATGGGTTTGCTCGTAGTTATGTTCATAGGAGTATCGTCAAAATAAATAAAGGAGATTACCAAATGCCCATACATTTTCGGCCTGCAAAGAACATAAAATAATATGTTTTTTGAAGATAAATGACTACCCTATTGCCCTGTGTATTTCTTTTCACACTAAAACTTGGATGATGAGATAAAAGACGTCTAAGATGCATATAATTTTGAAATTGAAATACCTCAAAATCGAATATTTGATCAAAAATAACACCATAATTATAAATAAATAAAATAATATCTACACATATAAACAAATACTGAGGCTTAAAATCACTAAATATATAACTTACACTCATAAAATCACAATACAATATTCACAATACACAATAACAACAGTAGATGAGTAGAATGACATGACAGATGTAAAATGTTTTGCCAATATTTTGAATCATAATTGCTACTCTTGATTAGAAATAATATCAGTTTTCACCACTAATTATAAAAAATATTTTCTTAAATGGTCATATTACTCTTCTCACGAAATTATTTAAGAAATAACTACGTAATATTGTTTTGTAATATAATAGTACCAAAGTTTTTAATGTTGTCAATTCAGCGTAGTGGCAATATTCTATTTCGATTGTCAACAGATAACAATAATTCACCAATAACCATTACGATAAAGTACAAATTCAAAATAATAGATTTTTAAACTATAATCTTTTTCTGAAGTTCTGTCAAGAAAAGGAAACCACTGACGGAATTTATAAATTATTAGTTTAATTTTAAATATTGAAAACATTATGGCCGCCACAGGCCCTAAATGGTACATGTCCTTTAAGATATTTATGCCCGTTTTCACCAACGATCCCTAAACTATCCCATAAGTAGGAATCCCTTAGTCTAAGGCATCCCTTAAATACATCTTTTAACTAAATCCATTCTCACCAAGCTAAGAGACACTTAACTAGGGGCTGCTTAGTAAGGTGACAGATTTTTCATGTCATGGGAGTTCCAAAAACCGAACTTTTGCGGAAAACATCTTTAAACTCTTATTTTCACAGTATTTCTGAACATAATGAAGTAATATATATTTTCAACATGATATAATCAACAATTAGTGTTATAAAATATGGTTTTAACATCAAATAGCTACAAATTTACAATTATGACTAGGCTGTATGACGACATATCTTTGTCTTAGAAAAAGTGTGCCTCTAACTGACAGTGACAGAGGTGACATTGGTTTATTGAGATTCAGGTTATATTTGTACTAATTGTAATTAATTAAAACAAATTCATTATTTTCGGGCTTTCGGCGGCGCGTTTTTTTCAATCTGCATACTATATAAAAGTACTCTGTGATACAGTCAGTATAAGCTGTTGTCATGTTGTTGTTTATTTGCAGTTTTAATATAAAATAATGACCGAGAAGAGAAAGTGTTCTTACCTGTCATCAGGGTATTCTAAAATGTGCTCAACTTTTTTGTAATATAGATAACACACTTTCCTTGGATAACCTATACCTTGTAAAAAGTCTTTATCGCCATATCTTATGAAAAAATTTGGTCTTTCACGAAAAATACGTGGCCAAGATAATAATCTCCATCCAATCAGCCTTTTAACGTCCACTGCTGGACATAGGCCTCCCCGAGAATGGGGGATAGTGCCCTAATCGCCACGCTTGGCAGGCGGGTTGGCGATCGCAGTGGATGTTGTTAATACTCGAAGGAGTGCTGCTGCTCACTCCCCCGGAATTCCCTCAGTCGGCTCTTACGACTCCCATGGGTGGTGAGGGGTGGGACAATTCTAAAGCCGGCCCCACACGGCAAACAAAAAAACGGATAATAATCTAGGGTTTTCTAATAACTCTACACAGTCTCAATCGCTTCAAGACTATCCAAAAACTCACTTAATAGATCTTCCATTTTAACGAAATAATCAAGAACACGAGATTTACATCAAACCACTTAGTTAGGGAAAGGTTAGGGGCTCAATATTCGGGCCCCTAAATATAAGTGGGCCCTTTAGACTTTAGGTGTCATCTAAATGTTGGTGAAAATAAAACTAGCGCTAAGTGTTACCTAAATTGCCTTAGGGGTTACTTAAAATTTAAGGATCGTTGGTGAAAACGGGCATTAAACCATTAATTCTTCACAGGTGTCACCAATGATCTCGTTACTATGTGACATGCTGTACGAATCAGAGTTTGAATCCCAGATGTGGATGTTGTACAACAGCTGCAAGCAGCTCATGGCAGTCGGTGATGCTTATCCGTCCAAGGTGAGATGGTAAATACTAATTGATACTGTCCATATAATGATAGACTAAAGGTCCATTTTCTCATCGCGGCTAAAACGTCATCGATGACGTCATTAATTTCGCTCACGCCACGCTCGCAATGATGTCAAAGTGAGCATTTAGAAAACTACAACCTGTTCCACTTGGGTTTCCTACTGAAACACTGAGCTAGTGGAACAGCAAAACGCAAGCGCCAAGTCGCTCGCACTGATCGTTTACCGGTATGATGGTAATATATTACATAGTACATCACATGAACATTAAAAATAGATCTGTTATAGTAATTAAAAAAAAATCTATTTCAGTATTCAGTAAAACTAGAGAAGGGTGACTACACCCTGCGGCTGAACATTCGACATGAGAACAAGTCCCTCCTGGAGAAGTTGCAAGACCTGCCTGCCACTATACAGCAGAGGTTGCAGCAGCCTATCACTGTGGACCTATACCCCACGCAGTCGCAGGTGAGCGATATTAAATAATGTTGAATTCGTGGGACGAGAAATAAATCTTACACAGCAGGTACAGAACAATGTCTTAACGTCAAAGGTTTTTGAAGAAAAATAACTTAACTGTTCAGGCGTCTCCGAACCCAAAACTTTTATTGTGTAAGCACACATATCACGGAAAAACTACTGAACTGATTTTGACATTTTTTGCCTGATAGCTCTGGATTGAAAATGAAATGAAAATGAAAAATGTTTTATTGACATTAAACAAAGTATTTAAATTATACTGAATTCCCTGGCGTCTGAACTAGCTGAAGCTGTATTTCAGACGACAGTGACTTCTCCCTAGAGCATGTTCACATTTGGTCAAATAAAAACATGTAAAATTAAAGTAAAATTAAAAAGAAGAAAAGATAATAACAATAATAAAAAACAATTGTGTGTGTATATGTGTGTGTGTGTGGTGTGTGTGATTGTGTATGTGTGTGCGTGCGCGAATTAAACTTAGACTTAAAAATTGGTACACATTTATCTTACGACTATATGGAGAATCAGAGATTAAGGAAGTTCCCGTGCCCCATCCGATATATAACTGGTGTATAACTGTATATCGCGCATGTGATATGAAAGAATTAAGGGCTGTCTTACGCTACAACCAAAACACACCGTTGTACTTCTTGGTTGGTAGCACTGGTACCGACCCGCTCCCGTAAAGTGAGTACTCCAACTTAGTACTCAACCCTACCACCAGTAATGTAATGGGTGATAATTGATTACTTCACTTAGTCGCTTCGTACCACACCCGCAGGAAAGAATGGGTACAAGCCACTTCCACCATTAAGATTATTTATGCTGTATAAATATAATCGGTATTATTTTTTTCAGGCTTTAACGGGTTGTAAGAAATTTAACACTGGCTCATTGTCAAGTGGAGAACTATTACCTCTATACTTTGCAGCTGTGCCTTCAGACAAGTGAGTATTTTCTTACTTTTATCTGGTGTAAGAAATATAAGATTAGATGCATTTTTTTATACTACGTGAATAGCGAACAAACATACGGCCCACCTGATGGTAAGCGGTTACCGTAGCATATAGACGCTAGCAACACCAGAGGCATCACTCATGCGTCGCCATCTCCAAGGAAAGGGATAAATCTGGTGGATAGGGTGGATAATAAGGAGAGGATAGGTAGGATAATAAGGAGAGGATAGGTAGGATAATAAGGAGAGGATAGGGAAGGGTCTGGGCTTCCGGCACTCTCACTCACCATACTAAACACAACGGTAAGATTAATTACCGTTGTTACACGATGCTTTTTGTGAGAGAGTGGTACTTCACCGATCGAGCCGGAAAGATTTTTAGGCATTGACGATATAGCTAAACGGGCCTCGTGGCGTAGTCGGTAGTGTAACCGACTTCCGTGCACGAGGTCGTGGGTTCGATTACCACCCAGGACAATTATTTGTGATGAACACAGATATTTGTACTACGCGTCTGGGTGTTCTATCTATTATATGTATGTATTTACAAAAAAAAAAGTGATACAATTATGTATTATATCCGTAATCTGGTACTCATAGCACAAGCGTTAAACTTAGTTTGGGGCGTTGTGTGTAATGTCCGTGAATATTTATTTATTAGCTCTTGGATGTAAACGCTTGTACTTGTCTACTAAAGTTTTAAATACCTCGTAGCGTACATAATCAGTGACCGACTGTTCCCATTATCAGTCAACTACGAAGCATCTTCGCGTATTACACGTTGGTTACCACTTACTATAAAGTGAGCCGCCACTTGTAAATGAAGTACCAGTTATTGAAAATGTTATTTGTTTGCAGAATAAGCCGGACCAATATAGCAATAGGGCAGTCTTTAACGGGCTCTGTGGTATTCGCTAAGGACGAGTTTGGTCGCAAAGTGGACTCGTACCCTCTGCAGTACGTGGTGTGTGAAGCACCAAGACGGGCCCCCGCCCCCCGCGACCGCGATAAGGGACGCGCTCCTCACGATGATTATATGGACGCCTTGAAAGATTTTACCACCAACTGGCTTGGAAAACTAGGTAATGACTATTAATCGTTATATCTTATTAGCTTTACATGCTTTATCTCTGTAGGGGTAACCAGAAGTGTATAACAAATCTGCTGTTACGGCTCTGAATGTTTTCTCGCGTGATAGATATCGTGCTCAATACTATTTACTGGGCTCAGATCCAAATTCCGTGCAAAACCCTATAATAGGAAATACCCTGATCGTGGGGACTTCACAAACATACATTTGACGGACACAAAATACACCCAAATTCGGAACAACCGTTTATGGATTACAAAAAGTATTGTCCTGTGTGGGAATCGAAGCTACAACGGCACGGTAAGTCGGTATTTAGACCGCTACGTTACAACCAATATACAATTTGTGGTACTGGCTATTAACATCGTTCGGTGAGAGAGAGCGCCGGAGATCCTAGCTTCTTCGTCATCCACTCTATTTTCTATTACTGCTTAGTATCATACGGACATTGTACTGTTTGCAAACCTTTGTAGTATAAAATATAGTTATATAAGCTATAAACAATGTTTAACAGGTACATTAAACGAAGATAACCAAAGTCGATCGTCGATAAATTTACACAAGAGGAACGAATTGACTATAGAACACAAAATAAGTAATTTAATTACGATTTATTATCTTTATAAATAAAAGACATTGAAGTGTCTGTTACGATTAATCTATGAAATGGCTGATATTAACAGGCCTTTCGATGTTAATTGGAGTAGCTTAGTATATATTTATTTTAGAAAATTAATTAGCCTTTAGTAATAACGCGCGTTGTGGCGTCGGTAGCATTTAGTATGAAGCAAAAAATATTTTAATATACCCCCTTCCTTCTTTCCACCTTTTATACATTTTTTTTGGCTGGTGAATTGCAACGGATACCGTTAGCGTTCCTAGCGCTTAGGCTGCGATAACGGCATACCATCAGGAAGGCCCTAGGCTTGTTACGAGGGCCGTAATATAATATGTAATGTTACAGAGAGTTGATTCAAGTTCCTGTCTTCCATACTATCGGACAACCGGACGACCAACCCATCTCTTTCCATGCTTTGTAGAATATCCTGTCAGTTGCTATGTATTTTACAATTACATCATTATTCTTAGAAAATTTGGGAGGATCTCTTTTTCACGATATGCTTCATCAAAACTATTCCGAATAACCGACATACAAGAATTTTTACTTAGTACCAAACTCTGCCAGTGATGTACGTGATCGAGGTTAAGGACCTATTTTATTACAAGGCAATCTGGTCTCCTGTGTTTACAGAAGGCGATAAGCTAGAGCAGGTTTACGAAGAGCTTCAGGATAAGTTCCCCGGGTATCTTGGAGCGCATGTCGCATATCTGCAAGCGTTGGACTCGCCCACTGACCCTAAGAAGTAACTATACACTGTGATATCTATCAGCTTCTTACTGGCATTTTTTAACTGCCTCGGTTTTGTAGCGGTAGTGTATGCGACTACAGGCCACGAGGTCTCCTGTTCAAATCCATTTTTATACTCCCTAGCCTTACATCCCAATATTTTGTCGGGGCCGACTTTCGATCTGTTCAGTTTTAGCTAATCTACTAGTATTTAAGGAGTGGCTGCTTAACGTGCCTTCTGAAGCACGGAGGAGTTCAGGTGTCCCCAAATAGGTGGTTGGTCACCCATCTGACTGCCAGTCATGCGAAAATTGCTTAACCTTGCTGATCGTTGGAACTGCAAGTGCACAAGTAGGCTACAACCCTTTTTTATGCTGATATATGTCAGAACATTTTACAATGTATCAATTAGCGAAAAAACGAACTTCCGTAAAAGAAAATAATTATGGAAATAAGTGTGGCGGCGGATTTACAAGCATAGAATTATGGGCATAAACGAACGAACACTCGACACCCTGTTAAAGGTTAGTACCTTATTCTTAACCACTTAGCTAGATCAGAATGTATGAATATCAATCACTCTATGGGATAACCAACAAACCAGGCCAGCAAACAACCATGGCCAATACGCATTGGACCAGCGTGGTGGACTATAGCCTAATCCCTAACACCATAATAGGAGATACGTGCCCAATAGTGGGACAGAAAAGGGGCTGAAAAAAAATGGGATAGCATTCTGCAAGTTTTGGACACGATACTATGAATACTAAATAATATTACAATAATGTTCCAGACTGCCGCATGTCAATGAAGAGCCTGATGTGACGACGGCGTGGTGTGAACAACTCGTCACTATATCTGAAAAGGTAAGAGTTAAATAATTTTTCATTACTCATACTCGGAAAGTAGGCTTGAAGTTGCCTGAGGAGCGGGTTGAAAGTAATACTTTTCAGCCCTAGGGAGAATTTTTTTCAACTGACAGCTGTCAAATTATAAAAAAAAAACTAGTTCTATTTTCAGATTTCGATTGAACCTTATTCTAACTTACTACAGCCACTCAATCACAGCGAGATGTTTAATTCAAATAACAAAGTTAAGTATTAAATAAAGACTTTTTGTTTTAACGACCACCTATTATAATTTACTTACTTACTTTCAAATATTTCTTTAAAATAATATAGATTTGGGTAAAATATTTTACCATTTGTGCAATGTTGAAAATGAAAAATAATGGCTGCTATGCTGGCCGGCCACAAAAAAAAAAATTGGCGAGGAAGCGGCAATCCGATCTTCATATAATAATTTTCTCAGCAGTTGATATAAATTTAAATTCACTAATTTTTACATGTTTTTATTTTTACTTTCCTTGTATTCGTAATGAAAAGCAGTGTTTACCTCGGGTTAAAGACTTATTTAGTCCCGAGACGCGCCTATTATAGTTCGAGGGTTACTTTCACCCCTAGGGTAACAATGTACTATTTTTATACTATTGTACTGGTTCAATGATTTTGGATACTGGTTCCATGAAACGTGGTGTTTATGTGAATATTTTTATCAGGTGATAAAAACCATCGATCAGGAGAAGCTGCTGGCGTACCTCGGAATTAAGAACGACACCAGGAGCGATGCTGCCAAAATTAAACAGTATGTCAATGAGCTAATTGTAGTTTGTAAATATATTTTTTTGTTAAGGCCGGATAAAATGTTCCTAACCGCACACCCCGTCGTTCGGGGCAACGGACAGGGTAGTGTGGGGCCTTCACCCACTAAAGAAACCCGACATGTGGCGTCTCTCCGCCTTTATTGGCGGGCCACTGGCACTATGATACATTCCTTCGGCGGTCGCTAAGTCATACCTTAGTGCAGTTTTAGATAAGTCCCCTATTCTTTACCATGTGGAGAGCAAAATGGGTTAAGTTAACACCACAGCAACATAAGGATAACCTACATAAAGCTTGAAATAGTTTATTATCTGATCGAGAAGTAAATTGCAGTTTATGGAGATACACACACGGCTTGCATTATGGCCATCTGTACTATTATAAACCTATAGAGGAACTTTGTGTGGACATTTAAGGTAAAGAAAAAATACTGCATTAGGTGTCCCTGAACACAAAACTTTATTTTTAAATATTTTATATTGTATGCTGAACGGATTTTGATGCATCTTTTTTCGGATAATAAATCTTGATTAGACTTAAAAAGTGGTACGTTTTATCCTAGCTAAAATTAAAAATAAATTAATAGTATTATATTTACAGGGAACAGGAGAAGCAACGTGGTTATTTAATAGAAGCCCTGTGTCGCAAGGGCACAGCTCTTTGTCGACTGCGGGCGCTGGCACAGAGCAACTCGGCCAAGGAGAAGATCACTGAGACGCTCGTTAGCAACGTGAATGATGTACTCAAGTTTACTGATCTCACTGACACTAAGGTACAATTAGCTTTTTTTTTTAATTTATTGCTACATTGTTTAAAAAGTAAAAACTTTTTTAAAATGACACTCAATTAAACTAAAACGCAAACATATAAAAACAATCTGTAAGAGTTTGCTAGCGTGAGAATGATATAGAATCTAGGTATACACCACTGAAGCAATGTAACATAGTGCCAGTGGCCCGCCAATAAAGACGGAGAGACGGCACATGGCGGGTTTATTTAGTGGGTGAGGGCCCCACACTACCCTGTTCATTGCCCCAAATGGTGAGGTGAACAAGGTGTGCAGTGATTCCTATTAGCTTCGTCCTCTTGAAGGCTTTACTTAATATAGATAACCGGATTGGCTTCACTTACATAGAACTGATTGTTACGTAGCATATAAATGACATAATTATATCAAAATTGGTTCAGCTGTAAACGCAGTCAATATCCACTGATTTAAATGATTGCAGGCTATTCATTATGGCGTGTGGCACTGTTTCACTCTGAAGCAATGGGGGCGAGCTATCAAGTTACTCAACAAGATCCAAGAGGAACGACCGTCCAAAGAAGTGGAAGAGCGGCTCATAGAAGCGTACGGAGCTCTGGGCTGGCAGTTCTACGCTGGAGTGGCACTAAGGGCGCTCCCTGCGCGATACCCGACCTCGTATAGACCCTTCTGAGTATGCCTGAGTTAACTATAGCCCGCTACTGCCTAGTACGGTACTTGTCTTACCATTTATCATTTAATATAAGCAATGAAATTTCACTAAGCATACATAATGTAATTGTTTTAAATCAAGAGATCGAGTAAAAGGCTTTTAAGGAAGCAACACTTACTTTTTATGAACTGAAAATTTACTTAATTAACTGAAAACATAAATTAAAGTATTCTTATTTTTTTTTCTATCTACACATTGTACCATTTGCATGGGGCCTTGCTTTAAGTTTTTTGAACTTCATTACCCTAGTTGCCTCTACCGCTCCTTTTGTCTTGAAGATATTGTCATTATGTATTCTTAGTACCAACTATATACGATTTTTTTATGTTTTAAATATAAGTTTTTTTTATATAAATGGACAATTCTTATTTAGTAATCTCATGAAATACTTTCAATAACATGCCTCTTATTTTGAACTATAGAAATTATAAATCTTATTGATCATAGTAATGTTTGATTATTGTCTTGCACGCTCATATGGCTGGACAGGTTTTAATGCAATTTGCCAGGGAGATAGATTATATTGTAGGATAAGGTTTACAATATTAGAGATAAACCCCAAATAGTTATAATAGGGATATAAGTTTGCAAAGAGATATATTTGTTTGACGTGTATGCTCGTAATTATTTGCATAGATAGTTAAAGACTATTAAAACAAGATGGTATGGTTGTTGATCAGCCATTGAGCACCTCATTGTTCTTCAGAAGGCGAAAATAGCTGATTTTATCCCAGGCTCTTTACATTCTAAATATCATTTTCAAATTAAGTAACAAGTTTCTTGCCGGAACTTATTTTTAAAAGCTTTGTATATGACAACTACGCGCGATTAGTATCGGTACTTTTTGCTGAGGTATTGGTGCAGAAGTAGTTGCCTCAATCATGAGCGGTTATTCAATTAACTTGACAATAAGAATATATCATTTTAAAGTACAAATTATTTGTGAATAAGGAAAAATAGATTTTTAGTACGATCGGGAAACGAACCCGCGTCTTTTCCAATCCGGGGAAGTGCTCTAAGCCATT
Organism: Leucoma salicis; assembly: GCA_948253155.1. Lineage (NCBI taxonomy): Eukaryota > Metazoa > Arthropoda > Insecta > Lepidoptera > Erebidae > Leucoma > Leucoma salicis. The sequence continues at coordinate 1,742,695 of OX411804.1, forward strand.
GAGCGATCGTACTGACCTATACGGTCGTCCCAATCTCCTCATCACATTTGTCTTTACGGTCTCTTTATCCTTATTCACAAATAATTTGTACTTTAAAAAGTAGCGCAGCATGTCACATGCAAAAAATATAGATCAAAAATGAATATATCATCTCGATTCTAAATGCTAATGTTATTGTAATTATTGTAGTGTTAAAATATCTATATAGAAATTGATGTACAGGTTCATGGTTGATTGTCTAGTTTTTTTTTGGAATAAATTAAATAATATACACGTCCGGTAGATGGCGTAATTGGAATCCCTCAGTAGGTTCTCTTTATATTTCACAAGTTAATTTAATTTTAAGTTTATAGCGTGTAAAAAGAATTAAACAAATATTAACGTCATCTATCTGTCATACGCGGTCGTGCAAACAATAAACTGTCATAATATGGTAAACCCAGGCTCGACCAAATTAATGTTGCACATGTTTTGTTCATGCGTTATATCTTCTGGTCATCTATAATGATTCGAGACGAATGGCCAATAGTGTGACAGACCGATATTATTTATATAATGCAAAAAACAATTGCTGTCATTGCCCTAGCCACGTATTGTCATACACACGGGATTGTCATATACGACAGTTTATCTTCTGCACGATAGAATTTATATTTGTAACGATTTAGTCATTATGGTGCTGACAGTAATATTTTTTCAGCCTAATTTTTAGGTTACATAATATTTTTCGTGTTTAGTGCATTTACTTGTGCGTTTTTGCAATACAAAATATTTCTAAGCCCTGAGACGTAATCAATATGGGCTTAGTCGCTAAAACTTTAATGTTTATACCACTGTGGTAACTGCCTCTATGGTGCAGCGGTAGTGTAAGCGACTGCTGATCATGAGGTCTTGGGTTCGATCTCCCCTATTATCTGGGATTCAAACATAGCTGGCGAACCGTGGGCGTGTAATACACCTCTGACCACCGCTTCGGGGAATACAAGCGTGGTACTAAGTTTATACCTTCGCAGATAAAATCATTATAGTTAAAACTAGTTTATATCTCAGGCACCAGACATAGTAGTGAGGTAACAAAATATGTACCGATTTTTAATATTTTCAAGAGATTTGGTTACAATGTTATAGTAATATTTTTTTAATATTTTTGTAATGTGCATATCTCTGGACCTATAGTATAGGATTATCAAAACACTAATCCTTTAGCTAAGAAATTAGTACAGATAAAATTCAAAGTCTGAATGTTAATTTGTTTTCAATAACTGATTTTATTTTAATTATAATTGTGAAACTTGCTGGGATACTGAAATAAACAAATAATTATGAAATGTATTTAATATATAACATGAGATTCAATAAAATTGTGATAAAATAATTATCAGCTCGTTTTAAGATGTGTTACTGAAATATTGCGTACAAACATTTGTTTGTCAATGATAATTTATTAAAAATCTTATCATGGGCAAATAAAGTTCAATTTACTGCAATTAAAAATAAGTACATAATTTAATTTTGTAATTCAAGATTTTATGATCAAGACCGGGCCTTTAATAGCCTTACAGAAGAAGTTTTGGTTGTGAGAGGTACATCTAGAAAATTTATCGCTTATCAATATAGCTAGTTTGACAGTTTGTCAAGCTTTGTAACACCTGTTGCAAAAGATTACTTCAATCGATTAGATGAAGTGTGACTTGACGTTGTTGGTACAAACTAGAAATGTGTTATATCATTTCTAGTCTCTAGCTTACGATTTCTGTGTTTATATCATAGATTAAATAGAGTGGTGCTACTACTTATTACTTAATACATTATCACGCTGATTGGTCAAATAATTAACTCATAAACATACGTTCAATAGAAATAACTCAATTTTAAACTATTTTGATTAATGGTGATTAGATTTGGTGTAAAATGCTTGTTTTTGTTTAATACTGAATTGTGAGTGAGCAGGTACTACGTGCGAAGAAAATGCATTTCGTATGTGGGGCCAGTGATTTTTGTGCCGTTTCAGGAACATGATGATAGGAGATTTTCGATGATAAGTGTAGATTGTCAATATAAAATTCGTGTAAAAATTGTATCTGTAAATTTGTCGCCGATTTTGCTTGCATACCTTGGCAACCTGCCAAGCTTTAGAAGTAACTAGCATTGTAAAATGAACGCTGTGATGTGTACTTAAGGTTTATAATTGATGTAGATAAATAATAGCTTTGACTGATTAAATTCGTGCGTATTTCTTTGGTCTTGATTAATTCTATGGTTGTTAGGGGCCATTCGTAAATTACGTCTCCCTACATTTGGCCCACTCTTATCATATATATTATCACACCAAGCGATAACTATTCACTCTTGTTTGCAAACGTATTTTTTGAACGGCCCCTTATCAGCTTGGTCGCAATGTTACAATACGTTTAAGAAATCTAAGTAGATTTAATCGAATGTTCGTTTGTTATAGTATCACTTGCCTGAGTGTGAAAAATTAATACATTTTTGGCCGTTACTAGACGTGCTTACAGGCAATACTGACTTTTATAATTAATAAATATGAAATATTATTTGATAATTATGTGTTTTATTCTAACAGATTTTTCCATTGGTGCATATTACTGGCTAAAAGTCCTAAGCCTTTGTTAAAATATCCGAATATTAAAGGATCCCCTCTCTACCCACGGGAGTCGTAAGAACCGACTGAGGGAGTGGGCAGCAGTACGCCTTCGAGTATTAACAACATCCACTGCGATCGCCAACCCGCCTGCCAAGCGTGGCGATTAAGGAATTATCCTCCATTTCTTGGGGAGGCCTATGTCCAGCAGTTGACGTTAAAAGGCTGATGGATGGATAGATTATGTAAGGATCTGCGGTACAAAAATCTGCAACGATTCCAGCATAAATGCGTTGGCTTGAATTGGAAAGTAACAGGCTCTCTATAAGAAAATAGGCGTGAAGCAATGGGACATACTTGTACTGTTGTGATTCTTATGGTGATTGAGAGCGCCGGAAGCCCAAATAATTTCTCCTCATCATATAAGTACCACCCATTTTTATTTTTTGTTATGGTGGGATAAATTTATCTAACCGCACACCCTGTCGTTCGGAGCAATGAATAGGGTAGTGTGGAGCCCTCACCCACTAAATAAAGCCACTGTGTGCCGTCTCTCCGCCAGCACTGGCGAACCACTATAACTGGCAGACATTACTTCAGTTGTATGCACCCATACCACTCTAACCTATTGTTCTTCAACTTCTCTGTGACTGGAGATAGTTTAAAAATTCGCCTTTTATACTAATTTTTTTGTACTACTTATTCGTCACCCTATACATTCATCTTCACTGCACATACTCTTTGTCCACAGACTCTGTGAACCGACTTCAAAAAAAGGAAGAGGTTCTCAATTCGACTGTATTTTTTTTGTTACCTCAGAACTTTCGACTGGGTGAACCGATTTTGATGATTCGTTTTTTATTTGAAAGCTGGTGCTTCCCGTGTGGTCCCATTTCAATCCAGGTCCACTTCTGACAATACCATCCATGAGAAAACTATATAAGTTAAATCTTGAAGTCGTTTTTTTTGTGATGTTTACATAGAAATGTTGTTCTGCTAATCCTTAGTCCAACACTAACCAGGTTTTCTTGGCACTTTAGTCAGCTTACTCTGGAATCTAAGCGCTTTATCTCTGACAAGAACAATGTCATCGGCGGAAAGTAAACACCAGGATCCTTCTTCGTGTCAGAGCATCCATAATCATGAGGAACAAGAAAGAGCTTAAAGCCGACTCCTTGTATAAATCTACTGCCTCATTAAAATTGTCGGTAACTCCAGTTTAGGACTGAACGTGAGCATCGGCATCATACATTGCCTGAATAGGCCGTACATTATCCTATAGCATTCCTTTCTAATTCATAGCCTATATGAATCACAGCGCACCACAGAAGTGCATTTTGGTGTCATAAATAACATCAGTAACCTCACGTCCACGCTAAAACTCGTATCCTAAGTCCTGACCACAGAACAAATTTACTCAAAGAGAAGAAAGACAACATCATACAAGATTTGTAAGGAGCTTTTTCCTGACCGTTCTGCGCCATCTATTTGCAGCCCGCAAAAAACATCTTAAATATTTTGATCTATATTTTTAGCACTTGACATGCTCAGCTACTACTTCACAAATAATAATCATCTTAAATGTCAAATTTGTGTTAAGGCGGGGATTTTAAAATGAGTAGGGTGTGTGCATAAAATTATACCATAAAATTAGTATGTATATATAAATCTATGAATTACATACATTTTAGGTAGGTATACCTTACATTTTTCATGGGCCCCGACGCAGGCCACCTGCTGGAGTCTCGATCACGGTGGACGGGGTCCAAATTAAGGTGAAGGGCCAGATCAAGTATCTGGGCCTGGTGCTGGACGGGCGGTGGCGCTTTCGCGAGCACTTCCGCCAACTGTCCCCGAGGCTTGTCGGCGCGGCGTCCGCCCTTGCACGGCTCATGCAGAATATGGGCGGACCTAACAGCGTGCCGACAGCTTTATGCGGGGGTGGTCCGGTCGATGGCGCTGTACGGCGCATCTGTGTGAGTGAAGTCTCTGGACGCGCCGAACAGGGCTCTTCTGTGGAGACCACAATCACCGTTTATATTTCATTTCATATCTGTGAAATGAATTGGTAAGCAGCGGCTTGACAATAAGAGTATTTACCGAGAGCTGTATAGTCGAGTCCATGGGCGACGGTTACCATTTACCATCAGATGGACCGTGGCTCGTCTGCCACTACATGCAATGAAAAAAAAAGAAACCACAAAGTGTCGTCGCGTCCAGGCTCATACGCGGATACCCACCCGTGGGACTTGGAGGCGGAGTTGCTCGCCGAGATGTATTGGCGGGCGTCGCAAGAGCGGGCTAGGGGCGGTCATCCTCTGGCCAGCGAGGTTGCCTGATGGCAGGGCGACGCCCGCCGAGCTACCATGGCCAGTTGGAGGGTGCGGCTGGAGACGCCCCCGGCCGGTCTCAGTGACAGGAATTGGGCCGCGGTCGCTGCCTTCTGCGAGGAGATATCTCGCGGAAGGAAGCAGCGAAGAGGGCCAGGGAGGAGAATTCTTCCGATGACGCAAGCCGCCGCCAGCGACTGGGGCGGCGCAGGCGCGAGTACTTGTGCCACATGCCGCCTTAGCTGAGGCTGCGGGTGGATGGACCGAGGTACGTCCACCACCCGCAAGGCCTCCCGCGAAGGTGCGATGCTCCGTGTGCGGATGCGTCGCTCAGTAGAGGGTACCCGAAAGGGTAAGCCGCCGGCGGGCCACTGAAGTAATCCAACACAGTACCAGTGTTCGGTCAACACAGGCGGAGAGACGGCACACGGCGGGTTTATTTGGTGGGTGAGGGCCCCACACTACCCTGTTCTTTGCCCCGAACGACGGGGTGTGCGGTTAGGTAAATTTTTCCCAGCTGCAGCTAAGAAAATTTATTTTTTACCGCACAGGTAGATAAGTATAGATTTTAGCTAATACCATATTACTTATATAATATTGTATGTTTTGTACAACAGATTCTTAAATGCTTTAAGGAAAAGTGAGAACTGTCCGTTTGGTGACGGACTATAAGAATACAAGTGTCACCACCCCATTCTTTCCCACGGGTGTCGTATGAGGCTGAGCAATTATTATCCATTGCATGATTGGTGGTAGGGCTGGGTACCAAGTGGGAGTACTACACTTGGTATCGGGCCCGAGGGGGTTTGGTACCACCATTTCCCGTGTGACCAACCAGGTTTCATTTCATATCTGTGAAATGAAATGGTGAGCAGCGGCTTGACAATAGTCTCGGTATAGTTGAGTCCATGAGCGATGTTTACCATTTACCATCAGAAGGGCCGTACTAACATGCAATAAAAAAAACTTAATTGAAATCCATGTTATGATTTAAAAGAAGTACCACTTACTAAACACAGGTACGGGCAACATTAAACAGGGTGAAAATAACATCGTACCGATAATTGATACCATGGGTTCATTACTCGATTCTGAACCCCAGGTGGTGAACATTTTAATATCAGTCTTTTCATGAAAATTACAATTTCTTTTTAATTTTTTTTAAATTGAATGCGGCCTAAATTCGTAGACCAGTCCTTCTCTCGTTGGATTGCGGAGATCTTCCAAGTTATATATAAAAGAGTCCTATTACCACATGTATGCAGATGACGTTCAGATCTACAAGTCATTTAAACCTGAGAACCATACTGACATCGTGATCAGGAGAGTCCTCTCAAAGGTCCAAAGATAAAGAATGATCCAGCTAATATTTAGATATTTTTTTTATATATATTTTTAGCATTTGACATGCTTAGCACTATACATTAAACACAAAGTGAAAAATGTGAAATCGAAAATAACAGTCAGGAGCAGGATTTGAACCTGCATCTTCTGGACACCGTCCAGATGCTTTACCAATTCAGCCATCCTGACAATTGCTCCTGACTGCTAATTTCGATAACACATCATACTTAACGTCTTTGGGTGACGCCTGCGCCATCTGTCGGACGTATTTTCATACATTATACCGACCAGGTAAACTTAATTTTACAATTAAGATTTTACCTAATAATGACGCAAACCCTTTAAATATTTAGATATTTTTTTTATATATATTTTTAGCATTTGACATGCTTAGCACTATACATTAAACACAAAGTGAAAAATGTGAAATCGAAAATAACAGTCAGGAGCAGGATTTGAACCTGCATCTTCTGGATACCGTCCAGATGCTTTACCAATTCAGCCATCCTGACAATTGCTCCTGACTGCTAATTTCGATAACACATCATACTTAACGTCTTTGGGTGACGCCTGTGCCATCTGTCGGACGTATTTTCATACATTATACCGACCAGGTAAACTTAATTTTACAATTAAGATTTTACCTAATAATGACGCAAACCCTTTAAATATTTAGATATTTTTTTTATATATATTTTTAGCATTTGACATGCTTAGCACTATACATTAAACACAAAGTGAAAAATGTGAAATCGAAAATACGTTAAGTATGATGTGTTATCGAAATTAGCAGTCAGGAGCAATTGTCAGGATGGCTGAATTGGTAAAGCATCTGGACGGTATCCAGAAGATGCAGGTTCAAATCCTGCTCCTGACTGTTATTTTCGATTTCACATTTTTCACTTTGTGTTTAATGATCCAGCTAAATCAAAATAGTGTTATCTTCGGACTAAAGCTCCAAGTCAACTCGTTGCCAGTTACGCCAAGCGTTACTCTTGCTAATATAGAAAGAGTACTTATAATATAGCTTATATGTAGGTTGAACGAGTATATACGAGTACAGCTAAAAACGTTGGCCTAAATCTAGATGCTAATTTAATACGAAACTCACATATCAGAATCAGTTAGTAACTGCGTTTACAGATTGAAACTTTCATTAATTTTGTAAAGTAAGCTAGAATTTCCGAACGATATTTATCAACAAAATTAAAACGTAGATACTATCCTATGAAAACAAATTATTACGCGCGAATTACCTCCTTGGCTTTGTTACGAAACTTTACTAGGACTTTGGATTAAAATGTCATAATATTGTCTGGCCCAAGGCTTTGTTTATAACTTGTCTACTACAATTTAAATATTCGAAGTTATTCTAGCGCCTTGAGCGAATTACTTGAAGCGATGTGGTGGTAGTCTTGCTGATTCTAATATTCGTTCAGGTAGGTTTCACCCTCTAATACAATATCGGAGTAAAAGTGTATTCCTTGTGTCGCTCTTCACTCGGGGAGTGAGAGCGCCGGAGCCCTAATGCCTATTCTCATCCTTTTTAATGCTACTTTAACATTCTTACCTTTTTATAGGATTGACACCCGTAACGACAATCATTTGGTGACCGGGGAGGATCATTTGATCTTACTTCATTGGCTGCCCTTGCACTATAACAAAAGATCAAAATTCTCGAAATGAGATGACATAATATTTGTTACCGGCCACACGTTGCTGTGGCACACGTTTGTTCATTTTGCAATAAAGGTGCAAACAGTGCACCAGGATAAAAACTATCCTATCTTGTAAGTTGGAACAAATCACGTATTTTGAATAAAAAAAAATACGTTATGATCGGAGTAGTTTCAGAGTTCATCGCGGAAAAACAACATGACACGAAATCTTCTATACAAAGCTTCTATATAAAGCTATATTCTATATAAAGCTGTAACAGAGATGTGTCTGTTCATTTAATATATTTGCGAAAAAATTACTTTATTAGGCTATATAGGCGATTTTTTTAGATTTTTTGTCTGTTTGTTTGTTTGCGCATCACGCAAAACCTACTGAACGGATTTTATGGCAACTTTTTTTATTTGATAGCTTTTGATTAGACTTAACAACTGGCATACATTTTATCCCGTTACTACATCGGGAACCTGAAATATTACCTAAAAACTAGCTTTTGGCTGCGGCGAAGTCGCGGACAAAGGCTAGTAATATATACCTTTATATATATGGCATGGGCGATTTGCATGCTAACTAAATAGATGACAGTAGAAACCATTATTAAATAATTAAAATAATCACGAAGATACGCGATTGTTTAGATTAGATAGATTGCTACTGCACTACATGCATTGCGTTTGTAGAGAAAATTCACCATCAGAGAAAATAAATCACTATCTTAGCAAAAAACCAGTCTGTTTGTAAAATCACCCATTCCACCTCACAAGGGACGTTCATCGTCGCTATTTAGACGATTCAACAAAATGCTTTCTCAGAATTAAACATTAATCCAACCATTTGATCGTACAATGTAGCTAAAGATAATACGTCTGTACGCTTCTAATGACGTATACTTACTTTAATATCTGAATTTACTTCGAATAGTCTACGATTAAGTAAATTTACTTTGATTAGAGTTGTTAGTGAGTTTATGTCGTCGATTTTGTTGAAAACGAGGCTGTAAAATATTTCGTTACCTAAGTATCTGTTTGGAGCGACGCGTGACGAGGGGTGATTCGCTAATGTCTGATACAGCGATCTATGCGTTTTTCTGTCCCAATATTGGGCACGGGTCTCCTCTCATGGGAGAGGGATTAGGCCATAGTGCCCATGCTATGTGCTGTGTGGGGCCGGCTTTAGAATTGTCCCACCCCTCTCCACCCATGGGAGTCGTAAGAGCTGACTGAGGGAATTCCGGGGGAGTGGGCAGCAGCACTCCCTCGAGTATTATCAACATCAACTGCGATCGCCAACCCACCTGCCAAGCGTGGCGATTACGGCACTATATCCCCAATTTGGGGAGGCCTATGCCTAGCAGTGGACGTTGATAGGCTGATGGATGGATGTGCCCTTGCTAGCCCAATACGGGTTGGTAAACATCACAGCTGTCGAGAAAATCTCTCAGGCATGCAGGTTTCCTCACAATGTTTTCTCTTCACCGAGTACCTATATAACGTACTTACATAATTTTAAGTAAATTTCTCTATTCACCAGAAGATATGTACGAGTATACATATAGCACCATCAGACCAGCAGTTGTGTCAGATGAAGACTATGCTCCTATTAGATGAGAATGCATAAATTACTGGCCTTGTGAAATAGAGAACCATCATTTTCTATTTAACAGTTTCACACAATGTTCAGGTTTTTTTTTTAACAATAATAGTATTTTCTTTTTTTAACAATAATAGTATTTTCAGTCTGCCGACTGTTATTTTCGATTTCACATTTTTCACTTTTTGTTTAATTTATTAAAATATTTTTTTGTTAAGTAAAAATTGATAGCCATGTGGGGCTGGCACCAAGAATACACCCCACCCCCGTCTCTTCCTATGGGAGTCGTAAAAGCCGACTAAGGGATTACCGGGGGACCGGGCAGCAAGCAGCGTTTCCCTGTGTACTAAAACATCCACTGCGATCGCCAACCCGCCTGCCGAGCGTGGCGATTATGGTAAAACCCCCATTTTGGGGAGGCCTATGTCCAGCAGTGGACGATGAAAGGCTGATGGATGGATGGAATAGTATTTTATTTTTTCACCAACAACCAGATACAGCAAATATATATATATATATATATATATATATATCAATGGTTTATTCTTAATAAGTTGTGGATCGCTGGTGCCTGAGGTAGATATATAAAACCAGTTGTACAGGTCACCAGGTCTCCAGTAGAATGCTACTTGGCCAGTTAAAATACATTACAAGTATCGGTAATTCGGTATACATCCATCCATCCATCCATCAGCCTTTCGACGTCCACTGCTGGACATAGGCCTCCCCAAGAGAACGCCACAACGAGCGGTCCTGTGCCGACCGCATCCTTTTTTTTTGTGTGCTTATTATGGGGGATAATGCCGTAATCGCCATGCTTGGCAGGCGGGTTGGCGATCGCAGTGGATGTTGTTAATATTCGCGGGAGTGCTGCTGCCCACTCCTCTGGTATTCCCTCAGTCGGCTCTTACGACTCCCATGGGTAGAGAGGGGTGGGGCAATTCTGAAGCCGGTATACATAGTGTTGAAAAATTATTATATAATGAAAATAAAATAATTAAAACAATTATACATGCATAGGTACCTATACCATTGTTACATGAGTGGTACGTTTATGTAGGTGAATTTGAGTGTGCGCATGTGTGTTTGTGTGTGTCCATGAGTTTAATTGAACTTGTTTGTTTAAGCTAAGACCACTAAAAGTCCTTCAGTTTCTATATAGGTTACTTACGAACTGTGAACCACATAGAGGCATAGACGGTTGGTCTCCATTGGCACTCACCACCACGATCAAAATCTGTCTGTATCGGGATATATCTAGTTATTTTATTTATAAGCACTTGATATGCTCCGGTAATCACATTGCCTAGTAAGGGTTTCGTGTGAAGCGAACTTGCTGTACTAATTAATTTCTAAATCGTATCTTTAATCATCTGTTAGGAGACGCCTCCACAATGAATCCAATCCAAGCCAATTTAAATTTTATATTTTCACACTGTTTTATTGCATATGGTGGCAGACGAGCCACGGCCCATCTGATGGTAAATGGTAGCCGTCGCTCATAGACTCAACTATATCAAGAGTATTGTCAAACCGCTGCTCACCATTTCATTTCAGATATATGAAATGATAGAATATAACGGCTATCTCCTGCTACAACCAAATGGCCGGTCACATGGGAGATGGTAGTACCAACCCGCTCGGACCCGATAGCAAGTGATCACTCCCACTTGGTACCCAGCCCTACCACCTGTAATGCAATGGGTGATAATTGCTTACTTCCCTTAGTCGTCTCGTACGACGAATGGAATGGTGACACTTGTATTCTTAGTCCGTCACCACACGGACAAAAACTGTCACTCATGGATTTAACTATAGACGCAGAGTACTGTCAAGAAGCTGTTCATTTCATAAATAATGAAAGGACGAACGGCTATCTCCCGCTACACCCATTATTTTACAATGAAAGATTGCGTTTCACTGATGAATTCAGGAGTATTAAGTACTATTTTAATTTGATTTAAATACCTAAGTATCTAAATACAGCCTATTTGTGATTTTTTGATTTGCATACCTTGTAATAGGTGGAATATGTTCGACCAATTTTTTTAATTAAAACATCTATTGTACCAATTTCAAGCAATTAATGAATACAAACCAAAACACCGACCCGCTCGGGCTCGATAAGTACTGAAAAAGAATGACAATTGTATTCTTAGTCCACCACCTCAGGGCAAAAATAATTAGAATAAATTATTCAGAAAGGGTACCTATTCAAAATGTCCAAACTAAGAAAGGGTATTTAAAATAAGTATCTTCAAGGAGTGTATAATCTGTAGATACCTACAGGTAGGTACGACGTAGCAAGAGAGTTTCAGCTAATATGTACTAGGTAATTAAGCGCTGTTCATAAATGCATAACTATTCAGTGAGGTATACGAAATCCGTTTAATTTAATTCACAGAACTTGATTTAGTGCAGCAGTTCTTGGCAACTGTCGTAACTAATAGGTGCCCAAGCTGAAGTACCGCCGTAGAGAACACGTACACTGAAGTGAGATTTGGAAGTTCTAGTTTTGACTCTATGCTAAATTATGCAGAATAGGAATTACCCGATTCGCTTTGGTGCAGTATAATTAATCCATTTAGATAGGTACCTATTGTTAAATTGAAAAGGTGAAACTAAATGAAATACCTATAATATCCTAAGTTAATCTTTATAATATCAGCTATATGCCAGTGAAAGTTCCGTAAAAATCGGTCCAGTCATTTCGGAGAACAGCCAGAACAAACGGACAGAAGGACAAATATTTTAAAATTTGGTTTTTGTTACAGATATCGTATATATCTATATTTTCATATGCATTTAGTAAAAAGCTGTTATTTAGACAGTAGAAATTACAGACACTAAAGTACACTTAAATTTTATTTTTTTGTACCTTTTTTTGTTAAAGCGGGAAAAAATGTACCTAACTATGTACCGCACACCCCGTCGCTTGGGGTAACGAACAGGGTAATGTGGGCCACCACCTACTAAATTAACCCGCCGTGTGTCGTCTCTCTGCCTTTATTGGCGGACCACTGGAACTATGTTACACTAGCTGACCCGGCAAACGTTGTTTTACCATATACCTAAATTATAAAAAAAACATTATTTCTAAGTCAAAAAAATTGAGGTTCTGGATAAAATAATTACCAACATGTCACATACTAAAACCTTCTCCAAAACACGCTGCATCTTATGGTATAAGTATTATTCCGATCAGTTCAGTAGTTTTCGCATTATAACTGAACAAAAAACCGGCTCTCCATTTATTAGTATAGATTACTTCAGTGTTTATTTATTTGTACCTATAGGTATTATTTTAATTACCACCGAAGGAATGTGACATAGTTCCAGTGGCCCGCCAAGAAAGGCGGAGAGACGGCACACGGCGGGTTTCTTTAGTGGGTGAAGGCCCCACACTACCCTGTTCGTTACCCCGAACGACGGGGTATGCGGTTAGGAACATCTTTTCCCGCCTTAACAAAAAAAAAAAGTTTTTATTTTAATGGCAGCAATTGAACGGAAGGAGACGGAAGCCAATACCGATTAAAATTTTTCGTGTTTTTTTTTTATTGTGTGTATGAGCAGACGAGCCACGGTCCATCTGATGTTAAATGGTAACCGTCGCCCATGGACTCGACTATACTGAGAGTATTGTCAAGCCGCCGCCCACCAATTCATTTCACAGATATGAAATGAAATATAAACGGCTGTCTCCTGCTACAACCAGCAGTATTAATGTTAATATCTGAATCTTTCTTCTGGTCTTACCCATCTGCGCAGTGTAAACTCTGCACCTTCACCTGATCTGATAACCTCCTTTTAAATTCTAGTCATATACACACTTAATGTTAAATTCCACTCCAACAAAGTTGTCGATAACAGCTAGCTAAGAAATATTGTCGTAGACGAAATTGATAGCGATACTTGAATTATCATTATATAGGCGATTTGTTATCTCAATGCCGAGGAGTGCTTCGCCTATTAATTCCCCGATCGTACCTTCTGAATTGTAATGACTACAGAGCAAAAGCATGGCTTCGATGTAAAGAAATATTTTAACTGTTCCCTCCATTGACCTAATAAAAATATTTTTTGGTTGGTCAATGGTTCCCTCAAACTAGTGGTGGACGTATATTATATCCCTGATTTAATGTGTAAAGGGATAAGAGATGGCGCTATAATGAAATTAATTATAATCTAAGATTTCAACGTGACGTTCGTACCGCGTTAAATACACACATAAATAATGTATCTCGCTCAAGAAGTAACAAAAAATAAGTCTGTCTTATCTCTAGCTCTATATTTATCACTTGAAACTAAGAGATTTATTAACGATTTTAAAGAATTTTGTCGCTTTATCTCCCATCTTGCACCAAAAGCCGTACTCGAGCGCGCGGAGACTCAGCAGCAGTCAGATGGCAACTGTAAAATTTAATTAAACTATTTTATTTAATCCCACACGGCTCTGATGGTTTTTTATTTTCACTTAACCGGGTTAAGCGAAACATAAACAAAAGTTATATTTTAACTGGAATGGATTCTGTTTAATTAATTGCAGCCTATTTAATTACGTTTGTATAAAATTGCGTTTTATAAGGTAATTTAGCTTTTGTATGGGTGGGTTTCCGTAGAACTTACTACTTGCTCAATAATATATCAATAGCTTAATAAGTCAAGTGCTTAAAATATCAATTAACTACTATCTCGGTGTGGGGACGGACTAAGAAATAGCTTCTAGTGGTAAGAACCTTGCTTATCCCAGCATGAATGGGCCGTCTCGATCGGGGAAGTACCACCCTCTCACAAGAGATCAGCGTGAAATAACGGTACCGTTGTGTTTCGTATGGTCCTTAGTATCCCACCTATCCTTTTCTTAATATCCTTCCTATCCACCTGCCTAGGGATAGCCCTTTCCTTGGCGATGGTGATGCGAGTGATGCATCTGGTGTTGCTAGCCTATAGGTTACGGTTATCTCTTACCATCAGGTGCGCCGTGCTTGTTTACCACCCGTACAGTATAACAAAGAAACAAGTATCACCACAACATTCTTTCATGCTGTTTTTTTATTGCTTATGTTGGCAGACGAGCCACGGCCCACCTGATGGTAAGTGGTAACCGTCGCTCATGGACTCAACTATACCGACAGTATAGTCAAGCCGCTGCGCACCATTTCGTTTCTCAGATGTGAAATGAAAGAATAAACGGCTATCTTCTGCTACAGCCAAAACACTCTGATGTGCTTCATGACCGGTCACACAGGAGACGGTGGTACCGACCAGTTCGGGCCCGATAACAAATGAGTATTCTCACTTAGTACCCAGCCCTACCAACAATAATGCAATGGGTGATAATTGTTTACTTCCTTTAGTCGCCTTATACGACACCCGCGGGAAAGGATATAGGTGGTAGGATATAGTGACACTTGTATTCTTAGTCCGTCACCGCACGGAAAAATTAATGGCGTCGTATGAGGCCACTGGAAAATAAGCATTTATCAGCCATTGTATTACTGGTGGTAGGGTTGGCTACCAAGTGCGAGTTTAACTTGCTATACGTGTGACTGACCATGAAGCGCCTTGGTATGTTTTGATGACGTTCATGCTTTCATTTCACATCGGCGAAATAAAATGGTGAGCAGTAGCCTGACAGTACCTACTCTTAGTACAGTCCACGAGTGACGGTTACCACTTGCCCACGTAGTCCGTGACTCCATAATTAATAAAAGAAAATCCAAACATAAAACTGAAAATAAAAGTAAATAAATTATGGAATGACGATGTATTGTCGTCTATCAAATTTTTGCCAATTTATTAAATTCTTTACATGAGGTTTTTGTATTAAACGTCACTTGAAATGAAATGTTTTGGAAATTTAAAAAATAATGTACCTAACTAACTATAAAAACTGTAAAATATAAAATCTATTCTGAACCTCGAGAAAGACTTTGAACATTTTGAAATAAAACTACGTTTACGGAATCTATCGCGTTTACTTGATTTTACTACTATCCCGACGTTTCGAATACTTTACAGCATTCATAATCACGGGTGGACTTAGATGATAGACGTCCAAGGCTGATATCGTTGACGTCTATTCTATATTCGAAACGTCGGGATAGTAGTAAAATCAAGTAAACGCGATAGATTCCGTAAACGTAGTTTTATTTCAAAATGTGTAACATTCGCGTAAATATCAGAAAGTATTAAGACTTTGAACGTCAATATCCAATCGCGGGAAAGTCTGACTGATCCTTTATTTTTGAAAATATAATAATTATGCTTTAATTCTATTTTTCTACTTTGTGGTAATAGTTTTATAAGAAAATTATTACAGCATAGTACTCTTAATGTGGGCTGAGGGGAAATGGAGGGAAGGAAATATACTTATTAAAAAGTCCTTTGAGATTTAACGAGAGTAGATAAATGAAACGAGGAGTTATTTATTAAATAAAGTTGATCACAATTATACGCAATAAACTTCATATGACGGCACGGCGAGTAAGTATTGTTGTAAACACAATTTTATTGTATAAATGGGGAAGGCTATTGTTCGAAAGATGATATTGCACCACCAATATCATCTTTCAAACAATAAAATAACTTCTGAAGATGACATGTGAAGTGCTTGGAATAGAAAACGATGATTATTGCGTAGACCATGTTTGTTAAGGAGTAAGCATGACTCCTGAGAGGGAGACTACTTTTTAATTCATCACGAAGATAAAATATAAGACGACTAAAATAGAAAGTTTGTGTGCAAGTTGTTTGATTTATTTTATAATCAATCAGTCTTGAAATACTCTTCAATAAGCCAATTTAAAAAATATCTGAACAAGGATTTTTGCAATTACAAAGTAGTCACGTGGGCTAAGCCGCAGGATCTAAAAGCTAGATAGCTTAAATCTAATATATCTATATACACATTTTGTTACTAAAACATGTGTTGTCTAACCAAAACACATTTCACGAAACCTATAACCAGTACGAATCTAAAGAAATAAATCTTATATACACCTATGTTTGAAATGTTGTATGCAAGACGCGACTCCGCATACGATTTACCTACAAATTCTATGAATAATATGTTTGAAGTTTTCACACAATGTTTGGTGAAGGGATATAGTAGAAAATCTATTGTCTGTTGTACGAGTTCTAGTAATGTAATATTAGTAAAGACCAGATTAGCGGAGGCGGAGGTTTTTGATTTCCGTAGAAACTGAGGTTAATGGAAGTGGAGATGGGTTTAATTGATGTAATGGTGATAATAAGTAAGTAAGTGTTCAACTTCCACGGAAGCGGAGGTGGAAATGGGTTATAGTGATGTAATAGTTGTAACAACTAATTTTGCAGGAGCTAAGGTGCTTAACTCAGTTAAAAATGTTTGAGATGTACCGTGGCTGTTTAATGTTTAATTTTATCGTATTTTTTCTATCTAACTAAGTTTGTTAGCCATAAGTGAAAGTGTAAGTGAAGTTAGTGTAAAGTCATCGCTGCATTGTAACATTAGCGAAGCACAAAACTGAGTGGGGACCCCGTTGACATAATCACAATATGCAATTGTCTACTACAGTGTACTTAGGTTTAATTGTAATAGAATGAAACGCTATTTGTAGGTCCTTACTGCGTTTATTAAAAGCCTATACTTTCTACTTAATTGATAGGCCTATTTAACAGTATCAGTAGATAAGTCTGTTGCTAGAGACGTACGCGTGGCATCCAATGTTATAAACTATAAAGGAGCGGAGGTGGAGGTGAAGTTTTATTACAACCCTAATGTACCTAAATGGTTACTTGGCAGATTGTAGACTGTGCAATACAGACTTTGCAGATGGTGTAGTGTTAAAACTCGCGTGGGAGTAAATTAAATTTCGTAATAGATAATACTAAACTAACTTTTTATTACTTAACTAGCCGTTTCCCGCGGCTCCGCCACAGTCAAAAGCTAGTTTTTGGGTCATATCTCAGGTTCCCGATATAGTAGCGGGATAAAATATATACCAGTTTTAGAACCGTAGCCTAGTTGTGCACTTGCAGTTCGAACGATCGGCAAGGTTAAGCAACTTTCACTCGGCTGGCAGTCAAATGGGTGACCAAAAAGTGACACCTATTTGTCGCTAAAAACTATATTTTGTCTGCGGCGGAGCTGCGGACAAAGGCTAGTAGAATTATATACACCTTTTTTTGTTTAGGCGGGAAAAAAATTATCTAACCGCACATCCCGTCGTTCGGGGCAACGAACAGGGTAGTGTGGGTAGACACATATACCTATATAAGATAAAGATAACATAAATCTTTATAAGGCCCTATAACATAGACACTTCTCTAAAATCTTATCTGGATTTATTATTTCTATAAAAATATATGAGATGTATATAATATGAATCACGTCTGGAAGCAGATTGATATAGGTATTATAGTTAAACACGAAAATCCTTTAAAGAATATTATTTGTAGAGTTCATGATGCAACATTTATTATTGTTAGTTATATCTTAATAATATATTACTTTTGAACGTGACATATTAAGTCAAAAGGTGGCAAATGTTTTCTTTATACTTAAAAGATGGAACACGAATTTATTTATTTCTGTCAGAAGCGTTAAGGAACGGTCATAATATAAAAGTATTATTTTTCAATTGAAACGTTGAATGATGTGCTGTTTTTATGTATTTAGTTTATTTTTTAAAATCTATTATTGTGTTTTTTTTAATTAATATATATTTATATAAGCAATTTTATAATTTCACCCATTATTTTTATTTTACTATGCTATGGGTTTCTCTGAAAGAACTTGGTTTTTGCAAGGTGTGAATTCAAATCGATCATCAAATTGAAGTGGCTTTGACCATTTCTGCCAAAAGATAGATGAGCAGAATGTTCCTTGAGCACATGCATACTGACTGTAGATCTGCAAACGTATTACGTTTAACGTATCGTAAAACACATGCATCTACATGGTCGGAAAAAAGCGTTAGAAATAGATAGGATAGCACGCACAGATACCGACATTGTGACGTAAATTATAACAAGCCTACATAGTATATGTCGACCAGTGGACAGCAAATAATTGATAGACCTATTGTCTCAACGAAGGTTAAATAGGAGTCCATGTGTCTTTAACAAAGATATATTATAATTATACTTTCATTCATTAACGATTTTTCCGATAGCGTCCGGAAGATATGTATTTACGTTCGTATATTTACTACTTCACAATATTTTACTAGTGTTTCTGAATTACTGCCTCTGAGAAAGGGCAAATACTTTTACTGTGATTGGTAGAGGAATACTTAGTGAATGACACCAAGAATATTACAACTAGGTCTGTATACCTAACATACAACAAATAAAAGTTTACTTGTTTATATGAATATGAGATACTTTGTCTGATTGGATGCCTCGTATATCGGTACTAGCGCATGCATCGCGGCTTCGCTTGCGTCATAGTGATAAATCCATTTTGCATAGAATGTAAATTTTCGCATGAAAATTGGGCTTCGCGTTTATATGTTAGACAGTCAGTTACTCTTGTATACTACTCTGTCAAGAAAGTACCGGGAAAGATCAATAATACACAAAATGTTTGTTATTTATCCTAATTTATTGTATCACCTACAAAGTATGCTCCTTCAGAAACGATAGACTTACGCCAACGAATAATCCAATCATCAAAACATTTTTTAAACGCTGTTTCTAGAATTGAGTTCAGTTCTCGCCGCGAATTCTCCTTTATGTCTTCTACCGATTGAAAACGGGTGTCACGAAGTGGTAATTTGAGTTTAGGAAAAAGAAAGAAGTCAGCTGGACATATCTGGTGAATATGGTGGTTGCTCGATGGTATTTGTTGAGTGTTTGGACAAAAAATCAGTCACAGTGATGGCCCTGGCGAAGGTGTATTATTATGGTGCAAAATCCAAGAATTTTCTTTCCACAAATCTGGCCTTTTTCGTCGAATTTGCTCTCTTAAATGCCCAAATAATTATTCTCTTATTCTCTATTTACCGTTTGACCTTCTAGCAAGAATTCCGAGTGCATAACACCGCGATAGTCAAAGAAAACAGTCAACATGACTTTTACTTTTGATCGACTTTGGCGTGTTTTATTCGGTTTCGGTTCAGTTGGAAGTCGCCACTCCGAAGCTTGTTGACTAGTTTGCATGTCAATCTCGTAAACCCACGTCTCGTCACCAGTAACAATGCGTTTCATGAATGTTGAGTCGGAATTGACTCGTTCTAGCATGTCCTCAGCGACTCTCATGCGATTGAGTTTTTGGAGAAAATTCAGGTCTTTTGGGACTAGCCGAGCGGAAACATGTTTCATACCCAAGTGATTATTTAAAATGGTACGGATCGACTCGTAAGACACAGAAAGTTCGGCTGCTATCTCTCTCAAAGTTGAATGAGGATTTTCAGTCACTATTTCCTTCACTTTTGCAATGTTAACTTCAGTTGCAGGCGTTGATGGCCTACCAGAATGAGGCAAATCTTCCATCACATCTCGACCGCTTTTAAACGCTTTGTACCACTCATAAGCACGTGTTTTTGATAAAGTCGATTCACCGTAAGCCTTCTGTAACATTTTCAGTGACTCCGAACACGAAATTCCATTGGCGATGCAAAATTTAACACAAACTCTTTGTTCGATGTTTTTGTCCATTATGAAATTCGCAATACACACTAGATATGATATAACTAAAAACAGCACTGTATTTAATATAAATAACAGATGAAACTCAAACTCCGCGCTAAAATGGATAACAGTTGTGCCAATCTAACAACAACAAAAAAAAACAAAATTTTTATTTGGAACCATAAACAAATCATCCATTTCCGGTACTTTCTTGACAGAGTAGTATATGTACTAGCAGACCCGGTTACGCATTGCTGCGAAACACATAGTCCTTACCACATCTCTGACATTTCGTCATTTTTCGAGAATTAATTTTGTGTACAAATCAGCACTGATCGGTGAATGAAAACATCCTGAGGAAACCTGCATGCTTGAGTCATTTTCTCGATGGCTTATGAAGTCTGCCAACTTGCACTGGGACAGTGTGGTGAATTACGCTCTCAATCCCACTCTCGAGAGGGAAAACTGGGTACTGGGTTGAAAAAAAAAACAAATAATAATAGTCTCGTGCGTTTTATGCTAAAGTTTTTTTATAATAATAATAAAATTCACGGACATTTCACATAACGTCCTCTGGTCCCAAACTAAGCTTAACGCTTGTGCTATGGGTACCAAATTACGGATATAGTATATATATAACTTTTTTTTTGTAAATACATAAATGTAATAGATAGGAAATACTCAGACGCAGTACAAATATCTGTATTAAATCACACAAGTAATGTCCTGAGTGGGAATCGAACCCACGACCTCGTGCATGGAAGTCGGTTACACTACCGACTACGCCACGAGGCCCGTCAAATATTATTAGTTATATGTAATAAACATTATTTTGTGTGAAAAATATATCGACGAGCAGTTGTAGAAATTGGAATTTATTGTGTAGGGTTTGTGATAGCCTAAAAGAACACGGCTTCAAATCCTGCTTACACATATATGTTCCATACAAAATTGTATTAACTGTAGCTAAGCACTAGATCTATAAAATACAAAATTCAGCATAGCATCACGCCTGTATTCCCCGAAGGGGTAGACAGAGGTGTGTTACACACTCACGATTCTCCAGCTGTGTTTAAGTCCCACGTAATAGAGGGCGAGCCTATTGCCGTCTACCGGGCACATTACCAAACTCCGGGCTGCTACTGAGAATTTTTCTTTTTATGAAAAAGCTTAATAACACTGCCCGACCCGGGCATCGAACCCGAGACCTCATGGTCAGCAGTCGCATACACTACCGCTGCACCACCGAGGCAAATACAAAATTCTATTGAACATTATAAAATATTTGGAGTTTCAAATGGCGAAGTACAGCTACTTAAAATACACAAATAAAAACATTAAAGCATATTTTAATGACAAAAATAATTATATTTAACATTTTAATTAAGACAATCCACCCATTTTAAGTATGTATAGAATATTTTCAGTGGATTATTAAGAGGGTCTTATTTTGAAACGGCAGATGTAAACTTTAATAATTATAAGGTGCCCGACTGTATATATTGTTTACTTAATCATATTATAGAGGGGTAAAGCTGTGGTCTGCGTGGTAGCGGGCTAAATATCAGTCTTCGTACTTGAGCGTTTTTAGCAGATTCACGGTGTTGGTAACGATAAGGGGTGAGTCCCAGTCGTAGTCACTTAGAGCCCCCGTACATTGAGCCACTAGAGGCGACCACACTTGATCGACTAGTGGCCGCCACAAGTTGCGGACGCGTTTCTCCATACATTTTGTTTGGCATCGGCGCACACCGAGCGTTTGAGTGGCCGCGTCCGAGCCACAAGCTGCGGGGAGTCGACCGCGCTCGCTACTTGTGGCCGCGTTTGTCGTTCGACTCGCGCGCACACACAGCCACAGTCGCCGGCTTCTCCCTTGTCCTTACTGACGCAAGTGGCAGCAACTGAAGGCCGCATCCAGCCATCAGTGGCTGCCACTGGTGGCGGCGGGAGTGGTCGGACTGAACCACTGGTGGTCGCGTTTAGTAGCGGCGACTGGTGGCCCTAATGTGCGAAGGCTCTTATGGCTGCTAATTGTTATGCGGTGACTCTTACCTTGAAACTTTTTGCGTAGCCGTTTATAAGTTTCTTAAGGCTTTTTTACATTAAATTAATATTAAAATTGACGGATTTTTATTTCAAGTAAATTCTTATTATTATAAATGCGAAAGTGTTCGTTTAACGCCATAACTATTCAAGCGCTCATCATGAAAGGGGTGTGCCCACCAACTATAGATACTTTGGCCCTGGGTGCACACATATAAATGCATATGGAAATCATAATATGCAATTTGAAGAATGGAAGGGAATTTGTTTAGAAAAAAGTCCGGATTTTCAACTAACTATTATATTATACCGACCAAGTAAACTTAATTTTACAATTGAGATTTTTACCTAATAATGACGCAAACCCTATAAATATTTATTACTCTGAAAAATCAATCATCAAATCTGGCTTATTATTCTGAAAAAAAATATAGTTCCCGAGGTATGGTAATTTTAGTAAAGAGATCATGTGTGTAGAGTGACCTATTTATATTCTGAATTCCACGGGCAGAAGTTACTCTATTGATACATATGTCCGTGATATTATAAAATAGTCAAAGAACTATGCCTGCAAATTTTAGATTACGTCAGTATATGTATACTATAAATATCTGTGTTTTAGATATTAGAGAAAAACTACTGCATTATAAAATTTAAAAAAAGTAGAAAGCAAATAGGCATTTGATATTATTTTGGCGTTGAACAAAAACATTTTTCTCTTCTCTTGATTATACATAAAATCTGGTACCTAAACGTTATATACCCTTTTTTTTTGTTATGGCGGGAAAAAATGTTCCTAACCGCACACCCCGTCGTTCGGGGCAACGAACAGGGTAGTGTGGGGCCCTCACCCACTAAAGAAACCCACCGTGTGCCGTCTCTCCGCTTTTATTGGCGGGCCACCGGAATCATACATTCCTTCAGTGGTGCGTTTTATCCCCCTACTGTATCGGGAACCTGAGATATGGTATATTTAATCTATAAATTATGTATGCGGCTCATCTGATGGTAAGCGGTTACCGTAGTCTATAAACGCCAGCAACACCAGAGGCATCACTCGCGCGTCGCCATCTCCAAGGAAAGGTATAGGAGGTGTATAGGACGTATATTAAGCAGAGGATAGGTAGGACACTAAGGAGAGGATAGGTAGGACTCTAAGGAGAGGATAGGTAGGACACTAAGGAGAGGATAGGTAGGACACTAAGGAGAGGATAGGTAGGACACTAAGGAGAGGATAGGTAGGACACTAAGGAGAGGATAGGTAGGACACTAAGGATAGGATAGATAGGACACTAAGGAGAGGATAGGTAGGACACTAAGGAGAGGATATGTAGGACACTAAGGAGAGGATAGGTAGGACACTAAGGATAGGATAGATAGGATACTAAGGAGAGGATAGGTAGGACACTAAGGATAGGATAGATAGGACACTAAGGAGAGGATAGGTAGGACACTAAGGAGAGGATATGTAGGACACTAAGGAGAGGATAGGTAGGACACTAAGGAGAGGATAGGTAGGACACTAAGGAGAGGATAGGTAGGACACTAAGGAGAGGATAGGTAGGACACTAAGGAGAGGATAGGTAGGACACTAAGGAGAGGATAGGTAGGACACTAAGGAGAGGATAGATAGGACACTAAGGAGAGGATAGGTAGGACACTAAGGAGAGGATAGGTAGGATAACAAGGTGAGGATAGGGAGGAGGTCCAGCCTCCGGCACTCTCACTTACCATGCAAAACATAATGGTAGGTACCACTGGTGTTGGTTCACGCTGATCTTTTGTGAGAGAGTGGTACTTCCGCGATCGAGCCGGCCCATTCATGCTGGGGAAAGTTTCTACCACTAAAAGGAGCTGCGGCCAGAGGCTAGTTTTAAATATTTGTACTGTATTTGTTTGTAGTTCTGACTTTTTGATATTATGGTCATAATTATTTAGTTGGTGTCTACAGGCTACGGTTTGCCACCCGCGTAATCTATACTATTATAAAGTTGTAACAGAGCTGACTGTACATTTAAGATATTTGAGAAAAAAATGACTGTATTAGGCTATATAGGCGTGTCTAAACACAAAACAATTTTTTTTAGATTTTTTTGTCTGTTTGTCTGTTTATCTATTTGTTTGTTCGCGCATCATGCAAAAACTACTGAACAGATTTTGATGTAACTTTTTTTATTTGATAGCTCTTGATTAGGCTTAAAAACTGGTATACATTTCATCCCGCTACTATAACGAGAACCTGAGATATAGCCCAAAAACTAGCTTTTGGCTATGGCGAAGCCGCGGGCAATGACTAGTTTAAAATAAATTCAATACAGAATGTCTTATCGCTGTCACTGAAGCCGCACATTAACCGTGTACCTAAACCGTAGCTTATTACTATTCATAAGAGGCAACGACGAAAGATTTAATTAATTATGAGATTACGACCACTGCTCCGGCTTAAGATAACAAGACGCGTGATCGCACCCAGCTCAGATAATACTTATATACTTTACTAAAATGAGATACTTAAAAAGCTAGGATTTTAAACATCAATATAATAGCTAATTATAATAATCGTAATCAGATGACGCACTGGTTTTTTTTATACTATCACCTTATGTATGGTAAATGGTTAGAACCACCAGTGGTACCACTCGCGCGTCGCCAACTACAAGGAAAGGTATAGGAGGTGAAGAAGAACGATGGTAAGGAGAGGTGGCCTATGTCCAACAGTGGACGATGAAAGGCTGGTGGATTGATGGATGGATGGATATGACACTAGTAATTTTTTTTAAATTTCTTTTAGTGGTAGACGAGTCACGGCCCATCTGACGGTAAATGGTAACCGTCGCTCATGGACTCAACTATACCGAGAGCATTGTCAAGCCGCTGCTCACCATTTCATTTTGCAGATATGAAATTAAAGCATAAACGGCTATCTCCTGCAACAGCCAAAACGCAACGATGTGCTTCATGGTCGGTCACACGGGAGATGGTAGTACCAACCCGCTCGGGTCCTACCACCAGTCATGCAATGGATGATAATTGCTTACTTCCCTTAGTCGCCTCATACGACACCTGTGGGAAAGGATGGGGTGGTGACACTTGTATTCTTAGTCCGCCACCACACAGCCAATTTATTGAAAATAAAAATAAAACACGCTTTAAACCGCAGTGCACTGTTTATTTATATTTTTTTCAACGCTTTTTCTGTCCCGTTATTGGACATGGGTCTCCTCTTATGATGAGAGTGATTAGGCCATAGTTGCCGACGCTGGCCCAATGCAGTTTGGTAGACTTCACAAGCCTTCGAGAAATTCTCTCAGGCATGCAGGTTTCCTCAGGATGTTTTCAATCACCGTGCATTGATAATATGTAAACAAATACACACATAATTTCGAAAAATCTCGAAAAGTCAGAGGTCTGAATCTTGAACTCGGGACTGAACTCGATACCACTGTCTTTGCAGTCCTTGGTTTTACCGCTAGGCTAGCTATCACTGCACTGTTTATATAGTACTAGCCTTTGCCCGCAGCTTCGCCGCAGCCAAAAGCTAGTTTTTAGGTTATATCTCAGGTTCCCGTCATAGTAGCGGAATAAAATGTATACCAGTTTCTAAGTCTAATCAAGAGCTATCAAATAACAATAAAAAGTTGCATCAAAATCCGTTCAGTAGTTTTTGCTTGATGCACGAACAAACAAACAGACAAAAAATCTAAAAAAAATCGTTTTGTGTTTAGATACGCCTATATAGCCTATTTCAGTAATTTTCTCTCAAATATCTTAAATGTACAAACACAGCTCTGTTACAGCTTTATAATAGTATAGATAAAGAAAATCCATGATTTTCATTTATCTACTTAACGTATTTGAAATTCTCCAAGATTAAAATACAGCTAAAGCACAATATCCAAGCTGTTAACTAGCGCTTCGCTCGAACAATGGCTTCAATTTCCGACTCTATTTATTTTTATTAATAACATTTTCAATAATGCTTTGAATTTTATGAGGAAGCTCGCGAAGAGGAAATACCATAGATAAATTAAGGTCATTTTTCTTTGACAAGAGTACCCTCCCTAACAACGATCTTGGAATATTGGCATCCTATTATTAGCAAAATAAATAATTTACTTCAAAGATTTTAAGCTTTTACAATTAAAATTCGATATAAATACGAGTATATGGCACATACCTAAATACTTTAATTCTACCTAAGAATACTTACCTAAATCTTTTTCCGAACGTGATTTATTCAAATGGATCGGAATTGCTTGCCTAGAATAACGAGTAGAGTCTAGCGTAGCGTTATTACTCTGTGCAGAATCTAGCGTACCGTTATTACTCTGTACAGCATCAAACGTAAGTCGTAAAGTTGAAGTTTAACTTTTATACTGCCAGATAAACGCAAAGCAGACAATATGTCTTTGTAACAGCAACTTTGCAACAGACGTTTCATATTTTATGTGCCCTATTAAATTGTAAGTGCAAAGTGAGGGCTTAATAACGATGCATAGTTTTGTTTAACGATTTATATTTGTGGTGATATTATAAACGTGAACGCAAGTTTGTGTTTTAAGTAGGTTCTCTAAAATGATAATAATGCCCTATTCGATTGGTAATACCTTCATAGTTGCTAAAAATTTCTCAATCCCATCCAATTTTCTTTTTGACTTGATAAACGGCAGTCATTCGTTTAGACATTTTGTACGGTACTAGTAGCTACCTAATTATATATTGATTTTTAAGTACTTATTCATAAAACGCATCTGAATGGAAACTGTTAGCATCAATCATGGATGTATTAAAATATTCGGACATAATCTCGCTAACAAAGCTTTGTGTCGCTCAAAGTCAGCCAGTTCACTGTACTTACATGCCTACACGCACACATTCCCACGTTAGTCAGCCATTGCGCTAGTAAACGTTATTACAGTCGGTACGTTTACGCTGCAAAAAAATAAAAAAATACAGCATGTTTTGTGAGGTGAAATAGTGTAAAATCTGAAATAAAAAAATCTAGGACTCACGTTTCATATGTAAATTAATAATTTGTTCACTTATTTCCCGATTTTATACATTAAAATCAATATTCATTCACCAGAACAAAATAATTCCTCACAAGGCCAGTATTGCTAATATTCACTTGTGTAAATTACCCGAAATATGGGAATTTTATAGTTTTTATTTATTAAGTGTTTTTTAGGTTAATATTATTGGTATAGACTCTGTTTTTTTAATTTTATTAACTAAAATGACATTTGGTTGCCACGTAATCGTTAAGTAATATAATGTTTTTGTAGTCTGAGTTATCGAATATACATTTTTAATATTTTTTTATTATAATATATTTTCAGCCGCGTGGGGCCGGCTTTAGAATTGCCCCACCCCTCTCTACTCATGGGAGTCTTAAGAGTCGACCGAGGGAATATCGGGGAAGTGGGCAGCAGCACTCCTTCGATTATTAACAACATCCACTGCGATCGCCGACCCGCCTGCCAAGCGTGGCGATTACGGCACTATCCCCCCATTCTTGGGGAGGCCTATGTTCAGCAGTGGACGTTAAAAGGCTGATGGATGGATGGATGGATATATTCAGATGGTTTATTAATTTGAATTTACGTTGGAGTGAATTTATTATTATAGTAGCATTTACAAAATCTAAATTAAAGTAATCATACCTTTTTTTTTTTTTTTTTTATTTTTTTTTTTTATTGTCAGGAAACCTTTTATAGGTATCCCCCCGCCGGGGCGACGGGGAGATTATGTCAGAATCCGGACGCGGCGATTGGCAAATGGAGATGCCTAGTGCAATGCCACGCCGTATACCGACTAAAACCTGACAGTGTTCCTTCCGACTACCTGTAGCCCAGGGAGGAGGGTCACACTCATCGTATTCCTCATTCCCCCCCGGGCAGGTCTTGGCCGCCTTGCTCCATTCCTAGGCGGCCCCGCCTGTTTTGGAGGGACTAGCCCTCCCTCCTTTGAGAGGCGCACGCGGAACACGGGCGCGCCACCTTCTCGGGCCTGCTTCTGCTAGGGCAACGGACGGCCCTACGTCCATTGCCCTCAGGCCAGCGCTCATGGGGGCCGGAGATCGTTCAGCGCCCTCCGGCGCCCGGTGCGTCTTCTGCGGGTCGGGAGGTTGGTGGAAGCCTCCCGTTCCCTTTCCGCCGCCTCTTTGGCGTACATCACCTCCTCGCAAAATGAGGCGGCGGACTCCCATGCACTCTCGCTCCGGACCATGGACAGGAGCAAGGTCGGTAGCGAGAGCACTCCCACGTCTGTTGCCACGATCAGATCACGGCGCTGCACTGCCCACGCTGGGCACTCCACCAACGTATGCAGCGCCGTGTCCTCCGGGCAACCTCCGCAGTGATGGCACCGGGCCGACTCTTCCCTGCCTATTCGACACAGGTACTTCCCGAAGCAACCGTGTCCAGTTAGTACCTGTGTCAGCCGGTATGAAAGGACGCCATGACGCCTCTCCAGCCACTCTTCCATGATGGGACTTACCGCCGCGATCACGGCGTGCCCTAAAGTAATCATACCTATTTTAATATGTTTTAACGTAATAAAATGGCTCTTTAAAGTGTTATTCATGTTCATAGGCTTCGGTCAATAATGCAATAGATATAGAAACACAGTTTTACTGTATTTATTTATAAGCTTCCTGTTCAAATCTGTACATGGAGGAGTATAGTGGCAGAAAGAGTATATAGTAAAAGAAGTTGTTTGTTTACTTATTTACTGTAGGTACCTAATGTTTAACATCCCAAATGCTGAGTATTTTTTTGGAATAGTGTCTTGTTTGATAGGTTTATTGACAACAAAATGTTTCTATAATTATTGTGAAAAAATATCTCAGTTGCCCATTATAAGAATAAAAAAAATAACTGCCTCTGTGGTGTGGCGATAGTGTTCACCTCTGCCAACCCCTATCGATGGAAAACGTAAGTCTCCTCTGATTATCAAATTTATTAATAAAAGAGGAGTCAAAACTTTGGATGGTGTCTTATCAACTTCGATCATCAATCACAGTGATCAAGATACAGTGTCACGAACTAAAAATTGTCCGTGTGAATATAATTATACTTATGTAGCTACATCTGTTTACTACTGAACTGAGACAAAGTTTTTAAAACAGTTATAAATTCTAACTAATTACAATCATGGCAATAATCTACTACTGCCACTTAAAATTGAAAAGACAAATAACATTTACTGTGAAATCAAGCTTAAATAGCTCAAATAAAGTAATTTTTGAACTAAATAAAATAAGAGCTCATTTCTCAAGTGTGCTGTTATATAGCGAGACGGGCCTTTTTTGAGCTTATAAATAAATACAGTAAAACTGTGTTTCTATGGCATACATTTTAATAGGGAGATTTGGCCACTATTATCCTTTTCAAATAGTACGATATATTTTGCATACATTTCCAATAAACTTTGCTGCCGACTTGTATTTCATTTAATATTGTAAAAAGGGTAAATTTGGCTAACATGGCAACCCTAAATTCATTCACACATAGATAGCCGCCGCCATTACGCTGCCTCAATTTTGTCTTAGCGAGACTCTGTCCGTTCTTTTTTACGTCCATGGCATCAATATACTAGTCTGAGTACAATAAGTGTACGTTTTGAAGCTAAGATTAAATGATTTACTACATAGCGCACTCTATCCACCAAGGCTATAATATCAATGGATAAATGATGTCCTATTCTGCGCTTCAGACTATATGTGTGCAAAATTTCATGATGTCAGTAGTTACAGCATAAAAGAGTAACAAACAAACAAATAAAATCATTTTAGCATTTATATTTAATACTAGCCTTTGCCCGCGGCTTCGCCGCAGCCAAAAGCTAGTTTTTAGGTATTTAGATATTTTTATATATATTTTTAGCATTTGACATGCTTAGCAACATACATTAAACATAAAGTGAAAAATGTGAAATCGAAAATAACAGTCAGGAGCAGGATTCGAACCTGCATCTCCTGGATACCGTCCAGATGCTTTGCCAATACAGCCATCGTGACCCTTGCTCCTGACTGCTAAGCATGTCAAATGCTAAACATATATATAAAAATATCTAAATATTTATAGGGATTGCGTCATTATTAGGTAAAATCTTAATTGTAAAATTAAGTTTACCTGGTCGGTATAATGTATGAAAATACTTCCGACAGATGGTGCAGGCGTCACCCAAAGACGTTAAGTATGAATGTGTTATCAAGATTAGCAGTCAGGAGCAAGGGTCACGATGGCTGAATTGGCAAAGCATCTGGACGGTATCCAGGAGATGCAGGTTCGAATCCTGCTCGTGACTGTTATTTTCGATTTCACATTTTTCACTTTGTGTTTAATAGTTTCTAGGTAGTATCTCAGGTTCCCGATATAGTAGCGGGATAAAATATATACCACTTGTTAAAGCTAATCAAGAGCTATCAAACAAAAAAGTTGCATTGAAATCCGTTCAGTAGTTTTTGCGTGATGCGCGAACAAACAAACAGATAAACAGACAGACAAAAAGCTAACAATAATCGTTTGGTGTTCAGACACGTGTATATAGCCTAATTCAGTCATTTTTTCTCAAATATCCTAAACCTACAGACACAGCTCTGCTACACTTTTATAATAGTATAGATAAGGATTAACCTTAGGTCAAATTTTGTGCTTAAAATAAGTTTAAAAAATATTGCTTATATATAAATATTGACAACCACTGTCGAATATTGAACGTTACTGGAGCGTTATCGCAAGCTCACGGGTGTAATAACATACTTTATTACCAGGGATTAGTGCGACGAAAATTTTGTTATGATAATAGCCGCGATTTGTTCCATGCTGTAATCCCAAATAATAAAGTAGATACATACAAGGAAAATGTGACTTGAACGGTCCCAGATGCTTTGCTAATACAGCCATCGTGACAACTGCTCACTTGCAAGCCGTGTGTGGCCGGCTTTAGAATTGTCTCACCCCTATCTACCCATGAGAGTCGTAAGAGCCGACTGAGGAAATGCCGGGGGAGTGGGCAGCAGCATTTCCTCGAGTATTAACAACATCCACTGCAATCGCCAACCCGCCTGACAAGCGTGGCAATTACGGCATTATCCTCCATTCTTGGGGAGGCCTTTGTCCAGCAGTGGATGTTAAAAGACTGATGGATGGATGGACAACTGCTCAGGACTAAGAATTTCATAATGGCATTCTTTCATAATGTCTCTCTGGTGACGCCTGCGTCGCCTGTCGGTTGTATTTGCATACATTATTCCGACCAATGTTCATTTATATGGCTAAGCATGTGAAATGCATAAAAATATATAAAAAATGAAAATAATAGATTCATAATTAACACAAACATAGCATCACGCCTGTATTCCCCGAAGGGGTAGGCAGAGGTGTATTACACATCCAAGACTCGCCAGCTATGTTTAAAACTCCGGGCTGCTACTGAGAATTTATCTTATTTTATTTTTACGGAAAATCTCAATAACACTGGCCGACCCGGGGATCGAACCCGAGACCTCATGATCAGCAGTCGCTTACACTACCGCTGCACCACAGAGGCAGTTCAGATTCATACTTTTGATATAAAATATCAGATAACAGATGTAATTGTTGTTTTTAAATTTTTATTTATATATAAGCATATGGTCTAATGGTGAGCGGTTACTGTAGACTATTTGTAGACGCTCACTATGCCACGGGTGTTACAAACCTAAAAAACAAAAGGAATGGGAGGTAGAGAGAAAGTATATAGTCTCATCCAGATAGGAACTTGGGAAAGTTCCCCTCTTTATCCCTGCTAAGTCTCCATTTTCTCCCACGTGCTTTACTTGTAGTAACACGTTTATGTGATGCATCATAATGTGATAAGTTATAAACGGGCTTGTTTTCCGCAACTCGACGTCTTCTGATGCGTCTATTTTGTGTGACGGGTTGGTGGCACTACTCTAGCCAACCCAACCCTACCAAAAACCTAGCAGACCCTTGATGTTGCTGACGCTGACGATTTGATGCATCTTGTGTACATAGCGTCTATAAGTGACGATAACCCTTACCTACCATCATATAGATAGTACATTTTTTGACAAAAATTTTTTTTAAATCTATTTATGGCTGACGAGCCACGGCCCTCCTGATGGTAAGTGGTAACCTTTGCTCATGGACTCAACTGTACCGAGAGTATTGTCAAGCCGCTGTGCGCCATTAATAAACGGCTTCATGTCACAGGAGAGGGTGGTACCCTTTCGGGCCCGATAGCAAATGAGTATTCTCATTTGGTACCCAGTCCTACCACCAGTAATGCGATGGGTGATAATTGCTTACTTCCCTTAGTAGGCTTGTACGACACCCGTGGGAAAGGATGGGGTGGTGACACTTGTATTCTTAGTCCGTTACCCCACGGACAGATCCTTTTTTTTATTTTCATTTTCAGGGCCTTTGTAATAAATACTTACATTATAATAGTGTTTTGAAATAAAACTACGTTTACGGAATCTATCGCGTTTACTTGATTTTACTACTATCCCGACGTTTCAAATACTTTACAGCATTCATGATCACGGGTGGACTTAGATGGTAGACGCCTTCATATCAGCCTTGTACGTCTCGTCTCGTCGTTCGTATTATTCGAAACGTCGGGATAGTTAGTAAAATCAAGTAAACGCGATAGATTCCGTAAACGTAGTTTTATTTCAAAATGTGTAACATTCGCGTAAATATCAGAAAGTTTTATATAGTGTTCTTTATAATAAAGATTTTTTTTTCTCTTTCTTGCAGCTTAGTATAAGTACTTATAAATGTATTTTGAAGCTATTTAGAAAATTGAACAAGTACGCGGAATTGTTAATGACTCATTTCAGTGCTCGTAATAAAGCGGTTATTTTAGAAATACTCGAGAAGTAAAATGATACCTCTGTTGGTGATTATCGCAGATATAAACATCCCCGAAGAGCTTTACCGACAGGTAGGCGTCATAAAACTTAGTATAAATCGTGCGTACTCTTTGCTACGGGTTTTCGAAGACGGAATAACGTAGTCTTATACTATTATAAAGCTTGTAACAGAGCTATGTCTGTACATTTAAGATATTTGAGAAAAAAATACTGTGATGAGCTATATAGGCGTGTCTTAACACAAAACGATTTTTTAGATTTTTGTCTGTTTGTTCCTTTGTGCATCATGCAAAAACTACTGAACGCATTTTGATGCAACTTAAAAATAAGACTTAAAAATTGGTATACATTGTATCCCACGACTATATCGGGAACCTGCGATATAACCTTAAAAGAAGATTTTGACTGCGGCGTAGCCGCAGGCAAAGGCTAGTGTATTATAAATTAGTTAAACTACAAGTGCAATAAAGTGAATAATGTGGACTGTCTACGGAATCCAGGTGAAGAAGGGTTATTTGAGAGCCGAGGGCCACTACAATTCCTTTTCCCCGTCAAGTTACATTTGAGCTGTGGAGTTGGTTCGTTTTTCTGTCAACAACCCCATTGTGCCCCATACTGATTGATTGTGAATAAGCTCCTTTTGTATTATTATTAAAAAAAGGTTAGGAATACTACATAAAATGGTGAGAAAAACATTTTTGAAGGTTTTTACCATAAACCACTGAAGGAATGTAACATAGTTCCAGTGGCCCGCCAATAAAGGCGGAGAGACGGCACACGGCGGGGTTCTTTAGTGGGTGCAGGCCCCACATTAACCTGTTCGTTGCCCCGAACGACGCGGTCTGCTGCGGTTAGGAACATTTTTTCCCGCCTTAACAAAAAAAGAAAAAAGGTTCTTACCATAAAGAACAAATTATTGTGAAAATAGAAATAGAGAGCTTTACTGCGACCTGGATTCAAACCTGCGTCCCTTCCAATCCAGTGAAGTGCTCTAGACCGCTAAGCCATAGCAATAGCCAACGGCTACACTCAATCTCCTTTCATAATTGCTTTTTAGATGTCTTTACGGTTTTTATCATTTTGATAAATAATATTATGTATAATTAATTATATTAGCTGCGACAACCCTATATTTCGATGAAGGATAGAAATTGATACACAAAATAATAAATAAAAATATTTATATCAAGTAAATTATCTTGAGACAGCCCTAGAATGATGACCCGTGGGATAATAGTGAGGCATTAATATTGAAGGACGACGGTCGGCGCCCCTTGCCTAGTTGAGAACCACTGTGTGGAGACCCCTACTGCATTATTATTATTATTATTTTAAGTCTTTCTTATTTATTTATTGAATACCTTCACGGACAACAATATTAAGAATACTGCCAAGCTGTAGTTCACCATTTTATTTATAAGAAAGGAAATTCATTAACGAACGGTTATCTCCCGCTACAACCAAAACACACTGCGGTGTTTCACGGACGGTCACGTGGCAGTCGGTGGTACCGACCCACTCGGGCCCTATAACAAGTGAGTAGGTAAGTACTTGTCACTTGGTACCACTTCTTTTTAGTTAAAATGGGAAAATGTACCTAACCACACACCCCATCGTTCGGACCACTAACAGTATACAGTGTGGGGCCAAAATAAACACATGCAGTGTTTCCGCTTGCATTGGCAGACCACTGGAACTGTGACATTTCACACTCTTTATAATCGGTGATGAATGGGTTCTTAATAGCCCGCAGCTAAATTCAAACTACTATATATTTTTTTTATTGCGAATGGTGGCAGACGAGGCATGGCCCACCTGATGGTAAATGGTAACCGTCGCTCATGGACTCTACTATACTAGGAGTATTGTCAAGCCGCTGCTCACCATTTCATTTCACAGATATGGAAAGAAAGAATAAACGGCTATCTCCTGCTACAACAAAAACACAGTGATGTGCTTCATGGCCGGTCACAAGGGAGATGGTGGTAGCAACCCTTTCAGGCCCAATAGCAAATGAGTATTCACACTTGGTACCCAGCCCTACCACTAGTAATGCAATGGGTGATAACTGCTTATTTCCCTTAGTCGTCTTGTACGACACCCGTGGGAAATGGGTGGTGGACCAGTATATGTATATATATTGAAAAAATAGCACATCTATCTATACTATTATAAAGCTGTAACAGAGCTGTTTGCTGTGTGAGGCCGGCTTTAGAATTGTCCCACCCCTCTCTACCCACGGGAGTCGTAAGAGCCGACTGAGGGAATACCGAGGGAGTGGGCAGCAGCACTCCCTCGAGTATTAACAACATCCACTGCGATCGCCAACCCGCCTGCCAAGCATGGCGATTACGGCATTATCCCCCATGACGGGACCGCTCATTGTGGCGTTCTCTTGGGGAGGCCTATGTCCAGCAGTGGACGTTGAAAGGCTGATGGATGGATGGGATGGATGGAACAGAGCTGTGTCTGTAAATTTAAGATATTTGAGAAAAAATGACTGTATTAGGCTATATAGACGTGTCTGAACACAAAACATTTTTTTTAGAATTTTTGTCAGTTTGTCTGTTTATCTGTTTGTGTGATACACACAAAAATTACTGCACGGATTTTGACGCAACTTTTTTTATTTGTAACGCCTTGATTATTCTTAAAAACTGGTATACATTTTATCCCGCTACTATATCGGGAACCTGAGATATAACCGAAAAACTAGCTTTTAGCTGCGGCGAAGCCACGGGCAAAGGCTAGTAAAAAAACAAAAAATATGTTTTGTGTTACATAAATATTTGTCTAACCCACACTCAGCTCCGAAGTCAGTATCATCGCGCCATCTGTTGAATTACAGTGTATGTATCGCACTCTACTAAATAGGTATATTTAATCCAGTATCTAGAGACCAGTTTATACTGGCTATCCTCATTACCCAAATGTTACGTAGTCCCTAGAGATATCATTATATTTATCCGCTGCTCCAGCAAAAATATATTTACGATCTGTATGTTCCTGTTATTATATGCTATGAAATAGTCTAGAATTTGTTGGAAGCTAAATTTATATTTTATTAACCTGTAACTCCGCGTGAAACTTACGTTTTATCTTAATATTTTCACATAAAATAACTTTTTCCTGAAAGTTTATTAGCCTGCCTAATCCGCTCTACTTACCCGTGAACCGTACAAAAATCTCTCTAGGAACATAAAAAAAATTATAGCATCACGCCTGTATTCCCCAAAGGTGTAGGCAGAGGTGTATTTACACACCCACGATTCGCCAGCTATGTTTAAGACGCACGTAATAGGGCGCGAGCCTATTGCCGTATACCAGGCACATATCCAAACTCCGGGCTGCTACTAAAAAATTTTCTTTTTTTTATGAAATAGCTCAACAACGCTGCCCGACCCGGAGATTGAACCCGAGACCTCATGATCAGCAGTCAGGCAAAATTAAAATCCTTATTTTGGCTTTTATTCTATCGTCTATCGCTTGACAAAGGCCTCCTCAAAAGAACTCCTATGCCATCTGCATCCAACGGCTGCCTGCGCCTTTGATCAGGTTATCTGTCTACCTGGCAGGAGGGCGTCCTATACTGCGCCGTCCGATACGTGGTCGCCACTCAAGAACTTCTTCCCCAACGGTTATCGATTTGTCTAGCGATGTGGCTTGCCCATTGTCGCTTCAGCATGCCAACTCGAAGGGCTATGTCAGTTGCATTTTAATACGCCTTCGGATTTCCGTGTTGTGGATTTTATCGCGTAGAGAAATATAGTGCATAGACCTTCTTCGATCGATCTTTGTGTATTATTTTCTTACCATTCATTTGTCGATCCTTTAAGATTTTTGATATAGTATACATTCAATATATGCATATATACACCAAGCTGTACTGATTTATTATACCTCTTTTTATTATTTTTGTTTAGGCTGGAAAAAATGCACGTAACCGCACACCCCGTCGTTCGGGGCAACGAACAGGGTAGTGTGGGGCCTTCACCCACTAAAGAAACCCGCCGTGTGCCGTCTCTCCGCTTTTATTGGCGGGCCACTGGAACCATAATTACAATTGATTTATTATACCTACGCATAGATATATTGTATATGTATAGATAACTTTAAAGCTGTATTTTACACAACGCGGATGGCAAACAAGCAAAGGGCCCATCTGATGGTAAGCGGTTACCATAGCCTATAGACGCTAGCAACACCAGAGGCATCACTCGCACGTCGCTAACGAAAAGGATGAGTAGATGAAAGATAATAAGGCAAGGATAAGTAGAGGGGTTAGGTCTACAGTGCTCTCACTCACCTTATGAGACACAACAGTAGGAATACTTATCGGTATTTCACGCGAATCTTCTGTGCGATGGTCGTTCTTCCCCGATCGAGTCGGCCCATTCATGCCGGGACAAGCAAGGCTCTATACTAAAGATACTTCACCACATTACCGAAGGTATCATACGACGTGTCTAATAATAGTGGTATCTATATATACTCACGTCATGGAGAAGTAATACCTCTAACAAATTACAATGATTTTTTATTATGCTGGACCCGAACGATTACCTATATACTTTCTTCTTCGTTTTTTTTGTGCAACTGGATATAATTCTGCCTGTAGTAGAAGATAGCCAATTATATTCTTTACCAGAATGTAATACGTGCTTATTATCTTTAGCTATTTATGATCGTCGGGCTGGTATATGACGACTTGTATGTATGTATTAAATACCTAAGTTTGATTTATTTTTAGTCCGTCAGGAATCTTTAAAGGATAATTTTATTTAACTTATAGTACTCCTTAGTATTTGTTCATGTTGGTCAGTATTTTTGCAAAGACTCTCAAGAAAATTGGCAGTATCCGCGAAGTTGATTATTTTTAGAATCTACGGGACATTTGTAAAGTTTGTCTTATGTCTAACATTACAATTAATCAAAAATTGAGTTGAATTTATCTTATTTGTGTAATAGTCTATTAACTATAAAAACGCCATTACCAAGATTTCTCCGAAACGGAAATACCATAACAGTAAAAGTCTTAAAATTTCTATCTGCATATTTACGTAATATTACTAAAATATATTATATTTTTTTAGATTTCCAACATTACTGAGCTCGACATAACTTTATTATATAGTTTAGTGGTTACATAGTAAGTGCCAAGCAAATAGATCTATAACTTTCTTTAATTAGCACCTAAGATGCCTTTGGAGTGAAAATACAGTAGTTATATTCATAGACGACAAAGTCATTGTTACAACTCCACTTGTACTGATCAGTTTTTAAATTTATTGCTTAAAGTGTTGCCAGTAAAATGCGCTGTAAAATACTGTTGTTCATATTTTTATTTTGTGCGTTTTGCGAAGGATTGGAAGAAAATAATGTTGAAGGAAGAGGAAAGAAAAAGAAGATCGCATTGTTTAGTAAGTTTTTATTATTTTGTATACCTACATTTTTTTTCTTAGAACATGCAGGATGCTTATGTCACGAGCAGGATTTGAATCTGCGTTCCTGGCGCTTTGAAAACTTAGCCATCGTCGTTTGGGACTATTAATCTCGATAACACATGCCTTCTTAATGTCTTGATTGACGCAGATGAAGGTACTCCAGGAGATGCAGGCTTAATTTTGCTCGTGACAATTATTTTCAATTACCATTATCGCACTTTGAGTTTAAGAAAATGGCCATGTATTCAAGTGCTTAAAATATAAATAAAATATCAAATAACTTTTCTTCTTATATGAGAGTAATTTTCGAGACAAAAATGTGCAGTTACCACGTGGTAGAAAGAAACTTCAGAAAATTGAACTGCGGGAGAATGACTCCGACGAATGCAGCACTTATGGCGTAGTTATAGGAAACTGCATTTTTGATGCTCCTGACAATTTTATTTCTTCTTATCACCTTGTGTGCCGTCTCTCTGCTAGATTTAAGCCTCTCCCATCTTACGCCACAATGTCAGATTCTCCAGATATTCCTACAGAAGTTTGTTTTTAGGTTATTATTCCTTGTAATGGGCGCGCGTTTTACTCTAATACACCGATGCGAGATTTATATTAGGACTTTTCTTTAAATTCCAAACATAATACAGTTATAATTTATTAATTTACAGTTTGTTGTACTAGTGTGACTTATCTACATTATTTGAATTGTAAAATTGGTAACCGATAATCGGTATCCGATTGCTTGGCACATTTAAATTTATTGAACATCAACCATTTATGTTTTAATAAATGCCGATATTTTATTTTCGCTATAAATCTTCTCTTTTGAATGCATGTAGCGTAGTTCGATTGCGGTTTTTGTGGAAATATAATTATTTCAGTGGAATGGGTTTTTTTGTTGTTCATGTTAAAATAACAGTGTTTTGAAATATATAAATCTTGCTGCTTGTTAGCTGTTCCTATGCGTTACATTAACTTTAAATATATTATGTACTAGACGACCCGGTGAACTTCGTATCACCTTTTTTTTTTATTTTAATTTTAGGTGGGAAAAAATGTCCTACCGCACACCCCGCTGTCCGGGGAGACAACGGGGTAGTGTGGGACTCTCACCCACTAAAAACCCACCGTGCGCCCTCACCCGCCCTTGCTACGACGGATCACGGGTACCGCGTCGTTTCACCGCGATCCGCAGGCGGCAGCCCCTTCGGGCACCCTCTCTTGTGCGACGCCCCGCGCACTTGGGCGTCACAACTTCATGGTAGGCTTCCGCGGACGGCAGGGTACTCCCCGACCTCACCGTCCGCAGCCTCGGCTAGGGCGGCATCAGGCGCAGGTAAGCGCGCGCTCGCCGCCCCGCGCGCCGGCGGCGAATCGGGTCCGCGAAGGAGTCGTCTCCCTCCTAGCGATCGTGTGCAAGTATTTACGGAAGCAACCGTGCTCCGACAAAACCTGCACCAACCGGAAGGTGAGGACCCCGTGCTGCCGCTCTGCCCATTCTTCCAAGATCGGCTGGAGCGCCCCCACGGTCCAGAGACTAGCCCGGGGCGTCTCCAGCCGAGACCTCCACTTTAGGACGGTGGTGCGGCGGGCATCTTCCCGCCACGCTGAGATTGCGCTTGGCGAGGGGCAGCTGCCCCCCGCCCGCGCCGTCAACGCACGCCAATAAACGTCGGCGAGCACTTCCGCCTCCAGATCCCACGGGGGGGTTCCGGCCAACGCGCAGGCTGCATCGCACGAGACCGTGGGTTACCCGCGTATTGCCCTGACCGCTATGACCCTCTGTAGACGCCACAGAAGGGCCCTATTGCGAGCGGCCAGGGACTCCACCCACACGGGCGCGCCGTACAGTGCCATTGATCGTACTACCCCCGCGTAGAGTCACCGACACGCGAGACTCGGTCCGCCCAAATTCGGCATCAGTCGCCCGAGGGCGGAGGCCGTGCCGACGAGCTTTGGCGCAAGACGGCGGAAGTGCTTGTCAAAGTGCCACCGTCCATCCAATACCAGGCCCAGGTATTTGATGTGGGCCTGGATTGGAAAGCCCACACCGTTGACCGTTATCGAGGCGCTGGCGGGTGGGCCACGTCGGGGCCCATGGAAGAGTAGGGCCTCCGACTTTTCAAGGGACACCCTAAGCCCCAGCGCCTCGATCCGCCTGACCACCTCCGCGGTACCTGAGGTGGCCAGCGTTGCCGCCTCCTCGAGGGTCCCGCCCCGGGCTGTGAGAGCGTATCGTCTGCGTAGCAAATTACGCTCAGCCCGGGGGGGAGCCGGCCACGGAGGACCCAGTCGTAGCCGATGTCCCACAGGAGCGGCCCTAGAACCGAACCCTGTGGGACGCCGCACGACATAGCCCTCCTTACAACATCCCCTTCCCGGTCCACGAAGAGGATGCTGCGGCCGTCGAGGACTTCGTATCACCTACGATTTATTTTATCAGAGATTATTAATCTTAATCAATCTGCATCGTTTTAGGTTTGAATTATAGGTTAATTATTGAAACTTGCTTGTAATTCAAATTAATTAGAAAGAATGACAGTAGCTGTCATTGCCATTTTGTCTTCTGTTGTCAGGTCCATAGTCTAATGAGGCGATTCCCAAACAAAATTATCTATATTGAATTTTAATTTGGAAACTATTTTTACAGATTTTTCTTTTAAACCACCCCTGAATTATAGTGACCAAAATAAACAATCTATTATTTGAATCGGTCAAGCTATTTTTCAGTTTTAGCGAGACTAACGAACAGCAATTTCTTTTTATTATCTTAGATATTTACTATCTATAATTGCTTATGGTGCCAAACGAGTCGGGGCTCACGGTACCACGGCTGATGGTAAGTGGTAACGGCCACTCATGGACTACTACAGAGTCGCTGTCCATCATTTCATTTCACGTATGGGAAATAAACGAGAGGGGTAATGGGTAAATAGGATCAATTCTAATGCTAGTTTGACTACTTTAGAAGTCAACGGGATAATCTCACATGAGGGTTTCTCCGATATTATTCTCCACAAAGCATTGTAGTGAATATCCCATCTTTTCCCGAATTATTTTATTATACTCGTACCATGTCCTTTGTTATTTGTCTTGATTGCACCGCTAATACCATTTCTTTCTTTCCCAGTATACTTCGTAGACTTAGTAGTAAAGAAGATTTTCATTCTCAAAGTAATCTACGCCGTCGCTTTCTGGATATTGCTGCACAAGGCTGCGTACTTCTTCGGCTGGTTCGTGAGCTACCTGAAAGAACAGAAACATGCGGTCATTGAGCATCCTCACCATCATCATGGTCATAATTACGAGGATTACGGACCTCCGGGATATTACAGGAGGAAGAGTCAGAAGCCTTTTACTAATTATCCTTATGCATCACCGGAAAGGACTATTAAAGCATATTAGTTCACTGACGTAGCCTGACATTGAAGGTTGTATGTGCCACTGATGCGATTGCATCATGGCGCATATTTAGTGATTTTTCGTGATAGATACATGTAATACAATTTTATACATGTTTGCGCATTTTCTCGGACGATTTCTGAAGTCTGG
Source organism: Leucoma salicis (assembly GCA_948253155.1). NCBI lineage: Eukaryota > Metazoa > Arthropoda > Insecta > Lepidoptera > Erebidae > Leucoma > Leucoma salicis. Next base: position 1,784,776 of record OX411804.1, read on the forward strand.
CAACCTGCAGTACAGTTTGGGGTACTGTGCATATACCTATCGTTAGCGTTCGAACTACACGTAAATATCCCGTATTCTGAATGGTCTGACGGTAGCTGCCGCTGATGGAGTTTGGCAGTACCAGAGGCACAGCTAAGCCACCACCTACCGTGAGTAAAGCGGGCTATTCTTCAATATCATTAAAAGAAAGACACGTTGGGAATTTATAGCGAAATCAATTTATTAATTATTTATAGTAATAATAACTTATTTTAGGATTAAGTACATGTTTTATATGATTTTTTTATTATTGAGATTAAAATATAGTGATATTTTTTCGGAAATTTCTTATTAATTTGTATATTTTATTTTTGTTATCAATCCTTTACCGTCTTTAAATAGATCTCTTCTGAGATCCACTACTGTGCTTTCTGTGTTTTTCTTCTACAGAGAACAAAAAGTAAGTATATCTACCAATAGACCGGGAAAAATAGATCTAACTGTATGCTTGATATTTTGTCCCAGGCTGCCCCACTATTGGGCACGTATCTAGTCTCTGAATAAATAATAAATATTTACGGGTATTTCACACAACGTCCTCTGGTCCCAAACTAAGCTTAACGCTTGTGCTATGGGTACCAGATTACGGATATAATACATCATTATATTACATTTTTTTTTTGTAAATACATATATATAATAGAAAACAGCCAGACGCAGTACAAATATCTGCGTTGCTGTGTTCGTCATATAAAATTAATTAATTACTACCAGCGACCCGCCTTAGCTACGCACGGGTGATTTAAAGCATTAAATTTCTCTACCTAATAAGAGTTTAATGAACATATATTATAATACAAACCTTCCTTAAAAATATCTAAACAACGAAGAGGTTAATGTATTGAGTAAACAGGCGGAGTAAAGAAAGATGTTGTTGGTGGTGAACATGTGTTTTATTATAGTACTAATATTTTGAGATAAAATACATTGAGTTAATGTTTGTTTTCCCAAATAAATAAATAAATCTTAAAAAAAATATATATCATAAAAAGGTATTGAAAAAACTACTTTAATAGACTAGTTTAGGCGTTTCTGATCCCAAAACATTTATTCCAGAATAAATTCCATGTATATTATAATAATACCAATATATACACTTAGAACAAACTTAAAAATATTACAAATAAAATTAAAACCCCACTAAAAACTTTATGAACTACATATAAAAAAATTACAAAAATTTTGAAAATTTTGAACATAGTTTTCAACTCGCCGCGTGGGATTGTGACTAATATGCTGGCTGCGTTACCTCGCTGAATCGCTATTCCGATTCGTTGAGCGAGGAACGAGCCAGGGAGGTTAGGCAGAATCTCATATCTCACATGTCGATGGTATCGTGACCACTGTCATTGGTTGAGAAACCGACGCGTGATGTCGCAATAATCCGTTGGCCAATCACGGTGATCTCTCAACCAATCGCAGTGATCACGATACGATCGACATGTGAGATATGAGATTCTGCCTAAACCCCCAGCTCTCTTGTTACCTGAAGACGAGAGCAGCCTAGGACTTATTGTATTAATATACGTTTTTAAAGATGTACTCCATGAACCAAATGTCTTCACTGCAAGCGGCTCAAACACGTAGCCATTTAAAATAGCCACGTATTTGCAACGCTTCGTAGTGGCTGCGCATTCTGCCGCAGCTCCCACCACAGACGCTGACTCATTGATATGCGAGGGCGCAAGGGTGTCCACACAAGTGGCATCCCAAACAAGTGTGCGCCCTCGTTTCCAAGGGATCAGCGTCATGCCATCGGGTCTCTTCTCATCCTCGCGTAAAATACCGGCCGGTTTCAGTATGGAGGAGGGTGCATCTATGGAGGTAAGAGCCCTCTTTATGACGACATTGAGGGAGGTGTGACGTGCAAACCTACCCGCGCTTCTATTGCAGGCAAGTCCGTGGAGCTGGTCTATTTCTACCCCAAACGATTCGCAGCACACCAAAACCCCCCAAACGAATTGGTACAGTCAACCGAAAACTCTTTGAATAGAGGAGGGTACCTAAAGAGGCACAGAGCAGTGCCTGTAGCCAATATCCAGATTTTTTTACACCTAACGCTAGAAGACAAGGATGATCTTGGTTATTTCCAATGGAAGATCCCAGAATTATGTTTACTAGTTTTTTTAATTATTCTTTACGCAAAACTACTCAAATGATGTTGATGAAACTTTTTGTTTGGTAGCTCTTGATTAGACTTTTGTTTGGTAGTATTAGATTAACCTGGTATTTATTTTAGCCAAACAAACTAGCTTTTGCTTTAAGGCTAGTTGTTATAAGCTAAAACAAGAATCTTGGCACATGTAATATTATAAAATGTACTTCATATCTCCGAGTACCGGTAAACGAAGCCAAATTGTAAATATGATATAATTACTTTATTTGCAACATAAAAGAGGCAATTCCGGCTTATCAAGGAGTTGGCTGAACTTCAGCTTGTGTACAATGTAAATACAATTTTGTGTAAAGGACTTTAACTGGTTGCAATTAAATTATTTCATTGCTACAGCGCCCTAGAGTACGTGTAATATGTTGATGGTAGGATGCACCTGCAATTTAACGGACACAAAGTAAATTAAAATTAAATTAAATATTCACGGACATTTTCACACAACGTTCTCTGGTCCGAAACTAAGCTTAATGCTTGTGCTATGGGTACCAGATTACGGATATAATACATATATGCCTTTTTTTTGGAAATAAACATGCCTACATATAATAGATAGAAAACACCCAGACGCAGTACAAATATCTGTGTTCATCATACAAATAATTGTCCTGAGTGGGAATCGGACCCACGACCTCGTGCACGGAAGTCTGTTACACTACCGACTACGTCACAAGGCCCGTACATCCAAACTCAGAACAATCATTTGTAAATCACACAAAGAATTATCCTGTGATTGAATCCACGACACTGCATGGGAGGTTTGTATTTAAACAGATTAGATCCATTCTTGCTTGAAGGAGTAACTACCGCTCGCGAGTCAGCATCGTAAAGTTCAGCTCGTGAGAAGTAGGAACATGGTCAACCCTAGAAGACAATGGAACAGATACCTAGACTGTTCGGGTTTAACATCAAATATTGACTTCTTAATAAGTATATAACCCATCAAAATACAGAGGATTTACCATCCGTAAAAGAATTGGCTTCTGACCACAGCAGTAAGCTCCTAATAACACATTTACTTTTATTATAGTGGGTTGTCCTTTGCGTTTCTTCTTCAAGTAAAAAATAACTTATTTTTCACAAATTCGTCCAATAATGCCGCAAAACGAAAAAGCAATCAGTCCAGTTTATGCCCTTTCGAGCATAAAAGTCGTGAAGTTTATCCCTGGGACATAAAAGGAACAAAATAACAATTTCTGTTCGCACATAAACCGGTTGGAGCCAGTTTATTCCAGTTATAACTGCCCGTAACCGGTTTAATAATTTTTAGTGCGCTTATACTAAGTCGAGCCTACCAAACACAGTTTGCGATTATTATGTTTAAAGTATAAACGCAATCAAATTAGTATAAACTTTTAAAGTAAGATGTCTTGGAAATTTTTCTCGTTTTTAGTCTCACTGCAGACCATATGGGTCACTATTGGAAGGCACCTATGCAATGCATATCTTGGGCCCCTTTACCCTTTTCTAACTTCCTGAAATATATTTAAATCGTAAAGAACAAATTATTTGTGAAATGTGGAAAAAGAGAACTAGTGCGAGCGGGAATGGAACTTGCATCGCTTCCCTTCCCTGCTTAGCAGTTAGAGCACTTCCCCGGATTAGAAGGGACGCAAATTCGATTCGAGCTCGCAGTAAAGTTCGCTTTTTTCACATTTCACAAATAATGATTGTGTTCCTAGTAGCTGAGCATGTCAAGTGCTAAAATACAGATCTAAAATATTTTAATCGTATTTCTATGAATACCCAATTTTATTCAAATTTTTTCACTTATACTGTTTTTTTTTTCACTAAATTACAAAACAAATTGGATTATATTCAAACTTTGTCACTTACAGTGTTTTCGAATTTAAATTTATTACTTACCGACGTTTGGTGGAATCTGGGCAGCGGGAATAAAGAGTGTTAAGTACCATATCAAAAGGGTTGTAGGCGATGTTGTAATGACATATGAAGAATTAAATAATGTCTTGATCCAAATAGAGTACATATTAAATTCAAGGCCATTGACTGCCTTGTCATCCTATACTACAGATTATCCTTATTTGACGCCAGGTAATTTCGCAAACAGGCAAACCATTGTCATCATATCCTGAATCTAACGTAACAGATTTACTAAACAGATTTACTAAGTAACCAATTATCCTTTTGGAAAAGATATACCAAAATGGTGCAGTGCTTCTGGAAACAGTGGCAAAACAGTATTTAGTTACATTATAAAATAGACCCAAGTGGCATAAGCAGTGTTCACATATAAAAGGAGGGTTCTCTGGTCATAATACGTAATCAGAACGTTCCCTCTCATCGTTGGCCAATGGCTAGAGTAGTAAAAGTTTATCCAGGTAAGGATCGCAATATTAGAGCTGTGGATATAGAAACCAGTAAAGGATTTATAATGAGAACGAGTACAGGTAAAATTTGCTTACTTCCTGTAGAGTAAAACTACCACGTGGGTATTGGTCTATAGCAGACATATACTTGGCTATTACATGGTGCCAGGATGAATGAGTTCAGATTAATGGTTAAGTACAATAATCAATGTTAGGTTTTTACCTACATTCAAATTTGATTACAACTATCTATAAAAAAAAAGATTGAATGTCTAAATAGGTTGTGTTTAATAGGTTGTATTATTGTTATTTTATGTTATGAGTGCCTTAGCTACAGATGTTATCTTGAAATACATTGTTTTTTTTATTTATTTTATTTATTTATTTATTTTTTTGGATTATGTAAATAAATAAACACTGATAGGTAGTTATGTAAGCTTATCTATAAGCATACTTGTCTATTAGCAGCCTCCCTAGCTTTAATACATATATTATTGATTACACATAGCATCACGCCTGTATTCCCCGAATTAATTATATAAGATATTTGTCACATATTCCTTTAAAGGGCAATTATATAGTTAGCTGGCAAGTAAATTGTAAAGAACAGAATGTAAACACTATTATAGCCGGTTGAATGTTAGTATTTGACTAAATTTAAGACTATTATTATTAAATTTGCTCAACCTTTCATATAATTGTGTGGTTTTCTTTATATAAAATTTGTAATTCAGCAGTGCTTTATTTTGTCATGTGCATTAATAACAGAAGTTTGTAAAAAATTAGAATTTATATTCTGAATATTAACATAGAAAAGGTAATATTTATAGATAGGACACTAAATAATTTAACATAGTTATAAGCATTAAGAAACTGTGTCTCAAATTTGTTTTCCGTTGCCCCAACATGTTTGTTCCGCAAACACAAATATTTTATGTACATGGCAACATTAAATTTAGGGGTCACTTCTTAAGATTGCACAGTTTGTACGTAAAGGAGGCGGCTATTTCTGGGTCACAAAATGTAAAGAGACGAAATATGGCTCAAAAAAATTGTTACCTTTTTCTATTCAAAATATAGAAAATATCAACTTATTATTCTATCAAAAAATTGACAAAAATAAAAAGAAGTTATAGTATCGAAAATACAACTGAGAACAGAAAACAGTGACATTGTGACAGATCATGGAAGTAAATCGTACGTACAAACTTAGACTAACAACAGAGTACTTAGTACTTCCATGTGTCATATTCCATTATTATTATTTTTATTTTGACTGATGTCTGATCTAGTTATCTATGCTGTGCGTCACCTCTAGTGCGATTTTCGTCAAATTTTCGTTACTTTATAAATTTATATTGATTTAATCCTTGACTACTATCTATTTATGGACTTCTGTTTTTGCTTAATTAATTACCTTTGCTATCTTACTGGACACTGAGAAACGATCTTACACAACTGACTTGGACTCCATTATGTTGGATTTTATGGCTGTTTAATTGTGTGAATTGTGCATTAGACACCAGATAGCCAAGTAGCCCCTAAATCGAACTAGTGATTTGGTAAATATGAAGCTATTAATTGGCACCACTTTCATTTCTTTATAAATTATTTTTTTGGGCCCAAGAATGCATGAAAGCGTGTCTATCTCCTTTATATTCGCTACTATAAAAAAGTGTAATTTCCTAGAGTCCACTAAACTTAAACGTGTGCGTTTTATTTTTACTAAGTGCCATGATTCTAATTAGGTTGACCTTAAAACTGTTTTAAAACCTTTGTCTCAGTTCGTTAGCAAACAGATGTAGCTGTATAAGTATATATTCACACGGACAGTTTTTAGCTTGATTTTGTTCGTGACACTGTATCTTGTGTATTGATGATCGAAGCATTAAGCTTTTATAATCTATCTATACTATTATAAAGCTGTAACAGAGCTGTGTCTGTACATTTAAGATATTTGAGAAAAAAATACTGAATTAGGCTATATAGGCATGTCTAAACACAAAGATTTTTTTTAGATTTTTTGTCTGTTTGTCTGTTTGTTTGTTCGCGCATCACACAAAAACTGCTGAACGGATTTTGATGCAACTTTTTTTGTTGGATAGCTCTCGATTAGACTTAACAACTGGTATACATTTTATCCCGCTACTAGGTATATCGAGAACCTGAGATATAACCGGAAAACTAGCTTTTAGCTGCGGCGAAACCGCGGGCAAAGGCTAGTTTTATATATAAATACCTATTCACAACTCAATAATCAAAATTCTTTGTGTAATTTACAAATAGTTATTATGAGCCAGATTCAGTGTATTGATGAGTATTATTATCGAGTGTGCAGTTTAGTCTTTAAAAGAACAATTCACTAATCAGAACAAAATAAATATTTGTTAGAGGCTGAAAATTAAAAGTGCTGTGATTGTGAAAATGTACCTAATGGTGACACATAATTACAACGAATAAATACAATTGGATACTGTAATAAATAAACATAACATTTGATATATAAATTTACACACACAAGTATTAATCAATTTGTTAAAAGCCTCTTTGTGATCCCACAATGCGTAGGCTCACTGATAAGGCTGTATATTGATGAAAACTGACCCCGCTTATCGCTATTTGGAATGGAAAGCGTGATTTAAACGGCTTGAAATGAAATAGGTATCAGTTTATAATTTGTTTGTCGCTCGAACGGTCTTGAAGCATAGACGTGTATAATTTTTTGCTAAAATACCGCGTCCGCTTAAGTATAGGTCTTGTGTAGCCAGTATCAAAATAGTTTATCTCGGTAAACATAAACTGCTACAAAGGACCAGCTTGTGCTGCAACAAACTGAAGATACAACTAAGGAATAAAGGCAAGCTCTTACTATTCTATTTCTATTGTGACTAATTATTCCAAAAGTACCCACAGTAAAGTTGTGCGAGTATTATAGTATACGTAAGATTTTTAAATAAAAATGCAACGTTCACCTGTCTCTAGTCAATCAATGATGTATTCTTCTCAACCTAATTTGAACACTGGCAAGGAACAAAATGACTTTGTTAAAAATGTCAATCTTAGAAAGCGTAAGAATCCAGAACTTGATCACCTCATCGATATAAAAGCTTCCTTAATGCAATAATTCAAGGACATGCTTTACACTGAAGTTGCGGAACTAAAACTGCAAAATTTACAAATAATCGAGTCGAATGCTGAAATCATAAAACTGCTCCAGGCGAATGCTGATAATATTAAACAAGTCACCGAAAGAGTCACTACTCTGGAATTTTCACATGAAATAGCAATAAATATAGTTAATGAACTTGCCCTTGTTTAAAAACAAGGGTTCACGTTATGTCTGTGCGATCTACAGAGCCATAAGCTTGACCAGTTTGGCAGCCAAAGTGTATGGTAAGATTGTTGAAAGGAGAATGAGGATGGTGTCTGTTAAAAGCTGTTAAAAAATTTAACAAAGCGGTCTGTTAAAAGCTGTTAAAAAATTTAACAAAGCGGAAAGTAACATCAAATTGACCTCAGAACACCTTGGAATCCAAGGAGATAAATCTCGTATATATGTATCAGGAGTTTTAACCACTATGACCAAAAAACTCTTCGTATCGGCTCGTGCACTAGCCAAAAATGGAGAATATAAATATTGCTGGACATCTCGGGGAAATGTACTTATTCGCAAGAAAGAGGGCGAACCTGCTATACTAATTAAATCATTGGATCAAGTTAAACAACACTGTGACTAGATTCTATAAGTATATATTTAATAATCCTTGTCTTAATCTCTTGTAATACAATAGTTCAAAAGTCCTTTACTATAGGCACCGCGAAGTATGGTCAATATTTAAATAATTTCTTAATTTATAGGCCAATAATCTATTTCAATTTAAAAATACATATATTTTATTATTTACTTATTGCAAGGAATATTTAACAATCCTATTGTTTATTTATTATATAACATATTATTTTATACGCATATTTTATTGCGTTTCAGGCGATTTTCAGTCATATTATTAAGTAAAATAACTCAGGTTTACAGTGGGAGTGTTTTGGCTCACCAACCAAATTCACCTTTAATTCAACTTTATAAATTATATTTTAAAAATGATTAGTGATATTGAAGTAGTAGCCAGTGTTGTTGACATCATCACTGGAAATTCGTATTTGGTTGGGGATCCGAGTGCCTTCTATGATATTAGTCTAAAACATAAAATTTCTCTAAAGGTTGTCTCACAAAATATTCGTAGTGTTAATAAAAATTTAGATGATTTTAATACTTTTCTAGCACGAAGCAAGCTTGACTATGACTTGATTATATTGATAGAATGTTGGTTGCAGAATTGTGATATTATACTGATTATAAATCAGTATAATGGTTTTCATACGTGTAGGCATATTAATCAAAATAGTGGAGTCATAGTGTATGTTCGTAATAATATATCTGATGTTACAGTATTTGAACCGAATATAAGAAGAAAGAAGCGGATAGTTTAATGGTCAAAATTGGTGGAAACTATGCTATTTGTATATACAAATCCCCACCGTTTGGGTCGATTACATCTTTTTTAAATTGCTTAGATCACTTATTAACTAGTCTTGGAAATATTCCTAATGTCTACATAATTGGAGACCTAAATATAGACATAAGTTTGAACATCTCTGACTCTAAATCTGATGAATATTTGGACTTAGTGGCTACACATGGTTTTCTACCATCTCATAATATAGCTACTCGTGAAACAAAGTGCTTAGATCACTGCCTGGCAAAATCTACTATCCAGTTATTATGTGTAATATGCAACACAGCCGTTACAGATCACAGCTACCTGTATCTTGCTCTATTCTCTTCGCAAAATTATAGCCTTTGCAGAGTTAAACAAACCCGTAAAATATTAAAATATCAAGAAGCTTCTGTTTTGCTATCTCAAATAGATTGGAATGTTTTTTTTTACAATAAGTGAACCAAATAGGATGACTGAAATGTTTATAGACACTGTAACAAAAGTAATTGAAAACTGTACCCAAATTTCTACTGTTCCACATCGAAAAATAACTATTCAACCATGGATCACTCCTGGACTATTACGGTGTATGCGATTTCGAGATATTTTGCATAAACGGCATAAGAAGTCACCTAACAATAAGGAGTTAGAAATAACCTGCAACCGCTATCGTAACTACTGTAATAATATTCTTCACAATCTTAAAAATGATTATTATCGGTCTGATCTTGAAAACAATAAGAAAGATATCAAAAAAACTGGAATGTTTTCAAACGTGTATGTAATATCAACAACTCCAAAAGCGATAATATATCTAGTGACCTTTTGAAACTGAGAGCAACTCCAGTGGAGTCCATTAATTTTATTAATGATTATTTTGTGAATATTGGAAATCATCTAGCTACTAATACCTTACAAAATCTAAACATAACCCAAGATGACTTCGTAAAAAGTTATAAGCCCAATTCCACCAAATTCAATTCTTTTATGCTATTAGAAACTGACATAAATTAACTAAATGAAATAATTGCCTCGTTGAAAAACACTACATCATCAGGTTGGGATGGCATATCTTCCATATTTATTAAGAAAAATATTGATATACTAGGATTGCCCATTGTTCACCTATGCAATCTCTGTATCTCAACTGGAGTTGTTCCTACTGTTCTAAAAAAGGCTATTGTACTTCCTATATTTAAGTCGGGGGACAGAGGCAATATCTCTAATTACCGCCCGATATCACTTCTACTTACCTTGGCCAAAATTTTAGAGAAGCTCATAAATAAGCGATTAATGAATTTTCTTGAAAGCAACAATCTTCTTTCACAAAATCAATATGGTTTTAGGAAGCAACGATCTACAACAGATGCCATAAACAGTCTTGTATCGCATGTTGTTGAAAGTTTAGATAGTAAGCAAAAATGCGTTGGAGTTTTTTTGGCCTTAGCCAAGGCGTTTGATACGATCCCTGTCCCTCTACTAATCAAAAAATTGTAATCCATTGGTATACGTGGTATTCCATTAAATCTAATCAAAAGTTTTTTAGTCGATAGATCCCAAGCTGTAAAAATTGGTGATATATACAGTTCACAACTGCCTATAAATTTTGGTGTGCCACAAGGCTCTGTACTCGGGCCAACCCTATTTTTGGTTTATATAAATAATATTTGTAATACTGTAATACATAATGCCAAAATAATTACTTTCGCTGATGTTACTGTAATTTTATTTAGGGGATCAACGTGGAATGATGTACGTACAACGGTTGAGAACGGTTTGCGAACTATAATGGAACTGTTAAGTAATAATTTGCATACATTAAACTTTTCTAATAGAAAATATGTAACTTTTTCCATCTACAGTAATCAGCCTGGAATAGATTTTTGCATACTAGCTCATACATGTTCTAATGTTGGTAATTGTGGATGCTATACTCTTTTAGCAACTGATTGTGTTAAATATCTTGGGATTGAAATTGATAGAAATTTGAAATGGCAACAACATATAATCTCGCTTAAATCTAGGATGCGAAAGTTAATTCCCATATTTAAGAAAATAAGAAATTTGAGAGATGAAGGATTAATAGAATTGTTTATTTCACCTTATGTCAGTCGTTGCTCAGTTACGGTATTGTTGTTTGGGGAGGCACAAAAAAGACTTCTCTTATCAAACTAGAACGGACACAAAGGTCTGTTCTAAAAGTTATCAATTCCAAACTTTTTAAATTCCCCACCACAAAACTGTATAGGGACTTTAATGTTATAATTGTAAGGCAACTTTATCTCAAATATATTTTAATTAAACAACATTCGCAGCTAGTACGTTCAGATAATAGACATCAAAGACGGGCTCATGAAGTATTCAAAGTACCTACTTGCAAAACGAGATTTGCACAGGGTTTTAGCAATTTTTTGGCACCATTGATATATAACCTGACTTGTAAAAAAGTAATGGTTAAGCATATGACTAAATATATATGTGGAAGGACACTTGAGGAATACTTGTGTAAACTTGATTATAATGAGACTGAATCTTTATTATTAATAATTAAATAAATATTTAGGTATACCTACTTGCCTAAATATCATATTATGTATATATTATTTGTTTATTAATTTAATGTATAAATATTTTTAAATCATATATATACACACACATATTATATACATATATATTATATACTACACATAATATTATTAGGTATAGGTATTCGAATATTAGTTGCAGCATTTATATTACTGCCACATTATTAAAAAAGGCATAATATTGTAGACAAGCATTATACATTTTGTTAAGATTATATTATCTGTTTGCTTTACATATACTGTATTTGTTGATGTTAAATCGATGATCAATGTACGAAACATTTAAACATAACAGTGCATACAAAAATTATATTATAACACAGTGCCAAAGAGTAAAATAATATATACGGAATCACAGTGCGATAATCATCACCTTGCCGTAACACAGTATTAACTAGCACGGAAGGTGAAGATTTTATTAAACTGTATACCTTCATTTTATTTAGTTAGTACTTTTAATATCTACTCATGCATTTATAATGTATACAACTGTTTTTTTTTTAACTTAAGGTAAATAAACTTATTCTTATTCTTATAATAAACAGACGAGCCGTTTACCATTTAAAAACGAATAGGTAGATGTAATTAAAAAATAATGTGTTATAAATGAAAATCATCGTTAGTGATTTTGTCCTAATATTGAATTATGCAGTGTGGTACATTTACTATTATTATAAATATTAGAAGTCTTTATACAAAGAAATAACAATATTATTTAAAAAGAAATATTTATTAAAATATTTTTTATACTACGTGGGAGGCAAACAAGCATTCGTTCCACCCGATGGTAAGGTTACCGTAGCCTATAGACTTAGTCAGAGGCATTCGTGAGTCACCATATCCAGGGAAAGGGACAATAACGAGAGGATAGAAAGGATAATAGAGATTTTTTAAATTATGTGTTTATTTGTTTACAAATTATTACTGCTCGGTAAAACAAAATGACATGAAGAAACAGTCATGCAATACCTCAAAGGAAACTACATGCCTGAGGATTTTTTTCGACGGCTTATTAAGTCTGACAACCTGCATTGCGACAATGTGGTGGATCCTTTGAGAGCTGACTCGTGCTCGACAAACGGCTGTCCCAGCCATGGGTTGAAATAAAATATAGTTTAAAAACTAAAATAACACGCTTTAAATAGTTGAACTAAAATATAGTAAATAATATTACAATAAATAATGATTGTTAAAAAGCGTGGAGTGCTTTTTACTATATAGGTGAACTATTTGTAACATTTGATTTTAAGCAACTCACGCCATTTTACAATCATTATTTACTATATTTTAGTTCAACTAACTATTTAAAGAGTGTTATTTTAGTTTTTTAAACTTTAATTTATTTTCTTCTTTTTAGTCTCAAACTAGTATCAAAAGTACTGTTATTTAAAAGAAATAAAAACTACTTATGCCGTTATAATTGCTGGAAGTAACGTGATAAATCTAACCGTTTAAAGTGGGTCAAAATCGCGCCCAAAGGAGTCGGTTACAAACATACAAACAAACAAAGTGAAGCTAATAAGAAGCGTGTAAAAACAGCTCACTCTAAAAAGTTCTGATTTTGCAAATCCTTCAGTCTATGACTAGCCACAAAGATAGTGTATTTTAAACGTAGTGGTTATATTCTCTTTGGTATAATAGTAGTTAGTAGTCATTAAAGTGAATATACGCGGTACCAGTAGTCCGCCGATTACGGGTGGTTTACGTCCTGAATCTTTTAATGGAAAGAAAAGAAGCTTTTTAGTTAGGTACTTATTTCTGTAGCTCCTGATATAATAACGAGGTAAACTTTATATTAATACCTAAGTATTTTTTTATTAGGAGCCATAAATGAAGTGTTTCTATGTGCCATAAACTAGTCGTTTCCGGTGAGAATGGCCATCGAGACCGAAAATCGATCTGAAAGTGCGAGATGTTTTAGCGTTGGGACACTTTGCTATCAAGATTACTTACATCCTTGGAGTTCGGCAACGACAAATTTCGACACCCACACGGGACGAACATACGACATAATAAAAATACGTCGTATCACTTCCCATAAAAAGGGGTTAACGAATTCGCCGTAAATCCAACGCTGCCAGCGCGATTATAAGTACTTTACGTTCAACATAAAACAAACAATGCAAAGATTAATAAGTAGATGAGATTGAAATAAAATAATCCGGCACCCAGATTAACAGACAACCAGCGATCGGTAGTGCTGCCTCTACTGAGCAACGCATGAACTAAAAATGCGTTCGTCGCCATTAATGAATACATAATTATATTTTAACAAGACGATGATGGCTTACATGATACGTTTTTTTTGACATTTTGCAACCGGTTGCACGTTTGCCGCACAGCAGTCGCGTGGCGGTTGCTGTCTGCTAATTTTTACGTAATCAGCCTGCCGGTCATTCACGGGTGACCCTGAGGAGGAAACTATGGGGACGAAATTACTAAGGGACTGTAAATTCCACACAAACTAAGTTGTCATGTGAAATAAAAACTCTCTTTTCTCAACTCTTTTCTTTGATTTTTGTTTTGGCGGGAAAAATGTTCCTAGCCCAACACCCTGTTATTCAAGCCAAAAAGCGGCCTTAACCTACTAAAATAACCTGCCGTGGGCCGTCTCTCCGTATCGCCAGTCTACTGGAACTTTTGATGTTTTTTCAGTTGTCTTTCGAAACTGCGCAGTTGTTATAAATATTCACCTTATTCAGAACTTTAGAAGTTAAATTGTGAGTTATAAATTATTAGAAGTCACATTTGTAACGGATTTTAAAATGGATGAGAGTTTTGAACATCCGTAGGCAGGGGTGAATCGCGAATCTTTGGAGCCCTGGGCTAATACTACTCAGGGGCCTACTAATTATTCAACTAATTGTGATTACGCCTTTATATCCACGGGGCCCTGGGCTGCAGCCCAAAAAGCCCCAAGGTAGTTCCGCGCCTGTCCGTAGGGATGTGCGACTTCACAATTTAATCTAATATTCTAGAGCACATAAAGAACCATCTATGTTATTTACTCTATGCGAGTTAATTTAACGATGATTGCATCAAGCCTTTGTAGGCGTTAGGGATGTTATCCCAAGTTATTATTCTCATATAGCAGTGATTTCAACAGTCATTGCGTAAATGACTGACTATGTTTTGGTTTGTTTTTGAAGCTGAATGAATTAATATAATTGGATTGTTACATTCGCGAATATTCGCCTGTTTTCAACAATTCGCATTCGCATTCGTATTCGCATGAAACGATGCGAATGTTCTGCGAATATATTTAGTCCATTGAAAAGTTACATTTGATGTGTGGGGCCGGCTTTAGAATTGTCCCACCCCTCTCCACCCATGGGAGTCGTAAGAGCCGACTGACGGAATACCGGAGGAGTGGGCAGCAGCACTCCTTCGAGTATTAACTAAATCCACTGCGATCGCCAACCCGCCTGCCAAGCGTGGCGATTACGGCACTATCCCCATTCCTGGGGAGGCCTATGTCCAGCAGTGGACGTTAAGAGGCTGATGGATGGATGGAAAAGTTACATTTAGGGTTGCGTTTTTAGAGTACGCAATTTAATTTTTTTGATGTGTAGGGGGTTAGTATAAGCGTAAGTTCAAGTTTGTGGGGACGCCACCCTTGTCCCCCGGCCGCCATTTTGGAAAAAGGGGTGCAAAGGGTTTTCGCGCTGTATCTCGTAAACTAGCAAACCTACAGAAAATTCTGTAAAACATTATTTGTAGCAAATTAAATTGTCTACTTCTTTACTTTATTACTTTTAATCCTAAAATCGCAAACAAAAACTAAAAATAACTAAAAAAATTTTGAACAACTTTCCTTTGACTGTTATAACTTTTTTCCTGGTCATTTTACAATAAAATCACATTTGAGCAATCTTATAAAGGGTTTTTCAACGAATAATTTCCACTATAAATTTGTTTAATTTCATTAATTTATCTGGGTTTTACAGCGCTCCGAAGTTGACGGAGTTCTTGAATACTCGTAAGAATACGATAAAAACGAACATTTAGGCTTAGTTTTGTATTAGCTCCGCACTCAGGTCACACAAAGACCTTTCAGCCCAGCCTCTTCATCAAGGTGGTCGAGGGCCTATTCCCACGACGAAGGCGGAGCACACGCCTTCGGTCATGGCACCGCTAGGTAGCGACCGGGACGCCGACCTCAGTGTACCGCGCGTCACCACGTCGGAAATGGGGGTGGCTGTTTCGCGGTTTCGTTCCAAGAACACCGCCCCCGGCTCAGACGGGATAGCCACCCGGGTGCTGGCTCTGGCTCTGGACCACCAGGAGCCCCGCCTCAAGGGACTGTTCGACGCGTGTCTAGCGTCCGGACGGTTCCCTGACTGCTGAAAGGAGGGGAGGCTGGTAGTCCTACCGAAGCCGGGGTGAATGCCGGATTTGGGGGGCATCGTGCTGCTGGACGAGGCGGGTAAGCTGCTGGAGAGGATCCTCGCTGCACGCATCATCCAGCACCTGCGCACGTCGGACCGGACTTGTCAGACACCCAGTTCGGTTTTCGAGCTGGTTGTTCGACGGTTGGCGCGATCATACGCTTGAGGGCCGCGGCCGCGGCGGTCGTCGCTGGCGGTGGAGTGCTATGGGCGGTGTCGCTTGACATTGCCAACGCATTCAATAGTCTGCTATTCAGCTGCATCAGGGAGGTGCTCCGGTATCACGGGGTGCCTGCATATCTGAGGCGGCTAGTGGCAGACTATCTTAAGGGCCGCAGCGTTCTCTATGAGAGCCGCATAGGAGACGTTGTGAGGAGACCCAAGTCGTGCGGTGTCCCACAGGGTTCGGTTCTAGGGCCACTCCTGTGGGACATCGGTTACGACTAGGTGCTACGCTGTCGGCTCCCACCCGGGCTGGCGTTCATCTTCTATGCGGATGACACGCTGGTCGTGGCCCGGGGCGGAAACTTCGATAAAGCGGCGTTCCCGGCCACCTTAGGGACCTCGGAGGTGGTCAGGAGGATCGGGGCGCTGGGGCTTAGGGTGGCCCTGGATAAGTCGGAGGCCCTACTTTTTCATGGGCCCCGACGTCGGCCACCTACTGGCGCCTTAATCATGGCGGACGGGGTCCAAATTGAGGTGACGGCCAAGATCAAGTATCTGGGCCTGGTGCTGGACGGGTGGTGGCACTTTCACGAGCACTTCCATGTACTTTCTCTGAGGCTTGCATGGCTCATGCTGAATATAGGCGGACTAAACAATGCATGCCGACGGCTTTACGCAGGGGTGGTCCGGTCGATGGCGTTGTACACGCACCCATGGCCCAATAATACAGGCCTGCTCAAATCGTGAAATGACATACAAAATTTTGCCGTGAATACGTCATCAACAAGGTAGCGTTGGCTCTCAAATTTTTTTCCCCACAATTTACCCACAAACTCCTTAAAGTATGATAGGTTAGATGTCCAAAATAAAAAAAGCATTACTGTCTATTAAAGCTAAAATATACTAAACTGGACTCTACCTACAACTCCGTCCGGGTGGATTCAGAATATAAATATGTCACCATACTGCACTTTAATTACCGTTATGCAAATATAGCTAACCCGAAGAAATCATTCATTTTTCCTGGATGATATGTAGCCTGTGACTTTTTCTGAGCTCCAGTACTCTAGGGTTCAGTAGTTACGTCGTGAAAGTGTCACAAAATAAAACGAACGAATAAAATCACTTTCACATTTATATTAATAGTAAGGGTAAGGATTAAAAATTTAGGAGATGAGTCGCGAGTTATAAACGTGACTTGGTATTGGTATTAGAAAAATGGTGGAATTTTTATTTGGCGTACAAAATTATAGAAATAAATTGAAATATACTCCTTTTTATCACCATGAGCTGTTTGCATATTCTAATACCTCTTTGAAAAGACTTGTAGTATCACCACCCCATCCTTTCTCGCGGGTGTCGTACAAAGCGACTAAGGGGAGTAAGTAATTATCACCCATTGCATTACTGGTGGTCTGGTGGGTCGTGGCTCGTCTGCCAACATTAGCAATAAAAAAAGTATGATAAGGAGGGCCTGTGCGCTCTCACTCACCATACGAAACACAAGAGTAGGAGTACCTAACATTGTTTCACTCATTAGTTTGTATATTTTATAAGTAACACACCACCATGGTTGGAAAAAATTTGAGATTCAATGTTAACAGAAAGAGTACGAGCTAGTTTTCTCGTTGGTTTGAAAGAGAAACCGCCAGAAGCAATAGTTGTCATGTATCTGTCACATACAACGTCAACGCTATGCTGCCAGATTAATAATTACGATTCTGCTCATATTAATAATTAAGGCTCCTTTTTTATTAAAATAAACCATTTTAGAGTAGAAATACTGAAATAATAATAACTGTAAGCAATTAAACATTTACTATCAGAGCATATTTGATAAGTAAATGATTGGTATTATTTTTTTTTAAATGCTGTCGTCTGTTATTATTTACCCTAAATAATTTCATTTAAAAAACGGCAAGAAAAATGTCATGTCATTATGACGTAGTTGCGGCAATCTGTCAACGATTTGAGCAGGCCTGTATTATTGGGCGGAGAATAACGAATATTTTTGAATTAACTCAATCCGGCTAACTTCATTCAATCTACTTGTCAAAATGAACCTTGGCTATATTCGGTTTAAACATGGGTGACTAACAGTGACACTAGATGTGAAACCCGTATGATATTTTGCGCGCGCTTATTTGAAA
This sequence comes from Leucoma salicis, assembly GCA_948253155.1. Taxonomy (NCBI): domain Eukaryota; kingdom Metazoa; phylum Arthropoda; class Insecta; order Lepidoptera; family Erebidae; genus Leucoma; species Leucoma salicis. The sequence continues at coordinate 1,803,099 of OX411804.1, forward strand.
ATCAACATTCGCATTCGCATTCGCGATTGTTGGAGGGAAACATTCGCATCCGCATTCGCATTCGCGAATGCTTATAAACTAACATTCGTTACATCGCTAGTTTGTAATAGCTTTGATTATACGTACTTAACTTGTTATAACAGCGAGCCTTGGGACGTCTGCATCCATCGGCTCAGGCCATCAGCTTGTACTGCGCTGTGTCATCTATTGCATAGCCATTATTTGAGAACCTTTCTCGCTCATAGATTGTGGGTTTCTTAAGCGATAGGGTGGTCCCAAATTTAGCCTTCTTAAAAGCAAGATTGAGCTAGATCATAAGACCAACATTAAATGACCATGTCACTGTTTCATTATGGCTGTCATCACAATGGTCCTATAAATACACTATGATTATGACTAGAAGATCTTCCTAAGACTTATGAATGCTACCCAATTAGCTGGGTTTATCAATTGACCTTTTTGTATGTTCATCTGTTTAGATGAAACGCAGAAATTTCTGAAACGTCGAATTTGTGTATCACCCCAACGTTCCACCACTGAAGGTCGACCTTTTTATATGTTACAGCCCGATAAGTTATTGCGAGACGGATAATGTAGTGATGGTATTTATATTAGTCCGCCAACACGCAGATATTGCGTGTTCTTTAACTATGATTTATATTATAGTGAATTTGACAAATTACAAATATTATTTTATAACCGACTAGTTCACGTTGAAGATCAATCAAGCCGAACTCAGATACGACGCTGCTCACTCATTCTGTTGATGGGCATCGAACATCCTCGTACCCAAACGTTAAATAATCGATCCAAAACATGAAATACACACTAGTATATAATAATATTTCTAATGTAAAGTTATTGCTAATAAAATACTCTTTGGTATTATATCTCAAAACTTAATGATACAAAATATATCGTGGACGTGGTATTATTATATTACCCAATTAACGTCATCTTCACAACCTAGTAAAGCCAATAAAATCATAATTACGCCTCTAAGCTTCAACCCTTAGCTAATAATAATTAATTTATTATACTTATTATATACATGTATGATACATAAGACACTTAAGAACCCAATATATTTCTTTATACGTGACCCAGAAACTTGCTGAAAATGTTGTACCTGTATTGGTCTTTTAATAACGATGTTATTTTTACAACACGGATGGCGAGCATTTGATTATATATGGCGAACATTAACATACCGATTACCCCATGGGTAGTCGTGGTTCGACAAAGTATACATGAAATAGGAAAGATATGGACCTGCGTTTCCTGGATTACCGTTCCAGATGGTCTGCTAACTGCGCCATTTGTGACATTTTCTGGGGACTATCAATTTCCATAAAAATCTTAATGTCTTGTGTGACGTAGGGATGGTGTGGCTATCGTTTTCTATATAAAATTTTCCTACTTTACACTAAATGGCCCAGTATGAAAAGTACTTAAGATATATAAAAAATAAGAAGATAGATAATATGGTTTTATTAAAATATTTAGATATTTTTATATATATTTTTAGCATTTGACATGCTTAGCACTATACATTAAACACAAAGTGAAAAATGTGAAATCGAAAATAACAGTCAGGAGCAGGATTTGAACCTGCATATCCTGGATACCGTCCAGATGCTTTGCCAATTCAGCCATCCTGACAATTGCTCCTGGCTGCTAATTTCGATAACACATCATACTTAACGTCTTTGGGTGACGCCTGCGCCATCTGTCGGAAGTATTTTCATACATTATACCGACCGATTGTCAGGATGGCTGAATTGGCAAAGCATCTGGACGGTATCCAGGATATGCAGGTTCAAATCCTGCTCATGACTGTTATTTTCGATTTCACATTTTTCACTTTGTGTTTAATGTATAGTGCTAAGCATGTCAAATGCTAAAAATATATATAAAAATATCTAAATATTTATAGGGTTTGCGTCATTATTAGGTAAAAATCTTAATTGTAAAATTAAGTTTACCTGGTCGGTATAATGTATGAAAATACTTCCGACAGATGGCGCAGGCGTTTGCTCGGTCGCTGCAAGTCTTAGCGTATCCACTTTTTTACAACCCCTTATTTAACTCGGGTCTGTATCGAAATCATAGTAAAAAAACTACCTAGACCAAATCGGTCATGTACTGAAGGAAGGTGGGGTCAGGAGTCTCCGAAACCTGCAAGCATGTTGAGGAAGCGAGAGATGTATGCAAGAATAGCGCCTTTTGGCACTCTCTGCCTACCCTGCAAGGGAGATGGCGTGATGATAAATAAGTAAGTTAAGGCATAACCTAGACTGGCATAATGCGGGTTAATAAACTTTACACAAGACAATCTTCAAGCACGCACAATGACTTCATTTATGGGGATGTGCTAATCTATACTATTATTATAAAGAGGTAACGTTTGTGAGTTTGTGAGGTTGTGAGTTTGTGACGTTGTAAGAGGGTAATATCTGGATCTACTGACTGTACTTGACGGGCCTCGTGGCGTAGTCGGTAGTGTAACCGACTTCCGTGCACGAGGTCGTGGGTTCGATTCCCACTTAGGACAATTATTTGTGTGATGAACACATATATTTGTACTGCGTCTGGGTGTTTTCTATCTATTATATGTATGTATTTACAAAAAAAAAGTAGTATATGTATTATATCCGTAATCTGGTACAAGCGTTAAGCTTAGTTTGGGACCAGAGGACGTTGTGTGAAATGTCCGTGAATATTTATTTATTATATTATTTATTATTTACTGAAACGATTTCAAAAATTATTTCACCATTAGAAAGCTACGTTATTGTGGAGTGTCATAGGCTATAATAATTTCCAAAATTAATTACGCATCTTTACTTAAACTTGAATAATGTAATCAAAGTTGTAAAAAAAATTGCTTTTATCTTGTGCGCTGCGGAAACTATTGAGGATAGAATAAAACAATGTACTACAATATTAAAGAACGTATCAAAAACTATAAAAAAGTCCGCTATAGCATATGCCTATCTCCTACGGATAACTCACAATAACTGCTTTTACTGTTAAAATTGTGTATTAAAAATAATTTTTGTGAAGCTTATTTAGCCCATATGGTATTAATATATATATCTTTATAAATATGTTTTTAGAACGAAAATTCAATGTAGAATATTTGTGCCCTTTATACAGTTTAAACAAATATCTTCAAAGATATTAGCAAAATAAAAACGTGCGGTGCGCTATATGGGACGAATGTATGTGTCCATGAGTCATAGAGCTCATATTGAAACCGTGAACCGTACGCTAAAAGACATCGGAAACTCAGACGCTGATATGGGTGGTGTTACTTTTGTTTTTGCGGGCGATTTTCGGCAAACGCTGCCAGTAGTAACAAAAGGAACACGCGCCGATGTCATTTGGCCATGCTTAAAATCATCATGCTTATGGAGTTCCGTTGAAACTCTCAATTTACAAACTAACATGAGAGCCCACTTGAGCGAAAACTACGATAACGACTTTCCGCATCAACTACTGAATCTTGGAGAAGGAAATATTTGCTGTCCTAACACCAACAGTAGGGATGACATTAAACTTGACAATCGGTTAGGTTACATATTACACAGGTTAGAAGATCTGATAGACGCAATATATCCCGGTCTTGGAAGTTTAATGGAAAGAGATTATCATTGGCTTTGTTCTAGGGAAATAGTCTCACCCAGAAACGATTCAGTGAATGAGATAATTAAAATAATTTTAGGAAAAATTCCCGGTCTAGTCAAACACTATAAGTCCATTGACATGGTGTGTAATATTGAGGATACAGTGCAATATCTTCAGGAATTTTTAAATTCTTTGAGTCCTTCTGGCTTACCTCCCCACGACCTTATGCTAAAAGTTGACATTCCTATCATGCTTTTAAGAAACTTGAGACCCCCTAACATGTGTAATGGCACAAGGCTGCTCATAAAAGAATTGCGGGAGAATATAATCGTGGCGACCATTCTCACAGGGCCAGCAGTGGGACAACTTGCTTATATTCTGCGGATACCCATGATTCCGACTGATTTACCTACACCGTTTAAAAGGTTACAGTATCCCGTCAAGGTCTCTTTTGCCCCCACTATTAATAAGTCCCAGGGTCAAACATTTTCTCTGGTGGACATTGACCTGAGAAAGCACTGTTTTTCCCATGGGCAGTTATATGTTGGCTTATCTCGGGTTGGAACTCCTGAAAGACAATATATTTTAGTACCAAATGATAACATTACTACTAATATAGTATAACGAGAAGTTTTGAACAATTAAAATAAGTAAACATGATTTAAATAATGTAAATAGTGTATATTAACATCAAGTAATAAAAATAACAACAAAAAACAGCAACATAAAATAAACAAAACATACAAAAAACAATAATAAAAAAACAAAAAACAATAAAAAAAACACCAAAATAACAACAAAAAATCTTCATCCCCATAATTTTTATTTATCCCCAACTTTTAACCTGAAGTATTACGCGGGACAAACGGACTGGCACAAAAATATTTCTAACACGGATCGGAGTCCGCGGGCACTGCTAGTTTGAAAATAAAAACACAGGTGTCATTTCGGAAAGTCAGAAGAGATTACTATCATTTGCGTTGTTTGTGACCATGCTACCTCATTTTACGAGATAGCGCTAGCCGTACCAGCCGTTGGCCATATTTAGTCAAAATAATTAATAAACGTCAAGTTTAATTGAAATAATTACTAAACTTAGGTGGGAATACTGACACTAACATCTTGTTCTATCTTATTGTTGAAAGATGATGACTTGATGCTGATGGAATATACCTATATGTCGCCATATCTTAGAATTGATCACTTTATGTTGTAGCTAACCATTCCATGAAATCCATCCATCCATCCATCAGCCTTTTAACGTCCACTGCTGGACATAGGCCTCCCCAGGAATGAGGGTTATATGGGGGGATAGTGCCGAAATCGCCACGCTTGGCAGGCGGGTTGGCGATCGTAGTGGATGTTGTTAATACTCGAAGGAGTGCTGCTGCCCACTCCCTCGGTGTTCCGTCAGTCGGCTCTTACGACTCCCATGGATGGAGAGGGGTCATGTTGGGGTTATGTTATATTAGGTTTCATAAAATACCCAGCCATAATTATCATTAAGTGATCAATTGTATGATCTGGCTATGACATATACACTGAATGGATGGTGAATTCTTTTTGTCTGGTTATTCATCAATGAAGAAGAAGGAAAAAAGAAATTGTGTAGTTACTAGCATAGAGCAACGTGGACCCCCGGCGACATTGCTCTATGGTTACTAGGCACACTTTTCCATCCATCCATCAGCCTTTTAACGTCCACTGCTGGACATAGGCGTCCCCGACAGAACGCCACAACGAGCGGTCCCGTCATGGGGGATAACGCCGTAATCGCCACGCTTGGCAGGCGGGTTGGCGATCGCAGTGGGTGTTGTTAATACTCGCGGGAGTGCTGCTGCCCACTCCCACGGTATTTCCTTAGTCGGCTCTTACGACTCCCGTGAGTAGAGAGGAGTGGGACAACTCTAAAGCCAGCCCCACACTTTTAGCGTGCTTCTTTTCTGAATACAAAACAATGGTATTTTACTGAATAGAATTTAGTAGTGACACATTGTTCCTAGCCTTTCACGGCAGTGAATAACGGATTCGGGCTTTATTATGTTAGTGTTTTGTCGGATACTTTACGACATTCGTAGTTTTGGGAACTTTATGTTGTTTCATTATTCCATAAGGGTTTTATAAGGTTTAAAAACACATATAAAAATTGGTCAATTTTCAGGTTAAACTTATAAAAATATTTTAGTCTCTAGATTAAAGAGTAACATTGAGCTCGTTTAGAGATTTTAACAGATTGTGAGGTAAAGTATAATGTTTTGTCTTTTTTTCACGACCAAAGATTATCTACTCTAAGATAAAAAAAAAAAAAAAAAAATATTCACGTACATTTTTCACACAACGTTCTCTGGTTCCAAACTAAGCTTAACGCTTGTGCTATGGCTACCAGATTACGGATATAATACATATATTACTTTTTTTGTAAATACATATATACAATAGATAGAAAACACCTAGACGTAGCACAAATGTCATCACACAAATAATTGTCCTGAGTGGGAATCGAACCCACGACCTCGTGCGCGGAAGTCGGTTACACTACCGACTACACCACGAGGCCAAATAAAACGTGACATCCGCGATTTTCCAAACATTCTAATAAAAAATGCCAAGAAGATTTGCATTAAGTATTTCTGGTGAGTGGGAATCCAAAGCATATTATTGTTTTATATACTATTGTATACTACAAGGGTGGCAAACAAGCATACAGCCCACCTGATGGTAAGCGGTCTATAGACAAGCAAGACCACTAGATAACTATGGCTCTTCAATCCGCAATGCCATCCAACTTGACATGCCGAACTATTGAAATGTGTGATATAAGATTTGAATAGTTCGGCATGTGAAGTACTTAAAATTAAATAATGGCTGCAATATATCAGGACCATGATACGTGTACAGATATTGTAACATAACAGAGAGAAATTATTTCATTAGTCTTCTCTAAAGCACATTACTTACACAAAATATATAAGCATGAGTTTCACTAATGGCTGGTACTTAACACATCCCATACGCACATTCATATGCAAATGTAACAGAGAAATTTTTGAAACAAGCGTGAAAATTAAAATACGGGACTGAAAGTCACATAAAAGAGCATAATAATTATTTCCTTACAAGTTAATTTGTCACAGAAAGGAAAACTGGACACGGTTTCCTTTTAGTTATGAAAACAATGAGAGAACTTTCTTCGTAAAAATAATTTACAACAGCTACAGAACAAACCAATACTTATTTATTAGGAAGAACTCGGGCTGCTCAGTTCGGTGTCTAGATAAAAAAAAATATTAAAAACAAGAAAATATTTGAAAGAATCTAACTACCTTTTTTATAATTCTTATACGCGTGTTCGCGATTTTCAGAAAAAGTATTCCACAGATTATAAAATCATACTCGCCTATAATATAAGATTAAATAAAAAAAGATTTAAAATGTTCAAGAAAATAATTGTTATTTTGACGTTTTTGATGTGCTGTTATTGTTTGGAGAGTAACGAATCAATACCAGAGGAAGCGCGGGCTAAAAAGAAAAAAGGGTCCTTAAGGCTTTTAGGTGAGTAGTTAATTTGAAAGCTTTTACATAAACATCAAGGAGATCTCCAGAAAATCGTTAAAGAATATGAATTAAATTGAGTTGTACCTTGAACTACAAAATCTTAAATACTTTTCGCATGTGAATTAAGTCAAATAAATTGAAATTAAATTGAGTTTAAATAACAATTTAAAATATTTTTCAAATATAAAAGGAAGAGACGGGGTGGAGCTATTCTTGGTGTCGGCCCCACACGGCTAGGTAACACAAATAATAATTATTATTTTCATATTTTTTTAAGCATTTGACATGCTTGGTCATGTAAGTTAACACTAAATCCGATTGAAATCGAAATAGCAGTGATGAGCAGGATCCTTATTTTGTCATAATAAATAAATATATAGTGAAAGCCGGCTTTAGAATTGTCCCACCCCTCTCTATCCACGGGAGTCGTAAGAGCCGACTGAAGGAATACCGGTGGAGTGGGCAGCAGCTCTCCCGCGTGTATTAACAACACCCACTGCGATCGCCAACCCGCCTGTCAAGCGAGGCGATTACGGCATTATCCCCCATGACGGGACCACTCGTTGTGGCGTTCTCTTGGGAAGCCCTATGTCCAGCAGTGGACGTTGAAAGGCTGATGGATAGTGAAAATGGAAGTTGATCCTTAGTCTGTGGTCACGTTTCACATTGGGTCAGGGAGTTTTGGCGGGTACATGATAAAGATCATGTCGCCTCTCTGTATTGTTTTCCAAAACCTGTGTTACTTCAATTAATAATAAGTATAAAATTGGTGACAGTTTGCTTATAAACTTTCTTTGTATGTGCATACGTGTTGGCAAGCGATGTGGTGCAGTATAACGAGTTTATTTTCGTGTACATTTTATTCCGCTACTATATCGGGAACCTGAGGTATACCCTAAAAACTAGCATATATCATAGCGCCGGAGCCGCAGGCAAAGGCTAGTTAAATTATAAATCTCTATAATATCTCGTGGGGCTTATTGTATATATCGTTAGAATGTGTTAATTTAGTTTTAATCGAGTTAACGAAGTGACTAATTGTATTTATGCTCATGTGCACTACGTTTGGGAATATAACTAATTAAGATAATGTAACGAGTTTAATTATTTGAGTTCGTGAGTGTATTTCTGAGATTGATATACATACAACATAGGGCAGATATAAAATAACTCTATAATATTATAAAGCTGTAACAGAGTTATATAAATGGCTGTACATATAAATAGGCGTCTATAAACACAAAATATTTTTTTTAGAACTTTTGTCTGTTTGGTTAACACAAAGTGTAAAAATGTGAAATCCAAGATAATAATCACGAGTAGGGTGTGAACATGCATCTCCTGGAATATCATCCCAGATGCTTTGTCAATTCAAGCATCGTGACAATTGCTTGGAAATGCGAATTTTGATAACATATTCCTTCTTAATGTCCTGGACTAAGCATGTCAAATACTAGTCAGCTTAAATTTAAAAAGTTATAGAATAATTTATTTAACTACCCAGGTTTTTTGTTAGGCTTCTGATAATCGCCCAACTAAGGAATGTAACATAGTTCCAGTGGCCCGCCAATAAAGGCGGAGAGACGCCACACGGCGGGTTTTTATAGTGGGTGCCACACTACTCTGTTCGTTGCCCCGAACGACGGGGTGTGTGGTTAGGAACATTTTTTTCCGCCCAAACAAAAAAAAAAGGATAGTCGTAACATGTTGTTCAATACCATAATCTGACTTTTCTCAAGAAATTATATATGAAAGACAAAAAGGTTTTACCTATACATATATTTTAATATAGACAGACATGCTCTCATTTATTAAGCAAATCGGCGCCGATTAAAATAATTTATATCAATATAAGATAGTACCAATTACCCATAACGTGTAATCTGGAACACTGACGATATAAACAGCTAACAACTACATCCTTTAATCAAGATTAATTACGCAAAGATTATTCTCGAAAACAATTATAACTAATTGATTTTAACTTTACTACATCGTGGAACATTATAGTTTGGTAGTAGAAAATTAAATGTCAAGATATTGAGTTATTTTTTTGGAAAATATCTATTCACGAGCATGGATGTCGAGCTCAAAACTTAAACTTAACACTCCACACTGATTAGTACCTGGCGGGAGTTTGCCAGCTGTTTGCTCCGTTAAAGATGAAAATAAGAGTTTAAAAACCTAATAATACATATTTATGGTAACAGACTTTGCTGATTACAGCAGGTACACATAGGCTACCACCGAAGGAATGTAACATAGTTCCAGTGGCCCGCCAATGAAGGCGGAGAGACGGCACACGGCGGCTTTCGTTAGTGGGTAAGGGCCCCACACTACCCTGTACGTTGCTTCTTCTTGGGCTTCGTGGCGTAGTCGGTAGTGTAACCGACTTCCGTGCATGAGCTTAGTTTGGGACCAGAGGACGTTGTGTGAAAATGTCCGTAAATATTTATTATTTATTATTATTATTAACGACGGGGTGTGCAGTTAGGAACATATTTTCCCGCCTTAACAAAAAAAAAGGTACACTTAGGCTAACTGAACTGGGGTATAAACAGTAACAGTATAATTAAAACTATTCGTAAAGTGTACTTAACGTTTGTGTTTTGGTCAGTGACTGAGGGGTAGGAGGCTCATATATTACTTACCCTCCTCCACCCCTTCCTTCCCACCCTTATTCACACTTTACCTGTAACAACAATCATAACATAGCATTACGCCTGTGTCTCCGAAGAGGTAGGCAGAGGTGAATTACACGCCACGATTCGCCAACTATGTTTAAGTAACCTCGTGGCGTAGTCGGTAGGGTAACCGACTTCCGTGCACGAGGTCGTGGGTTCGATTCCTACTCAGGACAATTATTTGTGGGATGAACACAGTTGCCGTCTACCGGGCATAATTTCCAAACTCCGGGCTGCTATTGAGAATTTTTATTTTTACGAAAAATGATAATGATCAGTAGTCGCTCACACTACCGCTGCACTACCGAGGCTGTTTCCTGTACACCTCTCTTTTTCCAGAAGTTACTAGTGTCCATAGGCTGTGTTAAACAACTATGATCAGGCGGCCAGCAATATTTATTTGCTACTGTTGTTTATAATGAAATCTTTTGTTACAGCAATCGCAGCCGTGGTCGTGCTGGCTAAGATAGTGATAGCTAAAGTAGCAACGTTCTTCTTCTTTGTGGCGTTCTTTCAAAAGCTGTTCTACATCGGTGGAGTCTTTCTCAACTACTATTTGAAGAACCAAGGTCCACCAGCAGCCCCCCAAGTTATGTATGGAACTCCTCAGGAGTATAACACTGTAGGGTATAGCTACGATGCGCCTGACCATGAACCGTTTCAAGCCCCCGAATTACCAAGCATAGCTGATTTCAGCAATGGTGTGAAGTGGCTGTTTAATAAGCAAAATTAGGGCTTAATTTTATATAGGGGATGAAACATATGAGACGCTAGCAGTATTAAAGTGACATAATTTATTTACTAGTAATATTTAGCTCGTAAGGTTTATTAAAATAAAATATTACCTTATTTTAATGCTGTCTATATTAATTTATTTTCATCAATATCCCTCTGAAGGGCAAGAGGCTCTCCTTTTAATATAAATTACTTTTAAACTGCACGTAGAAAACAAGTCCCTTTTTTAATTGCTTATGATGGCAGACGAGCCACGGGGTAGTTGTTTTATTTTTAACCGACTTCAATATGTTCCACTGTATATTTTTCTTAATCGACTTCAAAAAAGGAGATGGTTCTATGTTCCACCGTATATTTATTTATGCATGTTCACCGATTATTCGAAGATGCCTGAATGATTTGGTTTTTTTTTTGTTTCAATGGGGAATGCTTTTTTGTTAAAATATACTTTCTAGATAGTCCTATTTAAATGTTATCGAAATCAATGGAACGGATTTAAAAAAAATCAACAAATATCTAAAAGATTGTATATATCGATGATATTTTTTCGGTTAATCTGCAACCTCGCTGTCTCATTGGAGCAGGGCGTTTAGTAGGCTTACCCATATTATAAAGCCTTTCTTCATGGACTTCGGAAGACTATCCGAGACGCTGTGCTCTATTTCTTTCTCTATTGCGCTTTAGGCGCTCATCTTTGTCATTCATCAGACTCATGTGCTCGACGCTTTCTCACACGAGGCCTCCCGATCATATACCATCTAATATAACCTACGCCTACCTATTTTATAAAAAAAAAACACTAAAAAGCAGAAAATAAATATTAATAAAAAATAAAACCGACTCCAAAAAGCACCCAAGAACTAAAAAGCAAAAAATAATTGGTATTTATATACGATTACCTTGCTAAACACCTACTTATGTGTTTGAAGTCAGAGAATCAGCCAGCCCCAGATTACGACAAAAGCTGTCGAGAAAAGCTCTCAGGCATGCAGGTTTCTTCATAATGTTTTCCTTCACCTTCCAAACTTAAATCTACTTTGCTCAAAGTATAATTACTATTTCTGGAACGGACGGCTACTTAAATAAACCCCTAAAGTTTGAAGCCTGAGATTTTGAACGTTGCGCTTACTTAATACAAGTTTTACCCTACAAGAAATATACAATTTAAAATAATGGATTGCATAATTAGTTAAATTATTTTAGAAACACAATTTATATCTCATGCTGGAAATGAATAAGGATTGTTATAATATTCTATAATCTTATTTTTTTTTATACGAGTATAACAGATTAATACTTTGGACAATCCAAAAGTGCACGCCTCATAATCTTCATTTTTCACAATAAAATTCAAATCAGTTGTTCTGCGGGAAGCGAGAGTAGTACCCACCTCAACGCTTCGCTTATAAGGCGTGCAATAGTTAAAAAAGTTTTGTATTGTCTATATAAAACCTCATTGGGACACTAAAAACAACCCCTTAACCAGAGATAATCAGGAATTAAAAACCTCCTCCTATTGAAACCAATTATTCTTTCCATTTAAAAAAGTATTAGTTCTGTCTAGCTATTGTTTGCACTAGAAAACGGCTAGCCGACCCACATGCACTGACGACAGTAGGTTCTGTTTAAACAGCTGAGCAATTTATATTGTTTAACGCAATTAGTTGTGGTCTTATACATCTTTCTCGAACAAAAAAGCATGCGGTTAACATAATACTTGATACTTTCTCATAATTACGGAGATTAGCCCAGTAAACTGCGGCTGTCTCTCCACTGACATTATCCGGGAGATCATTAGGGAAGAGTTGGATAGGAAGTTCAATACTCAGATTACGGATATACAATCGAAAGTAACTCTCCTAGAAGAATCTGTTGCACTTTTCAATTTAGAGCACGACCTAATAAAAAGTGAATGCGAATCAAAAACCAAACTCTTAACACAGCTCCAAAACGTCAGCGATAAACTGCGCACAGATACTGAACTGCTAACGTATCGTTTGCACCACCAGATGGAGCAGCTATCCTGCTCAACCAACATCGAAGTACAGTGTGTTCCAGAATACAAAAGTGAAAACCTGTACAGTACGGTTTCACAACTGGCAAACACCATTAATGGTGGACGTCCATTAGTCCGCACGCACGCGCCGTATGCATCGCACTGAACGCATTTGTCGAAAGGGTGCGTCCATTGCATCCGCATTTTGCTGATGTCAAAGTTTTGCTGATAAGGTTGCCATTAATTAAAAACTGGGTGCCGTGTTTTGTGGTAATACCTGAAAAATTGCCGTGTCTCATACATATTCAATCACAATGTAGACTTAAACACACAGTTACATATTGTTGTTATAGTTATAGTGATTAAAGGATATTAAATACAAATATAATAATAATAATAAAGCCTTTATTTTCCAGCATAAACAATTCATTAAATACCTTATTTCTCGTGCCATAACAATTTTTTCAGTTCTATATCTCTGTTGCCTATCAATTATTATATCAATACAAAATAACATTAACAATTTACATTCCAATACTACTCACTACACACAATTACTAATTTCAAATTACAATTTTATTATAAAGTACAATCCAATTATTAAAATTAAAATATTTCATTGTAAGTATTAGAGTATAAATAAAACAAAAATATACTATCACTCTTAATTCTTAATACAATAAATTGATTAACATTGCAATTATTAAATAAATAAACATTAAAAAATATAAATATAAATGACTAGCTATATTTTGTGATAATCTTTAGTGCATGCTGGGTACCCATTTACGGGTGAAGGCCTCCTCCATCATACGCCATTTATCGCTATCTTGTGCTATCCTTGTCCAGGTATAGCCCGCCGTAGCTATGATGTCGTCACACCACCTACGTCTAGGCCTGCCGCGAGGGCGTGGTGTGTCGCGAGGGTACCAGTAGAGAATCCTCTCGCTCCAACGTCCATCTGTGGCTCTGGCTACGTGTCCTGCCCACCGCCATTTTAGTCTACATGCTAATTCGGCAGCATCTAATATTTCTGTTTGTTTCCTTATATCTTGGTTTCTCTTTCTGTCTCTAAGTTTCAGTCCTAGCATGCTCCATTCCATGGCTCGCTGGAAAGTTTGGATCTTGTTTAGCACTGATTTCGTGAAAAAAAAAAATACAAATATATAAGAAGGATATAAAATACAAATATGTAATATCCATACAAAATTCATAAAAATATTTTAGATTAACAGACAGATTTTAGGGTAGTAGGCTGTTAGGTGTCACTGTTTTTCCTCTGCATATTATATTATAATCTTCTTTCGCTATTTTCGTTCATGCTTGTAAGTCTCGTAACAGTAGAATGCATATCGTAAGTACGTATGAAAGAACGAAAACGATCGATTGAAGAACATCTAATCTTCCGGGGAATTCTCTACTAGTACCATGTCCATAATTAACTTATCATACTAGCGATGTGAATTCAATAATCAACTAAAGTGTGAAGTCTAATGGTGCTATAGGTTGTATTAAATTACGTTATTGAGTAGCTGTATCCCGCGACTTAATGCGTTTTGTGAGGGTCCCCTGATTGACGATTATAATGCCTTGTGCCGTGTTTTTTTCAAATGGCACCTATTACCGTATAATACGGCAATTGTCATGTCAATGGCAACACTAGATGGTATACGTTTAGTTTGTATGGTTTAGGGTTGGCGATTCTGGGGTGCTAATTAGTCCGGTTTACCTCCTAGTGGTGCACCCCGGGCAGTCGCCGGCGGCTAAAATTCCGGACAGGACGGGTCTCCGCGTGTCCCTCTGACTCAGCAGAGGGCACGGCGGATAGACCAGGCGTCGGAGTCGGTGGGGCCAGACCGGCTCACCGGGCTCTGGAGAGGGGGGACAGTGGGGCCACAGCGGCCCCCCCCGTCCCAAATCGTAAACCTGAGCGCGTGCCTGTGGTTACGTCTCGCGGGCATACAGGAACGAGGGTCTTGGCTTAATCGCCCGGACCGCGAGGAAGACAACCTCTATAAAAAATTACCCCGAATCTCAAGCTCTGGCGCGCGGCGAGGAGATGCATGGCTGATGGGTAGTTCAGTCTCGAGCGCGGCCCCAGCCAGGGTACCTGCGGACCCCCTGTGTTGGGTTACAAATGTACGCTTACCCGGGTATTGGGAGCTCTGCCCGGGTGGACCTCCTTTCTCCCACACTCGTGGGAATACTATGGAATTAGATAATTTGAACAAAAACACTTCGACGGAGTCGGGTAATACACCTGACGCCTCAGCCGTAAGGGGTCCGGCTGTAAATGCGGCCCCTACTAGTGCAGCTGCGCGTAAAACGCGCGGTGGCAAAAAGTCCCGCAAGGGCAAGAAGAAGACGACCAAGGGAGCGTCCCAGTCTTCAAGGGACGGCTCGATGACGGGCAGCTCGGCCTGCACATCAGCTGCCGAGGCGTCTGCCGCTGAGGAGGGTGGCCTGTCTGAGGCTGCCGAAGGTCAGCCATCGCGGCCGGCGGTGGTGTTGGAGTCGCGTTTCTGGCGCAAGCGCACCCTGTCTCAGGGGGGCGCTGCCTCAGAATCCGACCTGAGCTCGACAGAGATGCCTCCCCCAAAAATACCCGCGGCGGCTAGGGGTCGAGGTATCAGCCGACCCGGGACGCCGATACCGCGTGCCGCCTCAGCGCAAGAGGCCGAGACGCGGTGCCTAAAACGAGCGGAGACGGTGCAACACGCAGAGGAGCGCTTGGCACTCCTGTCTGAGAAGCTCCGTCTTCCTATTGACAACAATGGGCCGCCTACTTCGGCCAAATTTGCCGAGAGAGCCGCGGACAGCGTGGCCATAATTTCGACGGTGGCCATGGGCTCGAGAAACCTCAAAAGTAGTTTCGTCCGGGGTCTTAAGATCGCCGCCACGGAACTGTCCAACGTGGTGGAGCGGCTTATGGCGGAGGTAGCCGACCTTGGGGCGCGTAACGAGCGCCTAGAGACAACGGTCGAGGAGCTGCACCGAGGGATGGCCAATATGAGAGCCGAACTTGGGCTCCCTGAGGCCATCCCGAGTGCCTCGGATATCGCAATGCGGGTCGAGCCTGGTCTCCCCGCGACCGCCTCGCCGCCACCGCCGCGACCCCGCCCTGCCTCGGTGACCGCCTCGGCTCCATCGGCCGCTCAGTCGGGCCCTGTAACTGCGCTGGAGGACGAAATGCTCCGCGCGGTTATCGACCGCATGGATGCGGTCTTTGGCCCGAGATTCGAGGCCCTAGCCGCAAGATTGCCGCCAGAGCCCCGACTTCGGCCGCCGCTTGCGGCTGATAAAAGAAGGGCTGCAGCGTCCTCGGCATCGACACCTCTGCCGTGCCAAGGAGGGCATGTGTCTTTTGCCGTGACGGCGGCTAAACCACCGGCGGCTAAACCACCAGCGGCAAAACCTTCGCCGGCCCCTGTGCAGGGAAAGGGCCAAAAAAAAAAGGCCAAAAAAAGGAAAAGGCGGGACAAGCCCCGAGGGGTCAGCCCCGAGAGGAGTTCCCGCCTCTACCAAGCGCCGCTGCGCCTCCGCGTCCTACTATGCCGAGACGAACGGTCGCACCCTCACGGGCTGCGGCGGTCGCGCCCCGTGCTCCTGCCCCCGCCCCTGCCACTGCTACGTCCTCAGACGGGGACTGGCAGGTGGTTGGGCCCCGGCGATCCCGGGCCAAGGGTCGCGGCGCTGCCTCGGAGCGTGAGGCGGCGCCAATAAATCAGAGAGGGGAAGCCCCGAAGCCGCGGAAGAGGAAGTTGCGGAAATTGAAGGTCCCGAAGGCAGCTGCGGTGGGGATCACCGTGCTGCCTGAGGGAAAAGAAAAGGGCCTGACCTACGAGGCTGTCTTGAAGCGTGCCCGGCGGGAGATAAACGTCTCCGATCTCGGGGACGTTTCCGCTCGCTCCCGCCAAGCCCGGACAGGTGCTCGGATCTTCGAGTACCTGGGGCCAGAGGGCGCCAAGACGGCCGACGCAATGGCCGAGAGGCTGCTGGGCCTGTTCCCAGAGGAGAGTGGTGTCCGGGTCGCCAGACCCGTGAAGTGCGCCGAACTGCGCATTTCCGGGCTGGACGATTCCGTGACGGCGGAAGAGATCCGGGAGGCGATCGTCTCGAAAACCGGATCTCCCAGCAGCGCTGTCCGGGTGGGCACCATTCGCCCAGGTCCAGGTGGTGTGGGTGCCGTCTGGGTCTCGTGCCCTGTCGCGGCGGCCAAGGATCTGGTCGCCGCCGGTAGACTTCTGGTGGGCTGGAGCGCCGCGCGGGTAATCGCGCTGGAGCCCCGGCCTGCCAGGTGCTACAAGTGCATGGCGGTCGGTCACACCCGGCCGCTGTGCACAAACTGCTTCGACTGCAGCGGGCTTTGTTTCCGCTGCGGTCAGGCAGGGCACCAGGCGGCTGCCTGTTCTGCCACCCCACACTGCCCCGCGTGCGCGGCGGGCAATCGCCCTGCCAACCACTGTATGGGGCGAGTGGGGTGCAGGCCTCCGGCCAAGTCAGGCCCTAAGAGGGGGGTGGGCAGCCAATCGGCCCCGGCTGCCCAACCCGGCGCGGCTGGACCGCCGCAGCGCATGGAGGAGGATATCGTGGTCCAATAACGGATCACGACGCTATCCTCCTCCAGGGGAATCTCGGCCATTCCGCCAGGGCGCAGGACCTCTTCCTGCAATCCATGGCGGAGCGGTCGATCGGTGTTGCCGTAGCCGCGGAGCCCTACATAGTCCCGGATCGCCCCAATTGGGCGGGTAGCGGGGATGGCTCCGTGGCGGTCGTCGGCTCGGCGGCGCCGCATTCCCCGCCCTAGTCACTCAGACCAGGGCACGGGATATGTGGCGGCCGAATGGGGAGGGGTCACGCTGTATGGCGTGTACTTCTCCCCTAGTCGAAGTCTGGCGGCTTTCGAGGTCTTCCTGCACAACCTGGAGACCTCGATACGGCGTATAGCACCGAGCCCTGTGCTCGTGCTGGGGGACTTCAACGCCAAATCAACGGCGTGGGGGTCCCCCAGGACGGACCCCCGAGGTGCGGCGGTCCAAGAGTGGGCGGCAGCGGCGGACCTCGTGTTACTCAACCGAGGGTCCGCCCAAACGTGCGTGCGGCCCTGAGGCGGGTCGATAGTGGACCTTTCGTTCGCTAGCCCTGGTGTCGCCGCACGCGTAAGGAGCTGGCGAGTCCTGGAGGAGGTCGAGACCCTATCTGACCACAGATATATTCAGATAGAGGTCTCCCGGAACCTTCAGGGCGCCAGCAGGGGTCACGCGGCGGACAGAACTCCCGCTTTTCCGCGATGGGCTGTGGGTAGGCTCGACCGGGACCTGCTAGTGGAGGCGGCCATTTTTCAATCTTGGCTGCCGCCCCCCCTGACGGAAGACGTGGACGCCGAGGCTGGCCGCATTCGCGGCATGCTTACGCAGATATGCGATGCGGCCATGCCACGTGTGCGGCGCCCGCCTCGACGGAAGGGGGTCTACTGGTGGTCCCCGGAGCTGGCGGACCTCCGTGCGGCCTGTATTCGTGCCCGGAGGTCCTACACCCGCAGCCGCCGTCGCCGAATCCGCGACGAAGAGCGGGAGGGCCGGCTGTATGCGGAGTACAGCAGTGCGCGCGCCGCGTTAAAGCTGGCCATCTGTCGCGCCAAAGATGCGAAAAGGCAGGAGATGCTGGAGGGTCTCGAGCGTGACCCCTGGGGACGCCCGTACCGCGTGGCGCTTAACAAGCTCCGCGCCCATGGCCCCCCCCTTACGGAGACCCTCCAGCCGGGCTTCCTCTCTGAGGTGGTCGAGGGGCTTTTCCCTTCACGGGCGGTGCACACGCCCCCGGTCATGGCTCCGTCAGATGATGACCGGGAGGCCGACGACGTGGAGGTACCGCCCGTGACGACGACGGAAATGGGGGCGGCGGTAGCGCGTATGCGGAGAGGTGCTGCCCCCGGGCCGGACGGGGTTCCCGCCCGAGTGCTGGCCCTGGTCCTCGACCACCTTGAGCCCCGCCTCGGGGGACTGTTCGGCGCTTGCCTGGTGTCCGGACGGTTCCCTGACTGCTGGAAGGAGGGGAGGCTCGTGCTCCTGCCGAAGCCGGGACGGCCTCCGAACACAGTCTCGGCCTTCAGGCCCATCGTGTTGCTGGACGAGGTGGGCAAACTCCTCGAGCGGGTGGTCGCTGCCCGCATCGTCCGGCACCTAGGAGCGGTCGGCCCCGACCTGTCCGACGCCCAGTTTGGATTTCGGGCGGGTCGGTCTACGGTCGACGCCATTCTGCGCCTGAAGGCCGCGGCTGCGGAGGCCGTCACCTCGAGGGATGTGCTGTTGGCGGTGTCGCTTGACATCGCCAACGCCTTCAATAGTCTGCCATTCGGCTGCATCAAGGAGGCACTCCGGTACCATGGAGTGCCCCTCTACCTAAGGCGGCTGGTGGCAGACTACCTCGACGGCCGCAGCGTCCTCTTCGTGGACCGGGAAGGGGACGTTGTAAGGAGGGCTATGTCGTGCGGCGTCCCGCAGGGTTCGGTTCTTGGGCCGCTCCTGTGGGACATCGGCTACGACTGGGTCCTCCGTGGCCGGCTCCCCCCCGGGCTGGGCGTAATTTGCTACGCAGACGACACGCTCGTCACAGCCCGGGGCTGGACCCTCGAGGAGGCGGCAACGCTGGCCACCTCAGGTACCGCGGAGGTGGTCAGGCGGATTGAGGCGCTGGGGCTTAGGGTGGCCCTTGAAAAGTCGGAGGCCCTACTGTTCCATGGGCGCCGACGGGGCCCGCCCTCCAGCGCCTCGATAACGGTCAATGGGGTGGGCTTGCCAATCCAGGCCCACATCAAATATCTGGGCCTGGTATTGGATGGACGGTGGCACTTTGACGAGCACTTCCGCCGTCTTGCGCCAAGGCTCGTCAACACGGCGTCCGCCCTCGGGCGACTTATGCCGAATTTGGGCGGACCGAGTCTTGCGTGTCGACGACTCTACGCGGGGGTAGTACGGTCGATGGCGCTGTACGGCGCGCCCGTGTGGGCGGAGTCCCTGGCCGCTCGTAATAGGGCCCTTCTGTGGCGTCCACAGAGGGTCGTAGCGGTCAGGGCAATACGCGGGTACCGCACGGTCTCGACCGATGCAGCCTGCGCGTTGGCCGGAACCCCCCCGTGGGATCTGGAGGCGGAGGTGCTCGCCGACGTCTATCGGCGGGCGTCGACGGCGCGGGCGGGGGGCAGCCGCCCCTCGCCGAGCGTAATGTCATCGTGGCGGGAAGATGCCCGCCGCGCCACCGTCCTAAAGTGGAAGTCTCGGCTGGAGACGCCCCGAGCCGGTCTCTGGACCGTGGGGGCGCTCCGGCCGATCTTGGAAGAATGGGCAGGGCGGCAGCACGGGATCCTCACCTTCCGGTTGGTGCAGGTTTTGTCGGGGCATGGTTGCTTCGGCAAATACCTGCACACGATCGCAAGGAGGGAGACGACCCCAGGCTGTCACCACTGCGACTGCGACGAGGACTCGGCGCAGCACACGCTCGAGTCGTGCCCGGCATGGGATGTGCAGCGCCGGGAACTCGTTGCAGTCATAGGCGTGGACCTGTCGCTGCCGGCCGTTGCGCGAGCGATGGTTGGCAGTGACAGGGCCTGGACCGCGGTCGCCGCCTTCTGCGAGGCTGTCATCTCGCGGAAGGAGGTGGCGGAGAGGGCCCGTGAGGAATCCTCCTTCGCGGACCCGATTCGCCGCCGGCGCGAGGGGCGGCGTGCGCGCGCTTACTTGCGCCTTATGCCGCCCTAGCCGAGGCTGCGGACGGTGGGGTCGGGGAGTACCCTGCCGTCCGCGGAAGCCTACCGCGAAGGTGCGACGCCCAAGTGCGCGAGGCGTCGCTCAAGAGAGGGTGCCCGTAGGGGCTGCCGCCTGCGGATCGCGGTCGTAACGACGCGGTACCCGTGATCCGCCGTAGCAAGGGCGGGTGGAGGCGCACGGTGGGTTTTTAGTGGGTGAGAGCCCCATTCACCCCGTTGTCTCCCCGGGCAGCGGGGTGTGCGGCAGGACATTTTTGCCCACCTAAAATAAAAAAAAAAAAAAAAAAAAAAAAGGGTTGGCGATTCTTCTGGCGAAAGATTGATTTTTGTATAAATTATTAAATAAGATTGAATACCCAAAAAATAGAGTTTAAAAAGGCGATCTTCTAAAATCGATCCTTCTTTTGAATTGTTTAATTTTATAGCTATTTTTAAAAATTATAATATGAACAACACGAATTAATCTGTCGATACTTACTCGGTATCGAAACGTAAGTACTTGGTATTAAATCAGACTACGTGACTATTACTTTTTAATTTCTCTCTCGCTAGGTTCCTGTACTTAAGTTATAGAAACGCGCCAGCTGAACCCGCTCGAGGTCTCCATAAATTCAAATTCAAATTAAAAAATACCTTTATTTCATAGGCTTATTATATAGGTAGCACGTAAAATCGTCAAAGTTACTAATAACTAACACGATAGCTTGTGGCAAGTGGATCCGCAATATTACGATTACAAACGCCACAAGCGGACGGATTCCGTATAAGAGCCTGACAAGAAACTCATGAGCCACTTTTTTAAATTTCAATGTAGATTGAAACGCTTCCATACATTTTTGGCCCTAGGTGGTAACAAGATGAAATTTGCACCATTTGGAAGTTTACATCGAAACATTTCATAATATAAAATTTTGTTAGATTTGCCAATCTAAGAATCGAGATATAAAAGATTATATAAAAGTGAGGTTAAGTATCGAACTATACCCACTATGTGTCATCATAACATTTAAAAGCCATACATTTAAAGTAGTTATTCATATCGTTCGTTTTGCTAGGTGAGTTACAGCGCTGGAGGCACAAACCACCTCCCTATCCTCTCCTTGATACTCCTAATTATCCTTCCTAACCTCTCTTCAGTATCCTTTAAGAAAATACTCTTCCTATTATCCTTCCTCTGCACCTTCAACCCCTTTTCTTGGAATTGGCGACGCGCGAACGATGACTGGTGTTGCTAGCGTTTGTAGGCCACGGTAATCGCTTACCAGATGGGCCGCTTATCAGCTGCGCCATTTGCTTGATTGATACCTACGTAGTATAAAAAGGTAAGTACCTTTCTTAGGTATATTTACCAAATAATTGAGTAAGCATTTAAGGTAAGTAGTGTTATCTACTCAAATAACACTAAATAAAAAATCTAATTAATTAAGAGTCTTATTTAATAAACTATCTCACTGCTGGGCACAAGCCTCTTTGAATTTCAAGTAAAAGAACCGTCGTCAAGCAGATAGATTATTCGAAAATAACAAGGCCAGGATCATTGTGTAGGCAAGTTCTCAGAGTCCAGTAACGAAGCAAGGGTCAAAAAAAATAAGCAAAACAGTATAATAAATAATGTTAGTAAAGCTAGAAACGAAAAAGTTAAACTGCCAAATGTAGTGTTGCCGTGGTAGCGTTCAAAAAAGATGATTTCACTTGTGTATCAATTTAGTGTATCAATCGATATACTGATATAAAAATGTTCTATATTATTTTTCCTCAAATATATTCTTTTTATTAACTCATTATGTATGACTTAACAAAAAAAAAGAAAAAATCCCAAATTTCAAAAATCCCTTTCTCCTTTCTTATAATGTTTAAATTGTTATGGTACTTAATTGTAATGGGAAATTAGCTTAATATGCCAATAAACCCTTGCTATACAAAAAGAGTACTTATAACGTGAAACACCACTATGATAGCAAGCATAAAATTAAATTTGCATTTTTTTTATTTGTTTGTTTCTTGTTATTTTTCGTCATTTCTCATAATAAAATTACAATAAAATGTCTTTAAATTTATAATAATATGACAATTGCGGCCCGCTTTCCTTTATATAGTCCCCCTGTGTCCCCTGGCGGCCAAAAGGTAGCAGACCCATGGCCTAGATTATAAACTAATTATTAAGTTTATGGGCCCGTCTCACCAATAAACGTAAAAGTTTGGCGAGTACCTTGAAACTTACAACATGTACTATGTCATTGAGATAAATAAATTAAAAAAAAAACATCTGGATATCAGAACAACGACAACCCTAGGTGAACCTAAGCAAAAAATGCGGATGACGTCATCCGCATTTAACCAGATAGCTAATCTATGCCTGAATGCGGCGCGTGCTTGCGGAAGAGTGTACGCAGTGCTAAACAAATTCATACAAAGCGAACAAAAATGCCTGCTTGCGTTGCGTACGGCGCGGATAAATGGACGCGTAGCTTAAATGTCCTATATCAGAGTCTGACATTCACTACTGCAGTCGCATCGCAAAGCTCAACAACCAGAGCCTCCGCCCTCAGTCCATTTTGGTCAAATTCAGTAGCCGTCGTTTACGCGACACCTTCCTTGCTGGAGTAATCACGTTTAACCGTAACAACTCAACTGACAAACTGAATACGAGCCACCTAAGGCACGGCGGTAACAAGAAGACTCCTGTGTTCGTAACTGAACACCTTATCCCAGAGACGAAATCACTGCATGCTGCCGCGCGCCTGAAAGCCAAGGAGCTGAGATATCACTTTTGCTGGGTGCGTGACTGGGAAGTTGATTGTATCAAGGATTTAGGAGTTTTACTCGATAGTAAACTACGATTTAATAGGCACATAAACACCATATCCTCTAAAGCTTTCAAAAGTCACGGTTTCATGCTACGCAATTGCAAAGATTTCAAAAATCCCAACACAAAGATTCTGTTATACAATTCCATTGTGAGAAGTACCTTGGAATATTGTAGTATTGCCTGGAATCCTTTCTATGACATATATGTAAAAAGACTCGAAAGTGTTCAAAAGAGATTCTTATGGCACCTACTTTACTCTTGTAATATGGGTAAAAATAAAAATATCAGTTGTTACAATGATAGGCTTTCTCAATTCAAGATGTGCTCACTCTCGAATCGAAGACATATGTTTGATATAATGTTCCTATATAAGCTTGCAAACGGTTTACTAGATACGCCTAAATTACTACTAAAATTACATTTTTCAGTACCTTCTAAGCTTCCTATAATTTCTAGGTATAACTTATTTTCAGGCTCTCGGTGCAAGTCAAATCTTGGCCAAAATGCTCCTTTAAACCGCATAATTGGAGAATATAATACAATTTCGAAGGTTAAAGAACTCGATTTATTCTGTAACAGCACTGTCGAATTTAGAAAAATACTTTTTATATCATAATGAATCTATAATGAATTTGCATGATTACAATTATTCAATTTTATGTTATATTATTTTTTACCCTAAAAGGAATGTTACAATGTTCTTATGCTTATTTTAATTATTATTTAATTTATATTATTATTACTTTATTACTACATACTTTATTTGACCTTTCTACTAATTTGAAATGTAATTTTTTTATTTGAATTGTGATTAAATTTTATATATCTGCTGTTTTCGCATATAAGTGCTTGTTGTCTTCGCTTATAATTATATTGGCACTCAGACTTAAGATTCTAATATTGTAAATAACTAAACTATAAACACAAAGTGAAAAATGTGAAATCGAAAATAACAGTCACGAGCAGGATTCGAACCTGCATCTCATTGATACCGTCCAAATGCTTTGCCAATTTAGCCATCGTGACCCTTGCTCCCGACTGCTAATATCGATAACACATTCATACTTAACGTCTTTGGGTGACGCCTGCACCATCTGTCGGAATTATTTTCATATATTATACCGACCAGGTAAACTTAATTTTACAATTAAGATTTTACCTTATAATGACGCAAACCCTATAAATATTTAGATATTTTTATATATATTTTTAGCATTTGACATGCTTAGCAACATACATTAAACACAACGTGAAAAATGTGAAATCGAAAATAACAGTCACGAGCAGGATTCGAACCTGCATCTCCTGGATACCGTCCAGATGCTTTGCTAATTCAGCCATCGTGACCCTTGCTGCTAATCTCGATAACACATTCATACTTAACGTCTTTGGGTGACGCCTGCACCATCTGTCGGAATTATTTTCATACATTATACCGACCAGGTAAACTTAATTTTACAATTATTTTCGATTTCACATTTTTCAATTTGTGTTTAAAGTATGTTGCTAAGCATGTCAAATGCTAAAAATATATATAAAAATATTCACGTTGAATGTCGCTTTGAATGGAAGCATGTGAACGCATCATTAAATTGATGATGATTTAGTGTATACGTAAGTAACATTTAGGTATGATTAGAAGCTTCGTATTTACTAGTACATATCACATCGAAAAATGTATGACCGATGCATTGTTTGTGAAACTCTCAGAAAATTATATGACGTTATCATGTAAAATGATCTTCCATAAACCGACTTTACAGACAACCATATAGCTTTTTCAATAGAAATCTTAAACTATTTTTTTTATGCATGTAGTGGCAGATGAGCCACGGGCCATCTGATAGTAAATGGTAACCATCGCCCATGGACTCGACTATACCAAGAGTATTGTCAAGCCGCTGCTTACCAATTAAACGGCTATCTCCTGCTACAGCCAAAACGCAACGATGTGCTTCATGGCCGGTCACACGGGAGATGGTGGTACCAACCCGCTTGGGCCCGAAACCAAGCGAGTACTCCCCTTAGCTTGCGTACTTCCCTTAGTCGCCTCATATGACACCCGTGGGAAAGAATGGGGTGGTGACACTTGTATTCTTAGTACGTCACCACACGGATACTAGTACTAGAAAATAGAAATAATAATGTTAGCTTCGTCGACAAAATATCTCAGTGTGTCAATGTAATAGTGAGTAGGAGACGACTTCCTGGATCGCCTATTAGTAAACCCATCAAGTTTGGGTTCATTATATTCGTCTTTACTATTTTTATTCATTTCTCGTTTCGTTAAAGTTTTATTTGTGTCGGAAGTTACTTAATTTTTTTTATTTTATTCTGATAAACGCTTAAAATGTGGTCACAGTATAAAGAAAAGGTAAACAGTAAGGACACTCGTCTAGATCTTTTTACAAAAGCCGTATTATAACTACCACACATAAAGGTTTGACAGGTTTACAGAAATTACAAAACGTAACACATACGCACATTTGCGTGCGTGTAGTCTAAGGTTGTCACCGTATAAATAATTATTGTAGCCTTACACAAGAGGCTTGTGACACTCGTGTTAATTAATAAAAAACATAGCATCACGCCTGTATTCCCCGAAGAGGTAGGCAGAGGTGTATTACAAACCCACGACTCGCCAGCTATGTTTAAGTCCCACGTAATAGGGGGCGAGCCTATTGACGTCTACCGGGCACATTTCCAAACTCCGGACTGTTACTGAGAATTTTTCTTTTTAGGAAAAAGCTCAATAACATTGCCCGACCCGGGGATCGAACCCGAGACCTCATGAATAGCAGTCGCATACACTACCGCTACAACACCGAGGCAGTTAATTAGTTGCTATAGATTTCGTACCTACAGACACATGTAGGTACAATCACACCACTCTAACTCAATTTCTTAGGTCGTAGGAATATTCAACACACAACATCGCTCAAATAATTAATTACTACATATATATAACTTTATTATACAATAATAGGTACACTTCAAAAACCTATGACTCCATACTGATATAATTTTGTATTTACTGAGACAATATTTATATTATTTTTTTATCTTTTTGCTTGATTTTAATGAAAATTGGTTATAATATTGTGAAATCATGTAAGTACGAGGTATTTACACTCCTAAACACTGTTGGGGATCAGTGCTGAGATGAATGAAGAAAATATATAATGTACTTAGGTATATGTTTATTTAAAGAAATGCAAAAAATTATGTTATACTCGGGCCGTGATTGACGATGAGCGGCGCGCAAGTTCTTCGTTACAAGCAGCGATCTGCGTTTCCTACCCTCGCGCCCCTCTGTCCCTAGTTGAAGGCGTTAACAAATACTATTACAAAGGTAAAAAAAGGAACTAAATAAAAAAAAAGAAATAAGTTAAAATCATGCATCATAATATTCATCCGCATCACAGACTACTGGCAAAGTGCCTAGAAGGCTAACAGCATTGCCATGTTGAATGGCAATGCTAATTCTTTGTGCTAGGTAAGGGCCAGCCCTCTGATCACGTGAGGCGTCGATCAGTCGACTCACAATTTCTTTATAAAATTTGCGAGCGTTTCGGCCCCAAACATACCATGACATAATTATTACTACATTAACAGTTTTGCTGCGATGGCTTAGCGGTAAGAGGACTGGAAGAAGGTTCAATTCCCGCTCGCACTAAAGTTCTCTTTTTCCACATTTTCAAAAATAATTTGTTCTTTAAAGTAGCTGAACATTTCAAGTGTTAAAATACAGAACAAAACTTTAAAAAAATCTCACCATCAAATAGTAGGTATGAATTTTAATTGCAAAATTAAACTTACTATATTGGATTAATGCATGTAAAATAATGTATCCGATAGGTGGCGTGGGTCGTAAAGACAAATGTGATGTGGAGATTGGGTATGGCTATTGGTCAGTTTGATGGATGAGCGGGTAGAGCACTTCCCCGGATCGGAAGGGACGCAGGTTTGATTCCCACTCGTACTAAAGTTCTCTTTTTCTACATTTTCAAAAATAATTTGTACTTTGAAGTAGCTGAGTATGTCAAGTGATTTTATTATTGTTCGTCTTATCATTATAATGAACTGCGGTTCTCAGATAAAAAAATGTAATCTATATGGTTGCATCGCATAGTGAGATTTTGTAATGACTTCACAACGCATCCTACCTTCCTATTATAACGTTCCCCTCTATATGTAAAAAGTGCAGATTTGCAATCTTTCGTCATTGTGTGTATTTTGGTTTGTGTGTGTGTGTGCTAAGATAACCAGGATTGAAAATCTGTGAGCATGTGGTGTGTACTCTTCTTAATTTTTGAAATGTAATAACAGACGTCCGCCAAGTAATGCCTTATTCAATTAATTAATAAAAATGTGTCTATGGGTAGCGAACAAGCATACAGCCACCTGATGGTAAGCGGTTACCGTAGCCTATAGACGCTAGCAACACCAGAGGTATCACTCGCGCATCGCCATCTCCGAGGAAAGGGATAAAAGGATAATAAGGAGAGGATAGGGAGAATAATAAGGAGAGTATAGGGTTTGGGCCTCTGGCGCTCTCACTCACCATACCAAAATACAAAGGTACTACCGCTGTTACACACTGATCTTTTATGAGAGGGTGGTACTTTCCTAATCGAGCCGGCCCATTCGTGCTGGGATAAGCAAGTCTCTATTACTAGAATGTCAGTAAATATTACGTGGAGGTTGGTTGGTCCGTCGTAAATTCTACGAGGAGGGAGTCGCGGGTAGCAACTAGTGCTAAATAAATATTGTTGTCGCGAAGGACACACATAAAATATAAGCCCCCATAGAATGACTATTGGAGATCCAACTTTACAACAAAACTCAATTAAAACAACAGCAGCCCGTCTGCGATGTCACTTCAGTTTATAATTATCCCAAAACAATTTCTAGCATCGCCAACGCAATGAATAAATTAATGTGTTAAACTTTGTGTTCTGTTTGAACAATGTTTATAATTAGATCAAATAATTGTTTTGGAATTTGTTAATTGTTTTACTTTTATTTGTTATTTTTTATCTCAAATTTTGATGACGTCTTCCCAACTGTTTAGTTTTAGCTGTCCATCCTCGCTGAGTATAAATGTACCTTGTGACACAAAATCAGAATCAGATTTTTAATAAGGCTTCTGACATATTGTAACATCTGCCAGAGTGTTATTTAAAGCCGGGACCAACAGCTAATATGTAAGGAGGAGATGTTCACAAATAGGTGTCACATTTATAAATTGCCGTTCGGGTAAAAGTTTTTAACCTTGCCCATCGTTCATGTGGCAAGAAACTTGGCTCCTCTCATCCTCTCAATGATATTGTATATAAAAAGAGGCAGATATGTTACAAGCGCGCGTTTTGTGAAGACTCGAAAACGTCCTAATTAGAACGTTTTGTCTTTAGTCCGCATCAAGCAGTCGACGAGTAAACTCATGAACTGTCATGTGCATTGAGTAACTAAAATAACAAATATGTCATGTGTTTAAAAAGTGTACAAAATACGATACCAAAGTTAATAAAACACAAGGGATCTCCAATCACATGCAAGTATATAGAAAATTATATAACTATTGGCATATTTCAATAAAAATATTTTTGTAATATTTTTATAAATGGCTGTCAGTGAGACATTTTTTCACAAGAGCGATAAGGTCGCCTGCACTGTGGACATAGATTATTAGTACAGAGGGGAAACATAGGCATTAAAGTCACAAAATTACCTCTATTTCAGTTTTTCATTTATGAATTTTATAATAATTTGTTTATTAACAGATTACTATTTCAAAATAAAATAATAGCAAACATGCTGTTGGTAAATGTTTATTGTAGACGAAAGCCACCACGCACTGTATCAAATTATATATTAATACGGTTTTTTTAGTATTCTAAATGTCGGAATAGTACAAAATCCAAAGTAGTTTTATTTCAGAAAGGTCATTTAAGATAATCATGTAATTAATTGCTCATTTCTTGCTGAGTGGTCCTGAGGATGCCTCGTATAAAGGCAAAATGCGTGCCGAATTTGTGTTCGGATTTTTGCGGAATATTGCAACGTTGTGGTTCTGAGAGTCCTGCCGTGTCGCATGGTTGTATCGCATTAGTGAGATTTTTTGTCATCATCGTGCATGCTTCTCTGCTATTATCACATTCTACTCTATCTATGAGAGTGCGGGTTGGCAATCTTAGGTTATTGTGTGAGTCCAAAGATAAACGGGATTGACAGTCAGTGGATGAGTAGCTCTCCTCCTAAACTATTTATTCTATAATATTATTCGTACATTTATTAAACTTAAATAATAATATAAATAATTCCAATATTTGTAACAAATTAAACTTGTTTTAATACTTAATACACTGAATAAAAGCAGGATTCATACAATATCTATAACTATTTTATCGTATTTCATTTACCTACCTTTTTTACCTACCTCCGAAATAGCCAGCTCTGTTGGCTGGTCTCAAAAAATCATAATCTATGCTCCTAAGACGACAGTTGAACTAATACAATTGACAATTGAAACGATTTTTTTTAGAGTTATCTCTTTCACTTATATGGTTATCCTATCTTTTGTACTCTTCATTAGTGCAACTTATGATATCTTGTGTAATTGGCTCCTCTGTTATTCTTATATAATCAATGAGAAAATTGGAAAACGAAGCCATTATAATAATCTAGATACAGTACGTCGAACTGTAGGAGGTAGTTTATTCAATCATAAATCATACGCTCGTATGTGTCCATATTTCATTATATTAATGGCCTGTGACAAGGCTCGTCATGGCGTCCATCAATTCGAACAAGTATTGGAGCGTAAAAGCCTCTGATATTGCCAGGAATTCTTTTACGGCGGAATAAGGAAAAATATGAATGAATGGCTGATATTTTCATTTTTGACATAATGGTTTAACAATCTTGTGTGTGTTTTTGTTTTTTTTAATTACCTAAGACGCTATTGAGCAAGCAGCCTACCTGATGGTAAGCGGTAACAGCCACTCATGGACACAGCTAAGCTGGTGCGTACTGTAATTTTTTGTCGGTCCCTTTCGTAGGATCGCGACGCGCGAGTGATGTCTCTGGTGTTGCTAATGTCTATAGTTACAGGTAACGCTTACCATTAGATGGGCCGTGTGCTTGTTTTCCACCCACGTAGTATTAAAACAAATTTAAATATCATATCGTATCAGAGAGTTTATTATATCAAACCATAATAGTGATAACGCCCGATATCCCATTAAACACTAAACACTCGAATAACAAAGAAAACCGTACAAATATGCTCCCGTATTTCGTCAATATTTTTTTGTAAAGCCCGCGGTGAGTTTTGTTTTTTTTCTGACTGGACATCAATACATATATCTCTATTTTTAATGTTGCCAATATTAAAAATATATCTAATGAGTGATGAATGTGGTGATGGACTCGTTAAAATGTCTGTTAGAGTAAATATTCAAGAGAGCACACTAATAAGTAAGACATTTTCAGCTATGATGATGAAAATTGAGATAAAATTAAGAACGATCATGATCTTGGCATAAAGTGTAATTTATATTATTTTGTTATTTTTATATGTTTTTGAAGCACTTGACTTGCTCGAACTTTTACCACAAAGTGTGGTAAAGTGTAAGTAATCAAGGAGACGCAGGTCATATCCAACTCGTGGCTATCAACTTCTATGTCACATATTTGCACCATGCGATTCAGTACTTTATATTAATAAAAAACAAGTTTAACTGTAATAAATAAATGTAATATATGAAAAGCTTTTTTACTGTACAACTTTTTTTAGTTTGTCTATCCTCGGGATATGTGCGATATTTACTGAGTAAACAGTGCATGTTAAGATATATTAGAAACAAGTTAATTAAAATGTGCACTGCATTCCCTACTGATGTTGTAAAGCTGAAAATGTATTAAATATTTTTTTATTAGATACTCGAGCTAGCTCTGGGAAAATGCTCTCTAAATATAATAGCTTGTTCATCCAGGAAGGACATAATTAATTCAATATCAGTTTTTTAAGAAACTGATATTGAAAATTATCAATATTTTTATCAGTAATTGAGAATATGAAAAATTGCTATCAGTATATTATGGTTATTATTAGCACATAGGCAAACAAACCGTATTGTCTACCTGATGGTAAGCACCTACCGTAGCCTATAGATGCTAACAACACCAGAAGCTTCGCCGCCATCTCTAAGGACATGGATAGGAGGTGGATAGGAGGTGGAGAGGAAGATAGATACTTATAATATAAAAAATAGGTGTATTCCACCCATTTTTATTTTAGGAGAGGATAGAAGGGATAATAAGGAGAGGATAGGGAGCTCTCCGGCGCTCTTACTCACCATACGAAACACAACGGCAGGAGTACCTTTTTTTTTAAGGCGGGAAAAATTTTTCCTAACCGCACACCCCGTCGTTCGGGGCAACGAACAGGGTAGTGTGGGTCCCTCACCCACTAAAGAAACCCACCGTGTGCCGTCTCTCCGCTTTTATTTTCGGGCCACCGGAACTTTATTACATTCCTTCAGTTGTAACGGCAGGAGTACCTACCCATCTAGTTATTTCACGCTGATTTTCCATGAGAGGGTGGTACTTTCCCGATCGAGCTGGACCATTCATGCTGGGATAAGCAAGGCCCTGCCATTAGAACACACTAGAGGCTTACCGTACGACACTACGGATCGTGAGATCTTGAGTTCGAATTCTAAATAGACCCAACATTGGTTCCAGTCAATAGTTACAGTTTAAAATGTGACGATAATGAATTCTTTTCTCTGAATAGTGGTAATAATTAATAACTTTTTTTGTTTAGACGGGGAAAAATGTACCAAACCGCATACCCCGTCGTTCGGGGCAACGAACAGGCTAGTGTGTGGCCCTCGCCAAATAAATAAATCCGCTGTGTGCCGTCTCGCCTTTATTGGCGGGCGACCGGAACCATATTACATTCCTGCAAGATGGATTGATATAAGTCGGGCATGTCTGGGTTATTGTGATGATAGATAGAAGGTAATTTAAATAATTTACTGTTTAACTGTCTTTTTGTTTTTTTTCAATTGTACTTATATCTATTATGTACAACGAATTGGTTTACACCATGTTTGCACTGTAATGTTATGCATTAATTTCCATAAATAAATAAATTCCTTCAGGTTATTCTGTAAGTGACCCCTTTCGGCCGTAATTAAAGACGTTTCACATCCAAATTTATCATCATCATCCATCCATAAGCCTTTTAACGTCCACTGCTGGACATAGGCTTCCCCAAGAATGGGGGATAGTGCCGTAATCGCCACGCTTGGCAGGCGGGTTGGCGATCGCAGTGGATGTTGTTAATACTCGAAGGAGTGCTGCTGCCCACTCCCCCGGTATTCCCCCAGTCGGCTCTTACGACTCCCATGGGTAGAGAGGGGTGGGACAATTCTAAAGCTGGCCCCACACGTTAAATCAAAAAATGTATATCATGACGAAAAAAATACATAATTATCTGTGTCATGACAAAATATATAATACGATAAAAAGTCCTATAACTTGTAAGACGTCCCTTGCTTTACACCCTTTTATTCAATGAAATAAATAAAAAATAACATCTTCGAAAGTTCTCAAGCGCCCTTTGTGACGGAAAACTTAATAAAACTCAATCAAATTTATAAAAAAAGCGAAAACTTCCACGAAGCGGGAGCATTATTCTCTAAGAGATCCAAGGAGCTTGTTCTACCAAGTTGTAAATTCCAACTAAATTTTGCCCGAACTTGTCTGGTGTTGGACGGGGAAATTGCAAAATTAGGGAGATAAAATGTAGTTTTATACAATTTATGCTGCAGCATGATGTCATGGTCACTTTATGCGGAAACTTTTTGGTATTTTAAGAAGTAATTATAGCTTTATGACCGTAAAGTGATCATTGTTTATAGTACGAATCATAGTCACCACCAGCACTCACTGTAGCCTTTTTTATTGTTTAGGCGGAAAAATATGTGCCTAGCTGCAAACCCCGTCATTTGGGGCGATGAACAAGGTAGTGTATCCTTACCCACTAATTAAATCCACCGTGTCTCTCCGCTTGTATTGGTAAACCACTGGAACTGTGTTACATTACTTCAGCGGTCCGCTGGCGGCTTACCCTTTCAGATACCCTCTACTCAGTAGAAGGTATCTGCTCCCGGAGCGTCACACCTTTGCAAAAGGCCTTGTGGGTGGTGGACGTTCCTCAGTCCATCTACCCGCAGCTTCAGCTAAGGGAGCTCGGTGTATAGCCTAGAGACGCTAGCAATACTTGATGCACCACTTACGAGTTACAACTTGATTGAAAGGAATAAGGTATGAAGGAAGCAGAAGAGGGAGAATGAAAGAATGGTTTGGGCCTCCGGTGCTCTCACTTACCGAATGGAACAACGGAAGAAATATCTACCGTAACTCTATGTAGTATTTTGTGAGAGGTAATCACCTTTTTAATAGAGCTCAATCTCATTATGTTCAGCAAAGCTCTGCCACTATTGATGAGTTGACTACCCATTCCTGCGGAAATTTATTACTACTATACCTACCTATGTTTAATCTTTAGATTAGATTAGATTAGATTTCTTTCTTTCTTTCTATTACTTGAGCTCCATTTTCTATGCCTTTCCCTGGTATTGGGAACGCTAATGACATATACAATATATAATACAATAAAATGTAACCGTTTACCATCAGACGCGACGCATACTTGATATGATTGAAGTATTCAAAGAATGATAAAATAGACTATAATCTTAAACCATAACAGCAATATAAGTACACGTAAAAGTTAAGTAAATCGCACCCACACAGATTAGTTCGTTGATCGTCAAATTAAACACGCGTCATACTCTCTAACTAATATTACAACAGGGATGGGAAACGATCTATCGATAAAAGTTATCGATACAGTTGTAGCCATAATTTATTTAGCTACTAAATATATATAAAAATATAAAAGTGGGATTGGTTGTTTGTTACATCTTCACGCCGTAACTTAACATGATCATTAGGAAATTGGCATGTATATTATATTCCAGAGTACAGTTCCTGTAAGATGCCAGTTAAAATTGATGGGCTCCTGTGAGATAGTTACTTTTGCATAGAGATTATTTATGTGCCAAACGGTGAGGAATATTACAGGGGTTGGTGCGACGAATTTATATTATAGGAGTTGTAGGTATAAGCCAGTAATTTTGTAAATAAATTTTAGCTTATCTGCGACTGCCTATCTGACCTCCACGATTTAACTAAGGGGACAAATGGTAACCTTAGAACAATACCGGAGTCACTCTTTTTATTCAGGACTGACAACCTGTAATTACTGCTAGGATGTTATTTGATAGGCGCGACCCACTGCTTAACGTGCCTTTCGAAGCACGGAGGAGGTTACGTGTCCACAAATAGGTGTCACTTTTAGGTTTGACTACCAGCCAAGTGAAAGTTGCTTAACCGTGCCGATCGTTCGAACTGCAAGTGCACAACTAGGCTACAAACTGCCTGACGGTTTTCTAGGATATGCAGGTTTAAATCGTGCTCGTGACTGCTGTTTTCGATTTCCCATTTTCGCACTTTATGTTCATATACCTTAATATTATAAGGTCAACATGACTTAGTCATGTTAATGGCATGTATTATGATATATAAATGTTAGCTCTTTATATTGTATCGACAACACAGACAGCCCTATTTTATTATCTCTAATAAACGCGAACTGTTCAATATTTCCAAATTTAACGATGATTGCGCAAACGTACAGAGCAATTACCCAGTGTTAACAGTTGTTCTAAATTAGGCTGAATATCGATAAACTATAACATCACTACTTTGTGAATGAAGAAACTTAATGCTAATAGCCACTTTATGGCGTAGATGGCGCCATAGTTTCCATTTTTTATGCTACGTGGGTTGCAAACAAGCATACGGCCCACCTGAATGAGCTTATCGTAGCTACGGTAGTGGACGCTAGCAATACTAGAGGCATCACTTGCACATCGCACTCACCAAGGAAAGGGATACAGGGTGGATAGGAAACATGATAAGGACAGTATAAGGAGAGGGACTGGGTCTCTTTACTCTCACTCACCATACGAAACATAACGGTATGAGTACCTAATAATGTTTCATGCTTATCTTTGAGACGGTGATACTTCCCTGTTCGAGCCGGCCCATTCAAGGTTTACCACTAGAACAACTAATCTAAAAATATGTCGATTATGTAGAAAAGGAAGCATAACAGCAATTAGTGCCTTATGAGTTTCTTGCTGGACCTTCTTGGTATAGGTAGTAGAATTAAGATTATAAATATTAAGATGAGATTAATATTCACCAATCCACCATCAACATTTTGTCATTCTTTTATCATCTACTGCTGGACGAAGGCCTCCCCAAGAGAGCGCTACAAAAAGGAATTCTACGCTGCGTGCTTCCAACAATTCTCTGCACCTTTTGTCAGATTGTCAGTTTGTGGGAGGCAGTTTTGCATCTAAAATTGTAATGAAATGTGACGAACCACATCCAAATATAAATTTAATTCTCAGCTCGGCAATCAAATCATGATATTGTTATTTCCCATCAAAATTATTATTATTACAGCAATGTTAATTGAAAAAGTTATAACAGCTTCGTGTCTTGTCACAAAATATGAATTTGTGTAACCGTCATATTTTGTTAATTACTTATTAATTAAATATTGCTATTGTTTGCAAAAATTTGACTGAATATTAAAATTGAACCTATGTATTTTATTTTTTTACGTGGTATTCAACTTTGTTCGTCCACATCTGATCATAGGCCTCACCATGTAAGCCCGAGAATGTCCCATGCAACAGTTTCCTTTACGTGAGTCTTCACAAAATGCTCTTCGTCACTTTGATCAGGTCGTCAGTCTACCTGAAGACGGATTCTAAAAGTACAAGAATACTTTGCCTAGCTATTCCGTTGTTTTATCGATCTATCCCATAATTAATATGCTCACAACACACGTTTGGCAGGCTTCAAGAGCCTTCTAAAAGACCTTTTATTACAGGTTTCCTTAGCCAGTAATGATTTGTTGAAATGAAGAATTGAACTCCATACATCGGCTCTGGAAACCCTAGACCTTATTACTGCACTCGACTACACCACTACAGTTGGCAGTCGATTAACTTCAAAGAAAACTTTATCCTGGCCAAGTGTAGAGTTCTAGGTAAATTTCTCAGGCAGTATTGGCCTCAATCTCCATTCTTCCGCGCCGTCTCTTGCTCCTTTCTATCGATCTTTTCATCCCCTATATATTACTCCTGTCTCCTCCTGGGATTAGCAATAATATCCCTGGTGTTGCTTAAGTCTATAGGCTACCGCCGCTTACAACCAGATGGGCCCCATATGCTTATTTTCCATAACTGTGGCATAAAAATATATAGAAGAGTGCTATAACACCTTTCTTATAATCCTGCTAATCTTATTACGCCGATTCTCCATCCAAGAATTTGTCTAACAAAATAAACATTACGTCTTGGAAACGCTTCGTATTACATGTAAACGAGTGTTAATATAACGTAATATATATTACACACTTTACACTTTCACATAAACTCTGTTTATTTGATTTATTAGCACTTCAAAGCTAGACATGGAGAGTTACTGAAAATTTCATTTTAAAATAAGACACGGCACTGACATGTACTTTATATTACTTATAAAGGATTATATTCTTAAGAAAACCCTTCATTTTTAAATTCTGTACGTATATGTTTATGTCTGCGAGATCTTAAGCTTCTTATGGGATAAAATGAAGGCGCTTATAATTCTTGTGTTGTTGATTTGGACTGTAGCGTGTATTGAAGATGGAAATGATTTGGAAGGTAGAGGAAAAGGATTAGAGTATGCATTGATAAGTGAGTAAATTTTTTATTTATTTTTATTATGCCACTTTTTGGTGCCCGAGCCTTGCTTCTAGTTGGAATAGCTGGACCCTGAACTTGGAATAAAACAAAAGAGTATTGGAA
Source organism: Leucoma salicis (assembly GCA_948253155.1). Taxonomy (NCBI): domain Eukaryota; kingdom Metazoa; phylum Arthropoda; class Insecta; order Lepidoptera; family Erebidae; genus Leucoma; species Leucoma salicis. The sequence continues at coordinate 1,840,279 of OX411804.1, forward strand.
ATTCTCGGATGAAATTAAATGCAAAGTTAACCAGAACCCATATTTTTTGTTTTCTCCAAATTGAATAGTGTTCATTTAACATTTTTAATTAGTTTGTTCCATTTTAAAAAGTCGTAGGTAAGAGTTGTATCGAGTTTGATTCCTAGACGAATGCTGAGAATAATTCACATGGGTTGACGTAGTATCTTAGCGCTCGACCACCTACTGCATTGATCACTGAAAAGAATATCGCGGTATCAGTGGTCCACCGAGCACGGACGGGTGAGAGCACACGGCGGGTTTTAGTGGGTGAGAGCCCCACACTACCTCGTTGTCTCACCGGAAAGCGGGGTGTGCGGTAGGAACATAAAAAAAGTATCTTAGCGCTCACACTTACAGTTGATAAGTAGCTATTTGTTAGTTACAATATGATTATTGCGAAAAACATAAGTTGTTATATTTCTAGCTTTGCTTACCCCAGCACGAATGGGCCGGCTCGATCGGGGAAGTACCACCCTCTCAGATAAGATCAGCGTGTAACAACGGTAGTTACGCTTACCGTTGTGTTTTGTATGGTGAGTGAGAGCGCTGGAGGCCCAAACCCCTCCCTATCCTCTATACCCTATCCTTATTATGCTTCCTATACCCCTCCTTTCCCTTTCCTTGGAGATGGTGACGCGCGAGTGATACCTCTGATGTTGCTAGCATCTATAGGCTACGGTAACCGCTTAACATCAGGTGGGCCGTATGCTTGTTCACCAAAAAAAAATGTACTTTATGTTTGTATATAGCAATATAGGTTGACGCAAAAATTAGTGCGGTAAGTTAGCAACTGTAAAGTAATAATCTAACTGCTATCTAGCAATAGTTTATTTATACGGTCCTTTTTTTTTTTTTTTTTTTTTTTTTTTTTTTTTTTTTTTTTTTTTTTAGGCGGGAAAAAATGTACCTAACCGCACACCCCGTCGTTCGGGGCAACGAACAGGGTAGTGTGGGGCCCTCACCCACTAAAGAAACCCGCCGTGTGCCGTCTCTCCGCCTTTATTGGCGGGCCACTGGAACTATGTTACATTCCTTCGGTGGTTTATTATTTATACGGTCCTAGCCATTTATTTGGTAAGGCGGGAAAAACTGCACGAACAGGGTAGTTTGGGGCCGTCACCCTCTAATTAAACCCGCCGTGTGCCGTCTCTCAGTCTGTATTAGCTGACCATTGAGACTGTGGTCACTACAGTGGTCAATATAATCCTGACCTAGCAACGGTATATTTATTAAAGTATTTCTTGAAACTTTGTCCGTGTAAATATTAATTTTAAGCTATTGTTATTCTGATACCGATATAAAAATGTCTTCGACATGATACATAGTTCTATAGTTTTTTTTATGGCGAATAGTGGCAGACGAGCCACGGCCCACCTAATGGTAAATGATAGGCGTCGCTCATGGACTCAACTATATCGGGAGACAACCAAAACATACTAATGTGCCTCACCAACCCGTTCGGGCCCGATAGCAAGTGTGTACTGTACTCCCACTCGGTACCAAGCCCTACCACCAGTAATGCAATGGATGATAATTGCTTACTTCCCATAGTTGCCTCGTACGACACCCGTGGAAAAGAATGGTGTGGTGACACTTGTATTCAAATTATAGTATTAAGGGAGATATTTCGAGATCAAAAACACAATGATAGTATTTCTCGATTGGACTTGATATTTCACGACTTTTCTTAACGTTAAATGACTCAAAAACAAAATAATTACGCTAAACGGATTCTATTAGCTATTTATACAGGAGCTTATCAAGTTCAACAAAAATAGCTCGTTGAAAACTTTATAAATTAAATAGCTACATTTATCTATTGAATAGAATGTTTTAACCTTATTGTAAACGTTGTTTACGAACGTTATCTTACAAAGGTCTTTTGTAGAAGAGTTGTCTTACTAAATGAATGTAAATGTTTTTGAATTCAGTATTCAATTTTGTATACAAGTACTTTACTTATTTAGTTTTATTGACAGACATTTCATTCGGGTTTTTGCATTTAACACGATGAGTGCAAAACGAGGCTTAAAACACCTCGTCCGTGTCTTGTCTTTATAGTAAGGAAAAACTTAAACTTCTTTGTCGTGCGAGAGGCGTAACTTCCGTCTGGTTCAGTCTAGGAAAGAGATAACTATAAATAATAATAAATAAATATTCACGGACATTTCACACGTCCTCTGGTCCCAAACTAAGCTTAACGCTTGTGCTATGGGTACCAGATTACGGATATAATACATATACTATTTTTTTTTGTAAATACATACAAATCATAGATAGAAAACACCCAGACGCAGTACAATTATCTGTGTTCATCACACAAATAATTGTCCTGAGTGGGAATCGAACCCACGACCTCGTGCACGGAAGTCGGTTACACTACCGACCAAGCCACGAGGCCCGTCAGACTATATATCTGAGATGTGCTATTGATGCCGAGTTTTTTGGTATACCTACCTTAATACCGGATTTTTTAAGCCTCGTACCGCACTGAATGAATAAAAGTTTAATACAGTGCGTTACGAGGTTGCGAACACCTCGTACCCCCGCACACCTCGTACCGCACGACGTGCCCTGCTAGCTTCACGCGATTAGTGTTGTGCAAAACGTTGGACGCTGCGCCCGCGACGATATAATAAGATTTCGAAACGATGCCGAAGAAAGTTAATTAATAATATTATTGATGATGAAGAGGAATTAGGTGGTATTATAGCCAAAGCAGCGAGTCCAAATAGACATAGTCGACGTCAGCGTACTGTCACCCGACTGAAGCCTGTCAAACGTTCACGTCAACTGACAAAAGCAAAACATACATTGGCCGTAACGATCCCATACTTAGTTATAGAACTGCTCCAATAAATCGCTACACCTAACAACCCGCAACAACCCGCTTCAAAAATTCACAATCAGTTTTTTTATTTTCTGAACCCCCTCCAGACAATCCACGTCATCTCGAAAAAGGATCAAAGAAGAGATGTGTTGGATGCCACGAAAAACTTCGCACCTTCTTATCAAGTCGTGAGGCTGACAAAAAAGCAAAGAAAATTCTCGCAAAATGTAACAGTTGCAAAAAATATTATTGTTTGACCTGTTTTAATAAAAAGCATCCATAAGTACTATTAAATAAAATCGATATTTTTTCCCCATCACTAAACAATATGAAAAACTGCCCTTTTTCAGTGCGATATGGGGTACATAAGACCCCACATTTTATTTCACCTATACAATCCAAACTAAATAATTTGCCCACAGGCGGCGGCAGATTTAGGTTAATCAACTCATTGATAATAATAATCGCGACACAAAACCGTACAATTCGCCTTATTTGGCGCCAAAAAAAGGATTTTTGTCTCCTGTGGGCGGTGGGGTTTACTAAGCCTCGTGCCGCTACAACGTCTGGTTGAGAACGAGGTTTCAAACGTCTCGTAACGCAGTAATGGAAAGTACAGATAAATCAGTTCTATATATGTGAACTATTTGTCAAGCACCTCACCCTTTTTTACAATCATTATTTATTTGGAGTTGACAAGCGAGTGATGCTACTGGTGTTGCTAGTATCTATAGACTGCGTTAACCACCTACCATCTGGTGGGCCGTACGCTTGTTTGCCACCCACGTAGGATAAAAAAGAAGTACGGTACTTAAATGTTAGTACCTATGAATTATGATTTCTAAGTCGATTTACGGCACAGTAGCCAGTGCCTAAGCATACTGGCCATGTGCGCAGACATAAGCGCATTATCTGATACCTCGCTCTCATTGTCCGACGTGAAGGCATTCCACGAATGGAGAGAGATGAAGTGTGGGATCGACGCCCTTAAGGGCTACCAACGGCACGGTGGTTCAAGCGTAGAATTGACGCCCTTAAGTGCTACCAACGTCACGGTGGTTCAAGCATAGAATTGACGCCCTTAAGTGCTACCAATGGCACGGTGGTTCAAGCATAGAATCGACGCCCTTAAGTGCTACCAATGGCACGGTGGTTCAAGCGTAGAATCGACGCCCTTAAGTGCTACCAATGGCACGGTGGTTCAAGCATAGAATCGACGCCCTTAAATGCTACCAGTGGCACGGTGGTGAAATTCCATTTTTCCAGGATTAAAAGCAGCCTGTATCCTTTTCTGGGGATCAGATTATTTGTATGCAAAATTGCATAATGATAGAATCAGTAGTTACGACATCAAAACGTAACTAATAAACTCATTTTCACATTTATAATATTTTATAACAAAGATCCGCTGCCACTGCTGACTGATTGTTGTACACAACCAACTCAAAACCTACCTAACGGATGTTCATGCGGTGTTTAACAATAGTTGTGATTCATGAAAGGTTTAGCGTAAATTGGGTGAATTACGACCATAATTATTGAAGATGTTAGAAAAACCTATGCCGACGGAGAACTATTCTGGTACCATGTAAACCATCCGATTTTTATTATTAACTAGATGACCTCGTGAACTTCATATCACCTACAACTTATTTTATTAGTGATATTATCAATCCTAATGAATTTGCATTAGTCTAAGATTAAGATTTGATAGGTTATTCAATGAAACTTACTTGTAATGCAAATGAATTAGAAAGAATCACAGTAGCTGCCATTTTATCGTCTGTTAGGCAAATACTCGTACAAAGTTACCAATATTGATTTTTTACAATTTTTCTACTTTCTTTTATTAGGGAACCGTAACTTTTATTTTACTTTTAAACCACCCCTGTATTAGAGCGAACAAAACAAAAAACAATTATTCAAATCGGCCAAGCTATTTTTGAGTTTTGGCGAGACTAACAAACAGTAATTGATTTATATAATTATATAGGTATTGATTTAACTAAGTAATACCCGCGGCGGAATCGGGGATAAATGCAACTAATTCATAGATTACGCAGTCTGCGTTTATGTATTCAGTGACTTATAAAACGCAAATTATATCACGAGAGAAATAAAATTTTCAACTCCTTAACCCGAGATTATAAAACGCTGTAAGATTAAAATGTTGTAATAACTGAAACACTCAATGTATTCAATCGCTCAGTTTTTAATTAAAGTGCAGAGGGCATGAGGCGCGCATCTGTGAAATATTAAATATTTTATTATCTCTTAATACTAATGGTCCAGGACCTGCCGCCATTTTTTTTGTGTATAATAACATACTGAATATTTATGAGTAGGTTCTGTTCGATGAGACATGCAAATTTTTCTCAGTGAAAAATATTGTAAGAGGTAGCTATTAAGTGTCCGTGAATTCAACAACTTCCAAGCGTAGGACAGAACAAACGTACCACTAAATTTGTAGGACCATATGGCCATTTCATTATACAAATATTTACAAAGCTGCATTCAAAAAATCAGATCGTTAATAATTTGAATGACCTCTTTATTTATTAAACACAAAGTGAAAAATGTGAAATCGAAAATAACAGTCAGGAGCAGGATCCTGACTGTTATTTTCAATTTCACATTTTTCACTTTGTGTTTAATGTATAGTGCTAAGCATGTCAAATGCTAAAAATATATATAAAAAATATCTAAATATTTAAAGGGTTTGCGTCATCATTAGGTAAAATCTTAATTGTAAAATTAAGTTTACCTGGTCGGTATAATGTATGAAAATACTTCCGACAAATGGCGCAGGCGTCACCCAAAGACGTTAAGTATGATGTGTTTTCGAAATTAGCAGTCAGGAGCAATTGTCAGGATGGCTGAATTGGTAAAGCATCTGGACGGTATCCAGAAGATGCAGGTTCATATCTTGCTCCTGACTGTTATTTTCGATTTCACATTTTTCACTTTGTGTTTAATGTATAGTGCTAAGCATGTCAAATGCTAAAAATATATATAAAAAATATCTAAATACTCTTTATTTATATTTGTAGAAGAGTGCGCTCCAGTCAAACTACCCATTTTGTAAGAGAATTGTTATTTCGAGTTTATTATCCAATTATCTTAACATTTATACTTACTGTTAGTCAGACAATTACGATACTCCACCAAATCGAAATGTTTTATACCTGCGCTCTTTATTAGCTACCTCTATCGAGATTTTTCACAGAGAAATACCTGGGCGTCTCGTCGATAGGAACCTACTCACAAAGATTGAACCTGTTATTAATCACTTAAAAAATAGGCAGCGGCTCCTGGACTATAAAGGGTATTTAATGAATTTGTTTTGTATATCTCTAGTACCTAGTAATAGTATTATTAATAGGTAGATGTTCAGATGTACGATGTATAAAACTACTATAAACATTATTATACGAAGAAATTGTGTATGTGTATCTTGGCTCAGCAATCACTCACAAATATTCTCATAAAAACACTATCATAGATCTTTTCTCTGTTGCAGCCAACCTCGCGATAGCAATAGCAGCGAAAATTGGCTTATACAAGATAATTCTGAGTGTAGCATTAGTAGCTGCAAGCATCAAGATATTAATTCTACTAGCAATTGCCCTGACGACATACAAACGCATACCAGACCATTATATACATAATAAACAATCTCAATACCAGCCTTTTGGGCAGTTCAACAGCTACGGAGCCGTGCCTTTTGATCCATATCGTCATAAGTTCGATCCTCATAATAATGTAAAATCAGGTTACGAGACATTGGACCACATTGCTGATTTTATTATAAAACACAATTGAAGTCACTAAATAGGTGTGTACTTAACACTTTTCGATATTTACGTGTTTATTGTGTATATTCACCAATGCGATATAAAATAACTTTAATGAAATTTATCCGTTAGAATTGTTAATCATTGATATTTTTCATTGATCTGTCGCGTCTAATGATGATAATCAAACCCGCAATTAAAAAAAAATCTGCTCACGCTTGTGTTCCCCGAAGGGGTAGGCAGAGGTGTATTACACACCCACGATTTGCCAGCTATGTTTGAGTCCCACGTAATAGGGGGCGAGCATATTGCTGTCTACCGGGCACATTTCCAAACTCCGGGCTGCTACTGAGAATTTCTTTTTTTCACAAAAAAGCTCAATAACAGTTCAGAACATTAACTAACCTTCAATAATAAGTATCACTATAGTACTGATTACAATTCATTTTTCCGATTTGATGATTTTTTCAACCCGTTACTGTCCCACTATTGGGCACGGGCCTCCTTTCAGAGTGAGAAGGATTTATTGCCGTACTCCACCACACTGTGCCAGTGCGCATTGGTAAACTTCACAAGCCGCTGAGAAAATATCTCAGGCATGCAAGTTTCCTCAATATATTTTCCTTCACCGAGTAGTGATAATTTGTAATACGAGTATCTCGAAACTTAGAGGTGTGTGCGAACCTTTGACTAAAAATTGAACATTACGCCACTCCACGACTAAATTTATACAGAAACATCACTCGCGCGTCATCAGGCTGTCGCATCTAACCTACCTAGCTGGTGGTAGAAACCTAACACATCTAGGTAATGACCATGCGGTCGCTTTACGTGTGTAGATTGAGAAGAAAACTACAACAAAACAATATAACTAACAGCGTATATTATAGGAACCACTAGTAATATTAACATAATATATACACTAAAATCTCAAGGTGTGAGTTCTAGGCACAAGATGAGGTGAAGTAGCCAAACGATGTATGGCTACTCAACTTAAGTATCGGTGACCGCTGCGTAGTAAGAGAGGGCGGCAGCGGGCACGCCGCGGTATATAAATGGCCGCGCGGAGTGAGGTTTGAGGTCCGGGCGGTGTATGCGTAGGAGAGCTTCGCTGGCGCGACGTATGACGTCACAAGGTCAAGGAAACGGATCGGTCAGTAGGGGGTGTAGACTAGTTGAAAGCATAATGAGAGGATACATACGAAAGGGTTCAGGCCCGCGGCGAACTTACTCATACGACACAACATTAGGGGTACCTACTTTGTATAACGCTGATTTTTTGTGAGAGGTAAATACCCTGATCGGTATTACATATGATATTTTGGCAAATTAAAAAAGTGGCCCATGGGTTTCTTGGCGGGTACTTTTCATGAAAGGCTTCACTACGAAAACTGGCTACTGGTGGCGATGGTAACTGGCGCCACTTTGTTATTGCGCATGCAGTTAATTATAATCGAGTTGATTATTAGTAAATTCTTAAGGATTTTAAGTGCTATATAATAAGCCTATTAAATAAATATATTTTTGAATTTAAATTTGTTTTGTTTATTGACGTTAATTTATCACACATTATAATTTGCAGGTCATTTTCTCTACGTGGTGGCAACGAAGGTTGTCTTTCTAAAAATTATATATGGAGGCCTCTTCTTCGCTCTAGTATTCAAAGCCTGGAAGTTAGTCGTTTGGTTCTTACACTATTTGAAAAAGAAAGAGCATCACTACGAGTACATTGAAGATCACCACGAGCATAACGAATTTGATCACGGTGATCATTACGCCAGCTTTGACCACGAGCCTTATAACTATGATAAACATGGATACGGGAGTAGTTCTAAGAAGGGTGTGTATGATGCTGATGGGTCTTATTCTGTTAAACGGCACTAATTAAGTCATGACTTTCACAAATAATTTATTCTTTAAAGTAGCTGAGCATGTCAAGTGCTAAAATACAGATCACAATAAAGAACCGTTTGTATAAGTAGATTATTTTAGTTCTTGTAAATATAACTTTAATTGTATTTTAGGTTAATATATTAGTCATTGCCTTTAAGTAATAAGTTTCTGTTATTTACGCGAATGTTACACATTATGAAATAAATATCTATACTATTATAAAGCTGTAACAGAGCTGTGTCTGTACATTTAAGATTTTTGAGAAAAAATGACTGTAATACTGTAATGCTATATAAGCGTGTCTAAACACAAAACTATTTTTTTAGATTTTTTGTCTGTTTATCTGTTTGTTTGTTCGCGCATCACGCAAAAACTACTGAACGGATTTTGATGCAACTTTTTTTATTTGATAGATCTCAATTAGACTTAAAAACTGGTAAGTATACATTTTATCCCGCTACTATACAGGGAACTTGAGATATAACCCAAAAACTAGCTTTAAGTTGCGGCGAAGCCGCAAGCAAAGGTTAGTTAGGTTATATAGGCGTGTCTAAACACAACACATTTTTGTTTAGATTTTTTTGTCTGTTTTTTTTTTCGCGCATCACGCAAAAACTACAGAACGGATTTTGATGCAACTTTTTTTATTTGGTAGCTCTTGATTAGACTTAACCCGCTACTACATATATCGGAAACCTGAGATATAATCTAAAAACTAGCAAAGGCAAAAGCTAGTTATATAATATTTGCCCGACGTTTCGAATACTTTACAGCATTCATGGTCAGTCAATTGTGACAACAATTTTATCTACCCACAGTTATAATTATTATAAACGTCGGGATAGTAGAAAATCAAGATTCTGTAAACGTAGTTTTATTATATAATACAAAGCGTATTAATTCGTGTGTAGTGTCTTTTATTGGCAATTATAATAAAATAAAATAAATATACCTCTTCTTATAATAAGTTATTATATCACAATAAGCTTTAATGTTAGTGCCATGTAGAATTATTATAAAAAGCACGTGATTAAATACTGGACCGCAATTGTGCATAGATTTTGCTTCAAGGATAAATAATTACCTATTCAACGTGGCTTCACCCGCATTAATGTCAATGTTATACTCTCGTGGGCGACCATAACATTATTTTATATGTGCTATTTTATATAAATTTCCAGATAATGCAGCTGTAATTATAATCTGTTCAGTAAGTTCATTTTACAAATTTAAAAATAAATAATTACCTATTAACTCTTTGAAATCTTTAGTTACTGTGTGAACTCCTCCCAGACTGCTTGACCAATTCTGATGAAAGTTCTTATTTGTAATTGAGTGGGTCTGGACGCTTTCCGGAAGGTCTCCCGCGAATGTGCGATGCTCCAGTGGCTCTCAAAGAGGGTACCCAAAAGGGTAAGCCACCGGCTTACCACTGAATAATGTCATTCAGTTCCAGTAATAAAATCCTTTAATTAACAAAAAATAAAGAATTTTACTATAAGTTTAACTATTTAGTTGGTAAGCAATCTATATAATATATATATATATATATATATATATATATGTAAATCAATTGCCGTTCGTTAGTTTCGCTAAAACTCAAAACTGGCTTGACCGATTTGAATAATTGTTTATTTGTTTTATTCGCTCTAAAACAGGGGTGGTTTAAAAGTAAAAAAAAATATTTTGATCTATATTTTAGCATTTGATATGCTCAGCTACTCTTAAAGTACAAATTATAAGTTGTGAATAAGAAAAAAGAGTATTTTAGTACGAGCTGGAATCGAACCTGCGTCCCTTCCTTTCCGGGGAAGTGCTCTAATCCATTGACGCAATTAATTAATGGACAAATGATTACCCTCGCTATCCAGCGAGGTAATGCTGCCAGTATTTTGGGCACGTTGCCGACAGTAGAATGTCACTTCAACGGACTTTAGTCCTCTTGGTCTAAGGTTCATTCAAGTGATCATATTAGTTTTTATTTACATTTATTTTTATTATAATAGGATTAGCTTAGTTTGTATCACCTTATTTATGGTTTGTTTGTAAAATAGTATAAGATTGTATATAAATTAAATAAATCCAGCTAATCAAAAAAATATTGTATTATTAGTTAATTATATTTTGTGAATTAATGGTTTATTTTATGAATATCCTATGTCAGTATAATAGTACACTAACTAACTACAGTAAGTCGTTGATGAAACAGAAAAATATTTTAATTAACGGCATTTTTGAATTGCCAAATAAGTATTTAGATGAGATTCGAATACACGATTTATTAAACACTTTAATTTCTTTTTGACTAGTGCCTACTCATAGAATTCTTTTTCTATCTCACATCCTAATCAGCACCGTGCTTCTCTACATATTAACGTGTCCCGATATAATGAATTTTCAGTCCGATACTGTCACATTGTTGGGGGTGAATCTCCTTTCAAAGTGGGTGGGCCATAGTCCACTTAGGCCGTCTTAGGCCATAGTCCACTACGGTAACATGGTTCGGGTTCTCACACTTCACAAACTGTTGAGTGAATCTCTCAAGAATCCAGTTGCCTTACAATATGTATTGCTTAACTACATTGCTGCATCCCAGTCTAACCACCCAGTAATGCAATGGTGATAGCTATTAATTTGCCTTAGTCGAAACGTACGTGAAAGAATGAGCTGCGCCCTTAGAACGAAAAACGAAACGTTAGACGAACTTTCGTTTCACTTCATTGTGATTGGTCGCCTGAATCACGCGTCAAAATCTCGACTAATCAGGAATCACACGTCGGACTGTTGATCAATTACAATAACTCGAAACGAAAGTTCGTCTAACGTTTCGTTTTTCATTCTAAGATTAAATTTCTAAGATTATTTTAAGACTAATTCTAAGATTCATTCTATTAATCTAAGATTAATTCTATTAAATGATTGAAAACAATTTAAAAAAAAAGTTTGCTGGTGATGCTTATATTCTTAGTTCGTTACAACATCGTCATCTCAGTCAATTTGTGTGTACAGTACATATAAATCCTTTTTATGCTAGATATAAGGGCTAAGTAATACAATGTCATGAATTAAACACAAAGTGAAAAATGTGAAATTGAAAATAACAGTCAGGAGCAGGATTTGAACCTGCATCTTCTGGATACCGTCCAGATGCTTTACCAATTCAGCCATCCTGACAATTGCTCCTGACTGCTAATTTCGATAACACATCATACTTAACGTCTTTGGGTGACGCCTGCGCCATCTGTCGGAAGTATTTTCATACATTATACCTACCAGGTAAACTTAATTTTACATTTAAGATTTTACCTAATAATGACGCAAACCCTTTAAATATTTAGATATTTTTATATATATTTTTAGCATTTGACATGCTTAGCACTATACATTAAACACAAAGTGAAAAATGTGAAATCGAAAATAACAGTCAGGAGCAGGATCTGAACCTGCATCTTCTGGATACCGTCCAGATGCTTTACCAATTCAGCCATCCTGACAATTGCTCCTGACTGCTAATTTCGATAACACATCATACTTAACGTCTTTGGGTGACGCCTGCGCCACCTGTCGGAAGTATTTTCATACATTATACCGACCAGGTAAACTTAATTTTACATTTAAGATTTTACCTAATAATGACGCAAACCCTTTAAATATTTAGATATTTTTATATATATTTTTAGCATTTGACATGCTTAGCACTATACTTACATTAAACACAAAGTGAAAAATGTGAAATCGAAAATAACAGTCAGGAGCAGGATTTGAACCTGCATCTTCTGGATACCGTCCAGATGCTTTACCAATTCAGCCATCCTGACAATTGCTCCTGACTGCTAATTTAATAATATATATAAAAATATCTAAATATTTAAAGGGTTTGCGTCATTATTAGGTAAAATCTTAAATGTAAAATTAAGTTTACCTGGTCGGTATAATGTATGAAAATACTTCCGACAGATGGCGCAGGCGTCACCCAAAGACGTTAAGTATGATGTGTTATCGAAATTAGCAGTCAGGAGCAATTGTCAGGATGGCTGAATTGGTAAAGCATCTGGACGGTATCCAGAAGATGCAGGTTCAAATCCTGCCCTTACTGTTATTTTCGATTTCACATTTTTCACTTTGTGTTTAATGTTTAGTGCTAAGCATGTCAAATGCTAAAAATATATATAAAAATATCTAAATATTTAAAGGGTTTGCGTCATTATTAGGTAAAATCTTAAATGTAAAATTAAGTTTACCTGGTCGGTATAATGTATGAAAATACTTCCGACAGATGGCGCAGGCGTCACCCAAAGACGTTTAAGTATGATGTGTTATCGAAATTAGCAGTCAGGAGCAATTGTCAGGATGGCTGAATTGGTAAAGCATCTGGACGGTATCCAGAAGATGCAGGTTCAAATCCTGCTCCTGACTGTTATTTTCGATTTCACATTTTTTCACTTTGTGTTTAATGTATAGTGCTAAGCATGTCAAATGCTAAAAATATATATAAAAATATCTAAATACAATGTCATGAAGTCATGAAGCACGTCAGCGTGTTTTGGCTTTAGCTGAAGATAGCAGTTTATTCTATAATTTCATATCTGAGAAAAGAAATAGTGAGTAGCGGTTTGACAATACTCTCCGTATAGTTGAGTCCATAAGCGACTGTTACCACTTACCATCAGGTGGGCCGTAGCTCATCTGCAAATATTAGCAATAAAAAAAAAGATTGTTTGACTTTAACAGAAGATAGCCGTATATTCTTTCATTTCATATCTGAGAAAAGAAATGGTGAGCAGCTGTTTGACAATACTCTCCGTATTATTGAGTCCATGAGCGACTGTTACCACTTACCATCAGGTGGGCCGTGGCTCGTCTGTAATCATTAGCAATAAAAACAGATTGTTGCAAATAAGCAAAACATAATAATTACAATGATGAAAAGTGCCAACCCTACAATGATTCTGTAACATCCGTCGGGACACGGGAAAAGTTGATCACTCACGAGGGCATCTCAATTTGAAACTTTAATGGAGTACTACCGTTGATTCCATCGATGTTATGAACGTATGATATTACCGAGAGGAATGTGTCAGTGTATTTAAATGTACATAATGTGTCAGTGTATTTAAATGCCAGCTTGAATGAAATCATTATTTGTGAATGAGGAAAAAGAGAACTTTAGTACGAGCGGGAATCGAACCTGCATCCCTTCCTATCCGGGGAAGTGCTCTAATCCACTGAGCTATCGTACTACCTTGCGGTCGTACCCAATTTTCTCATCACATTTGTCTTAACAAATTTATTTATACTCTAAAAGAAGCTAAGCATGTCAAGTGCTAAAAATATAGATCAAAATGTTGAATGAAATCCTTATCCTAAATATGTATTATAAAACTGTAAGAAAAAATGACTGTATTAGGCTATATAATATACGCACACTACTTTGCACGCGCAAAGAACACAAAACATTTTTTTAAATTTTTTGTCTGTTTGTCTGTTTATCTGTTTGTTTGTTCACCTATTACGCAAAAACTACTAAACGGATTTTAATGCAACTTGACTAAACTTAAAAACTGCTAGGTACACATTTTACCCCGCTACTATATCAGCAACTTCAGTTATAACCCAAAATGTTGCTTTTGGCTGCGACGTAACCGCGGGCATGTCAGGTCCGTGTGGTGATGGACTAAGAAAATAAGTGGCAGCACCCCATTCTTCCCACGGGTGTCGTACGAGGCGACTAAGAGAAGTAAGCAATTATCACCCATTGCATTACTGGTGGTAGGGCTGGGAACCAAGTGGGAGTACTCTCTTGTTATCGAGCCGGTACCATCATCTCTCGTGTGACCGGCCATGAAGCGCATCGGTGTGTTTTGGTTGTAGCAAGAGATAGACGTTTATTCTTTCATTTGATATCTGTGAAATGAAATGGTGAGCAGCAGCTTGACAACACTCCCGGTATAGTTGAGTCCATGCGCGACGGTTACCATTTACCATCAGGTGGGCCGTGACTTGTCTGCATGGTTGTACATGTACGCAATAAAAAAACAGGTTCCCGATATAATAGCGGGATAACATGTATATCAGTTTATAAGTCTAATCAAGAAAAAAGCTGCATCACAATTCGTTCAGTAGTTTTTGGGTGATGCGCGAACGAACAAACAGACCAACAGACAAACAGACAAACCGTCAAACAGACAAAAATTCTAAAAAAAAATGTTTTGTGTTAGACAAGCCTATATAGCCTAATACAGTATTTTTTTCTTAAATATCTTAAATGTACAGACACAGCTCTGCTATAGCTTTATAATAGTTAGGAATCTACGAAATGGTTGAACCGATTTGGACTAGACTTTCACATACACGATAGCTGATGTTATAAATAGGCTATTTTTATTTTGGGTTAGATGAGGCTATTTTTGGTTAGGTTCCATGCAGACGTCGCGGCAGCTAGTAGAAAATAATCTATTAAGGTATTATTTAAATTATAGAGTTGTATATTCACAATAGTATGTTTTTAACATAAAATATTGTTAAAACAGATTATAATAATAGTGGTATGGGGAGATTTGCTGTTTCTTCATTATTAATTAAAGCTGAGCATATCAAAGATTTTAAAATTCTATGTACTGTTTACCGCCATGTGAGCCTATGTTTAGTGGTCAACCTTAACCATGGAGGTCATGAGAAAAAAACATCACATCAAATAGAAAACTTCTTTTAAAGTCGTTTAAAAATGTTTATGTAAATACAAATGAGGTCTATGACCTCGTCTTACATGACACTCCCAAAAGAGAGTGGTTTTGTGATCTATTGTATTTTTCTATATAATAGTGCGTCAACTGGTCTAATAACAATGACATAGATAGTACTTACCTAGTACCTTCATAAATCGTGTATACGAGTATAACAACGAATCTACTATTACTGTCATAAGCGTAAGCCATGTGAACACACTTTACTTTTAAACGAACAAATAGCTCGATCGGGGAAGTATCACCCTCTCACAGAATATCAGCGTGAAACAATGGTAGGTACTCTTACCGTTGTTTCGTATGGTGAGTGAGAGCGCCAGAGGCCGACACCTTTTCCCTAACCTCTCCTTATCCTTTCTAGACTCTCTTTATTATTCTTCTTCAATCTTCTATCCCTTTCCTTAGAGATGGCGATGCGCGAATGATGCTTCTGGTGTTGCGTCTATAGGATACAGCAACCGCTTACAATCAGGTCCGTATGCTTGTTTACCACCCACGTTGTATAAAAAAAAACTGGTGTGCCAGATATATTAGTAGGTACTTATAAAGTATATGTATGTGTGTATTCAGACAAATACGTTATTATCTTAGATTAATTATGTGTCTATTAATCTAAGGTTATTATGATTACTACCTACTCTGCAACTGTTTACTGTTCAAAGCGTGGAATGACTTTCTAGAAGCGTGTATTCAAATTTAACTGAAGATATTATGCTTAATTTTAATAATAATTATAATTTATTTAAGGTTAGCATTACTTCCTTATGCAAAATTAATTTTAAATTAGTTGTACTTACCTTTTAAATTATTTCCCAATGTGTTATAATATAAAATAAAACAGCGGTATTAATCAACACGGTTACATTATAATGTATATCACAGAATGAAATCATAAACTGAAATCTTTTATTGTGTAATCAGTTCATAGTATTTCTTATATTTCGCTTATTCTGTATGTGTGTAAATACTGCGTAAAAACACATTACCATAAAACCTCATTTAGCAGAGATTTACAGACGACATTAATATAAAAAAAAACAAAAGTATAACTTCAAGGAGTTGGAAATGAAAACAGATCGCATAATAAATAACACGTTTATTTATGGCGCATTTTTTTAACAACTTAATGTTACAACCATAGATACAACAACATTACTCCATCAACTTTGAAATTTCGAACGCATTTAGGTCTCATTTCAAGTTATGCTTTAGCGAAAATAAATTCAACCAGCATTAAAGTCCGATGTTATGCATTCTTGCTTCAACGATGTCAAAAAAACTATCGTTTAAAGCCTAATCAGTCTTAATTCACTTATTACAATTTATTTTCACTACTCTTGCTCAACCAGTGCGTAGTCTAGGCCGTTGGTGTCGTAACCTTTCGAAACTTCGTTGTCTTTCGCGGTTTTTGTGGTTGTCTTCAATTCCTTCTTTCTTATTTTACCAACGTGCGTTGTAGCTTCAATTAAATCTAATTGCTCCAGGGGTGTGGCTGACGATGTTTCTACCGGAGCAGGATCATCTTTTTTCACTACGTCTATAACCTTGTCTTCTGTCTGCGGGATATTCTCAACTTTTTCCGATGATTCCGGTGATTTTTGGGGCAATCTCACTTCTATGGGGACTTCTCTTTCTGGGGGTGGTGGCGGCAGTTCGTGTTTAGGCACAGAGACGCAAAGTATACCGTTTTCTTTAAGCACCGCTGTTACTTCCTCCTGCTTACTACCAGGTGGCATTACAAACCTCTGGACGAACTGGTTGGCCAGGAATTGGTGTTCAATATTTTTGTCTTTATGTTTTCCTTCTACGATGATGTAGCGATTCTTCACTTTAATCCTTAACTCATCGGGCTTAAACCTCTTTACGTTTAGATTCACTTGGAATTTCTCGTTGTCTGATACAATTTGTGGTTCTTCTAGTGCGTCTTCAATGTCCAACGCGGCTGCTGCTCTGATTAATTGACTCCAAGGCCACATGTAGTGGTAGGCCAGTGTGTGCGTCAGATGTTTATCTATCATGGAGAAAGGGTCTTCGACTCTATGCTTCCTGCCCTCATGGCAGGCTGCGGTGGTTATGAACGCGAGTACTAGGAGGTATTTCCGCATCTTGTTGTTTAGCTTGCTTTCACTTCGTATACTATGTCGGGTGCAGCTCTCCTCGCCGCTTATATAGGCTTGGTCGTCTTTCGAGAATGTACGACGGTCCATTCATAAGCACAGCGGTAAAATCCAGTTGTTATAAACATTTGGAAAGTTTACACACGCAACACTCAGTGTTTGTTGGTAAGATATGTTCGTAATTTGTTTGGCATTGCAGATATGTTTATTTAACATTATACTGTAATTATAAGATTGAAATAATAATTACTTAAAATTATAGAAATACATTTGTTATAAAAATATATTTGTGACATATTTGGCACATAAATTATCTCTATAAAAATAGCAGGTGTCTGGAACATGATGATCGGTTAATTAGTTATGGAGTTAAGAGGTAAAAAAATATCATTTCACATTTTTACAATATTAAAAAGGATTATTATGGGGACGCACGCTTATTTCCATTTTTATAATAAAGTAATTTACCACCACGCTTTTCCAATTCGGGTTGGCAGACTTAACCCTTTAGTAGAATCTCTGAAGCACCCAGTTTCAACACAATGTTTTCATTCATAAAATGAAAGTGTTAATCAGGAAAGTAGTATTACATAACATATTTCACCGAAAGTTATACATATTTGCCAAGTAAATTAACACAATTACCGAGAGTTGGTCACCTGGGCAACGTGTTTACCGACACATACGCACACACACAAGTGCACTGCGGGCATTGACCGCGCCTGTGTGCGCTGTACCGTTAGCAAAAACGATGCACTTATTTGTAGGTCAACTTTTACTCTTAATACAAAACAAAATACTTTGCTGTGTCTTTTAATGTTTTTGTTTGCATGACCATTTCTATTTTAACCTAAATATTCTATGGATTGTTGCGCTGATGCTTGCATTGCGTTCATTTTTCCATAATATTATAAAGCCGTTACAGAGCTATGTCTGTACACATATTTTCGAAAAAGTTAGTGTATTAGGTTATTTAGGAGTCTCTGAACACAAAATAATTTTTAGATTATTTCTATTTGTTTGTTTGGGCATCACGCAAAAAATACTGAACGGATTTTAATGAAAATTTATTTGGTAGCTCTTGATTAGACTTAAAAATTGGTATACATTAAATTATCCTGCTGAAACCTGAGATAAAACCTAAAAGCTTGCATTTGCAGCTTGTTGTTGCTATATAATAATTTAATTGAAAGCCGTAACCTCTAAATTCGCTCTGTATAAATCCTAGTAGATCAGCTAAAATCAGATCGGAAGCCTTACATAGAAAAATGGGATATAAAACTAGGGTAATAATAATTTTAGTTGAAAATTGATACCTGTTAAAAACACATTTTTTAAAATTTTGGCCACAAGTTTCTTCGAATAGCATTTAGTAGGGCTGGGTACCAAGTGAAAGTACTCACTTGCTACCAAGCCCGAGCGAGTTGGTACCACCATCACCCTTGTGACCGGCCATGGTGCACATCGGTGTGTTTTAGTTGTAGCAGGAGATAGCCGTTAATTCTTTCATTTCATATCTGTGAAATGAAATGGTGAGCAGCGTCTTGATTATACTCTCGATTTACTTGAGTCCATGAGCGACGGTTACGACTTGCCATCAGGTGAACCGTGGCCATGGCTCGTCTGCCACCAAACGCCATAAAAAAAAGAAATGTCTACCATTTTCATTGCGTTGTTGACTTCAAAAGTTGTCAAGGAAACCTATCAAGCATGCAGGTTTAATCAAGATGACCGCATTAAGTAATAAGCATACATAGGACTACCACCTCATTCCTTTATGGGAGTGTCGACACAAAGGCAGCATAGAGTATGCAAATACCTACTTCTTTTCCAGTTTAACTATCAGTAAGGTATCTCAGCATGTTTCCATCTCGTACATATAGACGGAGCATTACGAAGCCATATAAAACCATGACCAACTTGTAATAACACGCTCTCACGCACACAAATATAAACAAAACAATATCAAAACAAAGTGTCATAAACCACGAGTGTTACCAGAGTATGATTTAAAATTACCCCAAATGACTCGACAATTTCGTACGTACGTTACGTACATGAATACGTCGTCAGCACCATAATATTCTCCATGTGATTTGATATAAACTCACTTTATACTTTTACTTTTTTTATGTTTTAAACATAAAACTTTATAAATTTACCCAAGTTATAGAGATTATTTCTTTCCGGTGACAACACTTTCACGCACACATCTTTCAAAAAGTGGCTTCTCTTTTTAGTTGACAATGCGGTGTCTTTATTTTTTAGTTAGTCTAAGGTTTCTATAGAGGGATACAGTCGATGTATTTAGCTCTATAAGGTAAATAATCGTTGGGATATATTGAGAGTATCGGTAAAGCAATTTATAGCTACTCGTATATATACTATCAGAAAAGCCGTTAATATTTCGAATCAGGCTTTGTCTCTTTCTTCAGATTAGTCCCCACAAAGCATAAGGAGACATTCACTCACTCACTCGTCACTGAAGTCTAATAACCGCTTTACACGTACTTCATAAAGTAGGTGACACACATAATGGTATCTAGTTTTTATTACTTAGTAGCCTTTATTCAAAAACTAGTTTTTAGGTTATATCTCAGGTTCCCGATACAATAGTCGTACATATAAGAGTCAGGATTTCAGAATAGGACATTGGCTGCTTTTCATCCCGGAAAAATTAATGGTTCCCGTGGGGTAGGTATTTTTATATAGAGATAATTAATGTATCATAGAGTGACGTATTTCTATCAAAGTCCACGTGGAGGAGAAGTTGCGGACAGAATCTACTACTGTTGAAAACATTTTTTGTATAAGCTGGTCACAACGTTTCGTTTAAAAATAGGGATATGTTAATAATGATATTTTTTCTTTATTAGGATTTTCTCGATAACACCGTGAAGTCTGAAACTAGGGCCTGTAGAATGTAACTCACTAAATCGTATCGTCTCGCTTGTGATTGGTAGAGAAATTGACGCGTGATGACGCAATAATCCCTCGGCCAATCACGGTGATCTCTCAACCAATCACAATGACACGATGTAATGTTCATACGCTTTAGTGAAACAGTCTTTCCCCCATATCTGTCAGACACCCTACTGTTATCTGACCAAAGCTACTGTTGGCTGTACCCATAAATAATAATATACTAGAGAGTATTTCGGTTTCAATGGTTATCTTGACGCAACCTGTTCTTCTTCACTAGTTCGTTTTCGGCCTACTTCGGCAAATATCAATTTAGAATTAAACGGCTTTTTTATCGAAACCAGATACTACCTTTAGGTAGTTATACATGTGACTCGTCGATAGCTATCCTAGGTGAACAGTGGCATTATTTAAGGCCCTGGCAAGATGGGCATCCTATTACTGTCTCCTGTTCATGATTCAAGATTCCGTATTACAAACATTCAAATATTTTAAATGTTTTTTATTTTATTTTATGGCATTCAAACACAGGTCCAGAAAATTGAAAACTTATATCGAAAGTGAGTTATCTTAGAAATTTAAAATAGATTCATTTTTTATGTTAGATGGGTGGCAAAAACGTATTTTGTGGATGTTACCGTCAACGTTAACACTAGAGAAAGGGAGAGGAGGTAGAGTTGAAGTGCAAGCTAAATGAATAGGTTTTTGAAATGAATACTTCATCCTGATGTTTATAGGAGGAGGGTGCCTTGTTGGACAAAACTCTGTCATCGTAATTACTTTCGATGAACTTGGTTTCGAAATCCATATTATAATTGCTTTTAAATGCGGATAGGTGATTCATCGTACATCTAAATGTCTGTTTAACGTAATGACCATATTTTTTCTTGTGCATTAGTTAATGTGTTTTGAGTAAAACTGTCATCTCCGGTTGACGTCATTGTAAGATTTGGCAGCAAAAACTTTCTTCTTAATTGACAATCATTAAAAGAGCATTTATTTATGAAATAAAACTAGTTTTATTGAATCTATTTTATTGAACACAAAGTGAAAAATGTGAAATCGAAAATAACAGTCACGAGCAGGATTCGAACCTGCATCTTCTGGATACCGTCCAGATGCTTTGCCGATTCAAAATACTTCCGACAGATGGTGCAGGCGTCACCCAAAGACGTTAAGTATGAATGTGTTATCGAGATTAGCAGTCAGGAGCAAGGGTCACGATTGCTGAATTGGCAAAGCATCTGGACGGTATCCAGGAGATGCAGGTTCGAATCCTGCTCGTGACTGTTATTTTCGATGTCACATTTTTCACTTTGTGTTTAATGTATGTTGCTAAGCATGTCAAATGCTAAAAATATATATAAAAATATCTAAATATCTATTTTATTGTTTACATGTTTTTCTATTATCTCGGCGTTCTTAATTATTTGCAGCGTTCGTGCTGACGGATGGATTTGATAATATGTAATACTAGCTGTGCCCGCAGTTCCGCTCGTTTAATCTATAAATTAATTTGTAGATCTTTTTGAATTCAAAACTCAAAAAGTTACCGTTAGGAACGATTCGTAATATTCGGTCTTAACGAAAAGTCCCTTTGTTTCGTGATGGCAACAATTCTCGCAGAATAGCTATTTTGTTTCCGTAGTATTATTTAGTTCTCTTAAAATGGCTACTAGAATAGCGTAGTATTAGTTCTCGTAAAATAGAAATTTTGTTTCCGTAGTTATAGTTCTCGTAAAATGGTTATTTTGTTCTCGTAGTATCAGTTCTCGTAAAATGGTTATTTTGTTCCTGTAGTATTAGTTATCGTAAAATAGCTATTTGTTCCCTTATTATTAGTTCTCGTTGAATAGCTATTTTTTTCCCGTAGCATTCATCCATCCATTCATCAGCCTTTCAACGTCCACTGCTGGACATAGGCCTCCCCAAGAGAACGCCACAACGAGCGGTCCTGTGCCGACCGCATCCAACGGCTCCCCGCAGCTTTGACCAGATCATCGGTCCCGTCCCGTAGCATTAGTTCTCGTAGAATAGCTATTTTCTTCCTATATCTATTTTTATCATTTGGATACTGGTATATATATAAGTTGATAAGTTGATCGTTCGATCTAATGACAAAACATGTAAATTGTGGTCTGTATTTATCATATATATATAATTATTTTAAACCCAATAAGGTACCAAAATTCGTAGTCTACGTAGACAAAGTAGTGGGCCGTAACTAGTTCTCTATAAATATGCCATAGTTGGACAAAATTCTGACCTCGTTTTATGCCACAGAAATTGGTATATGTATTCATCACTGATGACGTAGTAGTTTAGATGGCCACAAAGGATTGTTTATCCTGGATTCGAATACAGAATTGTTAGAAATTATAGTTCTATGTCACTAGATCATTGAGGCAAGGCACTTTTACTTTCGCTTTATGAAATAAAATCACAACCAGTTTTTAATTATATAATTATTCAGAACAAGTTTGCCAATTATGTGTAAAACTGGCTTATATTTACCTATTACCTACTATTATAGAGAGCTATAAACTTATAGGTATTTCAAGCATGCATATATTTTTAATTTTTGATAATTTATAGAAAAAAAAAGATTTCATAGCTTTAACAGTATTCGTAGTATTGTTGAGACCATAAGTGGCGGATTTCGCTTACCATCAGGGGCATCAGGGTTTGAAACAATTTTTGGGTTAAGGGATCCGTTTATGAAATATAATGCATAAAACTGCTTATTTTCGTTAGAGTCAAATGCCCCTCCCAGCTCAATGGTTGTTTTTGGATATGTGATAAATTTCATGGTAGTATTATAGGTACATACTCGTTTAAAATAGACCGAAGTTAAAAGGAATAAAATGAAAACTATTACAGCTAAGAAGATTTACAAGTTCACGAGTTGTACGGAAAATTTCGTACAAATTCCATTGAAACATACTACTAACTATTAAATTGTTAGTTTTGTTATGTTTATAGTATGAAACAGAAGTACTGTTCGTGTGGTGACGGAATAAGAATACAAGTGTCACCAGCCTATTCTTTCCCACGGGTGTCGTATGAGGCGACTAAGGGAAGTAAGCAATTATCATCCGTTGTATGACGGGTGGTAGGGCTGGGTACCAAGTGGGAGTACTCACTTGCTATCGGGCCCGAGCGGGTTGGTACCACCATCTCCCGTGTGACCGGCCATGAAGCACATCGTTGCGTTTTGGCTGTAGCAGGAGATAGCCGTTTATTCTTTCATTTCATATAGGTGAATTGAAATGGTGAGCAGTGACTTGACTCTCGGTTTAGTTGATGAGCGACGGTTACCATTTACTATCAGATGGGCCGTGGCTCATCTGCCACTACATGCAAAAAAAAAAACTTACTTTTGGTGGTATTCTGAGACTAAAAAGAAAAAAATAAATTATAACTAGGTAGTTTAAAAAAAGCTTATAAAAAACGCGCTTTGATATAGAAAAGTATAAAATAATATTATAATAAACTGGCCTTTGGTAGCTGTTTATAAGATTTATTATGATTATTAAGATTTATTATATAACTGGTATCAATTTTGTCGTTACTGTATAGGAAACTTCAGGTATAACCTAAAAATAGCTTTAGTCTGCGGCGCCGCGGGCAAAGACTAGTACAATATAAATTAAACACTTAAATTTAAATCTCAGCTACATCAAAGAGCTTTAAAAAGTTTAGCATATTAATTTATTTTAATATAATTACTGAATACTTCTTATTAATGTCGCGAGGGTTTTTTAAATAAAACCCACGGACTCCAAACTACACCCACGCTTAAAGCAACTGTTTGTGAGTCTAGCAAATATTTGTTCTGTGTAGGCCGATATACATCCCTTCTATATATTGACTGTATGAAATGGCTTTGAAAACGTACTGATACAAAGTTTTTATTACTCAGAGGAAATATTTGTGGGATATATGAATATTTGTCTTACGTGAGAATAAGAATATTCAAAGACTGAATAAGATTTTCCTCTTGTTGCTACGTACAAGCCATTATAATATACGCTTACACTTGCGGTAAATACATAGAAGCATTGTCATCTGTATTTTGTTCGTGTTAGTCGCCGTAGAATCAGGGCCCTCTTGATGATTGCACAGTTAAGTCACTGCACATCTTGAAGATCTTAAAAGTAAAGGAGGTAGACGTCACTACCTGCAATCACGCAAATCAATTAAGATACTGTAGACAAACTTTTACGTAACACAGAGAATTGCAGGGACTTCCTCAAATACGTATTCCTGACCGAGAAGGTAGACACATGCAACCCTCAGCATCTTCTAATATTTTTTACTTTTGCCTTTCAATATTCACAACAGTTTCATAAAGAACTAGCCTTTGCCCGCGGCTCCACCGCAGCCAAAAGCTAGTTTTTCGGTTATATCTCTGGTTCCCGATATAGTAGCGGGATAAAATGTCAACCAGTTTTTAAGTCTAATCAAGGCCTTTCAAATAAAAAAAGTTGCATCAAAATCCGTTCAGCAGTTTTTGTGTTATGCGCGAACAAACAAACAGACAAACAGACAAAAATTAAAAAAAAAAATTGTTTTGTGTTTAGACACGCCTATATAGCCTATTACAGTCATTTTTTCTCAAATATCTTGAATGTGCAGGCACAGCTCTGTGTTTTATAATAGTATAGATGTACTTATCCTTCATGGGTGTTTGTAATGTATGGGTAGTTTATAAATATTTATTTTCGCAAATTAGAGTGACAATGCAGCTATACATAAACCATAACGGTTTTCTTTCGCTGCTTCTTGTTTGTAAAATATTGTAAATTATGTAATACTTATGAATAAATAATTATAAAAAAAAATTACGTATTAAATTGATACAGACACGTTCACGTCCAAAATAAGGAGAATTTTCATTTAGTACCAAATTCTACCACTCAAGAGTAGATATATTTATGATTATTAATATTATGAAGTCAGTGCTGTAACTTTTTTAGCTTTCGGGGATAAAAGCGTGATACAAAGTGTAGTGTATGTTTATTTATAACCCAATTCAAAATATTATAAAATTTATAGACATTACAATCATTGCCATAATATATTTTGAAATAAAACTGCTTTTATGGAATCTGTCGCGTTTAATCGATACTTTGTCATCTCGACGTTTTAATGTTTGACCAGGATCTGTGGACCAGGAAGTAGTCCTGTGACCACAGATGGTAAACACCACTGCACAGATGGCGTAGTGGCTAGATACTGATCTCACATACCGAGTGTTGCGGGTTCGCTTCTGTGTGTAGGTTTATGTACAATACATGAAAATTATTATGTGATCTACAAAATATATTGTCAGTCTAGATGCACTTTTGTTTTGATTATTCGCTAGTGTAGGCTGTTGTCTTTATAAAGGTATAAATAACAGAAAAATTAAAGAAGAGGTATTTATACTTATGCATAATCTGTGACTCACAACTATTTACTTCGCAATAGAAAACGCATGGTGTGTGTTGTAACTGCATATGCTCGGTCAATAACCTCAGTAGATGACTCAATTACTGACTTAGTTGACGAATGGGGTTTTTCGCAATAGTGATGTGGTAATCTTAGGCAGATCTCGGACAAAATTGTAGACGCTGATAACGAATGTCTATGGCTCTATCAGTCACGCGTGCCCAAAGAACCGTAATAAGAGATAAATAGAGTGGGGATGATGCTTCCAGTACTCTCACTCACCGAAAGATACACAAAAGTAGAATACCCATTGTTGATATTCGTATAAAAGGTAATACTCGATCAAGCCATTTATGCTAGCATCTGAATGATTTTACCGAGTACCCTTCGTCTTTATATACCTATTGTTCTAGTCTAAGCTTAAAGTCACGCATTATACAATGGAGAGTATACTGATTATGTCTTTGATAAATAATTGGTATTCCAAATACGAATGACTGTAAATGAAGAAAAAAGTTAACTAGCTTTAGTCGGCAGGCAGAGGCTAGTTGAGTATAAATTATAGTTTAAAAAACTAAAATAACACGCTTTGAATAGCTAGTTCAACTAAAAAGTAGTAAATAATACGACACACAATATTACAATTAATGATTGTAAAAAAGCGTGGGGTGCTTTTTACTAGATATATACGAGTAGGTGAACTATTTGTAACATTTGATTTTAAGCATTTTTGGCCTCAAAATAGCATCAAAAGAACTGTTATTTAAAAGAAATAAAACCTACTTATGCCGTGATAATTTTCCTTTAAACTTCATCGGTCGGACAGATATGGCTAAACTATAAGGGTTGTTTGTTGGCTACGGAACCCTAACTTAAATTATTGCATTGTCATCGGTCCTTAATAAGTGTGCAAAGCCACGTTTTGAAGTGGTTGAAAATCACGTTTGAAGATTCTGTTATAATTAATCCTGACGATCCTAATTAGGATAATGAGATAATCTCATCGAATTGCTAATTTGCCATCGGCCCTCGATAAGTTTACAAAGCTTGAACGAAATCTGATCGTTGAAAATGAGTCGAAATCGAAGTCAAAGAAGCGGTTACTAACAAACAAACAAACATACAAGTGAAACTAAAAAAAAAAAAAAGATATTTCTTTTAAACTATTAAAAGAAATATCCAATTAGTGTATTGTCATCGGTCTTCGATAAATCTACAAAGTTTGAATAAAATCTGACGTTTAAAGTGGGTCAAAATCGCGCCCGAAGGAATCGGTTACAAACATACAAACAAACATACAGGTGAAGCTAATAAAAAAGCGTGCAAAAAAAAAAGCGTGTAATAATAAAAAAGATTATTTCATGTACACTTTAAACTTTTTCGTGATTTTTAGCATTTGACATGCTCAGCTGTTTTACTAGAATTGTTTTTATAAAAGTGGCGGTGATATGAGGTGGATATTTGGCAGCAATTAGGTTTCGTCACAACGCAAGTTTGAATCGTGTTCGTAATAAACGTCTTGTTTTCCACTTTTAATATACCTATTACAGATTTAACACTTACGATTTTCTAATTCGGATTCTATTCACGAATTTATAACAACGGACTACCGTACGATCTTCGATTACCCCAGATTCATATTTAGATAATTTTATATATATTTTTAGCATTTGAAATGCTTAGCACTATACATTAAACGAGAAGGATCCCGCTGCTCGTGACTGTTATTTTCGATTTCACATTTTTCACTTTGTGTTTAACCCCAGATTCAGTAGTGGGTTCACATATTTTCAAAGTACAGAGAGAAAGAAATAGTTTTCTTCCTCCATCCTTCCTTACATTATTAACAAAAACACCTGTTTTTATCGCCTTTTCGTCTCCATTGTCAGCTCTATTTTTATTATAAAATAATTTTGTTGAAATTGTACAAATGATAGTTTTTCCGTATAGTTGAACGAGCCAAAACTCAATCGTGTACAACTAACATTAGCTTTGATGCCCTGGGCTTAAGTCAACACAGGCAGGCTTGTAAATCCATCCATGCATGTATGTTATAAAATATTCAAAGCAGGGTTGAACCAAACCATTGAGTCAGAATAAAATGTGTAAAATATGTTTAATTTCAGCGTTTATATTTCAAAAAAACAAGAAGTATCTCGAAATATAATGAGTTTCTAATCAAAAAACATAATATGAACGTATAATTTTAAATGTGTTTATATTTAAATTTGAAAGTAGATTGGTAGGTTCCATAATAACATGCAAATAAAAAGATAATTTCACAAAGTTTACTTACGATTTAAATTACGCTATTTATGTAAATACCTTTTGAAATGAAGTAGTTAAAAAGTAATATTTTAACTCTTGGTCATAAAGAAAAGAGTATTTTATAAATTAGGATTTAGGAAATTTCATCACGTTTTACAAATGTCCAGTGGTGGATAAGATTGGGACTTGAAAATATGGTATCGAGGTCATGATTTCACGAGACAGACATTTCATACTTTTCAAAATTATATTCGTATTAGACGTACAACCACCATAGCTCGATGAAGGGTTACATTGTGAAGAACTCACGCCTGAAAAAAAATACTAGGTACGGCTGTCTGTAAAGTCAGTTTACGGACGATAATTTTATGTGATAACGTCATATATGTTTTCTGAGAGTTTCATAAACGATGCATCGGTCGCTATACATTTTTCGGAATGTGACACTTTTTCGTGCGTGCAGCCGGCGTTCGTCGATTTATAAGACGTTATCACGTCAAAAAATCTACCTATATCTAATTGAGTCTTCCAAATATGATGAAATATGTTGGAAATTACGCTGATATTATTATTCTCAGAAAATACCGGTGCTCAACGCGACAGTTAGGTGGGAATTTATAATGACTAAAGCAAAATAAATATAAGTACTACATAAATAAATATTTAACTAGTAGATGTATAATTGTGTAAGGATAGCTTAGCGGTAAAATAAAGGACAATAAAGACAGTGGTATCGTTAGTTTGATCTGTCAGTTCATGGTTCAGACCTTGCATGACACACATCTCTGACTATTCAAGATTTTTCGAAATATGTGAGTATTTGTTTACAATATTTATCACTTCTTGGTGAAGGAAAAATATCGAAAAGATACCTGCATGCCTGAGATATATTTATTTCTCGACCTGCCAACCTGCACTGGGACAGCGTGGTGTACTATGGCTTGATCCCTCTCACCATTAGAAGAGCCCCGTGCACTTTAGTGGGACAGAGAAAAGGATTAAAAAAAAAACAAACAAATATGTAGGTATGCTTGTGTTACAAATAAACAAATAAAAACTGTTGTGTTGCCATAACATATTCTTATACATAATCAAACACATAATAATCACGAAACGGTACATTAAACACAAAGTGAAAAATGTGAAATCGAAAATAACAGTCAGGAGCAGGATTTGAACCTGCATCTTCTGGATACCGTCCAGATGCTTTACCAATTCAGCCATCCTGACAATTGCTCCTGACTGCTAATTTCGATAACACATCATACTTAACGTCTTTGGGTGACGCCTGCGCCATCTGTCGGAAGTATTTTCATACATTACACCGACCAGGTAAACTTAATTTTACAATTAAGATTTTACCTAATAATGACGCAAACCCTTTAAATATTTAGATATTTTTATATATATTTTTAGCATTTGACATGCTTAGCACTATACATTAAACACAAAGCGAAAAATGTGAACTTGAAAATAACAGTCAGGAGCAGGATTTGAACCTGCATCTTCTGGATACCGTCCAGATGCTTTACCAATTCAGCCATCCTGACAATTGCTCCTGACTGCTAATTTCGATAACACATCATATTTAACGTCTTTGGGTGACGCCTGCGCCATCTGTCGGAAGTATTTTCATACATTACACCGACCAGGTAAAATTAATTTTACAATTAAGATTTTACCTAATAATGACGCAAACCCTTTAAATCTGATTCCAGAAATGTTCACGTTTTGTGAACTAAATAGTAGTATCTCAGGAATATTGCTGTTTTAATTTTGACTTTAAATTGAAAGACTTTCGTCTTAAATTGCTTTACTGTATGTGTATAAATAGAATTCTCTAGACTTTTCAACCGGCCTCGCGTAATTGTAAACAAACAGAATGCAACAGTTAGAACTAGGAATTAAATCGAGGATGTTGGGGAAACGTTTATGTTTTAATCAAGGCTTTTTTAGCATATACCTACATTCCTTTACGAATTATCGATTTGTAAAAGAAGTGATATAAGTTATTTTTTCCTCTGGCATACCGAATAGCACTCACAAAGTCGCAAGTAAAAGCTAGTAGATGCTGTTATACACGGTTTGTAAAACTTTCAGTAACTATTTTTAATCGTTCTAATTTTATTGTTATTTTAAACATTATAAAATATTAAAGAACCAGTCCGAGGTAGTGTAGCACTTCCCAGGATTGGAAGGGACTCAGGTTCGAATCCCGCTCGCAGTAAAGTTCTCTTTCCTACATTCACAAATAATATGTTCTTTAAAGTAGCTGAGCATGTCAAGTGCTAAAATACAGATCAAAATGATTTCAAAATATGAATATACTTTACAGGTTTTTATATTAACTAGCCTTTGCCCGCGGCTCCGCCGCAGCCAAATGCTAGTTTTTGGTTTATATCTCAGGTTCCCGATATACCAATTTTTAAGTCTAATCAAGAGCTATCAAAAAAGTTTCATCAAAATCCATACAGTAGTTTTTACGTAATGCGCAAACAAACAAACAGATAAACAGACAAAAAATCGTTTTGCGTTTAGACACGGCTATGTAGCCTAATACAGTCATTTTTTCCTCAAATATCTTAAATGTACAGACACAGTTCTGTTACATATTTATAATAGTAGGTATAAACCTAAATAATTAACTGACTGCCCAGAATTTTAATTGGCACTTTTATATTTGCCTTAGCGCTTTCAACAAAAAGTGATTCACGAATGACCCAGCTGACTTTATTTAGGTTCAAAATATAATTCGTTTATATTTTGTACGTATTTGATGCGAGGAGAGTAAACTAAGAGCAAATAAATATGACTTCTGTTGATGGATCGACCTATGGCCTCCCACGAAGTGAGGTCGCTAGTGAAATCTTACAGAATAGCCTGGCTGATCGACAGACGACCTAGTCAAAATCGCAGGGAGTTTCTGGATTGACCGCTCTTATGAAGTTCACTGCGAGAGGTCTATGTTCAGCAGTGGACGAATAAAGGCTGATGGATGTAGGGATGGAAGCTGAGACTGACCATAGACTTCTGCTACAATATCCAGAAATCATATGCCTAAAGCAAAAAATCAATAAGAATTTGTTAGTTGAGGCACAGCATATAATCTTGGTTAAGGACGGTATTATTAATATTATTAAAGAAGTTTGTATTTTGATACTCAATTGCGCAAAAAAAACGATAAAGATTTGGATGAAATTTGGCACATAGATGGTTTATTGATGTGAAACATCTAATGCGGAGGGAGGGTAAAATCGGCAGTTAGCGTGGCGACGCTTTTATTCTTATCTTGCAAGTTAAATTTGACACGCTTCCCGGTTTCCGATTGGCTGAAATTTTACACGCATATGTATATGCGTGCCAATGAAACTCCGTTATAAAAAGACACAACCCCATCGAGTTGGGGCTCGTATGATTCGTCTTGATGAGTACTTTATCTCTTGATGGTATCCAGGGTCTGACGATGGACCTGGAAGGTGACCATGGGTACGCGGTAATTAAATGTCACAGCCCATCGATTTAGGGCTAGTTTCAGTTATCTTGAATAGTACTATAGTCCAAGATGATATCCAGGGCCTGACGATGATGATTTATGTCCATTTTCCTTATTTTGCACATGTCATCATTTAATACAAGCACACATTGAAAAAGTTATGTTTACATTACCATTACCTATTTCTACAAAATAATTTCGATGTTTTCACATGTGGCAGACGTTTCGTGATGTCTGTTTTTTATCTGGATTAACAAATACGATACTTTTCCTCCCGGATAGCTATTTTTACTTCGACTAGTATAAAAAGGGAGTCTGATGTTTTATTACTTGTTTTGATATTTTTATATATGTGTTTTAGCATTTGACATTTCATGAAGTTTTATGGTAGACCTCCCGTGATAAATATATCAGAATATTTCGATTAAAATTAAAGAAAAATAAAATATA
Source organism: Leucoma salicis (assembly GCA_948253155.1). NCBI lineage: Eukaryota > Metazoa > Arthropoda > Insecta > Lepidoptera > Erebidae > Leucoma > Leucoma salicis. The sequence continues at coordinate 1,872,243 of OX411804.1, forward strand.
TCAAAAAATATGCCTGTAGACTATTTAATGAGAGTGACAGACTAGTCGATATTGACATATTCTGTTGTACAATTACATCATTGAAAAGAGCTTTTAATTTCTAAGGTTTAGTATAACTCTTTGTAATGTTTGTACTGATTGTTTACGTATCTTACTGATAGCTTTAGAGGATCAAAATGGTTTTCAAACAAAAAAAAAATTGTTAGTAATTAAGGAAACTATAGGTCTGTTTTTGTTACCTATTTATAAGTTAAGAATTTATCATGTACCGTTTGTTTCTAAATAAAAAAAATAAATAAAAAAAATAAATAAATATATTTCACGATTCGTTTCGATGGTTGAACAGCCTCTGCATTTTATCTATGTTCTTACCACGAAGTGCCTTTTTTTTTTATTGGCAACGATCCACGGCCCTACTGATACAGGCAACGGCCGTTTATGACCTCAGCAATACCAAGGACACTGTCAAGTCGGTGCTCCCCCTCTTATTTCACGAACGGAAAATGATTGAATAAACGGCCATATCCCGCTACAATCAAAATACACGAATGTGTTTCACGGATATTTATTTTATACCACGTGGGTGGCAAACAAGCATACGGCCCACCTGCCTTACCGTAGCCTATAGATGCTAGCAACACCAGAGGCATCACTCGTGCATCGCTAGAAGTGGATAGGAAGGATAATAAGATGATAGGTAGCTAATGAGTGGATAGAAAGGAGAATGAAAAGAGGATAGGAAGGGGGTATGGGCCTCCGGCGCTCTCACTCACCATATGAAACATAACTGTAGGAGTAACTACCGTTGTTTCACGCTGATCTTTTGTGAGAGGGTAGTACTTCCCCGATTAAGTCGGCCTATTCCTGCTGGGATAAGCAAGGCTCCACTAGTAGGAAAAATATGAGAATACAAGTGAGTTCTACCACTTGATACCAAACTTTACCACCAGTAATGCAATGGGTGTGTGATAATTGTTTACTTCTCTTACTTATTTAATAGCCTCGTAATCCGCGGGTAAGAATGGGGGCGGTGGTAATTGTATTAGTAATCACACGGTCATAAGTAGATTTAGAGAGAACTAGCCTTTGCCCGCGGCTCCACCGGTTTCCAATATAGGAGCAGGATAAAACGTATACCAGGTTTTAATTCTCATCAAGAGCTAACAAATAGAAAAGTTGCGTCATATTGCGTTCAGTAGTTTTTGCGTGATGCCCGAAATAACAAACAGATAAACAGTAAAAATCTAAAAATAAATGTATTTTGTTTAGACCTAATACAGTATTTTTTTCTCAAATATCTTAAATGTAAAGATACAGCTTTGTTACAGCTTTATCTAATATTAAAATTCTCGTGTCACAGTGTTTGTCGCCATTCTCCTCCGAAACGGCTTGACCGATTCTTATTAAATTTTGTGTGTATATTCAGTAGGTCTGAGAATAAGATGTAAACTATTTTTCATACCCCTAAGTGATAAAGATGGTTTACCCCAAAAATTTATTTTTTTTATTTTGTGGACAAGATTTTTTTATTGAATTTTTTTTATGACATGGCATTAAAAAATACATAGGTAGAACACTAATTTTTCATCCTTCTACTGCCAACCCCTATTTTTAAATATCGATATTAGTTATTTTAATAATGTTCATTGCAAAATATTCACGTAAAAAATATGGCGGTACGAAGTTCGCCGGGTGAGCTAGTAATAGTATAGATTGATTGAAACAACCTAAAGGCCTCGTTGTAATTGGATGCCATGATAAAGGTTATCCTCTATAATATTAGTTTAAAATTGAATTAATTTTCACGAGGACAGAGTTGCAACAGCTAGCTCTGTTACAGCTTTATAATAGTTAGGATTAAAAATGAGTGAGTGTGATCGCTGATCGTACAACGAGCAGTTTTAACAACCTTGATAGTAGCACATTGTCATATAAACATTATACCCACGCTCAAAGCGGGGAAGTAGTAATGAAATGATTGCTAGCGGAGGTCATTTCTGGAAATACTTGAGAACATTCAGATGAATGTGTGTTATTTTATAGCTCGATATGTAGATACTCGTGTACGTATAGTTCAAACAATGGGTGTAATAACAGGTTTGTTTGTGGTGTTGATATTTGAAGCAATATGTTCAGACGAAATTGTAGTCTATGTACTAGTAACAGAGATGTGCCTGTAAAAATATTAGGTATATTGGGCTCGCTACCTTGTTCGTTGCCCCGAATGATGGGGTGTGCGGTTAGGTACATTTATTCCCGCCTAAAAATAAAAGGTATATTGGGCTAAATTGCCCCAATATACCTTTTTTTTTTAGGAGGAGTAGGAGTACGGTAGGTGGATAGGAGTCTCTGAATACAAAACAATGTTTTTAGAATTCTTCGCGCATCATGCGAAAACTCTGGTCAAAGCCGCGGGGAGCCGATGGATGCGGTCGGCCCAGGACCTCTCGTATTGGCGCTCTTTTGAGGAGGCCCTTGTCGAGCAGTGGACGTTGAAAGGCTGATGGATGGATGGAATGCGAAAACTACGGAACAGATTTTTGTAGCATAAATGTCTTGTTTGCTAATTCTTGATTAGACTTAAAAATTGATAAGTATTTATTTATTTATTTTATTTTATTTTATTCGAAAAACTAGCAGCTAGTAGGTACATCGTGTAAGTGCGAAAAATATAACAAAAATATACAAAATAAGGTATACTCGTATTTATATCGATACTAGCGGTGCTGGCTGACATAGTTTTGATACTTAATATGTTTAAATTTTCAATAAGGGTTGTGGCGTAGATTTGAGATGAAACTTTATACATTTTACATTACGCTAATAAATTTAACGTAGGGGGTGTAATAAAATAATAGATATTGGGAATAGATAAACTCACAATTGTAAAATTTTATTCTGAAAATATACAGCACTTTTTTCTAGAGGTAGAACCTTGCTTATCGCAGCATGGCTGGCTCGATCGGGGAAGTACCAACTTCTCACAAAAGATCGTGAACCAACAGTAGAGGTACTTGCTGTTGTGTTTCGTATGGTGAGTGAGAGTGCCGGAGCCCGAACCTCCTTCCTGTCCTCTCCTTGTTATCTTTCCTATCCTTTTCTTAGTATTCTACCTATCATCTTAATATAGGTACTTCCTATCTACTGATGGCGACGCGTGCCTGATGCCTCTGGTGTTACTAGTGACTATAGGCTACAGTAACTGCTTACCATCAGGTCCGTATGCTTGTTTACCCCCAAAGTAGTAGAACAAAAACAACTTCAAAAGTACAAACAGCATTTCAGATACGGTTAAATACTAGTCCTTACTAATATTATAAATGCGAGTGCGTTAGTTTATTTATTAACATTTCACGCTATTACTATTCAACCAATCATAGTAAAACTTTGTATTTTTGGGCCTAAAACCTGAATGCTAACAGTGGTCAGAAATGGGTTGTAAAAAAAAATATTGTTGAGTCCTTTGGCATTAAATATCAGCGCACCTGCAGGTTCGTCCACACGAAGGATGATTTTCCTTAAATCGGTATACCATTTATGCAATGATAATAAAACTTATTTGCTTCCTCTCAGACAGACAAAAAGTAAACGAAGATGTTTGGCAATCACAGAAGTATCATTAAACTTTCGCCTCGACTTAAATGTTATCGCGAAAAAGGTAAAATGTTGGGGTACAGTGGTTTACAAAAGTGTTAATAAAAGTTTATTTTTCTTCATCTCCAAACCGTAATTTCGGTCATCGTCAGTATCAACGGATATCAGCCATGGAGATCATAGTGCACGACTGTGTGTGCAAACACAAGTTCACTCTCTGTTCCCTCACTCTTATAGACACATGGTCATTCCAATGAGCTTTCCGAGGCACGTATTAGGTATATTCTGAATGGCTACACGTTTTGAGATTTACACAATTATAGGTATTTGAGGACTTAGAACATTATGAGCTAATTTTTTGTCTAAAAATAGAGATAATAAACTAAATTATAAAGTTTTGTATGGTGAATGCTTATAATAATTATAAATATAAAAATGAGTTTTCTTACACACTTTCACATCATAATTTATGAAATTTAGCATATTATATTCTGAAGTCTACATGAACAAAGTCACGGGCAGTTTTTTTTTAAATAACATCAAAGATTATGTTTTAGTGCAAGGTGCACTAAAACATAATTAAAATTGAGTGAAAGAACTTGTGTGCTCACAAATACAGTGAGTCAGTTAGATGTGAAAGTCAATATTGTGAAAGCTATCGGACCGACAGATATTATGAACTCAAATGAAAGCAGCCCCAAGTTATATTATTTTCTAACATCTCTTTTTAGATTTTTTAGGCTAAGGCAGACTATTATCAAAATGTGCTTTGCGGAACTTCTTTGTATAATCTCTGCTGGAGCTCTGTTAAAATATTGGCCGTAGTGCAAAAACAATACTAATGAGTTTCCAAAATTAGACAAAAGCCTTAGTGTTGTTGAGTCTATGAATGACGATTACCACTTACCATCAGGTGCTCACCTGCCTCATAAGGCTATAAAAATAAGTAAAGAAGAGAATCAAAAAAGTTGTACAATTTTGCATTTCCTATTAAATAAAAATGTTAATGCCAATTAATATAATAATTAAGTCGAATTTCTTGAAGAAAAATGTTATCACTTTTTATTGACCTAAACCAGGATTCAAATCTGAGACCGCAAGATTATCCGCCGCATACGCTACCGCTAGGAACTATGGTAATCCCTACCATTAGGCGGGCTGTAAGCTTATATAAAAAATAGTGTTAAAGTGGTCCTACTACCTGTTGAAATACCAGTTGACATACAATCAATAGGGAAGCGACTGGTACCCTTCCATTAGACCTGTGGTTCATACCTCATATTTATGTCAAAATTAACAGAATGCAACAAAAAAATTTAAACACATTTTTTTTTTTTTTCATTTAATGGCAGTCGTGTCACTGTCCATCTTATGGTAAATGGTAACCGTCGCTCATGGACTTAACTATACCGAGAGTACAAGCCACTGCTCACCATTTCATTTCACCGGTACGAAATGACGGCTATCACCTGCTACAGCCAAAACGCAACGATATACTTCATGGCCGGTCACACGGGAGATGGTGGTACCCGCCTACTCGGGCCCAGTGAGTAGTCCCACTTGGTACCCAGCCCTACCACCAGTCATGCAATGGATAATAATTTCTTACTTCCCTTAGTCACCTCATACGACACCCGTGGGAAAGAATAGGGTGGTGACATTTGTATTCTTAGTCCGCCACCACACGGACAAATGAATACCTACTGCAAGAGTGACAAATAAGCATTTAGCCTACCTCGGCAGCTACATTCGCTGAGCGGTCCTTAAGCATTTATGGCGATTGAACTTTTTTACAAAACATAATATTTGATTCCGTGGGAATGTAATGTAGATTTTTAGTAACAATATTTAAAATGGCGGCGGCGTGGTTCGCCACCCGTCACGTCTCATTCACATGGAGGTGAAAAGTGGGCAGCGAAAGGCCGCTTCAAGGTAAGTAGCAATTCATTGTCTGGGCCTACCCCTCCGAGAAATAGGCGTAAGTTCTCTCTCAAATAAACTCTTTAGTTTTTGATTTAAGATTGACCTATCGTGAGTGGCCAAATCTCCGTGAGTAGCTTAAGATAAGTCTTAGTACGAAACCTTTTTCTTAACCTCGGATATTATACGAGGTAGCTCAGGGAAGTGTGCAGTTATCACCCATTGCAACACTGATGGGTAGGTTTGGGTACCAAATGATAGTAATCACCTGTTATCTGACGGGTTCTGTGTGACTGAACATGAAGCACCTCGGTGTATTTTGGTTGTAGTGGGAGATATCTTGACGTTGCTATGTCCATGAGAGCACCAGAAGTGTGACTCTCACTTCGCCATCTCCACGGACGGATATGAAGTGGAGAGGATAAGAAGGATAACAAGGATAGAATAGAAATGATAACAAGGATAGAATAGAAATGATAACAAGGATAGAATAGAAATGATAACAAGGATATAATAGAAATGATAGAAAGGATAATAAGGAGAGGATAGGAAGGTTAAGGCAGTCTTTTTCTCACTATACGTAACACAACGGTAGGAGTACCTAACATTACCACCGAAGGAATGTAACATAGTTCCAGTGGCCCGCCAATAAAGGCAAAAATAATTTAAGGAAAAAATAATAATAATAATGAGTACCTAACATTGTTTCACACTGATCTTCTGTGAGATAGTAGGACTACGAGAGGGTCCATTATGCTGGGATAAGCGCCAAGGTTTTTGTCAAATTTATAACTTTTTTAACGATAATACAATTTCACTGGCCGTGTGGGGCCGGCTTTAGAATTGTCCCACCCTTCTCCACCCATGGGAGTTGTAAAAGCCGACTGAGGGAATACCGGGGGAGTGGGCAGCAGCACTCTTTCGTGTATTAATAACATCCACTGCGATCGCCAACCCGCCTGCCAAGCGTGGCGATTACGGCACTATCCCCCATTCTTGGGGAGGCCTATGTCCAGCAGTGGACTTTAAAAGGCTGATGGATGGATGGATGGATGACAATTTCAGTGAATTACTAATTTTCGTAAGTGGAAACAGACTGGTTATTAATAAAAAAAAAACTTTATCAAAATATCTTCTAATAAAAATAATTCTATGTTGCATTTCTGACCATTCCTGTAGTACTCATTAAGATGTGTGCCTTCGTCCGGGTCAGGCGTCGATGCGGTGTCAATATCCGGACTTCGGATTGCGAACGGAGAGTAAAGGAAAAGGAAGCTGTTTGCGTTTGTTATTAGAAATTATTTTCTTTGGATATTTACTCTATTAGCTAATGGGTTCGACAGCATTTAGCAATTTATTAGGAAAATAACGTTTGTTCGCGACTTTACCTCCGAAGACTTATTTTATATTAATAATAATAATAATAATATCATATTTCGGGACTACAGGGGGAGGCACTAATCTCACCGCGTACCGTGACCGCATGCTGCTTCTGTTTCAGGGTCTTGAACTGGCTATCAACGTCTCGGCTCAACGACTATCGGACCAAGTACGGGCTATTCAACGATGTATAATGTTGGAAGACACCGTGCTTGACCGGTTACGCTCGGAGTTTTTACAGACTAGTCATGTTACCCCTACTCTTTTGCAAACACCGGCTATAACATCCACTCACGAACCCGTTATACAAAGGGCATGTGTGGATGGGGGTGATGAGAATTATTCTGTGGACGCCCAGTACTGTGAGGAGGTAAGAGCCGTTTTGGAATATGCGATTCATGAGTATAGATTCGAACTATTAGAATTTAGGCCACATCTGCCTCGATTACCCCATGCATAGAAGGAACATGTTACTGGTTAGGACCCTTGACTCGCTTTTGTCTAATTACTTAAACACTAGCGACAGTCTTGCCGATACACACTCCATCTTGTACTGTACGGCCGGTGCTGCGTGCCGTTTAGCTGGACTCACTTTTTTAAAAAGGGAGTCCTCTATGCGGCCTCTGAACGCAAAACCGTCATGGCAGTGTAGGATTGAGTGTCGTATCGCCGAGACAAGGGTGTTAATCAGCAAACTCGATTGCTTCAGGTTGGGCAATACACGCCCACGAGTCATGCGCTTTGTAAAGCGGGAATTCTTGGGGACTGGTGTCAGGCCTCAAGATTTTATGGCCCGTGTAACGGAGCGCATCGACTTCCTGAAGCAAAAACTCTATGCATGGGCAAATCGAGTTCGTAGATACAAAAACGTATGGATCGTTATACTGTGAACCGCATGTTTCAAAGTAATGAAAAGTCAGTCTATAGAAGCTGGGAGCGACCTAGTGAAGCTGTGTGTGATGTGCAGATACCCGATGCTGAAGCTACAAATTAATTTTGGCGCAGCATCTGGTCGGTGCCCATCATACACTCTGAAGGGATTGAGAAAGTTAAACAAGCATGTGAAACAATCCCAACAATGGACAAAATCTTTATAGAACAACAAGACGTAGTCAGTGCAGTCCGTTCTTTGGCAAATTGGAAATCTCCAGGACCGGACGGACTGCACAACTTTTGGCTGAAATGGCTACGCAGTTCACATGCTCGTTTGGCATCTCAGTTTCAATCGTCTGTGGAATCCGGGTCACTGCCGGATTTTATGACGAATGGCATCACTCATTTGCTCCATAAATCAGGCAGTACCACGGCACCAGGTAATTATAGACCTATTACGTGTTTACCGTCACTCTATAAGCTTCTTACATCCATTCTGAGAACCAAAATTACTAAACATATTGATACTTATTCGATCATGTCCAACTCTCAGAATAGATGTAGGAATGGGGGCCGTGGCACTAAGGAGCTCCTCCTTATTGATGCGGCCATTAGCCATCCGGCTCGCCGTAGGAAAAAGGATCTGATGACATGCTGGATAGACTATAAAAAAGCTTTTGACTCTGTGCCACATACGTGGCTCTTGAGGGTGCTAGAGTTATATAAAGTTAACGAAACTTTATGCACCTTCCTGAAGTCTTGTATCGGGCATTGGAGGACAGCTCTTTGCTATCCAGTATGTTGGCAGACTCCGGATTGTCATGGTGAGCTTGTAAGGATTGAGCGGGGTATATATCAGGGTGACAGTCTGAGTCCTTTATGGTTCTGTTTAGCCATGAACCCTCTTAGTACCTTATTAGAGGGTTCAGGACTAGGCTATAAGTTGCGAGGTGATGGTTGCAAAATATCCCACCTGTATTATATGGATGATCTCAAATTGTTTGCCTCTACCAGATTGCAACTAATGGAGTTACTAAAGTTAACTGTATCCTTTAGTAATTCCATTGGGATGGAATTTGGTGTGGATAAATGTGCGATCATGCATGTAAAACGAGGACGGGTAGTGGAATCCGAGGGAGTTCAACTCTCGGAATGTACTCATTTGCGATCACTCCTCGTAACTGACACATATAAATACTTGGGTATGTCACAAGCTCTGGGCATTAATGAGGTGGACATGAAGCAATCGTTGCGGGAGCGTTTCTTTGGCCGCCTGAAAAAAGTACTGAATAGTCTTCTATCAGGTGGCAACAAGGTACGCGCCTACAACGGTTAGGTTATGCCACTTCTAATGTACTCTTTCGGCATACTTAAGTGGACTCAGACGGAACTTGACACTCTGGATAGAAGAGTCCGCAGTTTATTGACCGCATATCGTATGCATCATCCTCGCTCATCGGTAATGAGGCTGTACATCCTACGAAAGTGTGGAGGTCGATGTTTTTTAAATGCCAAGACCTTGCACAATCGTGAGGTGTACAACCTTAGGGAATATTTCCTTCATACTGATAAGGATATGCATCGTTATGTGGTCGCTCTAGATTCCGGGATTCGGCTATCATTGTACCGATAGTTGTTACAGTTAACGGACTGATAGCCAAGAGCCTCGATCAACATCTCAAGAGGCTCGCGTTAGGTGGCTGGGTTAAGGGTCTGATACAGAAGGTGGTACTGGAACCCTAACCACTGGCAGTTTGGTCCTTGTACTCGCTGCCAGTGGGTATACGCACTTTTTATATTTTTAAATATTTTGTTATTTTTTATAATATATTTATATTTAAAAATGTATTAAGTGGCGAAATAATTGTAAATAAAGGAATAATAATAATAATAATAATATAATTTATTTCTCACTACAATATACAGTTTACCACAGCTTCATAAATATACATAATTCAGGCAAGTATATATTATAGGAGACTGGTGCCTAAGCTAGGCTCTAGGCCTGTGTTTCAGGACACCAAGTTCCCACTCCTTAAACATTTTCCTTTCCTAAGTTATGTACTAAAGTGCTACCAGCGTAGTAAGAAATCTTAACAATTAAAGTTTATTTAATGAAAATACCTTTTTATTTAAACTAAACTAAGAGTTAAAAGTTAGTGTTAGTAAGTATAAGTATATTAAATAAGTTTATGTATAAGTGTTAGTGTTGTGTATGAGTATGTGCGTAATGTATGTGTGTGAGTGTGTGTGTTTGTGGTCATTTAGGAATGATTTATACTATATTAGTAAGCAATTTCTCAGTATCATCATAGTTTAGTCTAGAAGCCATTCAGTAAGCCTCTTTTTACATTTATATTTTATAAGATTATATATATTTAATAATTTATTAATTTTATTATAAAGATAACCACCCAGATGGCTAAAGAAGCGTTTGGCAAAGGTAGTTTTATGATGAAGGTTAAGACGTTGCACTGGGTTAAGCCGTCTTTTCCCCCTAGTCAGCAACAGATAATAGTGTAAAAGAGAGTGTTGTTTTATATAGCTGTCGCACTGTAAAGACTTTACTCTCCTTCTATAACTGTTCTGTGGGATATCGATATGGACAAAAGGATGAGACCTTTAGGATAGCCCTTTGAGTTCTTTTCAGTTCCAATAGGATGGTTTTCGGTGCACCAACCCATGAAGTGATGCAGTAACTTATTATCGACTGAGCAAGAGCAAAGTACACTGATTTCAGGACATCTATAACAACTACGTGTCTTAAAGTTTTAAATATAAATATTAGTTTGCGTAATCTATTACTAAGGGTGTTCATGTGGTCTTGAAATCTTAGATTATTATCAATACTTATTCCAAGGTACTTAACTTTGTCTGCCTTAGAAAGGGTTACACAGTCACAACTACTTGTAAGGGCATCTGTGCAAGTGTGAGCTACAATAGCATTAGTTGATACATTGATTTTGAGTCTAAATGTCATGTATTGTGTTTTGGCAGTATTAAGGGTAAGTCGATTATTTTGTAGCCACTTGCAGACTGTGTTGAACCCTAATTGTGTATTTAAGTAAGCATCCTCCCACGATCTTGCACTAAACAAAAGTGCTGTGTCATCAGCGAAACTAATAATTTTACCATTAGGGAGGTCAAGTGTACCGAGGTCATTGAAGTAGATGAGGAAGAGTGTCGGTCCAAGGACAGAACCTTGTGGGGTTCCGTAGGTAAGTTTTTGCTCTTCACTGATGAATTCATCTATCTTCACTCTCTGGGTACTCTCACTTAGGTAGTCTTTAAAGAGATCCAGCGGCACACCTCTGATTCCTAAGAATTCCATCCTATCTAAAAGAATCGGAATTTTCTATTCTTGTCGAACGCCTTTGCGAGACCCAAAAATATGCCTAATACCTTATCCCCACTATCCATTTTTGAGACTATATAGTCTGTGAGATCATGTACCGCATCAGAGGTTGATTTACTGGAACGAAAACCAAATTGTGTCGGGGTAATTAAGTTATTATTTTCTAGATAATTCATTAGTCGTTTGTTAATTACCCGTTCTAATATTTTGGAAAATGTCTTCTAACATCAACCACTACTGCTCTAAGCCAACTAAGTCGGCCGTGAAGCTACAGATAGAAGCTAAGATTAAATACAATTTTATATATCAATCAATCAATTCTTGATTTAATGGCGTTGTTAGACTTATAGACACAACTTTGCCAATGTCGAGTAGAGATGTCGAATAGACCGTCATACGAAGGAGATTGTTCAGTGACAGATAAAAGGGCCGGTGGTTATGAGACTAACTACCAAGATGAGTAGGTACACTGAAACAAACAAAATAGTACTAAATACAACAAATATATATTATATAGGTATAACACTTAACTAAAATTATTTTAACTCTAAACATAACTTAAACATTACCTAATTTCTGAACTATGTATATTTACAGATTGATCTTATTTACCTTAATGAATTTGTACAGAATATGGATAAATGGGGTGAATACTAGTGTGAGTAAAAAATTTAACGATACAGGACGAGGTATTTCTGGGGGTAAAACATCATATAAAGAAAAAGTTAATTTAGAACAGCAGAAAAATATATGGTCCACATTTCCCTCAGCCAGACCGCATTCGCAAACGGAGCTATCCCTAATCCTAAGTTTAGCCAAAAATACAGGTGTACAGGAGTGGTTCAATCGCAATCGGCAGATGGTAGAAGCAGCGAACTTGTCAATATTTTTGAATTTAGAAAACCAGGGTTTGGGGAATTTTATATATCTTTACTAGACATCAGAACGTGTCAAGTACTTAAAAACGTAACAAAAAAATAAACAAATATTTGACATACTTAGTTCAAGTTTGAAGGGGTTTCCATTGACAGCTTGGTATGCTAGCATTTACGGGTTATGGTAAGTATTTTATATTCGCATATTATTGTGTCTATCATGTGTCGGTACTGCAACAGCTAAATGACAGCGGCTAATATTAATATTTCAGTGGATAAACAAAAATAGAGTTATTTGTTCTATTTGAGTCATCTTTGTATGAATTATTTTATAAAACAGTAAATCTGTGTATGTAGCTATAACTCACACAAAAAACTCGCATTGAAAAGAGCCAAGCTCTCTAGAAGTAATAGTAAAAACGAGATCTGTTTCGGGAAGTATATTTGCCTTTTTTGTTAAGGTCCCGCCTAATCAAGAGATCAAACTACAAAAGATCACCTCTTCGTTAACCTGCAGACCTAAGATCTTCATAGTTGCTTTAGCTATCTGAACTTGATAATATAATTAAAGTCGATAGATATTTAATTCCCCCGTCTCTTCTTATGGGAGTCGTAAAAGTCGACTAAGGGATTACCGGGGGACCGGGCAGCAGCGTTCCCCTGTGTACTAAAAACATCGACTGCGATCGCCAACCCGCCTGCCAAGCGTGGCGATTATGGTAAAACCCCCATTTTGGGGAGGCCTATGTCCAGCAGTGGACGATGAAAGGCTGATGGATGGATGGGAGATATTTAATTTAAAATACCTTAGCAAAGTAAATTTGAAAATTGCAATGTAATACTGTTAAGATACACACTGGCATTAGGCTTGCGTTTTGCTGATAGGAACTTGACCTGGTGCATTTATACGCTCAGGTTTTTGTATTTTTGATGTGAAAACATTTAATGCAGAGAAAGGGTAAAACTGACTGCCAATTGATTTATTTGTTTTTAACGCCATCTGTTAACAAAAGCCATCGTATCGAACTAGGAAGTATAATGTCAATAAATAAATCAATAACAGTTTTAATTTGTCTATGGATAACGAGAAGGCGCTAACCAAGAATTATATAAGACTCGAACAATATTTGAAGAAAGAAAGAAAATCGATGGTTCCATATCTGCGAGACGGAAGTGTCGACTGCCATTGTTTTAGTCGACCGCCGCCCGTCGAATGGTGTAGACGTGATTGAAGCTATCAGTGGGTGCGTCAAACCCACCTTACGCTACTTGTAACGATTTTGAACAAACACATTTTATTTTATTTTTAGTACTTTATGAACAAACACATTTTATTTTATTCTTATATTTATTATTTTGTTTTTATGTTTAGTCTATTAGAATAAAAACTACTTTGTTTTCTTATTTTCATATTTTTGTCAAAAAGTTGTAAACAAGTGCCTTAACTAATAAATGTATGTTGAAATTGATAATTTAGTTAATTTTGTTAATTAATTTAGTTATTTAACTATAATATATATATTTTTTTATTTCATCCTTAAATTAGTTAAATGTAGAAGTAAATATCAGTTTAATATTAAAGAAAATAAGTACATATTAAAAATTAATAATAGCGTATTAAAACAACACAATAACTATCTGAGTGTACCACACCCACCTTTTTTTTTTTTGTTTAGGCGGGAAAAAATATAACTACCCGCACACCCCGTCATTCGGGGCAACGAACAGGGTAGTGTGGGGCCCTCACCCACTAAAGAAACCCGCCGTGTGCCGTCTCTCCGCCTTTATTGGCGGGCCACTGGAACTATGTTACATTCCTTCGGTGGTCCGCCGGCGGCTTACCCTTTCGGGTACCCTCTACTGAGCGACCCACACACGGAACATCGCACCTTCGCGGGAGGCCTTGCGGGTGGCGGACGTTCCCCGGTCCAACCACCCGCAGCCTCAGCTAGGGCGGCATTAGGCGCAAATACTCACGCCTGCGCCGCCCCAGTCGCTGACGGCGGTTCGGGTCTGCGGAAGGATAAGCCTCCCTGGCCCTCTCCACCGCTTCCTTCCGCGAGATGAAATCGTCGCAGAATGGTACCACACCCACCTAGCGCTTTGTGTTACCATATTCTAACCTTACGCTCGCCGGGTTAAGTATGCAAAAACGTAGTTTTTAGATGATAGATTTATTTTTATAACATTAGATTTTATTGTCAGAACCAGGTAAGATTAGAACATTTTTAAGGGTGCAGTTATAGAAGCTCGCACCGTGCGCATAAACGGCTAGTTACAGCACTGATTAGCAACTAACAAATTCAAATAATATGTGTTCATTATCTAGATATTCACAGAAATACACATATTTGTTATTAACGTAAATAATTTCTTCATTTCTTTTATTTGCCATCCGATTTTATTGTCAGAAAATACATATTTTCACAAAGAACAGAACAGGGATTTGTTCTTCATTCTACAGATAATTTCTTTAGCTCTGTGCAAAATAAAAGCATAATGACAGAACCATCTCATTTTATGCTTTTAGAAATTACACAACAGAAGGCTTTGTCGGTCAGTAAGTCCTTTGTCAGCGAAATGTAGCCCACAATAAAAATGTAAAAGTATTTCACAAATTTCAGTATGCCAGTACAGAAATATGCCGAAGTCGTTAATTGTTTTTAGTTAGGATACTTACTTAATATTATAAACGTGTTAGTGAGTTTGTTTGTATGTTAAGGTTTTACGGCATAAATACTTACCTAATCATGAAATTTTGCATCCATATTCTAGAGCCTGGATACATAGAAAACTTTTTATCTCGATAAAATAGCTGGTTTCCGTGGAACAGCTATTTTTGCATAGATATACTTAATGTACCACAGACGTATTTATATTCTGAAGTCTAAGCGGACGGAGTCGCTGGCAGAATCTAGTATTATGTAAAGTAATGTTTACTTTATTTTTATTAAAATTTTACTGAACCACTGTTATACACGGATCTCTTCTTATAGTGAGAGGGATTTTAGGTCATAGTACATCATGCTGGCCCAGTGTGGGTTGGCAGATTTCAGTATAACTTGCTGAAAAAACTACTTTTTTGACTACACAGATCACGGATTGGTTTAGATACCGGCCTCCCGTTCGAGTGTTGTGGATTCGATTCCCACACAAGACAACTCTTTGTGTGATCCACAAATGGTTGTTCAAATCTGGGTGTACTTTGTGTCCGTGAAATTGTATGTTAGTAAGGTTCCCCGCGATACAAGGATTATTCCTTAATGCCGGGTGTCGTCTTATTTAAAAAAAGAAAGGGCTGTAAAGATTTTTGTTTAAATTGTAGTTAAGAACAATTGCGATCAAATCACCTTTCAAACAAAATAAATCAAATAAAGTCGTTACGCCAATTATAAGCTATGAACGTCAGGAGTTAAAATATAATTATTTTACTAAGGACTGACAACATAAGAAGATTTTATTAACCTGTTCGTACGAGATAGATTTTACTATGAAAAGAAGCTCACAAGGTCTTTTCGCGTGTCAAAGCTGAAGGTCAAGATTGTAGCCAGCAAATCCTCGATGCAAATGTCGCGGAAATGTCAGTTTTCCCGGTAACGAGATGGTAGTAGTGTCACTTTGACATGAAGTTATCTAACTGAAGATGTGGCATTGAAGTCTTTCAATTTTGAAGCTTTTTTTTTAACTTTTTCGGTGGTAAACAAGCATACGGCCTACATGGCGAGTCCATCTTGTAAACCACGCAACATCGGAACTGTTTCCCTAAATTTTCACGTCGACAGAGCGTCTGCTCAGTGTATGTAAAATGTATCCTTGGAAAATGTATAAAAGTATTATAATATTTTGATCTGTACTTTAGCACCTGACATGCTCAGCTACTTTAAAGAGCATATTATTGTGAAAGTGGAAAAAGAAAGCTTAACTGCGAGCAGGGGAGACATCTAAAAAAGCTATTGTGAAATGGAGATTGGGTGTCACCATCAGCTACTGCAATGGCTTAGCGGTCTAGAGGAGGACTTCCCCGGACTGGAAGAGAAGCAGGTTCGGATCTCGCTCGCAGTAAAGCTCTGTTTTTCCACTTTCACAATAATTTGTTCTTGAAAGTATCCAAATATAGAGCTGTGTCATTATTTGGTATGAATCTTAGGTCACAATATTGCATGCAAATAAGTCTGATAGCTGGTGCAGGCGTCATCCAAAACTTTAAAAAGGAATGTGTTATCAAAATTAGTAGCCGAGTGGATGTTACGGTGGGTGAATTTCCTAAACATCTGAAACGGTTTTCCAAGAGATGTTGGTGCAAATTCTCCTCCCCCGTATATGTTAATTACGGACTCTGTCTAGCCGTGTTACACCTCCCATCTAAACATCTTCGTTTCATTAGTGTAGACCTTTTGTTCATTTCTTTTCGGTAGTCCAGCACTCGGCCCATATAGTAGCGCCTGACGGACTGCCGTTATATACACTATACCCTTTGTGAACACGTTGCGGAGGTTTCGCGGCATGGATAACTTTGCTGATCAACCTCGCAGTGAATGCTGCTCTCCGTGATCACACAACATTGCCAGGTTAGACTGGCCAGCCGGTTCACCTGACTTGAACCCGATCGAACACGCTTGGGATGCTCTAAAGCGAGCTGTTTGGAACCGTCAGCCACCTCCCCAGACAGTGCCAGAGATCAGGGAAGCTGCTATTGAAGAATGGGACAGGTTAGCAAAAGAAATCCTGAATAAGTTGATTCTCAGCATGCCCAGGAGGATTGCTGCTTGTGTTCGAGCTAGGAGAGGAGTTATTTTACCACTGAAGGAATGTAATATGGTTCCGGTGGCCCGCCAATAAAGGCGGAGATACGGCACACGGCGGGTTTATTTAGTGGGTGAAGGCGTTATCTTGTACTAAATAAAAACAATTCCGTAATAAATTCTTAACAATGTTTCTTATTTCGTCGTTTTCTTTCATTTATTCTTAGTTGCAAACAATTGAAATACAAATTTTCAAATAAAATTTTTATTTGTAAAATAATTAAAAATAGTTAATATTTTAGTTTTAATAACGTTATTTTCTTTTTAAAAAAGATATCACGTAAGCACTTTTCTTTTATAGGGTGAAATTTAAAAAATACAGCATTTTTTGCTAGTGATCTAAACTTTTTTTGATGTGTGTAGGTACTATAATATATATGTATGACATACCTACTCATAGATAATAATAATAATGTGTCTAAAGTAAATGAAGAGAATAATAACAATAATATTTATTTTAATTATAATCACGATTATGAATTTACATCTTACTTACTTACTTATTATCACGCCATTTCCCTTGCGGGGTAGGCAGAGAGAACAGAGTGCCAAGAGGCTCTATTCTTGCATACTTCTCTCGCTTCCTCAACATTCATAACTCTCTTCATACACGTTCGCCGGTTTCGGAGACTCCTGATTCCACCTTCCTTCAGTACATGACCAATTTGGTCTAGGTAGGTAAGTCTCGGTCTCCCCCTGTACCTACATCCTTCCACTTTTGCATTGTATATCTTCTTAGCCAGTAGAATCAGTCGAATTTACATCAAGTCACTAAAAATGATATAGATACTATCACTTAATCAATGAGACATCTATATTGTTTTCGTACTCCATGTACACTACCGAAACTATATTGTTACCATTAGAACCCCTAGTGACCGAGGCATACATAGAACCAGGAATAAAAAATAACACCGCACTTGACATTCTGCTGACCTTCCTAATACCCCAGTGTAATGATACAGTATAGCCGTGACATTGAACACTCAAAATGTCTTACCAGTTAATTTTAGTGGGGGTAGGTTTAAGATGTTAGATACTAATACTTACTGTTATAAAGCTGTAACAGAGCTATGTTTATACATTTAAGATATTTGAGAAAAAAAAATTGTATTAGGCTATATATATATATATACGCGCGTCAGAACACAAAACAATAAATGGATTTTGATGAAATATTTTTATTTGATAGCTCTTGATTAGACTTAAAAACTGGTAAACATTTTAACCCGCTACTATATTGGGAACCTAAGATATAGATTAGAATCTAGCTTGTGACTGCGGCGAAGCTGCGGGCAAATTATAAATCCCAAATTTTGTAAGTAACGTATTAAGATGGCAGAAAGCAAAATTTAATAATAAATCATTACACGATACCGTTAAACAGTAAATATAAACGTTTCCTAGCGCCGAACAGTACACGGAAGACCGACTATTATCCCTTGTTTAATCAACATAAATAACTACATATAATTGAATGTAATTTTCATAAAATGGCGGCTGTAATATTGAAATTCGTGCAGCAGAAACGTGCGCCATTATATGCATTTACAGAAAATTACTAACGGAAGAATTATGTTTTGAGGTCACGAAAACATTGATTTTAGGTATTGCAAATGAAATCCGTGAAAGCTTAGTCGAAGAACATGAGTCAGGAGGCTACTCTTTCTCCCGAAAAAAATGCAGTTCCTATGGGAAAGCAAATTATCGTTTTTATTGAAAAGATTAAAAAAAACATTAAATAAGTATTCATAAATTTTATTATCTCATATCTCCTGGGTGTCCCACGATGGCCTTATTTTGTAATGGCCTTTTTTATTAAGGTGGGAAAAATGTACCTAACCGCATATCCCTGTCGTTTGGGGCAACAAATAGGGTAAAATCCCTTACCATAGTAGAAAGAGTGGGGAAGTAGGCTATCTCCGGCCCATTCCGCGATATAATTACCTACCATACTTGCCTGTCTCAGGGTTGTCACTTTTAGTTAATTTTTAATTCAGTGTCTAGAAATTGGCAAGGGCCGGGAAGTTATATTTTTTACTTGTAATCGTTTAGGTAAAACCGACCTCACTAACCCTGAACCCAGACGACACAACACAGATTATTTTAACTTAAGATTTTTACGATTATTACTTAGTCACTATACCTACAATACTGAGAAATCGACATAACATTTAGACAGCCAAACACACAGCAATAAGTTCTCCTGCGATTATTACACATTTTTCATTTATTTAGCGGTGCCGAAAAGCCGTGATGCGCGAACCTTGTGCGGCGTTAGCCCCGACTGGCGTACTGAGAAACGGGTCGAAATTTTGTATAGTGTGCGTACGATACTATGGTGCACACATACAAGCCGCGCGCGGTACGTTTGTATGAAGATAACCTACTTCCCACTCTTTCTACGATGCCCTTACGGTGGCTGCAACTCAAAGGTGATATTTAGTGTATTTTTATTGTCAGTACATCTGAGTATTAGATCTGTGCTGATCTCTAATCCAAAACAAAACCAATCTGGTTGGGTTAATAAAAATAGATACAAACAAGTATTAATATAAGATTAATTTGTATGAAGGCTATAGAAAATGCAATTTCAGCAGAAATAATATAACAGCAATTATTCTTAATGACGGTCAGATTGGACCGTAACTTTTTAATTAGCTCGTAAATTATATACATTTTATGAGAGTGTTATATCGTGTTAAATAGGTGTAGTGTACTGTTATAGTGATAGAATGTTAAAATAATATATATAAAACAACAAAGATTAGCTGTTATAAAATACAAAATGCGATAATATGAAATAGAAAATTATAGCTAGCTGTGCTATATTTCACATTTTCGCACTTTGTAGTAAGAAGATAAATACAATGTTTTGTAATCTATTAGAGGTTAAGGATTAGAGGTGGGTAGCAGTTGTGGTGTTAGGAGTAGGACTTGGGATATTTTCTTATTTTTATATATTTATATTACTCGATTCTTTCGATTTTCGATCGATCGACTCGATTCGACTTCAGTAAGCATAATTATTAGAATTAAGAATCATACCAAATAAGTTATTCTAACAAAATGTCTCTTAATAATCGTGACTGTTATTTTCGATTTCACATTTTCACACTTTGTGTTAGGTAATTTGAATGATATTTTTTGTTAAAGTCAAGTAATGCCTCACCCACGACTATTCCCCCCCTCCGCCATTGCTAGCTAAATGATTGTTTTTGGATATGGGAAAACAATCACGGTAATAGTATATACGTTATGACGTAGTTCAAAGGAAAACTATCACGAATTTTCACAAGTTTACGAGTTAAAGTCGACCAATTTATAACAGGAAGTTAAGTCCCGCGAAGGTGCAACACTCCGTGTGCGGATGCGTCGCTCAGTGGAGGGTACCCGAAAGGGTAAGCCGCCGGCGGACCACTGAAGTAATCCAACCCAGTACCAGTGGTCCGTCAACACAGGCGGAGAGACGGCACACGGTGGGTTTCTTTAGTGGGTGAAGGCCCCACACTACCCAGTTCGTTGCCCCGAACAACGGGGTGTGCGGTTAGGTACATTTTTTCCCGCCTATACAAAAAGGTACAGGGATGTACAAAAATCGCA
Source organism: Leucoma salicis (assembly GCA_948253155.1). Lineage (NCBI taxonomy): Eukaryota > Metazoa > Arthropoda > Insecta > Lepidoptera > Erebidae > Leucoma > Leucoma salicis. The sequence goes on from OX411804.1 coordinate 1,892,645, forward strand.
AATACTACGTACCTACTATTACATTGTTAAGAAAAAGAATAAGTTTATCTAACAAGTTACAAAACACTTATACATTATAAATGCATGAGTATTAATTAAGGTACACAGTTTAATAAAATATAATGATTGTAAAAAAGCGTTATTTAGACATTACAAACAGATACTTTCACCCTTTGATTATATAAAGCTTTCACCTTATATACTCGTATTTGTAGGTATTGACGAATAATTGATATATACATTACTTACGACTTCAGTTAAACTGTGTAGGTATATGCCTTAATCACATCTTAAGTTGGAAAGCTTCGGCTTAGTGCTAATTTGGATTCATTCCAGTTAAGGCCAATACAAACGGCTCATTTAAAAATACCACTAAATCCTAAACGGCCATTTCAGTGCTAATTTAGGCAGTATTTTTTGGAGCTTAGGGCCTAGATTTTTCCAGAATATATTTTAGGGCTTATTCTACCTTATAATATTTTAAACGGTAGAGTTTTAATTAAGAATATAAAACTAAATTGTCTTGGCACACAGAAGGCTAAGTTTATAAGGTTAGTAAGCCAAACTTTTCGATGTTATGTTATTTTGAAATCTTTTTAGACGTGTGAAAGCTTTTCTAGTATTATTCCCTGATTGATTTCTAAATGATTTATTTTGTACTATAAAGCAAAACTACGTTTGAATATTTTTATAGCATTCATGATCACGGGTGGACTGAGATGTTGGACGTCCAATGGCTGATATATTGTTCCTGAGATGTTGGACATTCAATGGCTGATATATTGTACATCCAACATTTTAGTCCACCCGTGATCATGAATGCTGTAAAGTATTCGAAAAGTCAGGTTAATAGAAAATCAAGTAAACGCGATAGATAACTATGTAACACATTATGAAATAAAACAATGTTTACTGCGGCAGATGCAATAAACAATTTTTCACTTTGTGTTTAATGTATAGTGCTAAGCATGTCAAATGCTACAAATATATATATATATAACAATTATTTCATAATGTGTAACATTTGTGTAAATATGAAGAAGTAGGAAAGTACAAAAGTATTAGTTTAAAGGTAGTTTTTGAAACCAAGTCGGGAGCCTTACTGTTGGACCCAAAATGGTAAACTTACCACTATTACACGCTTTTTATTAGCTTCACCTGTATGTTTGTTTATATGTATGTAACCGACTCCTTTGGGCGCGATTTTGACCCACTTTAAACGGTCAGATTTTATTCAAACTTTGTAGATTTATCGAAGACTGATGACAATACACTAATTTGATATTTTTTTATTAGTTTCATTGGTATGTTTGTTTGTAACCGCTTCTTTGACTTCGATTTTGACTCATTTTCAACGATCAGATTTCGTTCTAACTTTGTAGACTTATCGAGGGCCGATGGCAAATTAACAATTCGATGAGATCATCTCATTATCCTAATAAGTATCGTCAGGATTAATTATAATGGAATCTTCAAACGTGATTTTCAACCACTTCAAAACGTCGGATTGATTTGAGTTCCGTAGCCAATAAAGGACCCTTAAAGTGTAGCCATGTCTGTCCGTCCGATGATGTTTAAAGGCAAATTATCACGTCATACGTAGGTTTTATTTCTTTTAAATAACAGTACTTTTGATACTATTTTGAGACTAAAAAGAAGAAAATAAATTATAGTTTAAAAAACTAAAATAACACGCTTTAAATATTTAGTTGAACTAAAAAGTAGTGAATAATATTACAATAAATAATGATTGTAAAAAAGCGTGAGGTGCTTAAAATCAAATGTTACAAATAGTTCACGTATGTGGTTATTTTGGTTTTTTGAACTATAGTTTATTTTTAATCTAGTTCTAATTTGCGAGTTACAAAGTATTAGTGTGGTAGCGAAACATTTTTAAGCCATTTTCATCCAGTCTTTAGTTCCAAGTGTGGTAAGTGATGTTCTTTGTTTTGTATTTTTATAACCGACGATAACATTTCCGATTATAGTACGAGTTTATATTCTCAATAACAAATCACAATAAAGTTATTACACTGGCGAATACTGGCCTTATGTGCGATATATTTCTCCAGGTATCAAGATTAAGGATGCAACTGTATTATTCCAAATCAAAACGCGACTTTATTACTCAAGATCAAGTAAATCACGCTGTTTTCGACCGATTTTCTCTCGCGCGAGCCCATATTATTATGATGTGTGAAGTACCGAAGAACACGAATTATATACCGATTGCGTTAAAGTTAGGCGATTTAACTGTCCCACTATTAGACACAGGTCTCCTCTCAGAGTGTATTGATTCAGGCCAAAGTCCACGTCACTGGCCCAGTATTGGTGGGCAGACTTCACAAGTTGTCGAGAACTTCTCAAGTATGCAGTTTTCCTCAGAATGTCAGAGTTGTGTGCCCTGCGAGTTCTGAACTTCGGACTGGTGATTGAAATTCTTGCGATGTCATCATATTAAAACTTGTAACATAGCCTTAACACCACGTCAAGCTTACGATACGACGATAATTAATCTAGCACAAAGGTACCGTTGACAAATTGCCGTCAATTTGGGAGTTCGCCAATTCCACAGCTAGCACGGCAACGGGTTACCTGAAAATAAAATTGACAGTATTTAATTCCACTATTAATCTTGCTGACTGCTAGATGGGATATTTGGCAGGTGAACTTTGAACATGTTCGTTAGGTAGATGTATTGAATTGGTGCTTTGTCTAGAATGTATGTCTATATTATAAACTAGCCTTTGCTCGCGGCTCCGCCACAGCCAAAAGCTGATGTACTTATATGTATATACAAAAAATGTGTAAAAAAGCAGTTATATCTAAGGTTCCCAATATAGTAGTGGGATAAAATGTATACCTACCAGTTTTTAAGTTTAATCAAATAAAAAAGTTGCATCAAAATCCGTTCAGTAGTTTTTGCGTGATGCTCGAACGAACAAACAGACAAAAAATCTAAAAATTTTCGTTTTGTTTTTATACACCGACCTATATAGCCTAATATAGCTTTATAATAGTAGGTATATAGATATATAATTATATTAGAATTTATATATTATGGTCTCACTGTAACTTACATATTATTTTTAATGGAAATAAATATTTTAAATATAATTTTTGTGAAATATCAAAATGATGTAAATAATTAGAAAATAATTAATAATTAGAAAAAAGGCGCACCTGTTCCTCACACTGCCCTAGCCACGGGTGGAAGGACCGAGGAACGTCCGCCACTCATAATGCATTCCGTGAAGGTGCGACGCACACGTCAGGTTTATTTAGTGGGTGAGGGCCCCACACTACCATGTTCGTTGCCCCGAACGATGTGGTGTACGGCTAGGTACATTTTTTTCCACCTTAATAAAAGTCGGCTATACAAAGTAGACCAAAACCTATCCTGCGCCATCTGTATTTGGGTCCCGCTGGCTTTAATCAGGTAAATCTGGTTCTCTTTAGTAAAAAGGTATTCTTCGAAATTTTGATTATTTCGGAATACTTTATTGACATTCTATTGTTATTATGGTAACGAATATTATAGGTGTGTGTTAATATTAAGATATTATATGTTAATATCGTGTATTGGGTTTGTGAGTTAAGTAACAATAAAAATAAAAAAAACGCCTGCCAGAATAGGGTTGACATTCACATTATTGCTGCGCTAAGCTAAGTTTGCATTGTTCTTAGCAAAATAGCTTTACTTCAAAGCATTAGAACATTTGCAGATTAGTTCAGTGCAGCGCTTCATGAATTACTTACTATGGTACGACACCAGTAATACCTACACCAAATGAAAATTTAGAAACATTTTAAATTTAGAACGCTATCGTTACCCCTATTTTGGATTGTGGCCTTATTCGAGACATGGAAGCTCTAGATTGCAGGCCAGCATATCAGCTTAGTATAAGTCAGTAGACTCTTCAAGCTTTTAAGAAAATCTCTAAGATACACAAACTAGTGAAACTAAAAAAGAAAATTTTCTGTATCTCGGTCTTAGCTGGGATAAAAGTTCGAAAAACTTATAGAAAGAGATCGATTTACGAATCTAGTTCGGCCGGGCAATGTTCGAGAAGAAGAGGATCCTCTAGTCCAGAATTACGCGTACTTGAAAATGAAGATCTAGGATCTACGTGTGTTACCAGTGCAATTGCAAAATTAAACTTACTATATTGGATTAATGCATGTAAATGCGTTCCGATAGAGGGCGTTGGTCGTTAAGACAAATGTGATAAGGAGATTGGCTATGTCTAAAAGATAGTACTGTAGCTCAGTGGATTAGAGCCCTTCCTCGGATAAGAAGGGACGCAGGTTCGATTCCCGCCTGTACTAAAATACTCTTTTTCCTTATTCACAAATTATAATTTGTACTTTAAGAGTAGCTGAGCATGTCAAGTGCTAAAATATAGATCAAAACATTCCAATGAGCTCAAATACGTGAGTTGGTAACAGATTAGGAGTAGAATATTCTGCTAATTTAATGTCATATTGCAGCATAACTTGAAAGCAACATTATGTTCTTTTATGAATTAACATAATATTTCGGCGCAATTACACTTGATAAAAATGCGCACATCCATTTAACAATTTAAAAGAGCTAATTTAAATAATCTTCAAATGGCTGATAAGATTAAAATATTTAAATTGAAATCTATTTAGTCGTTTGGACATTATGATGACAAAGAGACTCACAGAACGAGCGTTAATTTATAACACCTCTCTGTTTGCTTCGGGGATTAAAAATAGAATAAAAATAAACTCAACAATACAGCCTGCGGTTCCTGGCGGTGATTATTCAACTAAAAATATATGGTTGCCGGTGTTTATACAAATAACCCTCACATCATTCTCTGAAACCAATTAAATACCTTAACGCAAAATAAACAATGGCCTTATTTGATCACAGTTTTATGTTTTTGTGTTATATCTCAGGTTCCTGATATAGTAGCCGAATAAAACGTACCAGTTTCTAGTTCTAATCAAGAGCTATTAAACAAAAAATAATTCAGTTAGCTGTTGTGTGATGTTCGAACAATCCAACGGACTATACAATTCTAAAACAAAATGTTTGGTGTTCTGTGTCGCGTAAATAGCCTATAGTACAGTATTTTTATATGATAAGACTACATTTTGCCCGCGACTCCGTGTGCGTATACTTATAATAGATACGGCATTTTACGACACACTAAATATCTTCTTTTAAAAAGAGCTATCCCGCAGGAACTGTTCATTTTTCCGGGGAAATGCCTGTCCTTTTCTGCGCTTCATACTTATGTGTGCAAAATTTCATGATGATTGGTTTAGTAGCTACAGCGTGAAAGCGTACCAAACAGAGAAAGAAAACAAACTCAATTTCGGTTTTAAGGATTACCTATCTATTATATATAATTCCAGTGTCACGATGTTTGTCCGGGATAAACTCCGAAACTATTCAACCGATTTTAACTTTTTTTTTGTTTTAAAATGTGTGTTTTGTTCTTAAGTTGGATTAAGAGATAGGATACTTTATATCTCAATTTATAATTGCAATATTTATTCATGAAAAAATATATGGCGGGTAAGGGATTGTATTTTTTAGCATTTTAATTTATATACCAAAATAAATAATAACAATAATAAGTAACTATAACATAAATAATTATGGTACTTAATTGTAATGGGAGACCGCTTGCTATACAAAAAGAGTATAACGTGAAACGCCATTATGAGGATTTACTTGATTTTCTACTGTACCGAGTATAAAGTTAAATTTGCAATTTTTTTTGTCTAATTTTTTTTGTTAATTTTCCGCATTTTTCAATAAAATAAAAATAAAATGTCTTTAAATTTTAAATAATATGACAAATGCGGCCCGCTTTCCTTTATATAGCCCCCCTGTGGCCCCTGGCGCCCAAAAGGTTGCCGAAACCACGCTGTAAAGTATTCGAAACGTCGGGATAGTAGAAAATCAAGTAAACGCGATAGATGCCGTAAACGTAATTTTATTTCATTTGTGTATATTCGCGTAACTGTCAGAAAGTACTATTATAATATTAGGGATGTACATACAAATCAGTAACAGAGAGTTTTGTTACTGATTATGTCGTTGTGTGTGTGGTTGTTGTTAGTCTATTCTGTATTACACAGGCTAGCGGATCCAAGAGAACGACAAAGGTTGTCCTGCCCAAAGATTGACGTTTTGTGTAGATAGAATAATTTATTACGTCGATTCGGTATTTTTCTAATTGATATAATTTGGTCGGTAAGTAGTGCGAGTAAACACTGATACTCCCCCCTTTTTTTTTTTTGTTAAGGCGGGAAAATGTGTTCCTAACCACACACCCCGTCGTTCGGGGCAACGAACAGGGTAGTGTGGGGCCTTCACCCACTAAAGAAACCCGCCGTGTGCCGTCTCTCCGCCTTTCTAGGCGGGCCATTGGAACTATGTCACATTCCTTCGGTGGTACTGATAGTGGAATTATTGTTGTCTGCACAAGCCACTCACTATCAACTGTTAGTACTGATATTTACGACTACTATCATCACGCCATTTTCCTTGCGGGGTAGGCAGAGAGAACAGAGTGCCAAGAGGCTCTATTCTTCCACACATCTCTCGCTTCCTGAACATTCACGATTCTCTTCATACATGCTCGCCGGTTACGAAGACTTCTGACTCCACCTTCCTTCAATACATGACCGATTTGGTCTAGGTAGGCGAGTCTCGGTCTCCCCCTGTACCTAAATCCTTCCACTTTCGCATTGTATATATCTTCTTAACCAGTCGCTCGTCCGGCATTCTTTTCACATGTCCGAATTGATATTTAGCTATATTATATTGGAACTACGAAGACGAAGTAGTTAATATTCCGACCTTTAACTCCCGATGGAGTGTTGTGCGAGAATGTGTTCGATTCCGACACAGAGTAATTCTTTGTGTGTGCCTCTGGACGGGCTCGTGGCGTGGTCGGTAGTGTAAGCGACTTCCGTGCACGAGGTCGTGGGTTCGATTCCCACTCAAGACAATTATTGTGTGATAAACACAGATATTTGTAATGCATCTGGGTGTTTTCAATCTATTATATGCATTGATATATATGTACTAACTCAATGATTATATGTATGTATTTACAAAAAAAAAGTAATTTACTGGTGGTAGGGCTGGGTACCGGGTGGGAGTACTCACTTGGTATCGGGCCCGAGCGGGTTAGTACCACCATCTCCTGTGTGACCGGCTATGAAGCACATCGTTGCGTTTTGGCTGTAGCAGGAGATAGCCGTTTATATTTCATTTCATATCTGTGAAATGAATTGGTGAGCAGTGGCTTGACAATACTCTTGGTATAGTCGAGTCCATGGGCGACGGTTACCATTTACCATCAGATGAACCGTGGCTCGTCTGCCACTACATGCAATAAAAAAAAATGTATTTAATCCGTAATCTGGTACCCATAGTACAAGCGTTAAGTTTAGTTTGGGACCAAAGGACGTTGTGTGAAATGTCCATGAATATTTATTATTAAGATGCCACATTTCACTAATCTACAAATAATTGTTCCGAGTCTGGGTGTAATTTGCATCGGTTATTGTATTTAAAAAATATTCTTTGTATTCATGAAAGATTCTAAAAATTCCCGCGAGTTCTCCTAAAACATGGAAGCAAGTATTTAGTTGTTTATATGTTCAGAGCATGCTAGATAGTCAGCCATAAGGCTTAGCTAATAAAGCTTAAATAAATCTCAGTTAGAAAGTTTGGTCTCGCCTGAGTACTTACGAGCAAACTACTTACACAAATGTTCTAGTTATAACAAGTACATTACAAGTTACATACTTAGTATTACTATAAGTTGACTGTTCGAGCGGCTTGCATAGATAGCGAAGTGGTTAAAATACCGATAAGATACCGGTTGCGTGTTTTGGGTTCAATTCCCAGACACGACAGTGATTTGTGTGATCCAAAACTTGTTATTCTGAGTATGATATGGGTGCAGGTACTTTTTGTCTGTTGTGTGAAGAAATAAAACCACTCCTACAGTAACACTAGTATATTTTCATCATTCCTACAACTTACCAGGTAACCAGATATAATTATACTTATGTATTATAATTACTGCCTCCGTAATACATTATAACAACTATATTAACACACGTCTGCCTTCTACTGGGCGCTGGGCGGCCCGGCCGAATAATCACTATTAGACACAGTCTGTCTAAACAGCTATTTTATTTTTAAATTCATTACTAAAATTATGATATTTCCGGTAGAAAACAGGATGTATCAATGTTGCAATTTTATTTTAAATTAATTACTAAAATCATGACATTTGATATATATAGTGTATGTGTAAGTATATTTAAACATACATAGCACCGCGCCTGTATTCCCCGAAGGGGTAGGCAGAGGTGTATTACACAACCACGATTCGCCAGCTATGTTTAAGTCCCACGTAATAGGGGGCGAGCCTATTGACGTCTACCGGGCACATTTCCAAACTCCGGGCTGCTACTGAGAATTTTTCTTATAATTTCTTTTTAGGAAAAAGCTCTATAACATTGCCCAACCCGGGGATCGAACCCGAGACCTCATGATTAGCAGTCACATACACTACCGCTGCATCACCGAGGCAGTTTATAATAATCTCTGGACTCTATGGTATTATTTACAATGATCTATGGTACTTCTGGTTGGTATTCGAATCCTTATTTAATTACTTTAAGCTTTAGACCATTGTTACTACGTTGACTCATTTTTATTAAGATTACGAGTATAATGATTATTATAATATATAAAATACTCGGTTCGTCTACGTATAACCACGTGTTTCAAGTACGACGGTCAGATACAGACTGACTGACTGACACTGATATACCCTTATTTTTTGTTTGTTAGGCGGGAAAAATGTGCCTAACCGCAGACCCCGTCGTTCGGGGCAACAAACAGGGTAGTGTGGGGCCCTCAGCCACTAAATAAGCCCATCGTGTACCGTCTCTCCGCCTGTATGACGGACCACTGGAACTGTGTGACATTACTTCAGTGGTACTACCGGCAGCCCTACTAATCTTCTTCTTATTAATGGCGGTCCGGGTGATTTCGCCAAAGCCCTACTATTAAGCAAATGGTGACAAAAAAATTTCATTGTATTAATATGCCCTTCGAATATCAACAGATGGCGCTGCTTAATAACAGTTATGACGTTATCTGATCTGAAGGGTAAAAAAAATAATACAATATTGTTTTAAGCCGTAACATATTTTTAATTCTGGACTTAATTCTGAAGCTCACAAAGGTGAAGTTGCAGGCAATTGATACAAGTACGTACATAAAAATAAGTCAAGAAACGATATTATTGCTACGGATTATTAACAAAAGTCCTTCAAAGCCATATTGGAAAAACTCATGTAATATTGAATCTAACGATATTGCTATTTCATAAGTAGGGAGCCAATAAAATTCAAATAGTATGTAGAAGTATGTCTCATACATTTTATATATTACTTGGAACATCTAAAGGTTCGAAATAGATATTTAATTATGTACCTATTAAATATGAGTTTATTGAAATGAAATTTCATTCAATTTCAATCCAATAAATGCATTTATTTCGTGTTGTTTTACTACAATGAGGGCTGGCAAGGGACATGAGGGACGTTAACAACTTTGAGGAAAGGGATGGGATGTACAATAGAAGCACGCGGTGGGGCCTTATGAACCATACATATATATTTACCATTATTAGCGGTTCAGTAAAGCCGGTCACGATTCGGCTTCTCGTCCTAGCAGGTAGATTAACAGTCTGGTCAAAGCCAGAGAGAGTTGTTGGATGCAGGTGGCAAAGGATGGTTCATGTGACGCACTCGGTAAAACTGATGTTAAGCAGTACCTAGACGCTGAAACCCTGATGGATATATAAAGAAATAAATAGGTATCATAAATAAAATACAGTGCTTGTATGTAATTGCCTAATTAGATTCTATTTTTAAAATATATTTAAACGTCATTTAAAATAAGAAAAAATAATTTGACATGAGCGTGAATTTGTCAGTTACATCAGTAAATATTTCGTACGGATTTTGAGGAACACGTGAATTAATAAATTTTAACAAGTAAGTATGTGTCCCTTTAAATATATTATAATTATCTGTATATATTACTTATTTAAATTATCCATATACGACTCATAATCGGATGGCTAACATTTTGTTTTGTATTTGCTGGCTGAGATTACTTCGAAAGGGATGATGTAAGCGAGTGCATAGTCTTTTTTCCTAAATATTATAAAACTGTAAAAGATAAATATCTGAAATATACAGACAAGCTGTGCCTGATATTTGAGAAAAAATTACTGCATTAGGCTATGTACAGGCGTGTCGGAAATTCAGTTTTTAGATTTTTTGTCTATTGTCTGTTTGTTCGTTCGCACATCACGTAAAAACTACTTAACGGATATGTAACTTTTTTGGTTTGATATCTCTTGATTATTATAAAAACTGGTATACATTTTATCCCGCTACTGTGTCGGGAACCTGACATATAGCCAAAAAACTAGCTTGTTTTAGCGGGCAAAGGCTAGTTCATTTATAAGCCTACTTGTCTGCAACCCAGTGATGGACCAAAGATTTGCTACCTGCTAAACCAACATACAATGAAAGTATCTGGAAATTCAAGGAGAATTCCCTGCACTTAAATGTGTAGTCCCATCACGTTGTTCTCTGAAGTTTATTGGTTATCTCAACTCAGTAAGCAGCGAGGCCTGCAAATGCAGAGATGAATGGATAACATTTGTTACCTTCATCTGAAACCAATAATTTTAGAAATATTCCCACTTAGAAAACTCTGTTTAAATAGAGATATAAGTGGACATTGTATCTACGACTCACTGGGAATCGTGTTAGATGCATTATCAACTAAGTTAAAATAAAGGGCACCCGTAGGTAGTTTTAACCTCTAATTCACAATAACGTCTACGAGCGAGACAATATATGAAATTGCATATCTTTAGACGTTTTGATATTTGTTAAACAATCACTCATAAACAGCTGGACAATTTTAGATATGAAATATGCAAATTAGAAGTTCAGTACTGAATTTTACCACTAGATGGCGCTGGATTTTTATTTAACGTGGGCATAAATGTCCTCCCTCCCGCTGCCCGGGGAGTCAATGGGGTAGTGTGGGGCTATCACCCAATAAAAACCAACCATGCGCCCTCGCCCGCCCTTACTACGATGGAACACGGGTACCGCGTCGTATCGACCGCGGTCCAGGCCCTGTCACTGCCAACCATCACTCGTGCAACGGCCGGCAGTGACAGGTCCACGCCTATAACTGCACCGAGATCCCGGCGCTGCACTTCTCAGACCGGGTACGACTCGAGCGTGTGCTACGCCGAGTCCTCGCTGCAGCCGCAGTGGTGACAGCTTGGAATCGTCTCCGTCCTAGTGACCATGTGCGGGTATTTGTCGAAGCAACCATGCCCTGACAAAACCTACATCAACCGGAATGTCAGGACTCCGTGCTGCCGCCCTGCCCATTCTTCCAAGATCAGCCGGAGCATCCCTACGGTCCGAAGACCAACTAGATAGCGATGCCTGACACAAGTTGCTTTTCTCTATTACATTTACGTTGAATGTTATAACATTCATGCACATAGATGTGTTTGAGTAGTTAATTAGGATATATCCTTATTAACTTCTCAAACACATTTATGTATTGAACCCCAGAACGTGGTCCAACACTTAAATTGCAGACAGTCACGAGCAGAAACTATTGAACAATCATTTAAAACATACTCATTCGGTCTTTTTTTTTGTTAAGGCAGGAAAAAAATTCTAACCGTCCACCCCGTCGTTTGGGGCAACTAACAGGGTAGTGTGGGGCCCTCACCCACTAAACCCGTGTGTGCCGTCTCTCCGCCTTTATTGGTGGGCCACTGGAACTGCATAATGTTACATTCCTTCAATGGATCCTCATTCAGCCTAGATCACATATTTACAAAATATTTTTCACAGGAATAATGTGGTGGCTACGACCGGTTCGTCACCTCAGGAGAGCGCAAACGCGTGTATATTGTTTATTCGATCCTCTAGATCACGTCACTGGGATTGAGAAACGGGAACTGCTCGCTCATCTCGCCGGAGATTGTGACCCGTTCCGCATAAGGTCAATAAAAAAGGGTAATTATCTTATGCTTATGGGTCTTTTAAGTTTCACCTATCTATTTGTGAGATGATTTCGGTACGAGCTCTTGGAAGGCGATCTTCTGATATCTTAAACTTGGAGGGGACACAATTCTTAAGATATTCATGGAATTGATTGAAGTCAATGTTGTCATAGTCCTTATATATTCTTATATTCACGCACATTTCACACAACGTCCTCTGGTGTCCCAAAATAAGCTTAACGCTTGTCCTATGGTGACCAGACTACGGAAATAATACTATATTATTATATTTTTTGTAAATACATACATTATAATATATAGAAAACACCCAGACGCAGTACAAATATCTGTGTTCATCACACAAATAATTGTCCTGAGTGGGAATCGAACCCACGACCTCGTGCACGGAAGTCTGTTACACTACCGACTACGCCACGAGGCCGTCATAAGGCTGTTATCTAAGTGTATAAAATGAAATGAAACGATGAAGATGGCTTGTCAATAGCTGGAACATGCTGCGCTACATCGCGCTAGTTGCCATTGCTGGACAGATACCAAAATCTTTTTTTGGTTCATAATCACACTATCTAACCACCCTAATTTCTCATGGAAGCTATTTACTAATGAAGAATAGTTACTCGTATTTAGAACATTACATTGACTGGCGTTGGGATTTTCTCTTCGTTACTTATTATAAAACTTTTAATATCTGTACTAAAAAAAGCTTAATTTGGATCTATTATAGAAACATGTATTTATACGAACGCCCCTTGAAACAATCGTTTCTTAAACTAAAAAAGGTTCTAAATCATTTGAGTAGTTTTTAAAAAGATAGCTAAAAATAAAGATGGCTAGTGGTAGAGCCTTGATTACCCCAGCATGAATGGGCCGGCTTTCTTGGGGAAGTACCACTCTCTTACAAAAGATTAGCGTGTTTTTCATACGGTGAGGGAGAGCGCTGGAGGCCCAAACCCTTCCCTATCCTCTCCTTAGTATCCTACCTATCATCTCCATAATATCCTCCCTATCCACCCCCTATCCGTTTCCTTGGAGATGGCGATGCGCAAGTGATGCCTCTGGTGTTACTAGCGTCTAAAGGCTTCGGTAACCGCTTACCATCATGTGGGCCGTATGCTTGTTTGACACCCACGTAGTTTAAAAAGAAAGATCGGCGCACAACTAATTTTTTATACTATTTATAGACTGGATATACATTCGTGCAGTTGCTTTAAAGTATTTTATCTACAGGTCCTGGCACATGGGAGCGTCCGAATCTGATTCCATCAGCAAATCCATGTCGGCTGGTAGCCTGTTCTTGCAGCCCTGAAGATATGCACGTTGAATTTATGTGGCTCCACCAAGGATATCCGAAGCGATGCGGGTGTGGGTACTGGTTTGAGCTGTGTCCAGTAGCTCCATTATAATAAATTGTGTTCGAATGCAATATTAGCGTTTGTTTTAGAATTAAAGTATGTATCTCAATATTCTTTGCTCACTATTATATTTCCCGCATAGCTAATAAAAGATTAAACGGCTATCTCCCACTATAACCAAAACTCATTAACGAGGTGCTTCATGGCTGATCACACGAAAGGGACCTACCTGGTCGGGCCCCATAAGCAGATTTGATAACTGGCACCGGCCCCTACTAATAGTAATGCAAACATAGCATCACGTCTGTATTCCCCGAAGGGGTAGGCAGAGGTGTATTACACACCCACGACTCGCCAGCTATGTTTAAGTCCCACGTAATAAGGGGCGAGCCTATTGACGTCTACCAGACACATTCCCAAACTCCGGGCTGCTACTGAGAATTTTTCTTTTTAGGAAAACGCTCAATAACATTGCCCGATCAAACCCGAGACCTCATGATTAGCAGTCGCATACACTACCGCTACACCACCGAGGCAGTTAATGCAATGGATGATAATTGCTTACTTATCTTAGTCGCGTCGTACGACACATTTGGGAAAGAAATAGGGTGGTGAGTCTTGTATTTCCTAGTTCGTCATCCATTCATGATCTACCCGTGACGACACGAATGCTGTAAAGTATTAAAAATGATTCATATTTTTATTCATTTTCCCGAATTGAATTAAATAAATATTCACGGACATTTTCACACAACGTCCTCTGGTTCCAAACTATAATAAGCTTACGCTTGTGCTATGGGTGCCGGAATACGGATATAATACATATATTACTTTTTTTTTTGTAAATACATTCATATGATGGATAGAAAATAACCAGACGCAGTACGAATATCTGTGTTCACCACACAAATAGTAGTCCTGAGTGGGAATCGAACCCACGACCTCGTGCATGGAAGTCGGTTACACTACCGACTACGCTACGAGGCCCGTCTAAGTAGTCTTGTATTAAAAATGTTGTTGGTATCTCTGAACCAAAAACTTTATTTTTTTTGCTTATTGTTAGACTATATTGGTTGCTCTGAAAGAGCTCTTTATATTTTAGAATTTGTAACAGACAATCTCTTTGTTTGTTCAAATATAAATAACTACTAAACGGATTTTCGTGGAACTTGTTTTGTTTAACAGCTATTGATTAGACTTAAAAACTGGTATACGCTTTTATCTCCCTACTATGTCGGGAAATTGGGATATAACCTAAAATCCAACAAATTGTTTATTTAAAGAATAATTTTTATTCCGGTACGGCTTGCCAACTGTTAAGTTTATGTTAAATTATTTTATTCAGAACAGTCTATGCATCTCTCCTGTTTAAAAATTTCTTCACAAGCTTGCCATAATTTTTTGTTTGTGAATCAAATAGTTGAGCTTACGTGACAACAAACACAAAATAGCTGAAACGCAATGCACCTATCGTAAAATTGTACGTATACACGTGTCATGTTCCCTTTGAGGATAAAACATATTGTAAAGTGTACTGCTTACGACAGTTTGATGGCAGTTGTTGCTTTTACAAAAGGTTAATAATTCAGTACGTTTTATGATACTCCCTGTGTTAAATTTTTGATATGTACCTACCCATTGATGTATAAAAATGAGTACCGTATTTTATTTGTATAGTTTACCTTGGTGGTAGACCAAGGTAATGGTGAATCGTGATCCCTTTTTATGGACCTTAAAATACCAGAAGCACAGGGGCCTTGCTTCCTTTCGAAGTACGGCTCTCACACAAAAGATCGCCAGTACTTCTACTGTTGTTTCTTATGATGAGTGAGAGCGCCGGAGGCCTACAGGTCGTTCTACCCTCTCCTAATATTCTTACTGTCCATCTGTTGTCCTCTGTATCATCGATCTACACTCTCTACCTCCAATAATTTCCCCTAAGGCTGATTACGCGTGAGAGATAAAAATAAAAAGATACTTCCAAATGAAACTGGAATAAGTACACAATTTCGATTAATCGCTTTTGATTGTTTTTTTTAAATGACTTTAATTTAAATCCTAGAAAAGTAATTATTTTATTCCCATTAACATAAACCGTTCACATATAATAAATGATTAAACGAACTTACCTTAGTGACGTTCTATCATTATTATACGAAGGCTTCATCCGAAGAGATTAGAGGACAATTGTAGTTTCACATTTCGACTCGCTAATCATACACTATAGTTAAAAACTAATTTTTATAAGTAGTTTTTGATTTTTAATTGGTATCCCCGATGCTACGACATGGCGGTTGTTAGTTCCAACTTCATTTAGTTTAAAGAGAATATGGTCACCAAATTAGAAGATAATAATAGCGCACTTTTGAAAACAAGACTAAATCTTTGCAAAGTACCGCTGTTATTATAAAATGCGATATTTGTAGATTACGAGACTAAGGGCGTAAGGACATCGGGCGGGTGGGTTCTAATCTCTTCGGATGAAGCCTTCGTATAATAATGATAGAACGTCACTAAGGTAAGTTCGTTTAATCATTTATTATACTTTATGCTTCATCCTCGAGATTAGAGGACAATTGTAGACCTTGAAAGATATATCGGAATATTATTTTAAATAAGTATATTATTATACAATTTATATTTGTGTAAATATAAATATGCGAAATTAGTTAAAAAATAGATGTAATCACAATAATGGAAATGACAAAATTGACCCTTTATGTACTGAGTCAGTCTGTACAATCAACAGGCACCTAATATTGATCTGGCAAAATCATCTGTATTTAGATTTTCAGTATGTCTATTATAGAATTTGCCAAAAGCAGTTGAATTTCCGCTCCATTCGGCAGTGTTTCTAATTAGATCAACACTCACACCGAGCCTACTGGCGGCGGATGTGCTTGCATGCCGGGTGGAGTGGGTAGAAAATATAGAAGTGTCAATTCCACCTTCATGTAGGGTACACTTTATCCATTTACTCAGGGTTTGACTAGACACTGATTTAAAAGGACTCCGAACACTAATAAATTAAAAATCAACATTACCTCTTTTAGTCATCTTTAAGTAGGCAATTAAAGCATTTGCAGGACAGATCTCTTTATGCTGTAAAATGGTATTTTAAGGCAGGGTTGATAACAACATAACCTAGACGTTTTTATAGTGTCTGGTATTTTTATAGAGATCATATCAGAACCGCGTTGTATATTCTGAGTCTTTATCAATGATAGGGTCTGGAATCTATGAGCTGTTACAAGAGCTAAAAGTGGCAACGTTTTCTTGTCTAATTGATTCAAAGCTAGTTCATTATTGGGATATAAGTTTGCCAGAAAATCAAGTACAATAGAGGTATCCCATGTGATCTTGTACTTGGGTAAAGGCGTACGGAGTCTATAAAAACCCTTAAATAATCTATTTATTCGAACATCAGAAATTACTCTTGAACCAATTATTAAGAACAAAGCCGAGCGATAACTATTAAGTGTCCCGTACTGAGCTCCCGATTCAAAAATATTTGTTAAAAAATAAATTATATTTGGAATTGACGCTTCGTAATAATCTATATTATTAGTATCACAAAAATTAAACCAACGCTTAAAGGCTACAGTATACTGCATGACTGAACTGTTAGATAAAGATGCGCAAATTATATCTAAGGAGTTTGATGGTACACTTCTCCTCGAGAAGGCTTCCCTGATTAATTTCCGACCATAAGCTTGAGGTGTGGTGGCGCCATCATACTGTTGGGGATAGAGGTGAGTACATTATCAGTAGGTTCAAGAATTATTGGATCTGATAAAAGCAGTTTATTAAAAAGTGGGAACCATGCTTGCGCAGGCCAATAGGGGGCAACAAGTATTCCTTTAGCCTCATCGGTAATAATTTTCCGAATTACTTTCGCAATGACAGCGACCGGAGGAAAAGCATAAAAGTTCAAATTATTCCAATTTACGGTAAAAGCGTTAATAGCGTAAGCTCCTGGATCTCGCCGCCAAGGTATGAACCGCGGACAATTTGTGTTTAATCTTGTTGCGAAGAGATCAACATCTAGGCTACCAAACGTATCAACAATGCGTTTGAGCGCATGGCTACTAAGTTCCCATTCCGTATCAGGGTGTGACCGTCTGGATTCCGCGTCTGCTATATATATGAAGCATATATAAATATATTTCTAGCTTCGCAGAACCTCCATATATCCTTGGTTAATTTATTAAGGTGTGGGAATCTTACTCCACCCATGCGATTAATATATGATATAGCAGTCGTGTTGTCTATTCTTAACAATATTTGACTACTTATTATTTAATTTTGATGCAAATACTCTTAAGCCGAAATAAGCAGCTAATAATTCCAAAATATTTATGTGTTTAGTTGCTTCTTCAAGGCTCTACTGGCCATTGGCAGTCTCCCAGTTACACCCCCACCCAGTTTTACTGGCGACAGAAAATATTTCTAAGGTGTAAATATCTTCCCTTATTGGATTAATAGCATTTTTTATAGATTATTTCCACCATTTTAAATCATCTTGTATATATGTGGGTATATTCATATAACTATCGTAGTCATTCGATTGTAGTAAGGGAAGATATTTACATCTTTCCATTTGCTTTGTATAAAGCCAGCCATATTGTGCGCCTGGACAAGCGGAGGTAAGGAGACCGACTACACGAGCGAATTGTCGTATGGAGCAACGTTGTAGATATCTAAGCCTAATTCATTATTTTAAAATGTTATCTCTCTTAGCATCTGTTACACATATGTGATAATTTGATGTGTCAATTATAAACCCAAGATATTTGCATGTGTTAGATGGTATAAAACAGCTTTTTTCCTCATTGATAATAAGACCCAGAGATTCGAATAAATCACGGGTTTGAGTTACGTTGTCTATACAACCTTGATATGTAGGTGCTGTGCAACATACATCATCTAGATAAACTGTTGACAGGAAACCTAATGATCTTAGCAATGCCATGGCCGGTTTAAGCAACTTGGTGAAAACGTAAGGTGCCGTGCTTAAGCCAAAAGGTAAAACATTAAATTCAAAAATTGTATCTTCCCATGTAAACCTTAGGTATTTCCTGTAAGTCTCATTAATAGATATTAAAAAATATGCGTTTTTGAGATCCAAAGAAGTCATGAGATAATTTTTAGAAATTAATTTTAAAGTTATTCTGAGATCCTCTAACTTGAAGTGTTCCGTTTTTATAAACTTGTTTAGTACTTTCAAGTTCAGGATAAATCGCGGATTGCCATTTTTCTTCTGGATTATCAAATAATTGGATAAAAATTGACCTTTACATGGTGAACATTCAGAGATAACACCAGTTTTTATAAGTTCATATATGGCTTTTTTATGAACAATAATCTCAGGAGCCGTTAATTTAGGTGGTTGTGGAATGTAATTCTGAACAACTGCTTTGTAAAAAGGGATACTATAACCCTGCACCCATGACAATATGGTTGGGTCATTTGTTATTCGGCACCATTGGTTATAAAATAACGTGAGTCTGCCAGAGCAACGTACCGGGTCCAACGACGTTGGTAGGGGCGTTGCCTGGACCGCTGCTGCGGTGGCGGCGGCGGCGGTGGCGGTAGCGGCGGTGTTGAGGGTGGTGCCTGCCACTGTCGCCGTTGTACAGGAGCAGCTTGCAGTAGCGCGTCTGGTGCCTGCGAGTATGCAGCAGGGTCCTGTCTCCTCTTCGCTGGCTGCCTGCTGTTTGCCAGCGGAGGCTTCGAGTTTAAATGACGAGATTGACTGCGCGAAGCCATTTTTGGTCTAGATGCCTTAATTTCAGAACCTAATTTACTAATAGCTTTAGCAGCTTTAAGAGCGTCGGCCAGCTTCTCACCGAAAAGATGAGTATCAATCTCAGTTTCATATAGTTGGCTTTTAATCTCCTTTTTGATGGAAGCACAGATAAGGTTTCTCCTTTTGATAGACTCGCTGAATTGCTAATCACTGAGCAACTGAGCACCCTCAAGTAGAGGCTTGATAACAGTGGCCTCTTTATGATCGGTGTTGAACATCTTTGTAAGAGCTTCCCCTATGCATGAGATAATAGATGCTATTTGATTTTGTTTTAGTTCAGTAGCTTTATCTTTGCCGATCACAGTATCTGATGAAGCAGCTTTTATTTCTGCATTCAAAAGCGGAGCAGCCAACTTAGTACAGTTGCCAGGTACTAAATGTTTTTCTAGAAGCTCTTTACGAACCTCTTTGGTAAGGCCTGACGTGGCGATGTGCTCCTATCGCAGTGCGATATCTTTTTGAATATTATCGCCTGTCTTTTTTGACTTTTGTGGGGTTGCGCCTAATAATTCGAGGATATCATCATCCAATGCGCAATCTTCAGGACCAGTCTGAGCTGGCGTAGATGGCCCAGTAGCAGGTTCCAGATCCACGTCTTGTGGAGGTAGGTTGGGTTGAGCGCTCAAGTCAATTGACTCGGTTATCTGCGGTTCATGGCCATCTAGAACGCAGTGCATAAAATATTAATGATAATATTTTATTATTTTGCACTTGTAATATATAAAATATTACAGTCATATTAAGACTGCATTTACGAATACAAATTTATTTACAAAGCTGTACCTAAGTACTCGCTAAGTATTTGTATATTTCGTAAAAAGAGGGGTATGTTGATACAAATTTGAATTTGTACTGTAACTGTACTAAATTATTCACCGGTATAATAATTTAGTAGCATGATTGATGCTAGTATTTGTGCAGTCACTACTTGATATATTTCCAAGACATTTAATGTTTCAATGTAAGAATGGTTGAAAGAATTTAAAAGAATATATAATAGTTACTATGCGGATATCTACAGTGAGCATTTAGTTTATATACGATTAAAATAGTAATAAAAAAATTGTAATATGTACAATAATACGTATGTACAATGTACTCGTACCTTCGGGTAGTGACGATACAGGCGAGGTGCAGTTGTTCCTGGAATCACTGCTACTCGGTGTGTCGAGAACGTTTCTTAATTTTGCGTAATTTTTTCTCTAGTTTTCTTATCTTATGACTAATGTATTCATCACTGTCCTCGTCATTACTTCTTCTTGGCATGATAAGTAATATAACTTCGCAAGGACAAACAACAATTTTTTAAAAGTGAATATTAAAAAAATATAAGTTGTAGGGTAGCGAAAAATTAAAAATGACGTGTTGACTAGCGCAGCACTAAAACGAGAATGAAGTTGAAACTAACAGCCGCCATGTCGTAGCATCGGGGCATAACACATTTAACGGGTCTATACGCGCATTAAAATTATCAAAATACTATTATTTTGGCTAACCTCGACGTTTCGGCTGAGTTGCACCAGCCGTTTTCACGAGTAGACTGGTGAGAGCAGGTGTTCGTCGATTATATTGTGTGAGAGTATCTTCAACTACTCTCACTTTCTGACCGCAAAGTATTAAGGTACACACAACACTAACGGTGTGGACCGTTTCTCTGAGACACAAATCACGACGCGTACACTTGGCCACTACGGGGTTCCACGATGAACCTAAAACCATCTTCTCGATTGAAATTTCGGTACTTTTTGATTTCTATCGCCTCACGGACTAGCCTTGGGTTAAAATGGCGTTCTGTGGAGAGGATTTTAGGGTCGTGAAACGCTATCCAGTGATTTGTACCGGGTTCCAGTAGATGCTCCGCAATCACTGACTTGCCGGGCTGACTATTCTTTACGGCTGCGATATGCTGTTTCACTCCCTCGGTGATGGATCTCTTTGTTTGGCCGATATAAGAACTCCCGCAGCTACAGTCAATTTTGTAAACGCCTGGTGTTCGGAATGGGATAATATCCTTTGCTGTACGGACTTGTGGTGTATATATAGTTTTTATTGATAGCCTCCACAGCACATCTCCAACTTTATCAGTTATCCCTTTCACATACGGTAAGAACACCGGCTGTCTGTCTACAGTGTAATTAGCTGACCGTTTGCATCTGCGTCTGGGTCGTCTGCAGTCCATTTTATAACCGTTTTTCTTAAGTACCTCCTCCTCCCTCCCTCCATCCAAAGATTGTGTTTTTCCCACTAGTGGCTGCAATACGGACGCGACGTACCTGGCAAGATCGTAAGTCGGTGAATCTATTTGACTGTCGATAGGTCGCAATGGTACATTGGGTTTATGCAATTTTGGCAGTCCATACAATCGGGGTGGCTGCACAACCTTAGGCTTATGTAGACGTGAAAATATCTCCTCCGTGAATAAAGTTTGGTAATCCCTGATCACAGCTCGTATGCGTCGTGTTACTCGGACCGTAGAGTCATAAGACACTCCACCGAAGGAATGTAACATAGTTCAAGTGGCCCGCCAATAAAGGCGGAGAGACGGTACACGGCAGGTTTCTTTAGTGGGTGAGGGTCCCACACTACCCTGTTCGTTGCCCCGAACGACAGGGTGTGCGGTTAGGTACATTTTTTCCCGCCTAAACAAAAAGGGTCATAAGACACTGCTTCGTATAAATTTATGTCCTTTAACAAATTCTGAATTTCGAGGTTAGTCAAAATAATAGTATTTTGATAAGTTTAATGCGTGTATAGACCCGTTAAATGTGTTATAATGAATATAAAACGCGAAATTTCAAAAAGTACAATCACTAAATACTCGTAGAAAAATTCGGATATCGAAACTTAATAACTTTAATACCATTAAAGCTTCGATCAAATATAAACATTAATTATGATATTTTGAATTAATAGCCTTTTGATATAATTCATATTGCATACAGGCTATGCAATTATATTAAATGGACACGTAATTTGAGCTGCTAAATGTGACGACATGTTAGCATAATTACTGCCATATCATTACTTTATATAGCACAATAATCAAGTAGATATTAACATTAGGGGAGAGCAGGTAGGATTCGTACAATTTTTACTCTGAGCCGTATAGAAGAGAAACTATTACATGTTTTAGAATAACTTCTATCCTGCTATATACCATACATATCTGGCTTTAATAGCCAGAAAGTACAATTTCAATACAAATTAGATGAGCAAAGTTAGGGCAACATTTCTAAAAAAAGAGAATCGTACGAAACACACGGGGTAGCTTCGTACATAGTGCGAGGCGCGTTCGTACACCGCGTTCGTCCATGAAAATGCCATTTATTTAGTGTATTAAAGTAATTTACTGAGAGCAAAGTTAATATATAAGCAGCCTTCATGTACTGAACTAATGATTGTGTTTAAAGTAGTAAAACTTAACACTAAATATTTTCATTTTTCAATTAAAGGAACTAATGAACAAAAGCAGCTTTTGTGTCGTAGTAACTAACAATTATTGCGTTTAAAGTACTTATAACCATTTAAACATAAAAAAACGAATGTGCTTTAGACCACACGACTGAAGTAAAACTTAACAATAAATATATAAATATTATTAATAATGTTAATATCTATTAACAAGTGAATATAGTCATGTGAAAAAACTATTTCGTTAATTTTATGTTAACTTGTGACAATCGACGAACAACCAATGAAAACATCGTAATTTACTTATCGTTTCCGAACATATATTAACTAAACCCCACATTTGACATACAGTATTAATGATTTGTTGATCTTGGGGCATAAACATCTTTAGCTTCACTTCACTTACATCAAGTTGTGCCATCGAGTTGCGCCAGTTAACTTTTTAAGAACTATTTAATCAACATTGAATGCAATGTTTTTTCGGCAAAATTGAATATTGAAAGCATAAAAAAATATATAATAATATATAACAAATAATGACCTATTGCTACTAAAGTAATATACGAAATGTAACTCTCTCTCTTTCTATCTTCACTAACTTATATCTCTCTCTGAACTTCCGTTCGTCTCAGCACTTTTCGTAATGCTGACGTCACGCATTCACCAGCTTACTCCCCAAGTCATGCGTAAAGAAGTATTGACTTCAAAAAGGAACACTTTTATATAATTGTCTCTTTTTAATTAAGAAACTTTGTCTAGCGACTTTCAAGTGTTTGATGCCATACTTTGGTGCAGATTTCTTTCATCACATCATGGCGTCTTCATCTACTTCCTTTTGTTCGTGTCCCCTTTTTTACTAATATTCGCACCGAAACAATATTACTTATTCTTCGTGATCAATCTTATTGTAGCCAAACAATCTGAAGTGGGGAGGATTCGTACAGTACTAATCCAACCCATAACTGCTCGAAGGTACCCCAACACGAAAAATCAACAAATTAATTTGAAATAAAAATAACCATTATAGTTAGGCTAGAATTACTTTATAGATATTAAATCAATAGTTTAAAGATTAAACTATAAATGACTTATATAATTTAAGCATTACCTATACCTGCCAAGCGTGTTCAAACATGGCTATAAAAATACTTACACAGCGCGAAAACACATATCGACTTACTCCCTCGAAGCCACCGGCCGTACGGTCTCCTCACTCCGCGGGTACCTGGTGTGTGTGAGCAGGAGTCACGCATACAAACGAGAACCCGTTAATGTGTTTGTATAGTGTAGATATCTCTACTGTACGGATGCTCCCTTTGTACGAATCCTACCTGCTCTCCCCTACAGAGTAAGCATATCTCTGAAATAGTATCACATAGATGGTTAGGTACTAAAACATAGCATTGCGTCTGTATCCACGAAGGGATAGGCAGAGGTGTATTACACACCCATGGTTCGCCAGCTGTGTTTAAGTCCCGCGAAATAGGGGGCGAGTCTATTGCCGTCTACCGGGCACATATCCCTGTGGTGCTCACCATTTCATTTTCACAGATATGAAATTAAAGAATAAACGGCTATCTCCTGCTACAAACACACACGGGAGATGTTGGTACCAACCCGCTTGAGCCCGATAGTAAGTGAGTACTCCCACTTGGTACCCAGCTCTATAACCAGTAATGCAATGGATAATAATTGCTTACTACTCTTAGTCGCCTCGTACGGCACCCGCGGGAAAGAATGGGGTGGTGACAATTGTATTCTTAGTCCGTCAACGTGATAGATAAATTATTCTAGAAAGGATTATAATTTAATTCACCACCAGATGTGCCCACAGATCCGCCACGAAGGGACCTTTATTTTTATCGGGAAAATAATATAGGTAACTTAGCGTATGATACTCCTCCAAGCCCGTTTGCAATATTGGTGAAAGTATTCTTGGAATCGAATGCTTAGTTTCAGAGATTACCCTCGATATCTAAACTTAAAAAAAATACCTCTTCATATTATTACTATGGACTATATTCTGTATACAACTTTCTCTGCATACACTGAACTCCACCTAAAGGGAGGAAGTAATTTTAATGGTCTTACAATCCGCAATAGATGAAAATGGAAAGGTTTATTGGCTTGGAAAAAATGCAGCGATTATGATTGCGTAGAAATTAATTTCGCGTAAATCGGGAGCTCATTGGCATCGCGAGTGTTAACGAGCTCTCGGCGGCTTTGGATCATAATCGATCTAAAGGTCGTTGTGCCTTCTGGTTGAAAACCTACATGTATAAATATCAATTGCCGTACGTTAGTGGCAGAGGGCACAAGCCTGAAAGTTTTAGATTTTGAAGAAATTTTACTATGTGTATGAGTGGCTTTCCACGTTGAGCTAGCCCTGTTTATGCTTAAATCAGTAGGTTATTCTACCAATTTCTTTTCTATTTTTTTAAGGGGAAACTTCTTTAGACGCGTTGAGCACTTTTTGGGTGAACAAAAATCATGGAACTCGCGTCATCGTCGCCGAACGCCCCCAATAGAAGGGAAAACTAAGTATCTTGTGAATTGTATCGTCGAGCTATTAGATTATTATTTTTGAATAATTTTTGGTTTGTAAAGAAGTGTTAATGATCAAAATTACTGGGTAATTTACAGTCCCAATCTAGTTTTAAACTTCATAATTCCTGCATGAAAAGCTTTGCTTTCACTATCATAGGACTAATCAAGCCTAGTTAGTGGATCAAATATTTTCCCTATGAAACTTAAAATTTCTCTTTTAGTAACAAGTTCTTGTTCACTAGCCATAGGGCTTGTGAATTTAAAAGTGTCGGTAAGTATATTATACTTTAAGCCTAAGGTTTTAATAATATTATCCTTGTTCATATCTATTTCTTCAAAGAATCTTTGACTGGTAGGTACATCATTGAGTACCTCATTAGAGTTAGAACACCACTTATGTAAGCTAATACTGCCTAACTTTAATAACTCTATTAGTTGATGTTTTAGTTCCTGAATCTGTTGTATTTCATTACATCCAGTGATTACATCATCGATGAACGTGTTTTGTATGATAGCTTGTGATGCAAGCGGGTACCCGTCCTTATATCTAAGGGTAAGCTCCACCAGACACCTGGTGCTCAGAAATGTAGAGGCTTTAAAGCCACATGTTACCGTTTGTAGCTGCAAGCAAATGATAGGATTGATTGGGTTGTCCCTCCACAGAATATTCTGCAGACTTGCTTGGTGGTGGTTAATACAAACCTGCCTAAACATCTTTTCTATATCACACATTAATGTGTAGCGATAAGTTCTGAACAAGGTAAGTATGTCAAAAAGCTCATTCTGGACTATAGGTCCATTTAACATGACATCATTAAGACTGACACCACTTTTAGTCTTTAAAAACTACTCTTAATTTGGTTGTTTTACTATCATTGTTGAGAACTGCGCGATGCGCAAGGAAATAAACAGGATCTCTACTTACGTCATAGTCGCTGATATCCACAGTTTTAGCATGTCCCAACTCTATATACTCATCTATGAATTTCTTATAAAAACACAGGCTCAGATTTAAATTTCTTTTCTAAAGCATAAAATCTCTGAAGGGCTATAGAGAAGGAATCACCCAACTGAATTTCAGACAATGGAGCTTTCAGAGGCATGTCAACATGAAACCGGTTCTTTACCAAGTCAACGGAATTTTTAAAACACTCTTCAGCTTTCTGAAATTCAGTTGTGTCACTACTCTTCTCTTCAGGTATTTTTTCAGACAACCAGAATTGTTGCATAATATTTAGTAAATTCCTATTATTATCATTGATTGTAAAATTTGAAACAATATTTGTATCTGGTGGTTGATATGTCAGATTATAGGAGTCCACCAACAATATAAACATATATATATAAACCAAACAATGTGTTTTGCAAAACAGGTCCATTATTTAGTTTAATGTGACCATTTAATAAAACCTTAAAGTACACATCAGCTCCCAATAATAATGGGATCTCCGATGGTACATTAAAATCACCATCAGCGAGCTTGATATTCTCTGGTATAATAATATCACGCATGCCAATGTAATTTTTAGGTAGCTTTGTAGTTATAGAATCTACAACATGACATCTAATATCAAACTTTACATTTTGAACACATGAGTGCAATAGTATGTTTACACATTTACTTATTTTATTGGCATTATTGCCTATACCAATAATATTGGTAAAATGAGTCAGAGGACACAAATTTATTTTTTTATATGTGACATGCTTATTAGAGAAGCTTGGCCACCGCTATCGAGCGGAGCTTTTACAAAAATTTCATGACCAAATTTGTCAATGATTTTCACCCTTATAGTAGGCAATAGCATATTAACACATGCATTATTATTAAAATGCAATGAAACCTGCTCCTCACTAGACCTCTCCTCATGCAGAAGTGTATTATGACTTTGTTTACAATGTTTACATTTAAAATTGTAATTACACTTGTTAGTATGTGTTTTAAGACATAATTTACATAGATTTTTAACTTCTGCAAACTGTACTCGGTCCTTGATAGGTGCCATTTTAAACTTTGAACACATGAATATAGGATGATCATGCTTTTCACAAAAAATACACAAACTTTGTGTTTTCTTTGCTGCAAAATTATTAACCTTGTATAGGTTAGTACAAATTATTTGTGAATAAAGAAAAAGAGATTTTTAGCAGGGGCGGGAAACGAACCAGGAAAAAATCTCTTTTTCTTTATTCACAAATAATTTGTACTTTAAAAGTAGCGGAGCATGTCAATTGCTAAAAGAAATAGATCTAAAATTGTATAGCTTAGGTTTAAATTTATTAGTACTTTCATAGGAAATACCTGTTTGGATTTCTACTGGACGTAGACGTGGACTGTATAATTAAACACCTTATTTATAGGACTGATTTACTTGACAATAATAATATATAAGAAGAAATAAAATAATATTGTATATGAGGCGACCGTTACGGTTTCGTCGAACGCAAGTGATCCGCGCCCCGCCGCTGCCGCGCTGCTTGCGTGGTGGTGGGGACCTCCTACACCCCGCACCTCACTCGTGCATATTGTAGTTCTTAACATACCTTTTTGTGGAGAGCTATCCTTCAGCGCCATAGCACGCTTTTCCAAAAAGGATATAAACTCAACAATAGTTGGTAAAGTATCAGGTTCCACTCTATCGAGGTGGTATGCCCTGTTTGTATATGTGTCTAGTTTACGACTTAATATGGATATCAATAGCATATCCCAATTATTGATTGGTTGCTCCAAATTTTTTAAAGCATATAATTGTTGTTGCACTTCCGATATAAGCGACCTGATAGCTGTCGCTGTACCCTTCTGCATGTGAGGTAGATCTAATAATATATTGATATGGTTAGAAATGAGACGTGCTTTATTGTCAAAACGTTTTTTCAAAAGTGTTAGTGCCTCAGGATAAGACTCATTGACAAGAGGTAAATTTAAAATTACTGACAAGGCATCATCGGGTAAGTATTTTCTTAGATAAAATAATTTTTGGACATTTGAAAAAGTATGGTTGTTATCAATAACTGCAATAGCATTCATTCTTTTTTAAATCTCTTAGCATTCCGTTTAGTTTTGACAAAGCTTTAAAATATTTTGATTCTTGTACTGTAATATCTTCAGTATCTGCACTGTCGATGGTCAAAATGTCGAGATTTATGTCCTCATATTCTTTGAATGTACTTACTAGTTTTTCTTTCTTTGCCTGTATTAAATCTAGGCCGGCCAAAGCAAAGCTCGCCGGTTCGTCAGTAAAGTTTTCAATCCGTGTTATAGCACCCTTTAGCTGACCGCGCTTTAAACGTAAACGCTTCAGATCTTCTTCTATTATTACAATATTACGAACGAATTGAAAATTTAGTTAAATAACCCGCACTTTTCACTAATTGCCCAAACACAAACACTTTGTTTACCTTGTGAGGTTATGTTGTCAACTTGACATTCACGTTGATTGAATGAATGATACGAAGTGAAGATGGCGGCTTGCAGCGGTACCAACCGCAATCGTTGAGACCATAGAGTATAGACTCCGTCGACCTCTTCTACGAATGAGGGTATGCTGCAGATATTGAAAAATGGCCGTCGAAAATTCAAAAGTAGGTAGATACCTACTAATACCTGGTTTAAATAGCCAACCAAATATATGATGAAATCCTGAAAATTTCTTCCAGACTCCGTAGTTTTCTTCTGTATTTTACCAGGAAATATAGATTCCCGGCGATAAGAGCCGCGAATTCCCGCCTGACACAACGCGCTTGATATAGCAAACGACTTTTTCTATGGAGGAAACTCGCGAATTTAACTTTAATACTGAATATTACTCGAAGGACCACGTATTTTACCAGGAAATATAGATTCCCGGCTATATGAGCCGCGAATCCATAGGTCGCTGGTTCATATCCAGCTCGAAGGACCACGTTACTATGTATAAAACAAAGTAAAAACTTGAATTAATATAATTTATTACAATAAAATATATTAAGACCACACACACTAAAAGGCTGCTACACAGGAAGAGGAAGAAAAGTGGCAAATGTTGCCATATTTAAATTTAATATTTCTAACACTAACAATGTTGCAAATTTATTTAAATTATTTATGTTCATGTACTGAACACAAGGCATTAAGTCTTAATTTAGACCTCTTCGTTGTTCTCTCGTTCCTTAGGGCTAAGTCACACAAGCGATTAATGTCGTAACTACCCGCAACTCCACCCTCGTAAATTTTATCGTGCAGAACCGTAATTAAAAAAAGACCTACAAATCGGTCCAGCCCTTTCGAAGATTAACCGAACAAAAGCAGTAATCGAACTCGTATTTTCTGATATACTTGTCCACACACTCTGCTGAGCTATCGCAGCAGATGCTAGAAGTCTTCTTGAGTGACCCCTGATTTCTGTCACATTGTTCCGGCAAGGGAAAATTAGTTATATAATTTACTAGCCTTTGCCAGCGGCTCCGCCGCAGCCAAAAGCTAGTTTTTTTGCTTATATCTCAGGTTCCCGATAGAGTGGCGGGATAAAATGTATTCCAGTTTTTATGTATAATGTACCACACAGAAAAAGTTGCATCAAAATCCGTTCAGTAGTTTTTTCGTGATGCGCGAACAAATAAACAGACAAACAGATAATAAGATAAACAGACAAACAGACAAAAATCTAAAAAAATCGTTTTGTGTTTAGACACGCCTATATAGCCTGTTACAGTCATTATTTCTCAAATATCTTAAATGTACAGACATAGTTCTGTTACAGCTTTATAATAGTATAGATAACAATTCAGGTTAATACAAAATGTTAAGCGACCCCATAAATATGTTGTCACGTTTGGCATTTTTTATGAAGCATCATCAACGTTGATTACCTATATTTTATGATAATACTCGAATGTCTCCTAAAGAAGTATAAATCTATGATAAGTTTAAGTGTACTGTTTATCTTCAAAATTATTTTAAACACCATAAATGTGTGTCGAAAAATTTAAAGCTCTAATATTGCAAAAATATCTAGTTAGATACCTAATATGTAACCAGGATGGTTTTCTGTCATCCGAATTTTCCGTCAAATTCCTGTGCCAATATGGGCACAGAAATGTATTCGTTACAAATCGCTAATGCAAACTACGCCTTATTTGAATATCTCTTTTGCTCCCACTATGGAAAAATGTACCTTCTTGCTAAAAATGTAAAGTTCAACTTAATGTGTACTTTAAATTTTAAGGAATCGTCTTATATTTATGATAGGTACGAAGAAGAGATTTGAAGTAATAATATCTTAATGGTTCAGTTAACGACAGTCATAATGTTAATACGTTCTGAGTATCAGGTTCGATTCCGTTATAGATAAAACAATGAAATTGAAGATAACGTTTAATAAGATCATACACGCGTGAAGATAAAAGTTTATAATCCAAAGAGGGTGACTATCGAATACTTTGTAGTATTCTTACTTCATTTAACACCTTTGAAAGTATTTTGATATATATATATATAATACGTATATATATATATATATATATTTGATGTGAAACATCTAATGCGGAGGGAGAGTAAAATCGGCTGTTAGCGATGCTTTTATTTTACTTTCCCGTTCAAATATTGCAAGTTAAATTTGACACACTTCCCGGTTTCCGATTGAGATGAAATTTTACACGCATCTGTATATCGCGTGACAATGTAATATTATGATAACATGGAGCTGATCTGATGATGGAGCTGGAAGGTGGATATAGGAACTCTATTATGAAACGATGCAACCCCATCGAATTTGGGCTCATATGATTCGCCTTAACAAGTACTTTGTCTTAAGATGGTATCCAGGGTCTGATGATGGAGCTAGAAGGTGGCCATAGGAACTCCATTAAACAAAAAGTGAAAAATGTGAAATCGAAAATAACAGTCACGAGCAGGATTTGAACCTGCATCTCCTGGATACCGTCCAGATGCTTTGCAATTCAGCGATCGTGACAATTGCTCCTGACTGCTAATTTTGATAACATTCATACTTAACGTCTTTGGGTGACGCGCCATCTGTCGGAAGTATTTTCATACATTATACCGACCAGGTAAACTTAATTTTACAATTCAGGTTTTTACCTAATAATGACGCAAACCCTATATATTTAGATATTTTTATATATATTTTTAGCATTTGACATGCTTAGCACTATACATTATTAAACACAAAGTGAAAAATGTGAAATCGAAAATAACAGTCACGAGCAGGATTTGAACCTGCATCTCCTGGATGTGTTTAATGTATAGTGCTAAGCATGTCAAATGCTAAAAATATATATAAAAATAGGAACTCCGTAATAAAGCAACATAACTCCATCGAGTTTGGGCTCGTATGATTTGTCTTGACGAGTACTTTCTCTCTAGATGGTATCCAGGGTCTGACGATGGAGCTGGAAGGTGATCACAGTAACTCTTTTATGAAACGACGCAACCCTATCGAGTTTATACCCGTTTGATTCGTCTTGAAGAGTACTTTGTCAAGTTATGATCACTTTCTACAAAATAATCACGATGTTTTCACACCTGGTAGACGTCCCGCGCGTCTAGTTTTTTTTTATTTCATATAGTGGCGGACGAGCCACGGCCCATCTGATGGTAAATGGTAACCGTCGCTCATGGACTCAACTATACCATGAGTATTGTCAAGCCGCTGCTTACCATTTCATTTCACAGATATGAAATGAAAGAATAAACGGCTATCTCCTGCTACAGCCAAAATGCAACAATGTGTCACACGGGAGATGGTGGTACCAACCCGCTCGAGCCCAATACCAAGTGAGTACTCCCACTTGGTACCCAGCCCTACCACCATTCATGCAATGGATGATAATTGTTTACTTCCCTTAGTCGCCTCTTACGACACCCGTGGGAAATAATGGGGTGGTGACACTTGTATTCTTAGTCCGTCACCACACGGATCATACGGATATTTTAGCACTTGACATGCTCAGCTACTTTAAAGAACAAATTATTAGTGAAATTGTAATCCTGCTCGCAGTAAAGCTCTTTTCCCACTTGCACGAATCATTTGATCTTTGGAAGTAGGTAGGTAATTTGTTTTTATTTTTTATTAGAATATAGAGCAACAAATAGGCATTCGGCCTGCCTGATTGTAAATGGTAACAGTAGCCTTTAGACGCTAGCAAAATCAGGGGCATCACTCACACCTTATCTAGGAATATAAAGTTCGAATGAGAGATTTTGTTACCGGTAGATCTTTGCTTGTCCCAGCATGAATGGGCAGGTTCAGTTGGGGAAGTTATTTTCATACTATAAGGGTGGCAAATAAGCATACAGCCCACCCGAAGGTAAGTGGTTACCGTAGCTACCAGAGGCATCATGCGAGCAAATCCCAAGAAAAGGGGTAGGGAGTGGAAATGGAGGATAATAAGACAAGGACAAAGAGGACATTTGTGTCTCCAGCGCTCTTATCTACCATGCGAAAGGACAAGGAGTACATAGCGTTGTTTTATGATGATCTTCTGTGAAAAGGTGGTACTTCCCTGATCAAGCCGGCTCATTTATGCTGGGATAAGCAAGGCTCCATTACAAATAAAAATGTTATGAGCTAACTTTAGTTTTCAATTATCTTTAGCCCATTTCAGTTACATCTCAGGTTCTCGATATACTAGCGGGATATAATATATCCCAGTTTTGAAGTCTAATAAAGAGATATCAAAGACATTTTTTATCAAAATCTGTCCAGTAGTTTTAGCGTGACGTGCGAACAACAAACAGAAACAGTTCTAAATAACTGTGTTGTGTTCAAAGAATTCTAAATAAAATAATACAGTATTTTTTTCTCAAATATACAGATATATCTCTGCTAAATGTACAGATAGCCCTATTACAGGTTTATACTAATTCTTCAATACAAGATATTTGTTTGTTTCCTAGAATTGAATTATTTTAACAAAGACTTATTTCAACCCCAGCTCGTAATGCAAATGATATAAATTTAAAATACAATAGGTTCTCCACCAACTTAAATCAGCTTAGGGCCATTTAAATCTTATATGGGACCGTAAGCTTCTTATGAAAATTGCAAAATGTGCTCACTACCTATTCTTGTAAAAACTCTTTGTAGTAACTGGAATACTTATCCTGTATATTTTTTTTTTGCGTATTAACCAGCGCCCACCTTATGGTAAATGGTAACCGTCGCTTATGGAGTTCACTATACCGAGAGTATTGTCAAGCCGCTGATAACTATTTCATTTCACCGATATGAAATGAAAGAATAAACGGCTGTCAAAACCTCACCAATGTGCTTCATGGCCGGTCACACGGGAGATGGTGGTACCAACCCCGCTCGGGCTCGACAACAAGTGAGTACTCCCACTTGGTATCCAACCGTAGCTTACATTCATTAATCGCTTCGTACGACATCCGTGGGAAAGAATTTGGTAGTGACAATTGTATTTTTAGTCCGTCACCACACGGATTGATATATAATTTCATTCCCAGTTTGACGTGGACACCTTGCAAGGCATACAAATTATATGTGTACTTGTTGACAAATTATCACTGCCCGGTGAAACATCGTGTCTATCATGGCCCAATAACAGGGCCATGGTGCCTATGATATTCTGCTGATAGCTGGTGAAGTTTACTAGACGCGTTGGGTGGTGCAATATTGCCTAAATCCCTCAGAAGAGACCCGTCCCCAGTACTGGCTTGTAAATAATATTAAAGAGTGTTGTTATATTTTTGATATTTACATTTTGTAGAAGGCAAGACAGGTTAGAAGCTAGTGATAATTATATGTATTTTTTTAACATAGTCTATGAGCTTCCCTTGAGTAAAGAGCTCCTTTACAACCTCCTTTAAAAAAGGACATATCATAGCACTCGGAAAACACCGCAGCAGATAAGTAATTTCCGAGTCAAACTCTACTGCCAACCCTCCAAGGCCTGTGTCCAGAAGTGAGTAAGGTCCACAAGAAGATCAATAGCAGATTGACTGTGACGAAAGCTATATTGACGACCACTGATCAGCTGCTGATCCTCAGGGTACAGTAGAAACAGGTGGTTAATAATACAGCAGAAGGTCAAACAAGGAGGGCTCATGGCTCTGAATATCTAGGACACAGATAGATTGTTTCACCGGTTGCGAAAAACTATAGGTCAAAGGCACATTGAAGAGATGCCAAAGGGGGAGGTTAGTGGTCCGTGACCCGAGTCACCAACCCGAGTTCTGTGTGATACCATTGTCACCTAAGACCACTATGCGCAGATGGATACTGCTCTAATATTTTATCTATCCCCCGTTTGACGTTTTTGAAGAGATGAGTTGGCCCCGAATCACTGCCATGGGACCTGTACCAGCATGCGTAGATGACAGTTGTTCTTTCATATTTTACGTGTAATCATAGGATATACAGGTCACCATGTTCAAGACCAGATGACATCAGAGATCAGCCCAAATGAATACGCACACCTCGGTTTTACGACGGAAAAGTGGCTGGGGTATTTAAAGTACGAAATTTCATTTTATTGCATTTAGTGGCAGACGTTCAACGGCCCATCCGATATATCGAGAGTATTGTCAAGCCGCTGCTTACCATTTCATTTCACAGGTATGAAATGAAGGAATAAACGGCTATCTCCTGCTACAAATAAAACGCAACGATGTGCTTCATGGCCGGTCACACGGGAGATGGTGGTACCAACCCCCTCAGGCCCGATACCAAGTGAATACTCCCACTTCGTACCCAGCCCTGCCACCAGTGAAAATTTCATCAGGGCCACCTGCCTGCGTCTTACTTAAAAAGTGCGGAACAGGCTTAAAATGGGCTAGGCTACAGACGTAGAATAAACGCGAAAAAATCCTACGCCTATGGGCTCAACAGGTCCAATAAATGTTAGAACTCACTCTTTTAACTCCCTTTCTACCAACTACTCTCAGTGAACCTTGATTTTAAGTTTTCTTGTGATATTGTTCGCTACTTCTTTTTATATACAATATCATTGGTTCGTTAACTTCCATTAATCCATAGATTATTATTCTAAGCATATACATATACACTCTCAAAAATAATGATATTAAAATGTTGAAAAGTCTATATGCTACTCAGACTAAATACATCTAGACAGAGCCAAAGAGCATATAACACTACGTTAATAGAGCGAAGAAAATTATTTGACATGTATGAGCGAGACCATGAGATACAATTTACTGGTGCAAAAAACAGACAAAGTGTTAGATTTTTGTCTTTGTCGCCGTGGTCAGTTTTTGGTATTAGTCACGATGTCAAAATGCTTTGTCTGTCACGATTCAACTGACATAATCGAACATTTGTATTAAAATTCGGGTTTTAAATATTATATTTACGTGTTATTCAGTGTTTTGAGACAAAGACTACGTGATAATAGTGCTTGTAAAATAGTGTACTAGGCTACAAAAGCTACAGCGAGCGAAAAAATACCAGTATAACATTTCATTCGTAAGTAGTCGAAAACGAAATAATTTAATGATTGAATGCTATAAAGTGATATAAAATGGGCTTTTTTACTAAAAATTAATAATTGTTACTAAGATACACTAGAAAAACACATTTTCTAGCTAAATTTCTATTACTGAAAATTGTTTCGGTGTTGCCTTATTGCGAAATTAATTTGCCCAGTTTTCACTTTACTAATAAATTTATAATTATGTAATTTATGAGATGACAATCAAAATTTACCATTTTAGGTTTTTTCTAATCCAGATGCGACATCGAAATGGGTGGATGCTACCGGAAAACGAGGCAATCCACGAAATACCCAAAATATGTTTCACGATGTTTTGTTGTTGTTTCATTATACATAATAAGAAAATAGTAACGTTGGGAGCAAAATCATTGCCAAAAAGAGTAAGTAGAGCTTTTAAAGTCTTTGTAACTTAAACTTTGTAAGTAAATCTCAATTCCAGATTATGACTACCGTTGTTGTCATAATCTAGAATTCAGAGAAACTGATTTGCTCTAAGTTCTTATTCAATTAATTAAATTAGCGCTGGAAGGATGATAATTCTTTACTTATTTGACCCAGAAAAGAAAGAAAAGATAATTTAAGTGTATTCTTGTGTACTATTATTTTATTAAATATAAACTATTATTATTTACCAGATGAGATATCGAACAGAATGGCAATTTAAGGAGCAACAATACTTACCTTGCATCAAGGTTCAAAGTCTTGGTATTTCCCTATGTGATCGAATTCTTATTACGGAGATCCGTGGAACGTGAATATCCGACATAGCCCGCCGGGTTTGCATGCTGAAGTGGCAATGAGCAGGCCATATCGCTAGACTAACTGACAACCGTTGGGGAAAAAGATTCTCGAGTGGCAACCACGTATTGGACAGCGCAGCGTAATATGGCCTCCCACCAGATGGAACAAATATTATGGTCAAAGCTGTTGGAAGCCGTTGGAAGCAGAAAGTCGCGATTTTTAAAAAAATATTTGTTACGAAGAGTTTGTTATTTACGACCAAGTTACAGACCTTATTCTAACTATCGTTTAATTTGCCCAAACATGTTTAAATATTTGTCAAACTGGCAACATTTAAAAAAAAAATTGCTGTTTCAAGTGCGGCCACGCTGTGGCTCCGTCTATTAGGTTCAATGACTCATTGAAGACAGCAAAAAGGTTGCAAATTGCATTATGGATTTACGAATAAAATACTATAGAAAAAATATAAAAGGAACGCCAAAGAGTAGCCAAGAGTAGCTTAAGAAACGCCAAACGCTTTGATGCTCAGACTAAGAACCTAAGAACTTAATGACAAATTCAGAAAAAGCCATTTCATAAATTATGATTATGTAATTTAAAAGATCGGCAATGGAGGATAGTGACACCACAAACTTGGATAAGGAATTCAAAAGGTACCTTCAATTATTGAGACCTTATTTAGGACAGTTAGTTGAAGAAAATGTGATCAAAATCTGCGATGCTTGGATTCAAAGACTATCTGATTGTAAAGAAAATGAAAAACCTTTGCGAAATAAGTATATATTTTTGCTCTGTTATCAAATTTCTAGAGGAGTACTGGATGTTCCTTTCTTAAATGGTCCACCTGAACACCTTCAGGCTTTATCGGATGATATCAATAGCGATGACGAGTCATCTGAAGTTGAATATGTAGTTATCAACTCAAATTCTAATGAATCCAAAACTAAAATTCTATTTGACACTCAGAAAGTTACGGGCTCTGAAACTGGTCACTTATCTAAAGAAGATAGCATAATTTGGGATATAAATGTAGGTAGTCAAAAATCGACAGAAATTGAAGACAGCAAACCTTCACCAGGGCATACAGTTTGGCAAGCATATTATCAGTGCCCACAGATAATTCGAAGTGATAATGACAATACTAATAAGCAATATGAGTTTAGAGCAAATAATCTTGTAAAAAAACTTAGGGATATTAAGATTCAGAATATACTACTACAAAAAGAGCTAATGGCTTTAAAAGATAGTACTAAAAGTCTTGATGATTACACCAAAGACGACATCTCAAAAGTTAATAATACAACTAGTACTTTAGTGTGCAGTAATGATAGTAAATCAACATTAAAGTCATTAAAATATCAGTTACAAGAGATACAAGATTCAAGAAATATTTTAATAGAAACAATTAATCATTTAAAAAATCAATTAGGTCAATTCAATGACCTTAAAAAACATGAAATTGAGGAAATTGAGGCGAAACATAAGCTAGCATTAATGAAAACGAGGACTGATGCTAGGGAAGACACTAAATGTTTTTATGAGAAGAAATTAGAAGATTTAAAACATACATATGAAGATACAATTGCCCAAGTACAAGAAGCTGCTAATATTGACACCAAAATTATTATAGAATCTAAAGATAAAGTAATATTTGAAAAAGACCTAAGCTTAGATGCAAAAAATAAAGAAATAGATGCATTAACACATCAAATAGAAGCTCAGAAGATTAATGTACAGTCAATGCTTAACAAATTTATTGAAAAATCGGCTGAAAACGGTTCTAAGGAATGTTTAAAAATAAAAAATCAATTCCTAGAAAAGCAGCTCAATAAGGTAGAAAAAGCAAAACTTAAAAGTGCTAAAATTTACGAGGCTAAATTAGCACAACTTCAGCGCGAAAAACATTTAGCAGAATGTTCTTTACAGCTACAACTTGTAAGACAAAAAACTCAAGTAGTTGTTGAAATGACAGAAGAAAACCAAACAGAACTTAGTGATTCCCTTGATAAACTTGAAAATAAGTACAAGGATATTGTAGCTAACGTCCAAGCTACTGCAATACAAAGAAGAATTCAAGACCAGAAAGCGCTAGAATCAATACTTCAGGCAGTCTGTACCATTGACGACACAAATGAAAGTTACACTTTTTCTAATGCGGTACATAATAATTATCAAACTTGTGATAGCGATAATGCCTCGTTGACGCGTGCTCGTAGTAACAGAATTGGAAATACGGATCTGGGAAATAAATGTTTTGGTGCAAATAGTACTGTACCTGGTTTCTGCCTCAGCGGTGAAAGAATGGGCGAACTATTTGACAAAGTGTATATACCTCAAAGGGATAACTCGAGCGAAGGAACGAAATGAAATTATTAGGTATTTTTATTTGATCTTATTAAGTATACCTTACCTACCAAACAAGGAAATATTTGTGGGCAGTTATTATAAATATCGCCATTGTTGAAAATTTATTTTAATGGTATTTTATTTCGTACTGGATTCTCCCCGCGACTTCGTCCGCGCAGACTTTAGAATATAAAGATGTCACATTAATTATATCAATGAATAAATTGCTATCTCACAGAAACTGCATTTTTTCATTATAAAAGGAATCCTTTGTCCATTTCTGGTTTTTGAGCTATACGTTTATTATGATCGGTTTAGTAGTTACGGTATGAAAGCATAAACATTTTTTTTATTGCCTGTAGTGACAGACGAGTCACGGTCCGTCTGATGGTAAATGGTAACGGTCGCCCATGGACTCGACTATACCGAGAGTATTGTCAAGCCGCTGCTCACCAATTCATTTCACAGATATGAAATGAAATATAAACGGCTATCTCCTGCTACAGCCAATACGCATTGATGTGCTTCATGGCCGGTCACACGGGAGATGGTGGTACCAACCCACTCGGGCCCGATGCCTAGTGAGTGCTCCCACTTGGTACCCAGCCCAGTCATGCAATGGATGATAATTGTTTACTTCCCTTAGTCGCCTCATACGACACCCGTGGAAAAGAATGTTGTGGTGACACTTGTATTCTTAGTCCGTCACCACACGAACAAACGCTTTTTTGTATTAGTTTTAATATTATGAGGTTTAATAACTTGTTAGCACAAACATGAATCATGATATTTTTAGTTCTTACCATTTTTTTTAAACTGTACGTGTACTCTGCGGGGTGGGTACCATCTCTGCCTATACCCCGCAGTCTCTATGATTATACTGTAAGGTGCCTTACGTCACAACCTAGTTCCTAATAACCTATGTATGTAACGTGGAATGTAATGCGCGTGTTCTCCTGACTGTAGTGAGCGTGGGGATCCTAATTGCACTGTGAGCTACTGCACCTGGCCCTACGCGTATAAAGAAAACCGATAAGTCCCAAAAAAGACAACCAATTTATTCAATAAAATATTAACTAAATTCCCCAAATCTAATACACAAGTTTACGGGCTGGCCAGTGCGCAGTACCAGTAACTGGCTGAGCGCCTCACATTCTTCTCGCTCGCACGCTAAACTGCTGACATGACTAACCTCATTCGGACTTACATGGTCCGTACAAAACTTTAATTAGCAGTAGGTACTTATTATGAGAAAACTCTTAACAATGAGACAATCTGGATTCTGTGGTGAATTGTGGTTAGAGTATAGTTGTAGAATCTGCAGTGCGTTTTTAGCTTTCCAGCATCCATATTTATTCAGAGTTCAACAAGTCAATGGCTCTTTTTTTGCTAAGGCTTGAAAAAATGTACCTAACCGCATACCCTTCGTTCGGGGCAACGAACAGGGAAACGTGAGCCATCACTTACTAAATAAACCAGCCGTGTGCCGTCTCTCCGCCTGTACTGGTGAGCTACTGGAACTACATTAAACTAGCAAAAAGCTTAGCTTTGATAGGGCTCACGAAATTTTCTACTTTTATAATTTTCGACAGATGGCGTTAGGAATACAATAAAATTCTAATTAATAAAAATTGTTATATTTTATGTGTATAAAATACTTATGATAGATAACACATCTAGAAATAAATTGAAATTACCTACTATGTCAAAGCCCAAATCTGAAAGTGTGATAGTTTCTCAGTAAAGTGTACCACAATATGCATAGATTGTGGGATAGTAGTAACACAAAGTGTGAAGATGTGAAATCGAAAATTACTGTTACGAGCAGGATGTTACATTACTTCAGTGGTAGTCAATCCACTGCCTACCACAAGAAAATCACTTTACTTAAACCAAACAAATCGTTTGAATAAAAGGTCGAACGGAATCTCAATACATTTAATATTTTTTCTAATATATTAATGGTAATATCAACGTGGCCAGTATGTTATTCAATTTGCCTCCCATTGTTGAGAAGGCTCAGAAGGAATTAATATGACATACTATGGGTTACCAATAATAAGATATTTGTAACAATGGTATATTCGGTGTATACTCAATACATTAATATTCCTATCAGACCGTCTTTGTGGTTTTGGATATATCTAGCCGCAGACAACTTTGGGGTAAGAGAGTTTAGTTTGTATAATAATCTATGTTTGTAGTAAACTAGAATTGAGTAATATTATCATACAGGGTAAGGTTGCTTTAGTCATACCACAGTCTTCGTATCTCTTTGCTGCCTGGTCCCTCGATTATAATAAGTTACATCTAATGGCAGAAAACTATTTGGTCATGCAAGTAAAAGTAAAAAGTAAAAGTGTGCGGATTACTAGAATCGTAGAAAAATAAATATATGGTTGTCTGTAAAGTCGGTTTACGGACGATAATTTACGTGGTAACGTCATAATATGTCGATAGATACGTCACAAGCCGAACGTTTAGGCCGATCGTGCCTTTGTATTGGCTCAGGCGTAACGTGACAATGAGTCATGCTTTTTCGGGCGTGCAGCCAGCGTTCATCAATTTATAAGACGTTATCACGTCAAAGTACGGACGATAATTTTACGTGATAACGTCATATATGTTTTCTAAGAGTTTCACAAACAATGCATCAGTCGTCATACATTTTTCAGAACGTGACACTTTTTCGTGCGTGCAGGTTCATCAATTCATAAGACAAAAAGAAGTACTTACACTGTTTTCATTAATTTTTATTACTCATTCGCATGCCATTTCAAAATAGAATAAAATATGTGTTTTAGATCTATTTCTTTTAGCAATTGACATGCTCCGCTACTTTTTAAAGTACAAA
Source organism: Leucoma salicis (assembly GCA_948253155.1). Taxonomy (NCBI): domain Eukaryota; kingdom Metazoa; phylum Arthropoda; class Insecta; order Lepidoptera; family Erebidae; genus Leucoma; species Leucoma salicis. The sequence continues at coordinate 1,934,333 of OX411804.1, forward strand.
TTATTTTAGATCTATTTCTTTTAGCAATTGACATGCTCCGCTACTTTTTAAAGTACAAATTATTTGTGAATAAAGCAAAAGAGATTTTTAGTAGGGGCGGGAATCGAACCACGCATCTTTTCCAATCCGGGGAAGTGCTCTAAGCCACTGAGCAACCCTACTGACCTTTCGATCATCCCAAATTCTTAATCACATTTGTCTTACGACTAACGCCATCTACCGGCAAGCATTACATGCATCCAATATAGTAAGTTTAATTTTACAATTAAAATTCATACTATTTGATGGCGCGATTTTTTCAAACATTTTAGATCTGTTTCTTTTAGCAATTGACATGCTCCGCTACTTTTTAAAGTACAAATTATTTGTGAATAAAGAAAAAGAGATTTTTAGTAGGGGCGGGAATCGAACCACGCATCTTCTCCAATCCGGGGAAGTGCTCTAAGCCACTGAGCTACCCTACTGACCTTTTTTTTGTACTTTACAAATTATTTGTGAATAAAGAAAAAGAGATTTTTTTTTTACACACTTCTGGACTGGAAAAGATGCGGGTTCGTTTCCCGCTCCTACTAAAAATCTCTTTTTCTTTATTCACAAATAATTTGTACTTTAAAAAATATATGTGTTTCCAAAACACACAGCATTTGTTGAAGACAATATATATATATATCTATACTATTATAAAGCTGTAACAGAGCTGTGTCTGTACATTCAAGATATTTGAGAAAAAATGGATGTAATGGGCTATATTGGTGTCTAAACCCAAAACAATTTTTTTTAGAATTTTTGTCTGTTTGTCTGTTTGTTTGTTCACGCATCACGCAAAAACTACTGGACGGATTTTTTATTTAAAAGGCCTTGATTAGACTTAAAAACTGGTGTAAATTTTATCCCGCTATTATATCCGGAACCTGAGATATAACCGAAAACTAGAAAATTATTTAAACTAGATTTTTATAGAATATATTCTGCTAGACGGATTTTTATAAAACTTTTTTATTTGAAAGACCTTGATTAGACTTAAAAACTGGTATACATTGTATCCCGGTATAGTACCGGGATACCGGGATACGCGATATAGTTATCGCGAACTTGAGATATAACCGAAAAACTAGCTTTTGACTGCGGCGAAGCCGCGGCGCAATGGCTAGTAATATACATTTAAAGATATTTGAGAAAAAAATATTTTTTGAGCCCATTTAGGTATATTTTTTTAAGTACTTTTGTCAGTTTGTGTTATCGGGCGTTACGCAAAAACTACTGAACAGTTCTTGATAAAACTGTTTTTGTTTGATCCGTCAAACTCTTGTGTCTTCTATTATATTCTATTAGAATTAAAAACTAGTAAATATATTTTATGCCGCTATTGTTCGGGAACCTGAGATATAACCTAAAAACTAGCTTTGTGCTGCGGCGGAGCAAATGACGAGAACATGACGTTGCACAAGGGTCTCGGCTTTATAAGGTTACTATTTTATAGACCCTCCTGGAAAACATACTGAGATACCAGCATAGTCTTCCTTCTTCCCTTATACTATCCCTTTCAAACAATTGTTATTTTACGTTTACGACCCGTACGCAAAAACTACTGAACAGATATTGATGCAACTTTTTTTTCTATTTATAACATGGGTGAATAACAAGCATATGGCTTGCCTGATGATAAGTGGTAGTCTATAGATGCTAGTAACACCAGAGGTATCATTCGCGAGTTGATCCGTCCAGTAGTTTTTGCGTGATGCGTGAACAAACAAACAGACAAACAGACAAAAATTCTAAAAAAAATTGTTTTGGGTTTAGACACCAATATAGCCCATTACATCCATTTTTTCTCAAATATCTTGAATGTACAGACACAGCTCTGTTACAGCTTTATAATAGTATAGATATATATATATATATATATTGTCTTCAACAAATGCTGTGTGTTTTGGAAACACATATATTTTTTAAAGTACAAATTATTTGTGAATAAAGAAAAAGAGATTTTTAGTAGGAGCGGGAAACGAACCCGCATCTTTTCCAGTCTATAATGAAACGACGCAACCCCATCGAGTTTGGACTCGTTTGATTCGTCTTGATGAGTACTTTGTCTTTAGATGGTATTCAGGGTCCGATGATTGAGCTGAAAGGTGGCCATGCGAAACTGTAATTAAATGGCGCAACTCCATCGAGTTAGGGCTCGTTTAGAATGTCTTGACTAGTACTCCAGTCCTAGATGATATCCAGGGTCTGATGATGGAGCAGGAAGGTGGCCACAGTAACTCTGTAATGAAATGACGCAACCCCATCGAGTTTGGAATCGTTTGATTCGTCTTGACGAGTACTTTGTCTTTAGATGGTATCCAGGGTCTGATGATGGAGCTAGAAGGTGGCCATAGGAACTCCGTTATAAAACGACATAACACCATCGAGTTTGGGCTCGTATGATTCGTCTTGACGAGTACTTTGTCTTTAGATGGTATCCAGGGCCTGATATGGAGCTGGAAGGAGGCCACAGTAACTATGTAATGAAACGACCCGAACCTACCAAGTTTATATTCGTTTAATTCGTCTTAAGGAGTACTTTGTCAAGTTATGATCATTTTATTTCTACAAAATAATTTCCATGTTTTCACACCTTGTAGACGTCCCGCGACGTCTATTTTAATCCGTATTTTAGCACTTGACATACTCACCTCATAAAATACTTTTAAAGGGACGCAGAATCCTGCTTGCATAAAAGCTTTCTTTTTCTAAATCAAAAAGCTAAATCCCACGACGTCGAAGTCGAGGGCAGCAGCTAGTTTAAAAAAAAAACAACTGAGACAGTAATGGTTGAATGACTGTGTCACAAGTAACGTTTACACAAAACTCGAAAGGTCCCGTCATGAACTTGAATTAAAAATTCATACCTAATATTTGAAACACATTATTCAAAGTTTAAAATGTGAATGAAAGGTTGATTGAAAGTTGTGAAATGGAATTTCTATTATGTGAACTTTTGAAATTCACAGGTTCCATGAGTTTCCAAAGTATTTGGCTAGTAGGTTACCCGCTGTGCGAGCGTATATTTCGTGGTGAAAATATACTTTTGTGTTTAGAATTAAATTTGTAGATTATCTATATGTAGGTTCTCGTACTTGTATGCATAGATATAGTATTTACGTACAGTATATACTATATCTATGCTCGTAAGTAATAGATTGTTTAAAAATAACCCATAATAGATGTGAGCAGCTTTTATTTATCTATCATTGGGAAAAAAAAATCAGTGCTTGGTTAGCACCTGTTAGCAATAGTAACCTTGAAATTATGCTGCATCACCAACTTATAGTAGACTAGCACATACCCCGCGGCTTCGCTCAAGTCACAGTGTTTGATGGAAAACCCATTTTGGATAGAATCGGCGTAAAATCCATTCTTAGTTTTCATATATATTTTTAGCATTTGACATGCTTAGCCGTATAAATTAACACGAAGTGTGAAAATGTGAAATCTAAAATAACAGTCACGAGCAGGATTTGAACCTGCATCTCCTGAAATACCGTCCCAGATGCTTTGCCAATTCAGTCATCGTGACAATTGCTCGGAACTGCAAATTTTCATAGCTAGACTGTGATATGTTCTGATGATGTACTTAATGCGAAAAAGTGAGATTGAAGGCTCTGAGGTTTTTTTTTAATTTTTTTTGGGGTTAGTTCGATTTAGGGTTACCTAGACATATAAGATAATTCCCTACAATTAGTCTTATTTAAGAACCTGTAGTATTCGTGGAAACAACAGTAGTTACTAGGCACTATTTTATGTTTAATCAAGTTAATCGTATTTTCAAATCAATTGAACCATATTTGCGTGTACGGCAATAAATTGTATAGTACCTACTTACATATAGATGTATAATACAAAAGTTTTAGGGAAACCGAATGTATATACATAAATACCGTATGACGTTCGTTTGGCTTGCGTGATATGGCAGTTTCACCCGATATTTTAACTTATGGTCCAAGTCTACGGAGTAGACCGTTTTTCCTGATATGCTACTTAAATAGTTTTACAAACTTGAAAATAATTGTTAAGTATGTCACGAGGGACTTAGTAAACATATAATTAACGGGTACAAATCACACCCAGATTCAGACCAAATTTGTGAATGCTACAAAGATTTGTTTAGGAATCAAACCCACAACTCTATAGCATATGATAATGGTATCTATCTCGGGTGGTGATGGAGTAATAATACAATAATGTCCCTGTCATATGATATCACGCGTTCCTGATGATGTTTCTCCAGGGTAAAATAAAAGCAGGAACTCCTATTATCGTATTTAGATATTTTTATATATATTTTTAGCATTTGACATGCTTAGCACTATACATTAAACACAAAGTGAAAAATGTGAAATCGAAAATAATATATCCTGCTCCTGACTGTTATTTTAGATTTCACATTTTTCACTCTGTGTTTAATCCTATTATCGTGTTTCGTATGTTGAGTGTAAGCGCCAGAGGCCTGAACCACCTCTTGATCCTCTCTTTATTATCCTTCCTTTCTAGCTCCTTTCCTTTTCTTTGGAGTTGGCGACGCGCGAGTAATGCCTCTGGTGTTGCGTCTGTAGGCTACAGTAACTACACGCAGGCCATAAGCATGATTGCGTTGCCGTGTAGTGTAAAAAAAACTTAAGTTAATTAGTTTTTCATACCGCATTACGTTTCCACTGTTGGCCACGGGTCTCTACTCAGAGCGAGAAGGATTTAGTCACCACGTTGTATAAAGAGATGTGGGCTTCGCAAAGTCTCTATACCAGACTGGAAATCGAACTCGATACCATATCTTTGCATTCCTTGGTTTTACCGCTAGGCTATAATTTCTTAAATAAATCATGATGTTTAAGTGTTTTATACTCTAATAGATAACAAGAAGAAATTAAAAGTTGCTGGTAAGTGGTAACTGACAATTATGGACGTGGAGAATTCACCATTAGGCTTTTAATAGTGAAAAACGTCTAGATCTTTCACGCCTAAACATCAAAAAGATGATGGTACTTACCTGCTCCGATCCAGCAACTGTCACTTGATACCAGAAACCGCCGGAATGGTCATGGACTATAAACTGACAAACACTTCTAACTAGTACCACACACAGTAATACATCATGTTCTTAAGTCAAACATAACACTAACGGTTATGACCGTTGCGTTCCATGTCCCTCGAATTAAACCTTAATCCCTTGCAATACGGTAACATATTGTTAGCAAAATATTTGCGGTATAATACCTCAGAGTCTACGCCAGTTCTCTGAGAGTGATTTTATGTATTGTTCGAGAAATATTCTCAGTTGAGTGGATATGTTGGGGCAAGGAATATTAATTATATTCTAAACACACATATACACATTACTTCGTCACATATGTATATTGCCTTACTTACAGATATCCTACTCTTGATGTACTCCTCATGTGACGTAATTAATAATCCTTATATCGCGGGGGACTTTACAAACATACAATTTCATGCACACAAAGTAAGCCCAGACTCAGAACAACCATTTGTGCACAAATGTTTGTTTACAGTCTGGGTGTACTTTGTGAGCATCGTATTGTATGATTCTAAAGTCCCCCTCGATACAAGGATCAGCCCTTATGCAGGGTACTGTCAAAAAAAGTTCAACTACTAGGTATGTCACAAATCGAATTTAGTGTAGGTTAAATACAATGCTTATTATTGATAATAATAGGTGGCTAATAAACAGAACAAATATGAGCTTTCAATATCTTTTTTTTATTATACAAAATTAATGGGTGGCGAACAAGCATATGGCCGATAGTAAGCGGTTACCGTAGCCTATAGACGCTAGCAACAACAGAGGCATGGCTCACGCGTTGCCATCTCCAAGGAAAGGGATAGAAGATGGATAGGAAGAATAATAAGGAGACGACATAGGTAGGATATTAAGGAGAGAATACAATAGGTAGGATACTAAGGAAAGAATATTATGAAGGATAATAAGTAGAGGATAGGGAGGTGGTTCGGGCCTCTGGCGCTCTCACTCACCATACGAAGCACAATGGTAGGAGTAACTACCGTTGACCACAGAAGGAATGTAACATAGTTCCAGTGGCCCGCCAATAAAGGCGGAGAGACAGCACACGCCGGATTTCTTTAGTGGGTGAAGGCCCCATACTACCCTGTTCGTTGCCCCGAACAACGGAGTGTGCGGTTAGGAACATTTCTTTCCAACATAATGAAAAAAAAAGGAGTAGGTAACTACCGTTGTTACATGCTGATCTTTCGTGAGAGGGTGGTACTTCCCCTATTGAGCCGGCCCGTTCGTGGTGGGATAAGCATGTAAATGTGTAATATGATCAAATATATAAAAAGTTTTCACATCGATACAAGAAACATTTCTGAAACTTTATATATAACAGTCTGCAGTCGTTATTTACCATCATTCATGTGAAGTCTTTACCTACCATTACACAAATCAGTCGGAAACCCGGAACATTATGACAAACGAGCGCCTAAAGATCTTAAAAGGTAAAGTTCGCATGTTTGTGTGTTTGTATCAAAGGGAAATAAATTGCTGCCACTTCTGACAGTGATTCCCGCACCTTAATTTACGAGAGATCTATTATATTTGTATATATGAATGGCTTAAGTTGTGACGAACATGTTATTATAACGTGTATTGTTAGTAGTATTTATGGAAGTTAGAAATAGTTATGAACTGCGTTGTCATTTTCTATTTTCTCAATAATTATTTAAATAATTCTGATATTTTAATAAACCGAGTAAAGTGTAGGTGCTAAGATTTTGTATTTTCGTCGATATATCTCGGCTTACAGTCTAATATAATGTGCTGTGACCAGAAACATCGTTGTACCTATGACGATAGATGTATATCGCTGTTACGCCTGCGTTTAAAAACCTTTAAAACACGCTTTTATCAGTTAAACACAAAGTGCTAAGCATGTCAAATGTTAAAATATATATAAAAATAAATCTAAATAACGCTTTTATCAGCTTCGCCTGTGTCTAATATAATATATCGGAATGGAGCGTGGCGTTCTTACACTTCTAAACAACGTCGGATTAAATTGAAATATTGCACACTTATCAAGGACCGATGAAAATACAACAGTTTAGGAAGTTTACCCTGTCTTTGTCTTGTTTATTACCAATTGGTATTATTGTCACACCTACAATAAAAAAGAAATAGGTACTTAAATAAAAGTAGATAGTTTCGATGGTGTTTTGACAATAAGAAAGAAGAAAATGAATTGTAGTTTAAAAACTAGAAAATACGCTATAGTAACAAGTTGGACTAAACATTATAGTGTATTATATTACCTAATAATTATCAAAATACTCTTCACCATACTTACTTAAATCTTAATAATCATAAAGATTTAAAATCTTGTAAACATATACCGATGACCTACTTATTTGTAAGATTTCATCGCAAGTGCCCCAAGCTTTTTGTGATTATTTGTACTGCGTCTGGGCGTTTTCTATCTATTATATTTATGTATTTCCAAAAAAAGTAATATAATATAATGTATTATATCCGTAATCTGGTACCCATAGCACAAGCGTTAAACTTAGTTTGGGACCAGAAGATGTTGTGTGAAATGTCCATGAATATTGATTTATTTATTATAATATTATTTTGTATCTATTATTGTTATTTTGTATAATATTATGGTGTATTTTTAGTATTTAATATAACTTATTATACAAGAATCTACATATTGCTATTATAATATGGGCAGGCGTTTCTCCGCAGATTGTGCTAATAATAATATTGTAACAAAAGTTCTTTGTTTACAAAGAACTTTTGTTTACAAAGAACTTTTGTTATAATATTGTGCTAGACATATAAATATGTTTTATACTTAATATTATAAATACAAAAATAGCTGTGCCTGTTTGTTACGCTTTTACAGATAAACCCCTGAACAAATTTTGATAAAAATAGATGCGTAGAAAATTTTTGATTAAAAAATGTCAGCTTATCCATTATCATGAAAATGAATCGATGTTTGTCACAAACATAATTCCACGTCGACGTTCGGCGGGTTCGCCTAGTTAAGTAGGTATATCATCAATAGGTATATACAATATAATGAGCAGCTGCTGATAGATAATTGTTTTGTTGATCATATCTCGACTTTTCTCTAATGATTAATGCTTAAAGTAAGAGAGCGACTTGGTCTTGTGTCTGGCAGGAGCGGACCTCTATTTATGGTCATTTGAGCTGCAGCAGGACCCTATGAATATTAGATATTCATAGGGGACCTTCTACCATATTGAAGGCAATGAAAAAACCAGAAGACGATTACAAATTAATAAAAAAATTACTTTCGAAACGGAAATAAAAAAAAGGATCATTACCTACCTACAGAAAATAGTTTTTAATAAAGAAACCATTACTTTGATTATTTATAATAAAATGTGAATTCTACTAAAATGTAACTATTATAACGGATGTACGGCCTTTATAAATATGTATATTACTATAAAAATAAAAAAAAAATATTATAAATGAAGTAGGTACTATGAAACATAACAGATTTTAATCTGTAAATTTTTGTAAAAATACTATAAATGAAGTACCTACTATGAAACACTTTAGATAAATGAAACATAACATACCAATGAAACGAATTGTATTTTTTTCAATTCGAATCAACCGAATTAAAATTACTCTTGATTCGAATCGCAATTCGAATCAATTCGATGAATTTGCGAAAGCATTATAGTCAAATTCGTAATCGTAACGTAATTCGAGTCATCCGCATGTCAAGCCGAGTTGGCGAGTTACAACTCGTTTACATTATTATTCGAGCGAGAGATTTTGGCGGTTCGGTTTACATTACGAATGAGTCGAGATTTCGAGTTAAAAATAGTGTGGTAGGTATTTGGTTAAGGAAAGCGAAAAGGGGGACTTATAGGTATATTGGCTTTTAAACACGTAGGTAATGACAATACTCTTTTATTATTATAATTAAAATCAGCATACTTAATAACAAAATGTACCTAATAATAAAATCAAATACAAACAATACAATATATATAGCTCATAATCAATAGATATTTTTATTAATTACGTAAACAATCAGTCAACAAAAGCAAGAAAACTTCAAATCGCGCGAGGGACGAGTTGCAAATGTAATAAGGTACGTCAAACGAATCCAACCAACTCGTGATTCTTAGAACATTTAGTGTATTTCGTATTTTCTCACTCGTAGAATTCGTTCATAAGAGAGAGCGAATCAACGAATGTCGAATCAAACCGAATCGACTGAGCGCCGCGCCGTCGCGGCCGCCTGCGCTGCGAGTACCTGCCTGCCTACGAGTTAACGAATTGATTCGGTTTTGGTCAAAAGCGATTCGAATAAACGAGTCAATAGCCTTATTCGTATCAAATGATTCGAATTACCCATCGCTAACATAACAGATTTTAATCTGTATTTTGAGTATCTATGTTTAATATTGTTCCATCAGCGATTCTTTAAGTGTTTTCTCTAACAAAATGCTACATTTCAAATATTATTATTCTATTTTATATGTACTTAGTGCACTCTTGCTCCATAACTATAAAATATTATTGATTGCTTTTGTTACAATGTTTTCAGAAAATATATTTTTTGATCTAACAGTCAGATGCTATACCTAACAAATGGAGTATAAATCATAAAACGTTATGCGTTTTAAGAGCGTTGTCGGTGTGCGCCTCTTCAATAGTGAAAGTTGGACGATAATGTAAAGGAAAACCTTACACACCTAAAGAAGAAGCATCCACTTAATCCGGGAACACAAATGTGTAACTTTTATCTCCGTAGTTCTTGGGTTCGATCCTTAGGTAGTGCAAAATGTTATTACATTATATTATCTATTTTTTTTATTAGCCGCACAGCGCCTGTTGGCATTACTTTTGTGTATTCTATAGAGGTAAGTTTCATGTAGGTATATTACAGCTCTAAATAGTGGGCTCTTTCGCTTATAATAGCGAAAGACAAAAAAATAAATAAACATGAAATAAAATATGCACCTTTTATATTTGTTTAGGTAAATGTACCTAACCGCACACCGACGAACAGGTTAGTTTGGGGCATTCACCCATTAAATAAGCTCGCCTTGTGTCTGTATTGGCGGACCACTGGAGCTGGAAGACTTTACTTGAGTGGTACACCTTTCAACCTTGCATATAGCATCCAATGGAATACCATTCATCGTGTTAATTTGTCTGTTGATTACATTTTTGACTGCATTTTCTATGTGTCAAATTCTTTCATGACAAAAAGGTTTTGTTAACCCAAATAACATCTTTCCTTCGCCTTCTACCTTCATTTTCACCTAATAACAACAACCTTTTTAAAGACAATGCCCTGTACTAAGAAATGATCCTTGTATCGCGGGGAACTTTACAAACATACAATTTCAAGGCCACAAAGTACACCCATACTTAGAACAACCATTTGTAGATCACACAAAGAGCTGTCCTGTGTGGGAATCGAACCCACAACACTCGGAGGTCGATATCTAAAGTGGTTTAGATATCGACCTCCGAGTGTTGTGGGTTGTCTGTGCAATCAAATATCTATACTATATACTATTATAAAGCTGTAACAGATCTATGTCTGTACATTGAAGATATTTGAGAAAAAATACTGTATTAGACTATATACCTAGGCGTGTCTGAACACAAAACAATGTTTTTTAGATTTTTTGTCTGTTTATCTATTTATCTGTTTGTCTGTTTGTTCGTTTGCGCTAAAATTACTGAACGGATTTTGATAAACATAGCATCACGCCTGTATTCCCCGAAGGGGTTGGCAGAGGTGTATTACACACCAACGACTCGCCAGCTATGTTTAAGTCCCACCTAATAGGGGGCGAGCCTATTGACGTCTACCGGGCACATTTTCAAACTCCGGGCTGCTACTGAGAATTTTTCTTTGTAGGAAAAAGCTCAATAACATTGCCCGACCCGGGAATCGAACCCGAGACCTCATGATTAGCAGTCGCATACACTACCGCTACACCACCGAGGCAGTTAAATGTATACGGATTTTGATGCAACTTTTTTTACTTGAAGGCCTTGATTAGACTTAAAAACTGGTATACATTTTATCCCGCTACTATATCGGGAACCTGAGATACAACCTAAAAACTAGCTTTTGGTTGCGGCGGAGCTGCAAGCAAAGGCTAGTAGTCTATAAACGTATATTAATAATTACCTACACAGCTCACGTTCATAGTTATAATCTATTCTTATCGTCGTCCTTGTCAATATCAAATGCTTCACTCTAGGCACGAACTAATATAAATTACTCTGTAGATGGTTGTACTTATAAAAAAAGTTTTTTTTTCTCCTGATGAGAAGTAGAAAGCCGTGTGGGGCCGGCTTTAGGATTGTCCCATCCCTCTTTACTCACGGGAGTCGTAAGAGCCGACTGAGGAAATACCGGGGGAGTAGGCAGCAGCACTCCCTCGAGTATTAACAATATCCACTGCGATCGCCAACCCGCCTGCCAAGTGTGTGCGTTTACGGCATTATCCCCCATGATGTGACCGCTCGTTGTGGCGTTCCCTTGGGGAGGCCTATGTCCAGCAGTGGACGTTGAAAGCCTGATGGATGGATGGATGGAGAAGTAGAAACTGTTGTTCATGTTTTTGACAAAATCATGAGCATATACAAGCCTTACCAGGGGTGTGGTGTCTACCGGGGTGACGTTTTTTTTGTTTTTTTTTATTGCATGTAGTGGCAGACGAGCCCATGGACTCGACTATACCGAGAGTATTGTCAAGCCGCTGCGCACCAATTCATTTCACAGATGAAATGAAATATAAACGGCTATCTCCTGCTACAGCCAAAACGCAACGATGTGCTTCATGGCCGGTCACACGGGAGATGGTGGTACCGGGTTGGCTCGGGCCGGATACCAAGTGAGTACTCCCACTTGGTACCCAGCCCTACCACCAGTAATAGTCACATCGGCGAGACATTTTTCTTTTAGTATCTATTCCTGTACGGTATTCGTACGCTATGCAGTGGACAATAGTGAGGTACAGCTAAGAAATCAGCTGAGAGTCGATAAGTTTTATCCCCGCAAGCCATGAAGCAAGTAAGGAACATTCCACCAACCTTTGATCCGGACGTACCTTGGGCATCAGTAGTCGCGGTCGTTTCACTAGACTGCGCAATCAGCTTCTTTATATTTCACCTACATCAAACACAATAAGATGGTTCCAAGATATTTTAATATTTGTAAAAGTGCGAAAATGTAAAAGCGAAAATGACAGGCACGAGCAGCATAAATAGACTCGGTTCAAGTGTAGTCGCAAAAGATACAATTAATGTTAATGCAAAAAGCACAACGGCAGCGACACCTCGGGTCAGGGGGGTTAGGCAGAATCTCATATCTCTCATGTCGATCGTATCGTGATCAATGTGATTGGTTGAGAGATCACCGTGATTGGCCAATGGATTATTGAGACATCACGAGTCAGTTTCTCAACCAATCACAGTGATCACGATACGATCGACATGTGAGATATGAAATTCTGCCTAAGGGGGCTGGTCGTCTATTAATTTTTTTTTTACTTTTGATTAAATGAATCGTTTCCTCAAAATTCCTTTTGCATTTTATACATTCGTGGTAGTAAATACCTTCGCGTTCTGTACAGGATGTTCGTATTTATTACGAACACCCTGTCTAAAGTTACAGATATACATCTTGTTCACCTTATATTGCGTGTTATTAAACTGTTCAACAGCTAGTAAGTTCGAATCCTGCTCGTGATTATTAGGTAGGAACTTCCAATTTCATATTTTAGCATTTTTTGTTATAGTTCTAAGAGTTTCTCAACGTGGATATACAGCTTAAGATCAAACAGTAGTTAGGGTTCATGACGTCACCACTGAAGGAATGTAACATGATGCCGGTGGCCCGCCAATAAAGGCGGAGAGACGGCACACGGCGGGTTTCTTTAGTGGGTGAGGGCCCCACACTAAACTGTTCGTTGCCCCGAACGACGGGGTGTGCGGTAAGGAACATTTTTTTTCATCGCCAACGGTGGCAGACGAGCAGACGGCCCACCTCATGGTAAGTAGTAACCGCCGCCCATGGACTATGTCAACACCAGGGGCACAGCCAAGTCGCTGCCTACCGTGAGTAAAGTGCTCTTCTCAAACCTCGTTTAAAGAGGGACAAGTCGTAACGCTCGGGAAACACCGCAGCAGGAAGTTCATTCCAGATCTTACACGTACGTGGTAGAAATGAACGCTGAAAACGAGCCGTCTTGGATGAGATCGTTTCCAGGTGATATGGATATACCCTAGTACGGCCTCTGGTGGTCCGGTGGTAAAACGGCGATGTTGGTACCACCTCAAACAGTTCCTCAGAGCACTCCCCGTTGAAGAGTCGATAAAGCACACAGAGAGCCCCAAAGTCTCTCCGCCGCCCCAACGACAAATCACTCCCAATCTCACGGATGAGCTGGAGAGCTCATCCGTGAGATTGGGATCATCGACAATCCCAACAGCGCGTCTTTGCAGGGAGTCAAGTGGGTCGAGCTGGTATTTTGGTGCGCCTGCCCAGAGATGTGAGCAGTACTCCACGTGAGGGCGGACTTGTGTTTTGTACAGCACAAGTCGCTGCCTCGGTGTGAAGTACCGCTTGGCTCTGTTCAGAACGCCCAGTTTCTTGCTCGCCAATTTGGCTTTGTCCTCCAAACGAATCCCGAACTAGACTTTACTAGATATGGTCGATGCCGAGGATCCCAATACTCTCGGAAACCGGGAGAGTTACCCCTTGGAACTGGGGCGTCACGACAATTGCGTCCTTCTTTGCAGTAAACGCGCAAACCTGTGGGACCCCTTTTGGGAATCGGGTGAATATGGGCTACCTTCCACGAAGTAGGAATCCTGCCGGTACTGTATGAAAGGCGGAACAGGTGCGTAAGGACGGGGGTCAACTCAGGGGCGCATGTTCGAAGAACCACCGCAGGGATGCCATCCGGCCCACTCGACTTATGGACGTCCAGCAGCAGCAGCTCCTGCCTGACCACACGTTGCGTAATGCGAATTTCAGGCATGGAGCTTTTGCACCGAGGTATGGTGGGTGGTGTGACCGCTCCGGCGTCCAAAGTCGAGCTTGAGGCAAATAGTTGGCCTAAAAGATCGGCTTTCTCTTTTGCACTATGGGCCAAATTGCCGTCCAGTTTCTGCAGTGGTGGGAGACTAGACTGGCAGAAGTTGCCCTGCACTTCCTTGGCGAGTGACCAGAAAGCATGACTCCCAGTGGGATAGCTTGCAAGTCGCTCGCCAATTCTAGCAACGTGTTCTACCTTGGCTTCGGCAATAGCCCTTTTGTTGGACCTGGAAGCAGCATTAAATTTCCACTTCTCTTTGGCGCTCGGATCCTGACTTTTCCTGGCCCTATTCCAGGCCAGGTATGCGCACTGTTTCTGGAGTGCAGCCGTCCTACAGGCTTTGCTAAACCATGTACGGCTGCGACCGCCAACCGGTATTTTGGTGCTGGGGATGAATGATTCCATTCCCATAATCACCGTTTCTGTGATGCAGTCCGCACAGACGTCAGGGTCCCTAGAGGGGAAGCATAGCTGCTTCCAAGGGTAGGACGCGAAGAACTCGCGAAGCCCATCCCAATCTGCTGACTTATACTGCCAGACTCTACAAGACCCATTCGCTGGAAAACGATTGGTTCTCGCAACAGGGGCAGTGCAGCGGACCAGGCAGTGATCGGATTATCCTAAAGGAGCACCAACCACCACCCGGTATCCGTGTGGATTTGTAGTCAGCAGAAAGTCCAACAAGTAGGGCTCATGACTCTCAATATCTGAGACACAGGTAGGCTGTGTTACCAGTTGAGAGAGACCATAGGCCGAAGCCATATTGAAGAGTTGCCGACCCGGGAGGTCAGTGGTCCGGGACCCAAGCCACTCTTTGTGATGAGCATTGAAGTCACCAAGGACCACCACCTCCGCAGATGGAAACTGCCCCAATATTTTGTCTATCCCCCGTTCGACGTTCTCGAAGAGGTGAGTTGACCCCAAATCACTGCCATGGGACCTGTAAAGGCTCGCGTAGAAGCGGTCTGTTCCACCATATTCTACGCGTAGTCATAAAATGGACAGTTCGCCATGTTCAAGGCCCCGAAGGCGGTTACAGCAGACATGACTCCGAACCAATACGCACACCCTGGCTTTACGGTGGAAGGAATGTTCCAGTTTGTAGCCGGGGTATTTAAGGTACGAAATGTCGTCCGGAGCGCCTATCTGCGTCTCCGTCAAAAAGAGCTAGGCAGGCCGCGCCATCTCGAGATGGTGATGGACGGCGTCGAGATTACTGTTAAGACCCCTGATTTTGCAAAACTCCACTGATGATGTAGATAGGGAGTCCGCCGTAAAACACTTGCTCTTTTTCTTTTTCCTTTTGGCCATCAAGTTTGCAAAGAGTTTGGGGGATATGGGCTTGCGCACAATGGGTACCGGTGACACTCGGATAAAAAAGGGTGGTGTCACTTGGCGCACGGCCAGACAATGGGTTTTGTGAGGAACTGCTTTTTCCCGCCTTAACAAAAAAAAAGCGTTCATGACGTCCGATCTTAAGTCACATTCAAAGGCAGTGTCGGCGCCACTAACCGTTGCCTACTGCAAATATTCATAATGCTAAAAACACCACTGATGATAAGAAACATACTGCAACCGAAATAGATGTATTATGTATATGTGTGGATGCAGCTAGCTTCACCTACCCGTTGTGGTCCAGCATCGAGTCAGAACTCTTCTCTCAGGGATAGGAGGTGGATAGGAAGAATAATAAGGAGAGGATAGGGAGAAGTTTGGATCTCCGGCGCTCTCACTCACCATACGAAACACAACGATAGGCGTAACTACCGTTGTTACACGGTGATCTTTTGTGAGAAGGTGGTATTTCCCCGATCGAGTCGGCCCTTTCGCTCTGGGATAAGCAAGGCTCTCTCTACCACTGTTGACTGAATCACAATCAATTTTTTTTAATTACTGTCCCACTGTTTCGACATCCCTGTCTGCAGTTTTTGGTTTAATCTCATCGAGTTGTCCTGGTAAATTAAAGGATTTTTTTGTCATCACAAGGAAATATATACGACAAGAACATCAATAAAATTTATGATTTTATCAGTTGTTTCTTGGAAGTAAGAAGTTCGTGATTCAATCTGCATACGTGATTGTAATGTGTTACACGAACTAAAAACGTGTCTCTTAATGTTTACTAAGTAAAAATAGAAATTTTGTACGTATTTGTTAACAAATTGTCAAACAAATTGAAGTTAAACAGCGAACAAGTACAGTTTTGGTCGTAATAATATATAACATGCTAATGAAGCCACTACTGAAGTAAAGTCTTCCAGTTATAGTGGTCTGCCAGTACAAGCGGAGAAACCGCACACAGGTTACCGCAGGCAGGTTTATTTGGTAGGTGAGCGCCCCACACTACCCTGTTCTTTGCCCCAAATGATGGCTAGGTACATTTTTCTCCACCTTAAAAAAAAAGGTTTCACAAGCCTTCTAGAAAATTTCTCAAGTAAGCAGGTTTCGTAACGACGTTTTCTTCACCGGGCAGTAAAAAAATCTCAATAAATATACAAATAATCTTGAGAAGTCAGAAGCGTGTTGTGAGGTTTCCAAGGACTCGAGACTATGGATCGAATTTCATACCACTATCTGCCAGGTAGGCAGTAGGTCTGGAATATGGTGCACCACATGGCCCAGATCATCGTTCGACGACGTCTCCGTCAATTTTAGTTGTTGTTATTCTAGAACAAAAAATGGGCTTATGATAGGATTTGCTCAATATCCTTTCTTAGTGGATATCTAGGTATCTCCGTTTAAAATAGAATAATTATATCGAATTTAAAGTCAATCAGATTCGTAGCTACTTTTGGTATTTCGCTTATAGTTTTTTTTAAAGACTGTACTAATGAATAATCCTCGCATCTCGTTATCCTTCTTATCCTCTTCTTAGTATCCTAGCTATCCTCTCCTTATCCTGCCTATCCACCTTCTATCCCTTTCCTTAGAGATGGCGACGCGTGAGTGATGCCTCTGGTATTGCTAGCGTCTATAGGCTACGGTAACCGCTTACCATCAGGTGGGCCGTGTACTTCTTTGCCATATACGTAGTATAAAAATAAATTGTAAACTTTGTTCCGTGTGACTAATAAGGGTCACCACTCCATTCGTTTCCACGGGTTTCATACTCGTATGTATCGGCCCGAGCGATAACACCATCTCCCGTGTGTTCGACCTTGAAGCATCTAACTGTGTTTCGGAGGAACCCGCATATTTATTAGTTTCATATTCGTGAAATAAAATTTCAAGAAGCTGCTTGACAGTATTTTAAGTCTGGCTGGGTCAATGAGCTACCTCTATAATATACACTAATCTACCAAATTTTAATTTTGCGAGCTAATTCTATAGTTATTTTATGGAAGGTTCTAATTACTTGCAAATATATTCAGTTTGTTAAACATAAATGACGTATATTATTAAGAATTACACTAAACACATAATATTATTAAAAAACTTCAACTACCTGCTCTTTCGTAATTATGGTAAGTTAAATAAACATGGTGTGTTTTTTAAATATCCTACACTGCTTATATAGCGCTAAACTTATTACTTAAATAATTGTTCAAGTCATATTTTGCTTCAACTTATCCGTATCATAAGTAATTTCATAATTAGCAGGCACATATCATCCTCTACACAATCTATACATCTTTTTTTCGTTCGTCCTCTTCCAACATTTCTATCCATATATTATATATTATATTGCTACATGCGATTCGTTCCGGCACATTACATGTCCATACCAAAGAAGGTGACTTCCTCTAATTGTTTCCATGATTTATGTTATTTTCCTTCATATTTTTCTTTCTTTTATAAGTAGGTATTTTACTTTCCTTTATATTTTTCTCTCCTTTATACTTTTCTTTCCTTTATATGTTTTTCTTTCCTTTACTTTCTCCTTTCACCATGGGTTGAAAATGGACCGCAGTTTAATGCAATAGTCCAGTGCGGATTGGCTGAGATCACGAGCTTCAACGAACAGCGATAATTTTTAAACAAATATACAAATAACTGCAGAAGTGTGTGTATCGATCTAAGACTGGAAATCGATCTCAATACCACTGTGTTTGCGGCCCTTGTTATATTTTTTATCCTATCCATTCTCGATACTCCATACATCCCTCTCAGCATTCGCATTTTAGTGGCATGCAGTCGTTGTTCATCCATTTTCTTGACAGCCCAACATTACGATCTATACATGATGACAGAACAAATTATTGTGAAAGTGGAAAAAAAGAGTTCCCATTTATCATCAGATGTGCCGTGGCTCGTCTGCCACTACATGCAAAAAAAAAACTTAATTTTTGTATAGTTTGCGGCCGCAGAAAAGTATTAGTATTAGGCAAGTCCTAATACCTATAGAGGGGTTTGGTTGTTAAGCTTATATGTTATTTATGTAGTATAATATAACTTTAAAAATGTCATCGCTGCGCAAAGTACAAAATTACATGTATAAATGACTAACTTAAGTGAAAAATAAAACATTGTAAGAGAACGTGCACGCCTGAGAGATTTTGTCGACGTTGTGTGAAACGAGTTAATAAACAGAATTATATTAATTATATTAATAAACAGAATTATATTATAGCCTACGGTGAACAAACATACAATGTTATTAGTATTCACAAGCGTTTGTATAGGCAAATTTTATCTCTGAATTGTTAATATCAAATCGTCGTGATTTTTAATAGGAGGCCATATCGTAGCTCATATCATGCATATTGAACTGCCTGCGTAATGACTATAGATTGATGGTATCGTGAAGAATAATATTTTTCCTTACAATAAAAGATAAAGAAAGAAAGACAATATTGTTTCGAATTGTGCAATATTATTACGTAGGCCTTTGCCTACGTGTCCACTGTAGATAAAGCTAGTTTTTAGGTTATATACCAGGTTGCTGGTATATTACCGGGATATAACGTGAACAGTTTTTAAGCCTAATTAAAACCATATAAATCAACACAAAGTGTGAACATGTAAAATCGAAAATAACAGTCACGAGCAGGATTTGAACTTGCATCTCCTGGATACCATCCAGATGCTTTGCCAATTAAATTATTCACAGTTTGTGTCGATTTATATGGCTAAGCATAGATTTAATAAATCAATGTGGCTAAGCATGTCAAAAGCTAAAAATATATATAAAAATATCTAAATATCTAATTAAGAGCTATCAAATAAAAGAAGATCAATTTAGATATTTTTATATATATTTTTAGCATTTGACATGCTTAGTGTTTAATGTGCTTTGTGTTTAATGTATGTTACATTAAACACAAAGTGAAAAATGTGAAATCGAAAATAACAGTCACGAGCAGGATTCGAACCTGCATCTCCTGGATACCGTCCAGATGCTTTGCCAATTCAGCCATCGTGACCCTTGCTCCTGACTGCTAATCTCGATAACACATTCATACTTAACGTCTTTGGGTGACGCCTGCACCATCTGTCGGAAATAAAAAAAGTGGATTTTTAAAATCCTCAGTAACTAACTGCCTCGGTGGTGCAGCGGTCGTGCGTGTGACTGCTGTTAATGAGGTTTCGGGTTCGATCCCGGGCCAGGCAATGTTATTGAGCGTTATAATGTTTTTTGTTTGATCATCACGAAAAAAGTACTAGCGGCTGCGGACATAGGCAAGTAAAACACTCTACGTCTATAATTACAGCTGAAGATACATATAAGACATACCTATTTTATAACCTCCATCGCTGATGGGTTGTATTTAACCTTCTTTTTTAAGGAGTTAGCTAAAATCTCCTTAGGGTTAAAAAGAGCGGGTTATTTTATTTCCCGTGCTGGTTTAGAATGGGGGTAAAATATCTCATCAATACATCCATCAGCCTTTCAACGTCCACTGCTGGACATAGGCCTCTCCAAGAGAACGCCACAACGAGCGGTCCCGTCATGAGGGATAATGTCGTAATCGCCACGCTTGGCAGGCGTGTTGGCGTTCGCAGTGGGATGTTGTTAATACTCGAGGGAGTGCTGCTGCCCACTCCCCCGGTATCCCTCAGTCGGCTCTTACGACTCCCGTGGGTAGAGAGGGGTGGGACAATTCTAAAGCCGGCCCCACACGGCATCAATACATCATGTATTATCAAAATCTTTACAGTATGAATGATTTCAACAAAGTACTACGTATTTTATATTTGGCCCGATGTTACTATAAGACAAATAAACATAATTTTACCATTTGCATTTCTGGGTTTTCCATTTAGAACGACGAATGATCACAGCACATTGTTATATCTTTGTAACACGAACTTATATGACAATGCTCAATTGTGTCGTGTGTACCGAAATACAATTTTGTTTACTCAAGTAATTTATAATGGAAGATTTTTACAGTATTTTTTTTCTGTTTAATGTGTCATTTTACTCTTAATTGAATATTTAGATTCAATTAAGAGTAAAATGACACATTGAGAGATTGGAAAGTCCAAAAGTGCACGCCTCATAATCTTCCTTTTTCACAATAAAATTGATTATTTGATAAGTAACTAAATATCTTCTAACTAAGTAGGTCTTACTAAGTAGTTTTCAATAAATCACATAGAGAGCGCTAATTTAAAAAATACTAATGAGGTTCTCATGTCTTATTCGTCATCTAGCGCTAATTTTAAGAAGTAGTAGTCTATAGAAGTAGTTCTCACGAAATAGGTATAGCGTATATATATATATATATAATTATATATATATAATGTATAGCGCTGGTTTTAGTGTACCACTGTGCTATCGAGTCGAGCGTAGCGTTTAATAACAATTAAACCACATCAAATCAGACCGTGAAAAGTAATAAGGCTCTAAATCGTAATTATACTCAAGTTAAAAAGAAAAAAAAAAGACACGATTAGTAAAGTATTTTGGTCATTATCGTGTTAACATACATTACCTACAACACACGGACGTCCAAGACAGAACTTCTTTAAACAGTTTTTTAACTAGTTTAAATAACAAAAATGCCATAAAAAATAACATGAGTGTTCAAAATAGTGTTTTTTTCTTGAACATATCAATATATTATTTTACAAGTGCAATATATGATAAATTGAGACATTTTACGTTTGAATAATCAGTTATTCTGCGTAAAACGAGAGTATTACCCACCTTAACGCTTCGCTTATGAGGCGTGCAATAGAAGCTGGATTGAGACGCCTAATCAACGTTCATAGCAAAGAAAAAAATATTGATGATTGTGAGATTTTCTCGATGGCTTGTGAAGTAATTTTTATTATTCTACAAGGATGGGAAATAAGCTTTCGGCCCGCCTGATGGTAATTGGTTACTGTAACCTACCGATTCTAGCAATACCAGAGGTGTGGGGTTGCCAACTCCAGGAAAGGGATAGGAGGTGGAATAGTAATAAGAATGTGGATTGTAAGGATAATTAAGGGATGTTGAGACTCCAGCACTGTCACTATCCATAGGATACACACCAGTAGGTGTACCTAACGTTACATCACGCTGATCTTTGATGAGAAGGTGGTGCTCTTCTAGTCGAGGCAGCCTATTCTTCCCAGAAGAAGGTCCCCATTGTATTTGGAAGTGCTTACCAGAATACTTCTTTCGAGATCAGATAAGCTCTAGGTGGTAAAAATAAATAAAGCAACCCTTGAAATTGAAGTCTTTTGAATTTAAAGGGAAAATTCAACGATATTATGGGAATTCGTGGTAGAAATACCGTCTCACCTTTTCCACATTCGGATATTAAAGGTCCTTTTAGAACATTTCTTTGCAATGATACTACTCGCAAAGTTTCGGTGGGTTTAAACGAAGTAGTATGATGGGTACACCAATCTTAAGTTCTACTTTGTGAGGGGGTAGATCAGGCACATTTATAGCGTGTAAAACCTATATTGCATAACAGCTTCATCCGGATTGCAAACTGCATTGATGGAAATAAATGTTTGTAATTCACCAGAAAGTTTCTACACTACTTTAGTTACCTTTATTAAATAATTAATTTATTTTTATAATGATTAAATAACATTTTTTTACTACACACATGTAAAAATATAATAGCAGTGATAGCCTAACGGTAGAACCAAGGACTGCAAATACAGTGGTAACGATTCCAATCACGAGTGGATGGAGACCTCACCGCACACACCTCTGACTTTTCGAGATTTTCCATTATTATGTGTGTGTGTTTGTTTACAATTTATGACAGCTCAGTGAAGGAAAACATCGTGAGGAAATCTGCATGCCTCAGAGATTTTCTCGATGACTTGTGAAGTATGCCAACCCGCATTGGGCCAGCGCGGTGGACTCCCTCTCATCATAAGAGGAGACCCGGTAGATAGCGGATGTTATAAAAAATAACTTGAAGGCTACTTTCCATTGGGAAAATAAATTAGATTTCCGCGAAAAATCTAAATGCCACGCGGAAAGAGTCGCGGGTAACAGCTAGTTAATTAATTCATTTTTATATTTTTTATTTTGTTCGGAAAACTAACAGCTAGTTCATCGTGTAAGTGCGAAAAATATACACAATAAGGCCATTTATAAGTTTTCACATGTAGTATCATCACCGTCATCAGCCTCTCCTGGTGCATGACTGCACGTAGGCCGCTCCCAATTTCTTCCAGGGCACTCTGTCTGCTGCTTGATTTATCCAGGCAGGGCATGTATGTTATTTGATGTCGTCTACCCATCGCTTAGGTGGGCAACCACGTTGTCTGGTGTTCATCCACGCCCTCCACTCTAAGACTTTCCATGTCCATCTATCTATGCCCATCCGAGCAATATAACCCATGTACAATTTTGCCGCGCGATGGTTTCCACCACATCTCTCACGTGGGTTTTCCGGCTAATCCACACATTTATTTTTCAGTCGCGCAAGGAGACCCCGAGCATGGCTCTCTCCTCTCTCTCCCTCTGCGCAACTCTGAATATTTTTCTCAGATTCATTATTTGTGAATGAGGAAAAAAAGAACTTTAGTACGAGCGGAAATCGAACCTGCGTCCCTTCCAATCCGGGGAAGTGCTCTAAGCCGCTGAGCTACGCACTGATTACGACCAAATGTGATGAGGAGATTGAGTATGACCGAAGGTCAGTGCGGTAGCTCAGCGGCAAGACAAATGTGATGAGGAGATTGGGTATGGCCGAAAGTCATGCACCTCACGTAAAATAAAGCGATTAAGTAGGTAGGTACTTACTCAAAAGAAAAAAAGAAAAAATTGGTTATTTTATTTTGTATACACATATATTGCAATAATACCTAAACGTATTTACCACAGAGCTCAGTATTTCAGCTTTAGAATTGTCCCACCCCTCTCCACCCATGGGAGTCGTAAGAGCCGACTGAGGAAATACCGGGAGAGTGGGCAGCAGCACTCCCTCAAGTATTAACAACATCCACTGCGATCGCCAACCCGCCTGCCAAGCGTGGCGATTACGGCACTATCCCCCATATGAACGAAACACATGTTGTGGCGTTCTCTTCGGGAGGCCTATGTCCAGCAGTGGACTTCGAAGGCTGATGGATGGATGGATGGATGGTGTGTTTCAATTCCGCATAATCCAAACTAAAAACCTTTAAAGGTGAACAAAGAGTAGCGTTGCCAATAAAATTGTCTTCGCGTGAGTCAAAAATTATGCTCGATTTGTTTAAGTAAATAAAATCGGCTGCATTATTTTTATGAAAGAAAGTACAACACGACGATTGATTTAAATAATGAAGTTTTTAATCTATCAGTACGAACATGGTTTAGTAGGACCTAAGCCGCTATTTTTTATTTTGAATTAGTTGATGATTTAAATTTAGAAATGACCCGATAGATGGCGTTGCTATACTGTTTCAGAAGTTTCCTATTTAAAAATAGGTATTGAATTTTGTAAAATAGTTTGCAGAACCCTTCAGTAGCAGTGCAGGTAGTTTTTGGCTATGATACCATCTGCCGGGTGCGCTATGTACTCGTATAGGTATATTTATTTCTTAGGCACTTGAAATGCTAGCCGTTGATAGTAGTAGGTACTGGCTAAACATGCTAGTGCGTGATCTGCTATCAGTATGTATTAAAAATCTTGTTTTTTTTTTCTATGTAAACTCAAGTATTTCCGACTCCGTTTAACCACGTTCCTATCTAATAGTTTTAAGCTATCTATTTTGATGTGTCTCATCGTAAGATGACGCCGCAGTGTATCATTTTTATAGTGATCAATAAATCACCTTGATTTGTATGATATTTTATCACAACGAATATTATCGATCCTACGTCTATTCTGTTATAACTTCCCACCAGGTGCAATATCTGCCAGTAGAGGGTACCCGAAAGGGTAAGCCGCCAGCGCGGCGGTCGACTGAAGTAATCCAACATAGTATCAGTGGTTCGTCTTGACACAGGTGGAGAGACGGCACACGGCGGATTTCTTTAGTGGGTGCGGGCCCCACACTAGGTACCCTGCTTGTTGCCCCGAACGACGGGATGTGCGGTTAGGTACATTTTTTCCCGCCTAAACAAAAAAAAAGGTGCAACATCTGCGCAGTTGACGGTGTTTAACACGCTTGTATTAGCTTGGTATGTATCTATGTATTTCAAAGTGTAATTTCAAATCGCAAACCGACGTCCGACATTTTTTCCCGCCTTAACAAAAAAAAAAAAGAAATAATTCGAAGATTCCGTTTCATAGATACATACGAAGCTAATATAAGCGTTTTAATGAATATTTTCCTTACGTTACTTTTCGGTGAAATATTGTAAATAGGCGATGACAAAATAGTGGACTTCTTAGTAGGTTACTTGTGACACGGCCTTTCCAAAAATCAAAAGCTAGTCAGTATACCACAAACCATATTCCTGGGATTCTATGCCTTATTAGGTATAAACTGATCAATTAATATTATTAATGCAGTCATGGTTTGTCCACAAGTATTACCTACAATTCGTGATTCATATGAATTATTTTCATTTTCCTGAATAAACGTAGGTTTACCCTATACGACAATATTCATGTCTAACATTAGCAGCCATTGATCATGAGCTCAAACCATGTTAGGCTCATGCATCAATATTGTAAATTATTGTTGTGGTATTATTAAATTACTATTGACGTTACATGACAAACAGGCACTAAATGTAGATAACGCCTTTATCGTATTGGTTCTTTCGAAATCAGAGCAACAAACAATTATTAATATAATGAATAACTTACTTAAATATATATTTAAAATTTATATATTTTCAGGCTATTTATGATAGCTGTGATAGGTATTAGTAAGTTAGATTACCTATAAGTGAGTTTGTATCAGTCTTGAACCTTTTCTTCTTTACTATTACAAATAGACACAGGCAACTCAACTTTTTTTTTTATTAAGGCGGGAACAATTTCCTAACCGCTAACAAAAAATAAATCATTTATTGACTGCAGGCCACGTGTGTGAAACCGCGGGCAGAAGATAGTTGGAATATATTATGTATATTGGATGTATATTCAATGTATATTTGATGATTTGATTGAATAGGTAGGTAATATTCACAACTTCATATATCATGGGTTTTATTGTTCTTGTACCTTGTTATAGAACACTTATTATTTTTCTAAAATTAAAATAAGCTTAGCAACTACTTTTAATAACAGCTATCTGCTAGTGAAAGTCTCGTCCAAATCGGTCCAGCCATTCCGGAGATTTTATTAATTCACGATTTCATGGGGTTTTTTCACGGAACCCTAACTGTATTTCCAAAATAAAAGTATCCTAAGTTACGCGCTGTAACAATGGCTATCTGCTAGTGAAAGTCCCGTCCAAATCGGTCCAGCCGTTTCGTAAATTCGTCTGCCATCGTTGTAATAAACATCCATAGAAACTTACGCGTTTATAATATTAGTAGGTAGATGGGTAGGCATTTGGTGTTGGACGCCACCTGCGTCGACACCCTTGCTCCATCACATCTACCAAGCACCGCTGGTTGTCCTGGTGCTGCTGCTGCATCAGCAGAGACCCTCAAACGGCGGAAATATATTAACTTTGAGGGTAATTATATTTTCGAACCGTTTGGGGTCGAAACGCTAGGGAGTTCGTAACGCTAACGCTCATGGAGCCCGAACGCTCGCAAATTTTATAAAGAAATTGCGAGTCGTCTAATCGAGGGCTCACGTGATCAGAGGGCTGGGCTGTACCTAGCTCAAAGAATTAGCATTGCCATTCAACATGGCAATGCTGCCAGCCTTTTGGGCACTTTGCCGGTAGCCAGTGATGCGGATGAATTCTATGATGCATAATTTTAACTTCTTTCTTTTCTTTTTTATTTTGTTACTTTTTTCTTATAAACTTTGTAGTAGTATCTAAGAGTGTAAATATATATCCGGCTTGAAAATAACAAAAAAAATAAAATATGTTAGTAAGGATATCTATATAAACATTGGTTCATATTTTTATATATATTTTTTTAACATTTGACATGCTTAGCTATAGTACTTATAACTTAACACAAAGTGTGAAAATGTGAAATCAAAAATAACTAACCGACCAGGTAAACTTAATTTTACAATTAAGATTTTTACCAAACTAACTAACTAACTTATCATCACGCCATTTCCCTTGCGAGGTAGGCAGAGTGCCAAGAGGCTCTATTATTGCATACATATCTCGCTTCCTCAACATTCATAACTCTCTTCATACACGCTCGCCGGTTTCGGAGACTCCTGACTCCACCTTCCTTCAATACATGACCAATTTGGTTTAGGTAGGTCAGTCTCGGTCTCTCCCTTTACCTACATCCTTCCACTTTCGCATTGTATATCTTCTTAACCTTGATATTACTCTCATGCTCCTTTTTGCATACCCAACTCTCGCTTCCATATAATAACGTTGGGACAAGCACTGCGTTGTGTATTGCGACACGTGCCCTCTGGCTGAGGTGATGACTGCCGAGAAGTTATCCCAATGCTCCGTTCACTCTATTTCCCGCATTCACTCTTCTCTCTACATCAGTGGTGTACCTTCAATCCCGACTGAATCCACATCCAAGATATACAAATTCATCCACTTGTTCTAGCACACCATTTCCTATTGCTACTCCAACATCTGTTCTGGCCTCTTCTCTTTCAAAAACCATTATTTTGGTTTGGCTCACATTCACACGCTGGTCCCTTTTCTTACATTTTTACCAAATAATGACACAATCAATATTTATTTTTCAAAATATAAAATGTAGATGGCGCAGGCGTCACCCCAAGACGTTAAGAATTAATGTGTTATCGAAATTCGCAGTCCCGAGCAATTGTCACGATGGCTGAATTAGCAAAGCATCTGGGACGGTATTGCAGGAGATGCAGGTTCAAATCCTGCTCGTGAATATTCATTATTCCGTTTACATACAGTTAATATTCTCTACTTGATTACAAATTTCCATTAAGTATAAACGTCTTAGTTTACTTAAACTTTCCCTAAATATATAGGTTCTATTATAAAGCTGTAACAGAGCTACGTCTGTACATGTAAGCTATTTGAGAAAAAATTTCTGTTTTAGGCTATAATATAGGCGTGTATATGCGTGGCGATTACGGCACTATCCCTCATTTTGGGGAGGCCAATGTCCAGCAGTGGACGTCGAAAGGCTGATGGATGGATGGATGGATAGGCGTGTCTAAGCACAAAACGATGTTTTTAGATTTTTTGTCTGTTTATGTATTTGTCACACAAAAACTACTGAGTGGATTTTTATGCAACTTTTTTCATTTGATAGCTCTTGATTAGACTTAAGAACTGCTATACATTTTAACCCGCTACTATATTGTGAACCTAAGATATGAGCTAAAAACTAGCTGTTGGCTGTTGTGGAGCCACGGGCAAAGGCTAATTATTCTATAAATTGCAATGATTTTTCTTGTCAATTCTGTTCATCTAAGTCTCCATTTTCATGTGACCTATTATTAAGCCACCTTGATCAGCACATTCAAACTCAAAGTTTTCCTTTATATTATCAAGAGTGTTTGATCTAAATGCGGCATGTTCTTGTTGGGAGCCGCAGCATTGATACCTGATAACCCCACAGCGGTAGAGATTGAAGAGATAAACTAAATCCCTTTGTTTTAGGGAAGGTTTAACTTATCAAGCTTTTATCTTTAATGGGAAATGTTTCGTGTTTATGAAATTGTTAGAGGTACTGAATTAAGTGCCAATAATGATTTATTTTTATGAAACAAAACTATTTTACGGTATATTTCATAATATATTTGATTGATTTATAACCATTAATTTTCATCTTTGTAATAGCCTTCCTACCTACTAGCCTACCTTTTGTAATCAATGCGTAATTTAATAACAACCGAACGGTGCTCGGTCTACTTAGTGTTATGTTACACTGTCCGATACTTTTAGTAGTCACTCGAGAACCTTCCGACTCGACATTTGATGTGGCCTGCCCATTGCCACTTCAGCAAAGTAAACGTACAGGCTATGTCAGGTAATCTTGTTCCCCAAATTTGAGTTTCGGATTTTGTATAGATCGTTGTGCATAGCCTACGCAGGGGCACTACTTGATTTTGTGTTCATTCCGAGATCAAAAGATAATGACCAAGTCTATATAAAAGAAAACAATTATTAAAAAACAAGGTTCTTTATATATACGTGACTATACGTTTATTAATATATCTGGATATTACAATATCACGTGTTTTAATAATAAAGCCTTATATAAAAGACTAGCTGCTACCCGCCACTTCGTTCTCTTGGATTTCTTTTTTGTCCTTTGAAACCTGCGATCAGTCGTCTAGACTATAATCAAGTGAGTTGTGTGGCGATGTGGTTTGGTGAGGTGGAGCCACTGCTCCTTCTCCACTTATTAAGGGAGCAAATCTGCTCTCTTGAGTCTTCTAATTTGATTTGGCTGCAAGAGCAAACTGGATAACAGGTTTGGATGAGTAGTCAAGCGGTCTTTAGAATTGGCTGTGTTGCTTCGTCAAAGATGGTTGGGATTTCCAGGTACTCGTGGATTTCAGAGTCGCGAACATACCATGGCGCCGTTGATAGTACCCTTAGGATATTGTTTTGAGCTCGTTAGAACACATGTTGGAGTTGCTGGCTGTCGACAACTTGGAATTTAGTTATAATTTTTTGTTGTGTGGTTTATTTTTCCAAAATAAAAGTACCATAAGTTACTCCTTATAACTTCAGCTATCTTCCAGTGAAGGAATCGTCCGAATCGGGCTAGCCGTTTCGAAAGTTAGCTGGAACAATGAGACAGTGAAAAAAATGGTTCCTATTTTGTTATGGTCATAAGCATTTAGTAAAAAGCTCTTATTTAGATATTTTAAACAAACATTTTATTGTTATTTATTTGTATAGATAATTATAATTTGTCACGAACAGATTCTTTAAACTCGGTATTAATCAGAGCGTTCTAGGAATCTAAGCTTTAAAAAGCAAATGTTAGGTATATTATTAATATTGTAATTACATATATGTCTCTTTGTGTTTTTGAGTCGAGGTTGACAGGTCAATGACCTTTTTTTTTGTTTAGGCGGGAATAAATGTACCTAACCGCACACCCCGACGTTCGGGGCAACGAACAGGGTAGTGTGGGGCCCTCACCCACTAAAGAAACCCGCCGTGTGCCGTCTCTCCACCTTTATTGGCGGGCCACTGGAACTACGTTACATTCCTTCGGTGGTCCGCCGGCGGCTTACCCTTTCGGGTACCCTCTACTGAGCGACGCACCCACACACTGAGCATCGCGCACCTTCGCGGGAGGCCTTGCGGGTAGCGGACGTTCCCCGGTCCATCCACCCGCAGCCTCAGCTAGGGCGGCATTAGGCGCAAATACTCACGCCTGCGCCACCCCAGTCGCTGGCGGCGGTTCGGGTCTGCGGAAGGATCAGCCTCCCTGGCCCGCTGCTTCCTTCCGCGAGATGACCTCGTCACAGAAGGCAGCGACCGCGGCCCAATTCCTGTCGCTGCCAAGCATCGCTCTAACGACGTTCGGCACCGAGAGGTCCCCCCCTATTGCCGCGACGAGTTCACGGCGCTGCCGGCCCTAAGACGGGCACGACTCGAGCGTGTGCCGCGCCGTGTCCTCGTCGCAGCCACAATGGTGACAGCCCGGAGTCGCTTCCATCCTTGCAACTATGTGCAGATATCTGCCGAAGCAACCGTGCCCCCACAGCACCTGCACCAGTCGGAAGGTAAGGTCTCCGTGCCGTCGCCCCGCCCACTCCTCCAGCACAGGCTGGAGCGCCCCTACGGTCCAGAGACCGGCCCGGGGCGCCTCCAACCGTGCCCTCCGTCTGGCCATGGCAACTCGGCGGGCGTCGCCCTGCCACCTGGCCACCTCTCTGCGTAGGGGGCGTCCGCCCTCCTCCCGCTCTTGTGACGCCCGCCGATACACTTCAGCGAGCACCTCCGCCTCCAAGTCCCACGGGGGGATTCCGGCCAACGCGCAGGCCGCCTCCGTCGACTAGAGCACTTCCCTGGATTGGAAGGGACGCAGGTTCGAATCCCGCACGCAGTAAAGTTCTCTTTTTCCACATTGACAAATAATTTGTTATTTAAACTGGTAGGTAGGTATATGTTTTATATCGCTACTATATCAGGATACCGAGAAATAACTTAAAAATTAGCAGATACAGTCTAGTAGGTACCTAATATTTTAGGAGTTTCGCAATAGTTTAATCTAGTAAATACAAGTAAAAGAACTTTCCTGAGTGCTGATCCATTACCCTGGTTTGATGCGAGTCATCTATAAAACTTCTAGAACACTCTAAATGTCTCATGAAATTTGTATCTTTCAAGTAAGTAGGTACATGTATACCCAGTGTATATGTTCAAGTGTTTTACTGCCTCGTTTTCTTAAATTTAACATAGCGAACATCGAGCAATTTTTCTGTGTAATTCTAGTCATGTTATTACTCACACGTTGCTGTCAATCATCGATACAATTAGATAATGGATGTATTTAGGTAACTTTAATTGAAGTGATAGCACAGTGGACTAAGTCCTGCAAAATATAGAGGTTCTTATCATACACTTCTGACTAGATATACTATGAAATTATTAGCTGCTGCCCGCGACTTATCTGCGCAGGCCTCAAAATTTGTTTTATAGTCATTTAGGGATATCGCACAGGACCGATATCGATTCTTATCGAGGTAAAAAAATATCCAGAAGGGTTAGAATGTATGTCACTAAATCGTAGGCCGTGGGATCATTGAGTCAGCATGCGTCGATTTTTCTACCAATCACAAGCGAGACGATACGATGTCGATACGATTTAGTGAGTTATATTCTACGGGCCCAGGCTACAACAATTTATCTGTATAAAAATGTTATCCAATGTATTCAGATGTTAGGTCATTTGCGAAAAATAGCTATAATACTAGAACTAATTTTCCGAGTATGCTATAATTATGCTAATCCAATCAAATCGTCTATAAAATTTTATCGAAATCTACTCAGTCGTTCGCCGTGAGGGGCCGGCTTTACAATTGTCCCACCCCTCTCCACCCATGGGAGTCTTAAGAGCCGACTAAGGGGGAGTGGGCAGCAGCACTCCCTCGAGTATTAACAACAGCTACTGCGATCGCCAACCCGCCTGCCAAGCGTGGCGATTATGGCACTATCCCCCTAATATGGTTCTCTTGGGGAGGCCTATGTCCAGCAGTGGACGTCGAAAGGCTGATGGATGGATGGATGACTCAGTCGTTTAGGCGTGATTGACGTACAAACATCCAAATAACTTCACAAACTTTCACATGTAATAATAATACAAGTATAGTAGGCAGTAGCATTTTGTTCACGAATGACTGCACAGATGCCGGAATGGTTTAAATACCGGCCTCCCGCCCGAGTGCTTTGCGTTCGATTCCCACACAGGACTCTCTCTCTTTGTGTGATCAAGGAATGGTTGTCCTAAGCCTGCGTGTACTTTGTATCCGTGAAATTGTATGTTTAAAAGAATTATCACTGCCCAGTTAAAGAAAAACATCGTGAGAAATCCTGCTCCTTGAGATACTTGTAAGTTATTCTTGGCTTGTGAAATCTGCTATACTGCATAGACCGACGACGATGTGATATATAATTAACTACAGCCAAAATCGCTTTCACTGAGAGAAGAATTATCTTAAAATGAATGAGCTGGCTTGATCGGTGAAATACCACCCTCTCATAGAAGATTAGCGTGATACAACAGTACCTATCTTTTCTACCTTTGTGTTTTGAATAGTAAGCGAGAGCACCGGAGGGCCAAGCCGCCTCCGTAACTTCTTCTTATTATCCTTTCATAATCTCCTTATATATCCTTTCTATGCAGATGGCGACGCGCGAGTAATGCCTCTGATGTTGCTAGCGCCTATAGGCTTATAGTAACCACTAACCATCAGGTGTCACTTATTAAAAAAAACACTTTAACTGGAAGACATTGTTTCAGTGGTCCTCCAGCGGCTTACCTTTTTGGGTAATACTTTTTGAGCAACGCTTCCAGGCACCAGAGCGTCACACCTTCATGGTAGGTATTGCAGGTGGTGGACGTTCACATTTTTTTTTTCGCGATGTAATCTTTTATGGATACCTTCTGCCGGGCGGGCAGAGAGGTTATGCCGGAGTCCAAATTTTTACAATTGGTATACCTGCTAAAACCCCGGGGTGTTCCTTCAGACTTCCTGTGGACAGGGGCGAGGTATTCGCTCTTCGCATGATTTCCTGCAGGCACCACTGCTGCTGGTGCCTGGTGCTGGTGGCCCTGTCTAGTTTGGAGGGCCTGCCCCTTCCTCGTCGAGGGGCGCTCGCGGAACACGTGCCCTGGGTCCATCAACCTCAGGCCAGCGCTTATGGGGCCGGAGATGGTAAACGTTCCCTGGTCCATCCACTCGCGGTCTCAGCTAGGCGGCATCAAGTACTATATTTCTGTGTTTACGCGTGGAAGTCTTTTACGCTGATGTGTGCTACATACAAACTACGCAATGTGTTGCAAATGACATTTCAGTATGAAATTACTTCATACAGTTTTTCACTTTTCCGTTGAAACTGTGATACTTGATTAAATTTACCAAATCAACGAACCTAACTTGATAGACATTTTACTTTCTCTAGCAAAATTATCAGTAATTCAACGTATATATTTAGATTTTAAATTCGATATGGTAACCATTGTTAGTAGGATCACGTACCTGAATATTATTTGTATGTTACATAGATTAGGTAGTAGAAGAAGAAGCAGTGGTGTACATTATTGAGCAAAATTTGTTCATAATGTTGACTATACTACAATCTTTGGTCAGATTGTTTAACAATTTATCCGAACTATTTCACTAACTGTCATTGCAAAGGTATCAATCACCTTTAACTATGGCACATCAATGACATATCAACAAACAATTTTTGTCCATGTGGTGATGGACTAAGTATAAAAGTGTCACCACCCCATTCTTTACCACGGGTGTCGCACAAGGCGACTAAGGGAAGTAAGCAATTATCACCCATTGTATTACTGGTGATTGGGCTGGGTACCAAGTGGGAGTACACACTTGTTATTGGGTCCGAGCGGGTTGGTACCACCATCTCCTGTGTGGCCGGCCAGGAAGCACATCGGCGTGTATTGGTTTTAGATAGAGATAGCTGTTAATTGGTTAATTTCATATATGTGAAATGAAATGGTGAGCAGCGGCTTGGCAGTTCTCTCGGTATAGTTGAGTCCATGAGTGACAGTTACCATTTACCATCAGGTGAGCCGTGGCTCTTCTGCCAACAAAAGCAATAAAAAAAATTTTGCCCCTTGCTCAAGCGTAAAAATGTGAGCTTTTTCACTAGATAACACATTGTGTGTTATCTCCTGTACTAGGCGGATAGTTCGACACACAGTGGGTGAGGCCTGTGCTTATTATAAGGCCATTATTAGTAAACTGAAATAAAAAAAAACGCTGAAGTACTCTCAGTGATCCTCGAAAGATATTTTATCAGATAGAAGATAAATTATTGCAATCAAGAGAACGAAGACTTGGAACAAATTCAAGTGTTCTAATAAACGAAGCGGACGTTCGTCAAAAGCTTTTTTGTGCTACAAAATTTGCTATGAAGCATAATGTCCGCCTGACGATAATCGGTTATCGAAACCCATGGATACTAGTAACATAATGAGTTTTAAGCAAGATTTATCAATCAATTATATTGCTGCGTAGGTCAATGAAGCACACGAAGAAGTTTTGTGGGTAGATAAATGGGGCACTCGATTAACATAGGATACCTTTTATCCGACCACTGAAATACTGTAAGACTGTGGTACATACACAGTTCCAGTGGCCTACCAATACAGGCGGAGAGACTCCACACGGCTGGCTTATTTAGTGAGTGAGGACCCAGCCATTTTTTTATTGCATTTAGTGGCAAACGAGCCACGGCCCATCTGATGGTAAATGGTAAGCGTCGCTCATGGACTCAACTATACCTCTCTGTATTCTTGTCAAGCCGCTGCTCACCATTTCATTTCACAAATATGAAATGAAAAAATAAACGCCTATCTCTTGCTACAGCCAAAACGCAACGATTCGCTTCATGGCCGATCACACGGGAGATGGTCACGATACCAAGTGAGTACTTCCACTTGGTACCCAGCCCTACCACCAGTCTTGCAATGGATGATAATTGCTTACTTCTCTTAGTCGCCTCATACGACACCCATGGAAAAGAATGGGGTGGTGACAATTGTATTCTTAGTCCGTCACCACACGGACAAAAGCCTCCACACTACCCTGCTCGTTGCCCCGAACGACGAGGTGTGCGGTTAGGTACAATTTTACACGCCTTAACAAAAAATAAAAGATACCTTGGTTCGGCGGGCTGTTCTCCGCAACTCCACGTCTGAGCGCGTGTTTTGCGTAGTATATTTTCTAGATAAAAGATACCTTTTATCCAGAATATATGAATATTTTCCGGTAGGATAATTATATATACGAGTATCTCTATTTTTGGCTTGTGAACTGAATGAATTCGGACGAAATTTGGTAGTTATATGAATAAATTTTGCCTTGGGTATTAGTATATTTATTATATAAAAAAAACAAGATCACGCCTGTATTCCCCGAAGGGGTAGGCAAGAGGTGTACCTATTACACACCCACGGTTCGCCAGCTATGTTTAAGTTCCACGTAATAGGGACGAGCATATACCTATAATGAAAATAGGTTATTATATATTTCTACCTGTACTCTCGAAGAGGTTCTGTTGGAAACGCCTAAACAACAGAATATAAATATTTGAGTTTCGAAGTACATAAGACCGTGGGCAGAACCGCTTACCAAGTGCAAGTGTTTCCCACTCTGGTAATATATCATCCATCCATCCATCAGCCTTTCATCGTCCACTGCTGGACATAGGCCTCCCCAAGAGAACGCCACAACGAGCGGTCCCGTCATGGGGGATAATGCCGTAATCGCCACGCTTGGCAGGCGGGTTGGCGATCGCAGTGGATGTTGTTAATACTCGAGGGAGTGCTGCTGCCCATTCCCCCGATATTCCCTCAGTCGGCTCTTACGACTCCCGTGGTTAGAAGGGGGTGGGACAATTCTAAAGCCGGCCCCACACAGCCCAGGTAATATATATAATGAGATTATAAATATAAAAGCACAGCTCAATCAG
Organism: Leucoma salicis; assembly: GCA_948253155.1. Taxonomy (NCBI): domain Eukaryota; kingdom Metazoa; phylum Arthropoda; class Insecta; order Lepidoptera; family Erebidae; genus Leucoma; species Leucoma salicis. The sequence continues at coordinate 1,970,027 of OX411804.1, forward strand.
CTGAATGTTTCCAGAAGGTTCAATTTCTATCATAATCAATAACTGACCAGATTACGTAAGGAATAATAAAAAACATAGAAATGAATGCTATTGTCTATTGTGCTGAGATCCACGCTGATATGTTTAGTCTATTGTATTGTAACTTGAGAAATATGTGCATTAGTTTATATAGGTACATGACTAATGTTATAGCGCGTATTATGATGTTCACCGCCGTGCGCCCTCTTTCCGTCCTATACATATATATCTACCTACCTATATATATTGTATATGGAATGTAACCTTCTCTTCTATATACCTATATATACTATTATTAGAGATGGGCCGAATGTGATTTTAACCGAGTACGAACTTCGGCCAAACATTCGGTAATATATCGGTATATAAAGAGACGGCACACGGCGGGTTTCTTTAGTAGGTGAGGGCTCCACACTACCCTGATCGTTGCCCCGGGTTGTGCGGTTAGGAACATTTTTTCCCGCCTTAACAAAAAAAGGTGTTATTGGACCATAAATATAGTAACGTATATTGGATAGCCTGCTTAGTAGGTATTTTATCACACTGGTGAAAGACAGTTAACCTTTCGGAATATACTCAAGTACTGACTTCCAATAAGTAAGATAAAAGAAAATAAAGGCATTAAATATCTCATCCAAACCGCAAAACATACTAGAACAAAAAACTGCACACTTTATATTCTTCGTTATTGGACAAGGTCATTGCTATCTACATCACGACTTAGATGACCTTGAACTTGACACAAACTACCAGCTTGTTAATAAATCTAACCGCGTAGATAAAAGTCACGAAAAGTATCGATATTGTGGCTGTAAATCTTTCTTTCTTCTGAAAGAAATAGCCAAGAATTTAATTTTAAATAATTGAAGTTGTTTTGTATTTATAGGTACCTATCAGTAGACAAGTTTGTTGGTGGTGAGTGTGGAGTGGTGGATTTTTCCTAAAATCTATAAGATTTCATAGAAACAAGATCTATATTTTATTAAAAGTAAAGTTCTGTCTACTCGTGAACGTTGCGTACATAATCTGTTTATTAATTTCAGAGATATGCTAGCGCCTATCAAACTTATAGACATACAAAAACAAAAACGAATAAAAAAAAAACCTTTTTACACGCTTTTTATTAGCTTCACCTGTATGTTTGTATGTTTGGAACTGACTCCTTTGGACGCGATTTTGACCCACTTTAAACCGCCAGATTTCGTTCAAACTTTGTAGATTTATCGAGGACCGGTAACAATACACTAATTTGATAAAATTATTCGGTAATTATCGGTTTTTAGGGTTCCGTAGTTCTTGAATGTGTAAGTTTCTGAATCGCGATATTAAGATGTGTGGCGTTGTCCGATGTTTCTGAATCGCGATATGAGTGTTTGCGAAATAAGAATCTTTTTGCTTTTATTTTAGTTCATTAATTTTTTATTGTACACACACATGAGTAAAGTAAATAGATACAATAAATATAAATGATGTACAAAGGCGAGCTTAATTCAGTACTGAATTTTCTACCAGCAAACCCTTTAAGTAGTAGAGGACTATCTAACACACAAAGAGTAAAGAAGTGTACAACACAAGAAAAGTAAATATTTGATTTATTCTAAAATACATAGGTAAATACAAATAAATAAATAAACATAAATTTAAATAATATACATAATTATATATAAATACATATATAGATGTATAATGATGTAAATAAATATAATATCTATATACTAAATAAATACTTTATTGACTGTTAACAAGCGATAGAAAATATTCTTTTAATTTCGTCTTGAAAACGTACAAAGACGTGCTTTCGCGTATATTTTGAGGAAGATTATTCCAGAGCCGAACCGCTTGGACAGTAAAAGAGCCATCGTACCGACTAGAATTGTGACTAGGAGTGCGTAATAAGAGAGAAGAAGAAGTGCGGCATGGCTTACCCCGAGGGACAAGATACTCAAAGCGGTCACGCAAGTAGCAAGGAGAATGAGGATTGTGTAGAATAGAAAAAAGGAATAATGGTGTTGCCAATTTTAACCTGCTGATGTCTATCATTTATGTAACCTTTCAATAAAAGGAGGCTATTACCACGTATACCAACTTTTTCTAATTTATGTACAAGGATAGGAACAGAGACCGTGTCAAAGGCTTTTTTATATCTAGGAATACAGTAAGGCACTTGAGGCGATTATCCAAAGCTTGAGTAATAAAAGAGGTAAGGTCAGAAACTGCATCTTCGGTTGATTTATTTCTTCTAAAACCATACTGATATCTAGAAATAATATTATATTTATCTAAATAAGTAAGCAATCTAGTGTTAATTAGTTTTTCTACAACTTTAGACAAAGCGGGAAGGACAGAAATTGGTCTGTAGTTGTTGACATCGTCTCTGTTACCATCCTTGTACACAACTCTTTAGGTCGTCTGGAAAGGTATCAGACGAGATACACAAGTTAATAAAATGGCTTATCACAGGGACTACAACATTTTTAGCTAATTTCAGGAACTTTGTAGAAATGTTGTCCCATCCAGGAGCACTATCGGTTTTCAGATTAGAAATAATAGAGATAATTTCGCTAGTGGCTGTATCAAGTAGCACATATGTCTGATGTGAAGGTGTTGTAAACTTAGAATTTGATGAATATGGTCCATTTCTGGTAATTTTTTCTGTAAGTATCTTGTCTATACTTGCAAAATAATCATTAACATGGTTCATAGATTCCGTAGGAGACGATTTTAACCCTAATAATTCAATATTACTACTTCTAGATTGCTTAAGATTTGTTATAATTTTGATGTTCTTCCATAAAGTTTTAGTATTATTAGTTGTTCGTCCTAGTAAGTCCCTTTCATAGTTTCGCTTTAATGTTTTTATCAATTTATTACAATAGTTACGGTATCTTTTATATGTAATTTTTAATATGTCATTAGTGGGTTCTTTCCGCAACTTCTTTTGTATATTATTTCTATTTTTATACACCTAAGTACTCCAGTAGTTATCCATGGTTTAATTATGCGTTTATTTTTTGGAATTTTTACTGATTTAGAATTTTCATTTAATGATTCTTGAATTTTATTAATAAGTTGGTCTAATAATAAAGCTGGGCAATTGTAGAAAAATAGTTGAGAAAGATTTTTCCCACCAAAGGGAAGGACGGCACATTGAACCCTTCCTTTAGTGGTGTGGTTGCAAAACCTAACTACCTACTTCTATCTGTATCCTATATCATGTTGTGATGTACCTGTGCTGCTTTGAAAGTACTAGTGATCAAATAATTACATAAGTACCTAACAACTTAAAGCTAAAACAAAACCAACATGTCATGTGGTGTATTCCGTGTATTTAATTTGTGAAATTTCTGAAGTGTAAAACTGCGCAGGATACAAATAAGAAGGATGGTATGTACCTCCATCCATCCATCAGCCTTTCAATATCCACTGCTGGACATAGGCCTCCCCAAGGGAACGCCACAACGAGCGGTCCCGTCAAGGGATAATGCCGTAATCGCCACGCTTGGCAAGCGGGTTGGCGATCGCAGTGGATGTTATTAATACTCGAGGGAGTGCTGCTGCCCACTCCCACAGTATTCCCTCAGTCGGCTCTTACGACTCCCGTGGGTAGAGAGAGGTGGGTCAATTCTAAAGCCAGCCCCACACGGCAATAATGGTATGTACCTACGCTTTGTTTATGTTTATGGTAGGCCTTACGTCCATAGGTAGGTTACTTTACTTTGTTTACAAACAACGGCTCCGCCCAAAAATGGCGGTCTCTTCAAAAGTTAGGGTTGTCTAAGAAAAAAAATTTAAAAATAATGTTTTTATTTTGTAGGGTTTTTTTTATTGACTTATTAAAATTTCAACATCACAATACTATTGCATATGGCTCACATAACCTAGCATTGAAGCCATGTACTACCTTTTATTATTCACGTAGTATAGGTGAACTATTTGTAAAATTTGATTATGTACCTCACGCTTTTTAACAATCATTATTTATTGTAATACTATTTACTTCTTTTTAGTTCAACTAGCTATTTAAAGCGTGTTATTTTAGTTTTTTAAACTATAATTATTGCCCTTCATTTTTGATACATATCTTCAATGTAGCAACACAACGGGTTCAACTATTTTATTATATGTATTAAATTGATTTAATTACCAATGTGCATTATTAGTACTAAACTTTTTTTAGTACGAAAGCAGGTAAATATTAAAAAATAGATTATCTTTAGTGACCCTCATCCATTGGGCCGCTGGTTTATCTGGCGTCGTAAGCTAAATAAAAGAAAATTTACGGATGTTGTCTTAAAACCTTTGTGCTGGTCTCCAATCGACTAGCATAAAAGGTCGGGAGAATTTGGGGATTTAGCAATAAAACCAAGTTTCTTCGACCTACATAAAATAATACTTATTACATTTGACTACGTGAATACTTTGACTCAGAAATAGAATTAACACAAAGTGTAAAAATGTGAAGTCGAAATTAACAGTCAGGAGCAGGATTTGAACTTGCATCTCCTGAATACCGTCCAGATAATTTGCCAGTTCAGCCATCGTGACAACTGCTCATGTATGCAATTAGTGGTTTCGTTAGAAGGTGAAGGCCCCACACTACTCTGTTCGTTGCCCCGAACGATGGGGTGTGTGGTTAGGAACATTTTTTCCCGCCTTAACAAAAAAAAAGTATATCTCCCTCATAAATAACCCTAAAAAAATTAAGTTTAAAAACTCTAAACCCACTACAAAAATAAAAAAGTGATCTAAAAAGTACGAAACAAGAAAATAATTTAGATATAAATTAAGAAATGCATAGGTCAATGTACACGAGCCATAATAACAAATCGATTGACACCTTATTTATCAAAATCGTGTAAATAGTTTAGGCGCTATGGACCAACATACTACGTAAATACAACCATATATTATATATACATATATATTTTCAGTTTGTAGCTGATTAGAAAGTTAAGTAAATTTAATTACAAAATTCTACCCACACAGACACTGTCCAAGGTAAAATAAAAAGAAATGGTGTAAAAACATTGCAATTACTCTGAATCGGTGTAAAATTCTTAAGAAACGATTTACCCTCATTTATGAGTATCTGTTAAACTTATATTCATAAGTTTATACACTCTCTCAACATCAGGTTCTTTAAAGTACCACTGAAGTGGGTAATCTCACACATTTCCAGTGGTCCGCATCCAGTCGAAGAGATGGCACACGGCAGGTTTATTTAGTAGGTGAGAGCCTCAAACTACCCTATTCGTTGCCCCGAACTATGGGGTGTACGGTTACATTTACTATATCTATGGTTACTCCCGAATTAACAAAAGAAAAAAGATTCTTTAAATTACGAAGGTGGCAAAGTAAGTAAATAATCCACATTATTCTAAGCGGCTAGAAAAGCCTATAGACGCTATATCATACTACCCACGCGTTACAACACCAGAGAAAGGCATACGAGGAAGGAAGTAAAGACTATCCATCCATCCATCCATCAGCCTTTCAACGTCCACAGTTACAGTAAGGACTATAGATGAGTCTTTTTGACTGCACAGGTGGGGGAGTAGTTTAGATATTGTTGTTCTGTGTCTGCGTGTACTTTGTGTTCGTATGTTTATAAAGTTCTTCGCGATACAAAGATCATTCCTTCTGCAGAGTGAAAAAAAAAAAAATTAAGACCACAAAAACGATAAAAAAGATGCGGAGAGATATGTGGTAGAGCCTTGCTGGCCAGCGAATTGGCCGGCTTAATCCTGCTGATGTTCTGTGAAAGGGTACTTTTACAGAACATCAGCCTAAAACAATGGTAGGTCTCCTACTATTGTTTCGTATGGCGAGTAAAGAGGTCCAAACCATCTCGTTATCCTCTCCTTATTAAGTTATTTCTCCTCAGCTCCTGCCATTTGTTTGGAATTGGCCACGCGCACATGCTACTGGTGTTGCGAGCGTCTGTAGGCTGCGGTAACGAAACACGACAATAGGAGTTTTTTATTGTTTTTACTCACTAAATAACCCACCGTGCGCCTTCTTTCATATTAAGCGGAACATCGATGCATTGTTATTCATATAATATAGTGATAAAGTTTGAGAAAGGAATGTTAAGTTGGTTTGGGCACGTAGAGAGGATGGATGAAAGCGGGATGATAAAAAAGATATATGGTGAGTGTGAAAGGTGCAGTTGGGAGGGGTTGACCTCGGCGAACGTTCTCTGACCAAATCAGAGAAGTTCTCGAGAAAGGTCAGGTCAGAAGTAACCTTAACCGACGTGCATGTGTGGGGAATATAATGAGAGTGAATAAAGCAAAAAAGGTGAGCAAGGACCGTGGCAAGTGGAAATCCGTTGTCTCTGCCTACCCCTCTGGGAAAAAGGCGTGAGTCTATGTATGTATGTTATTCATGTTGATGTTAAAAAAATACTTTTTGCTTTGGTATTCGTGGACAATATGATATCACTTATTTTAAAGTAGGATGCAAAGTCTACCAACTTAATCAATAAAATAGCAATTTTAATAGCATATAATATTCGCTTAAATATTAGCACATACGGGTCAAACCAATAAGTGTGATAATAAAACTAGTTGTAATTAGGTGAAACATTACTGCTTCGTAAACTTGAATATGGTGTAATTGCGTCACAAATTAAGTGCCTAATTGATTGTTTTTTTGTTCTAGAAACACATTGACTGTGAAAATCGTAATTACTTTGTTTTGTTCATCGCCTGCAGACGAGATATGTTACTCACGTCGTTATGAGTAAGATTTTTTGTTTGCACGTCAAGGAAAATGTCGAGTGTTAGTTTTTGTGAGACAATATGATTCATATTGTTCGAGCCACAGACATTGTAATATGTGATCCTTTTTTTTTATTTGCTATGATGGCAGATTAACCACGGTCTAACTGATTGTCGCTGTGTACTGATTGTGTTAATCACCGCTCTTTATCTGTTGAAACAGGAGCATAGTCACGCTACGGATTAGGAATCGTGAATATGCCACGCCCAAGAGAACAATGTATATAGAATCCAAACTTACATCTAAGGTAGTACCATTATTACACGGAATAATAATATAATAATACTCACGGACATTTCACAGAACGTCCTCTGGTCCCAATCTAAGCTTAACGCTTGTGCTATGGGTACCAGATTACGGATATAATAAATATATAACCTTTTTTTGCCGTGTGGGGCCACCTTTAGAATTGTTCCACCCCTCTCCACCCATGGGAGTCGTAAGAGCCGACTGAGGGAATACCTCAGGAGTGGGCAGCAGCACTCCCTCGAGTATTAACAACATCCACTGCGATCGCCAACCCGCCTGCCAAGCGTGGCAATTACGGCACTATCCCCCATATGAGCGAAACACATGTTGTGGCGTTCTCTTGGGGAGGAGGCCTATGTCCAGCAGTGGACTTCGAAAGGCTGATGGATGGATGGAACTTTTTTTTGTAAATACATACATATAATAGATAGAAAACACCCAAACGCAGTACAAATATCAGTGTTCATCACACAAATAATTGTCCTGAGTGGGAATCGAGCCCACGACTCGTGCACGGAAGTCGGTTATACTACCGACTACGCCACGAAGCCCGTCGAATAAGACCGGAGTTAAAATTCCTAGCGATACTCAGGGTGATATAAAGTTTTATGTCCTAACTGACGATCAAAGCACCTCCAAAACTACTAAAACTCCTCATCTTCCTAATATTATCCCAATCTTCTTGTTGGGGTCGAGTTCCGATTTGTTCTGTTTTAATTGTTCCACTAACCAGTATTATAAGCTGAACCATTTTTTTTTGTTAAGGCGGGAAAAAATGTTCCTACCCGCACACCCCGTCGTTCGGGGCAACCAACAGGGTAGTGTGGGGCCTTCAACCACTAAAGAAACCCGCTGTGTGCCGTCCCGGCGGGCCACTGGAACTATGTTACATTCCTTCGGTGATATTATAAACCGAACCTACCAAGACTAAAGAGCTGAAATTTAGAATGTAGGCTTATTTTATACTAGCCTTTTGTATTTTTTTTTTAGTTTTTCGGTTATATCTCAGGTTCCCGATGTAGTAGCGGGATAAAATGTCTACGTCTAAGTCAAATCCAGGCCTTTCAAATAAAAAAAGTTGCATCAAAATCCATCTAGTAGTTCTTTTAAATAAATTCTAAAAAACATTCTAGTTTTCGGTTATAACTCAGGTTCCCGATATAGTAGCGGCCCATCAAGGCCTTTCAAATAAAAAAAGTTGCATCAAAATCCGTTCCGTAGTTTTTCTGTGATGTGCAAATAAACAAACAGACAAAGAGATAAACAGACAAACAGACAAAAATTCTAAAAAAAATTGTTTTGTGTTTGGACACGCCTATATAGCCTATTACAGACATTTTTTCTCAAATATCTTTAATGTACAGACACAGCTCTGTTACAGCTTTATAATAGTATAGATTGTTGCATTCCAACTTTTCCCCTTCAGAAATGGGATGTCTTTGCATCTGGTCAAAGCCGCAGGGATCTCCTAGATGCATATGACCGTTTATTATGGCACTCTTTGAGAGATATATGTCTAGCTGTTAACATCAAAAAAATCTAAATCGGTTCAGACGTCTTCGAGTAATCGGTGAACACACATAAAAAAAGATTCCGACGAATCGAGAACCTCCTCCTCTTTTTAAATCGTTAAAAAGGTATTAGTCACTCACTGATTATGGTCACGTAATAGCCCAGCTAAGCGCAGCCATACTCTGAGCTGCTAGGGAACGAGAACAGTCAAGAGTCATCGAGTTAGATCTCAAGTCTGACCTCTCAACTGTGAAATAGAAAGCATATTCGACATGACAGTTTGTCTATCATCTCACCAATTGATGGACCAAGAATAGTGTGCGAGTAGGTATATCCCATACTTTTCCGCGGGTGTCGTACGCGACTACAATCCGAAGTAAACAGTTATCATCCATTGCATTACTGTTGGTAGAGTTGGGTATGTTATCTGGCTCAAGTAGATCGTTACCATCGTCTGGCGTGTGTCTGTGAAGCACTGGTGTGTTTTGCTTGTAGCGAGAAATAGGACATTCATTTCCCATTCGCGATATCAATTGTTGAGCAACGGCTTGGTACTGTTCTTATAATAGTTTAGTCCATGAGTGGTTATCAGTTGTAATCAGGTAGGCCATTGGCCACAGCCCGTATTTCATCTGCCACCATAAGTCTTAAATATAAAGAAACCTCACTAACATATAAACAAGATTTTAAATACGATCGTGTTACAAGAATACCATACTCAGAGTGGTAAAATAATCTTCCGCTTCATTTAAGTAAAACTAACCATTGCCAAAGCAGCCAAAAGTTAGTTTTTACGCTATATCTCAGGTTCCCGATATAGTAGCGGGATAAAATGTATACCAGTTTTTAAGTCTAATCAAGAGCTATCAAATAAAAAAAGTTGCATTAAAATCCGTCCAGTAATTTTTTCGTGATGCGCGACCGAACAAACAGACAAACAGACGAAAATTCTAAAAATAATTGTTTTGTGTTTAGACACGTATATATAGCCTATTACAGTATTTTTTTCTCAAATATCTTAAATATACAGACAGCTCTGTTACAGCTTTATAATGGTATAGATACTTAGTAAGTAATATCATAACCATTTAATGACTGTGAGTAAGGCAGTTGGTGCCTAAATGCTGGTGACAAATCGTTGTATTCGGAGGAAACGATAATACACGTATAATGCTTTATTACGTGATATTAAATGAGCTGATTTCGTTAACGATTAGTCTAGAAGTTGGCTTACAAGGTCGTCATAGATCAGTTTGTTATGTTATCTTAACAGAGTGTCCATTATCATAGAAGGTATTCTGCCTATTTTGATCGTAATTTTATGTTTTTTTTTGTCATCGTGATAAACAAAGGTTGTGTAGGTTATGTGTAGTAGATGAAATAAAATTATTATGGTGAAAACTTAGAATAATAACGCTGGTGAAAATATAAAATACGTCACTGTGACACTGATTGCAATTTGGGACGACCAGCTTACTCTCACGGAGTTCAGTCACCAGAACTTTACAGATGGTGGAGAGAGGTTTAGATACCAGCCTCCCGCCCGAGTTTTGTGGTACTTGATTCTCACACAACCAACTCATTTCTCACACATTATTTGTGTGAGAAATGGGTTTTTGGATCCGACCGTTTGTGGTGGTTGTCCACAAATGGTTGTTCTGAGTCTGGGTGTACTTTGTGTCCGTGAAATTGTATGTTTGTAAAGTCCCCCGCGATACAAGGATTATTAATTAGGGCAGGGTGATGTCTTTATTAGATAAAATTTAAAAAATATTGCTGTATACCTTAAGTCGTCTCTGTAAGATTTACCATATAACAGGTGTCAACAAATATAAAAAATGTTACAGTGTAAGCTTGAATATTATTTAACAAAGTCACAATTTTGTAATATACCTACTCGAACACGCATATACACACATACATATATCAGCCAGTATAACATTATCAAGTATCTACCACGTTATTAGATTTTTAAACACCTCTGGCATAATTACAAAGTTAAATATTTTTTACTATATTATAAATCTAAAGATATGTTAATTTTTGTGTTCGGCTCCTGAAACATCGACCCCGATGCCTGGACCAATATTCCAGAAGGTGCGGGTTCATTCACTGCTCACAGTTATCATTTTCTGGTTACAATTATTAATCCTCACTATTATAAAACTGTAACAGAGCTGTGTCTGTAGATTCAAGATATTTGAGAAAAGTGTGTTAGGCTATATAGGCGTGCCTGAACACAAAATATTGTTCTTTTTATATTTTTTGTCTGTTTGTTCGTTCAAGCATCACGCAAAAACTACTGAACGGATTTTTATACATCTTCTGTTGTTTGATAGCTCTTTATTAGACTTAAAAACTGATATACATTATATCCCGCTACTATATCAGAAACCGTAGATATAACCAAAAAACTAGCTTTTGGCTGCGGCGGAGCCTCGGAAAAAGGCATGGTAGGCTGTACTGCAGCTGCGACTTTTTTATTTATAAGAGGTACAATCAAACTGCCATTTACCGTGAAAACTACTTCATCTAATATAAAATATATATTTCAATTTATATGTAAGGATGTATAGGAATAATAAAACATTTCAAAGTATACGAATAATTTATATCATAAAATAAATAAGTAATGCATAATAATTATTAGGACAGCAACATCTTGAAAAAATACAAACTATTCTCATTTGATTGATCTCGTTTCAATCAAATGGCAGTACCTGTGATTTAACGTAATGAACTTTTTAAAGTAGTCATAGCATTTAGTAATTATACTTAAAATAAGCACAATCCTGAAAATAAATACAGTAGGTATTAATCTTTTAAAAATGAATAAACGTGACTCACAGAATAATTAATTTTATACCTATTGTCGTATTTACGCGACAGCTCATCGTCGTCATGAACGATGCGCTTACGCACCCCCCTGCCCGCACCTGCTCTATAAAGCCTCTGCAAACCGCGCCCGCCTCAGTTCAAGTTGCATCACTAACGAGTGTATACGTCTAACGCTTAACATGTTCTCGTCGCGAATATTTGCGGCCCTCGCCGTGCTGGCGACAGTCGCTGCTTTACCAACATCTGACCGACCCATTCCAGAGCCTATAACAACAATATACAAAGAAGATTTCGAAAGCCCTTGGTTCACTTTTCCTCTATTTGGGAACTTATTTGCTCCTATCTGGAAATTGTTCCCCGATTTCGCCGACATCGGCCCTGAGATGAAATCCGACGAAAACAAGTTTCAAGTCATAGTCAACGTGAAAAATTATAAGGCAGAGGACCTGAAAGTGAAGGTGAAGGGCGACTTTATTTTCATCCAAGGCTCACATGAAGCGAAACAAGATGATCGTGATGTGTTCGCTAGCCAGTTTTATCATACTTACACACTACCTGCTAACGCCAGCGCCGCTGATGTTACTGCTGAACTTACGAGTGATGACAAGTTGATTGTGACAGCTCCAATCAGCAGCAGTTCAGTCAATAACACAAAAGACAGAGATGTGCCTATTGTTGAGACAGGGAAACCATTAACGAAAGAAGATGAGACGGTGAAGCCTGTCACATCTACAGAAGCACCTGCAGCGACTGATGCGGATGACGATCGAAAGGAGCCAACGACTCCCGCAACAAAGGAAGATATAACTGAAAAAGATAATGATATTCCCCATGGAAACTAAGTCCCATTGTGAAGTGATAGATTAAGTATTTAATTATAAAACAGTATTTTAATAAATATTTTTGTATCTACTTGAGTATTTTGTCGTTTGCGTGTGCGTTAAGCGTAAGATTGATGTATAATTATATATGAATATATATACAGGCGTGTGCATTATGCTAAATCAGTCTAGAAGTCTTTGTTTTCGACTTGATCATAAAATTTTGCCTGTAAGGCTAAATCAATTATTGTAAATCAGTTATAAAAAAGGATCTGTAGTATTCCAAGTAGGTAATTCTTTTTGGGTGGCATTTGTATTAAAATCTAGTTAAATTTAGTGTCTCTAGGACTAACGTTTGACAATGATATATTAACGTCCTTATGAATGGCAAAGGTTTTCCGTAGAAAATTCTAGTAATCCATAACTGGCAAACAATTGTTCCAGCAAGCAAACAACTTCGAGAACAATCCAATATTATTATCAATTCGTATTCAGTATCAGGTATTGTCGTATGCCTCTTCCGTTTCTAAACATTTTAGTTGTGTACACAATGTTTTGTTGATTCGATGGTATCGCCTGTCGTTATTGTTTAAGAATTAGAAGCGGCTCGGCTGTTTTCAGTACTACAAAGCCTTGTATATAAAAGGAAAATTTGGGTAATCTTAGAATCAGCCTGCCTATATACAGGCGAAGATAAAGTAGTTGAATAATCGTGTTTATACTTGTGCACGTATTTTATTATGTTATACTCGTAATGTACCTACAAACACAAATTCCTGATCTTTATATGTTTATTAATTTCAATAATTACCTCTAATAATTTTATAAAAGTTATAAAAGTAGCCTTATATCTATATACACAATATTTTTACAGTTTCAAAGAAACCAAAGTCGTTTGCATTTATAATAGGTAGGTAGTATAGGTATATAATAGGGTGACTTTTAATTCGACATCCTTTAAGCACTTTTTACTTTTAATTTATCGTCTTTGGACATCAAATTTTAGGTAGGTACTTTCTCGTCGTCACGAAAATTCAAATTTATAAGTGTTACAATTACAAAATAATCAATTAATTTTACATCGGCGCACGCAAGTTCGTGACACGTAAAACACAATAATCTGATTATCAAAACGCGCCAAAATTAAGTATAATTTCCAAAAATCCGTACAATTTAGAAACATGTTTTTTTCGAGCATAACAACTGCTGTAAGAAAGGTATTGACTTACCTTTCTTTCGTCTGATTTTACATATTATCACTAAGCTATTAGAGTTATTTAATTGTTATTACGAATTGCATAATATATACACAAAGTAATAACATACGTAGCCTCATTACTGTAAATAGGAAGGTTAGTTCCGGCAAAACTGGTTCTTTGAATTTAATATCAGGTTTCATGTGTGCATTTCCAATTATTGGCCATAGCTATTGCATAGCCGGTTGTACTTATTGATCCATAATGATGGTAAGCAACATTGGTATAGTTTGTTTTTAAACTACAGTTTTTTTTAAATACTTTACCGTAGCCTGTAGACGTTAGCAACGCCAGAAACATCACTCGCGCGTCGCTATCTCCAAGGAAAGGGCTAGGAAGTGGATAGGAAGGATAGTGAGAGGATAAGTAGGATACTAAGGAGACGATAGGAAGGATAACAAGGAGAGGATAGGGAGATGGTTTAGGCCTTCAGCGCTCTCACTCACCATATGAAACACAACGGCAGGAATAAGTGCCGTTGTTACACGCTGATCTTTTGTGAGTCACCACTGAAGGAATGTAACATAGTTCCAGTGGCCCGCCAGTAAAGGCAGAGAGACGGCGCGCGGCGGGTTTCTTTAGTGGGTGAGGGCCCCACACTACCCTGTTTGTTGCCCCAAACGACGGGGTGTTCGGTAAGGAACAATTTTTTTCGGCTTAACAAAAAAAAAGTGGTAGAACCTTGCTTATCCCAGCATGAATGGGCCAGTTCGATCGGGGAAGTACCACCTATTATTTTTTTTAAAGTAATGTAGGGTTCTACTTCTAGAAATAATTGCCATTTTAAACTATGAGGGTGGAGATCATTCGGTCTGTCAAGAAGTCGGTCAAGGATTTAGGACTGGATATCGAACTTGATACCATTGTTTTGATAGTTCACCACTAGGCTACCTCTGCTTAAGTTATTGTGCAATCTTATTTTTTACACACGATTAGAGCAAAGGTTTTATGTAGTTTGTGACATGTCCTATTGAAATGATAACATATCTCTGTTTGTAATGTCTAAATAATAGCTTTTTATTAAATGCATGTGAAAGTACGTGTTACCTACAGCAAAATACCAGTTTAATTGTTTTTGTCTGTCTGTCTTTCCGTTTGTTTCTTTTCTTTAAGGGACACGCCACGCTTGACAACTTTTCTTCCTTTTTCTTTTTTAGACTTTGTAGAAGGTTTTTACGGAAAGAAAAAATAATAAAATTGCGCAGCATATACTTATATATTTTATTGCTAATGAGGGCAGACAAGCAACGGCCGTAGCCGTAGCTCATGGATTCAACTATAACGAGAGTATTGTCAAGTCACTGCGCACCATTTCATTTCTCAGATATGAAATGAAAGAATAGATGCCTATCTTCTACTACAGCCAAAACACACTGACGTGCTTCATGATGACCGGTTACGCAGGAGATGATACCGACCCGTTCGGGCCCAATAGCAAGTGAGTACTCTCACTGTATGCGTATATGGTACCCAGCCCTACCAGTAATGCAACGGGTACTAATTGCTTACTTCCCTTTGTCACCTTGTACGACACCCGTGGGATGTATTCTTAGTCCGTCACCACACGGAAGAAATTCAGAAAACATAACGATTATTTTAATTTTGCACGTTTAACAGTTCGCAAAAAATGTAATATTGATAGTTAAGACAGGACAACGTCTGTCAGGTCTGCTAGTGTAACTTAAATAGAAGCCGTAATCTTTCTCAAAATTTGTGCTATAAAATTCTAAAAGACGTTTCCAAACTCGACTGGTAGTTGTAGAGATCAGCGCGTTGCAGATTCTTTATCATCTTTATTATAATGTAAGTATAGATATTACAAAAAACATCTCTCCGGTGACCTCTATGTTCACATTAGTTTTTATAAGCCTATAATTTTTAGTCTTTTTTGCTATTTATCTTTACTTGTATCTTTACTATGAACATAGCAGGCAATATTAATGTTGTGATACTTTAAGCATTTGACATGTTTAACTATTTTACAAGAAAAAAATTATCTGCGAGCAGCATTCGAACACGCATCTCTCTCATATCAGTAGAAACGCTCAGAACTATATTTTCTACCTAGTTTCAGAGTATTAAGAAATTATTGAGGAAAATGCGGTACGTTTTTATGGAAGTATTTTTTTTTTGTTTCAAGCAAATCGGAAATGATAGATAAGACACGATATCACCGCTTTTAACTCTGTCGTTATTACAACTTGCGTACATTGAAAAATAAAAAGTACTTTGGAAAATCCAAAAGTGCACGCCTCATAAGCTTCACAATAAAATTGATTATTTGATAAGTAACTAATAATGTATTGGTCTTGCTAAGTGGTTTTCAATAAATCACATAGATAGCGTTAATCTCAAAAAGTACCTTCTCATGTCTTATACGCCATCTAGCGCTAATTTTGAAAAGTACTTATACATTGGTCTATAGAAATAGTTCTCACGAAATAAGGATAGCACTGATTTTAGTGTCGCGTCGAGCGTAAATATTCACTATTTTTTTGTTTATTTAATAACAATTAAACCACATCGAATCAGACCGTAAAAAGTGATAGGGCTCTATTCGTAATCATAATAATTCGTAAACGAAAAAGAAGACTCGATTAGTAAAGTATTTTGATCGTTATCGTGTTAACATACATTACCTACAACAAACGGACATCCAAGACAGAACATTTTTTTCAAACAGTTTTTTAACTAGTTTAAATAACAAAAATGCCATTAAAAATATCATGAGTGTTAAAAATAGGGTTTGTTCTTTATATGTGTGTGTAGGTATTATTTTACAAGTGCAATATATGATAAATAGATACATTTTAAGTTAGAAAAATCAGTTTTTCTGCGCGAAATGAGAATAGTACACACCTCAACGCTTCGCTTATGAAGCGTGCAATAAATTTATGTTCATATTTTAACATTGATTTATTAATCTTTTTGCGTGAAGCTCGAATAAACAAACAAAAAAATTCTAAAAAACATTTTTTTTTGTGTTTAGAGGCGCCTACAAGCCTAATACATTCATTTTTTTTCAGATGTCTTAAATGTACATACATAGCTCTGTTATAAGTTTGTACATAATAGTGTAGAATCAACTTGAATAGGTACATATCATGAATAGGTACATATCAGAAAGTATTGAACAGGTACATTGTATATTTGTGCATTTTGGAGGTTAAAATTAACTAACATTTTAATACAAATCACTCATAAATACTGCTGTTAATTAATTATGGTCGATAGATTTGAAACCTCACAGGCTTCGTTCTTATCCAAGGTCAAAAAATATTGATTTCCTCAAAATACGTGATCAGAATTACATGTTGACTGAATTTATATTTTATTTTTATTCAAATAGCTAGTGATATATGTTCAATAAGAACTAATCAAGGTTACTTTGTTAAAAAAATACATTTTTATATTACTGACTTTATTTTAAAATATAAATGTAGCCTAAGTTACTCCCCATAACATCAGCTAAATCGCTGTCTAAATCGGTCTAGCCGTTTTGGAGGTTAAACGGCACAAGCAGCCAGACAGACAAAAACTTATAAAAGGTAGGCACAAAATTTGGTTTAGGTAACATAATATATACCTTAAATTACTTTCATATGGCACTTAATAAAAATCTGTTCTGTTATTTAGATATTACAAACAGATAAATCAATTTTATTTAGGTATTTGTATAGATTTAAATTATATAATTTAAAGATAACTTATCATGTCATGTGCTTCAATATAAATATTATAGTAGCTTGAACAGTACTAATGAAAAAAATATAAAAATTGTACCTATCAAAGATACATCGGCAGCTTGCAGGGTCACTTATTTTTAGTACCCAAAGAACAGCCAGCCCCGGACGCCGGCCGACGACCAGCCGTGAATCATTTAAGAAACTGGTTATTGCAGTCACCATGCAACGGACTTGTAACATCTTTAATAATATAACCTGGGGAAGTACTTACTTAAAATTATTATTCATTTATAATCATTAGACTCCTTACTTTGAAAATCAACTATTTGTGAAAATAGAAAAAGAGGGCTTTACTGCGAGCAGGATTCCTGCATCCCAAACTCGAGGCAATGATTATAGATAGACCGCTAAGTCACCGACGGTGACACCCAATCTCCACTTCTTCGTCTTTACGACTCATGCCATATTGGATGCATTTACATACAACAAAAATTCTTACTTCTATACTATTATAAATCTGTAACAGAGCTAGGTCTGTACATTTGAGATATTTGAGAATAAATGAATTTATTGGGCTATCTAGGCTTGTTTAGACACATAACAATTTTTTTTAGATTTTTTGTCTGTTTGTGTGTTTGTTCGTTCGCACATCACGCAAAAACTATTGAAAGGATTGCAAAACTGGTGCTACTTTTGGAAAACGAAATATTTGATGGAGCCCTAACGTAACACAAAACTTATTATTATAGGTCTAGTCTATAATAGCGTCATGTCTCGGCTTTGCACGGGCTTGTGTTAATGTGTAGGAAAAATCTGATACAATATTGGCTAACTTTACACACACAGGCTTCCTCGCTGGGCTAATCTGAAGATGCCTGTTAATTTCGTTAGTATCAGTCCAGCCGTTTTTTACACATCGATTATTATATATAGATATATTAATAATAACATTACTTGAGATTAAAATATAAAAGGATGAAATGCACTAGTACTATTTTAGTTATTGAAGTGAAAACTTCTATAGGAAGGTTTGGGTAGGGAGTAAATTCATGTAAGTCGTCATCGACATGGGCACGTGACGTATTAACAATAACACTATATCTGTTTTTGTACAAGCGGGAATCGATCCCGCGTCTTTTCCAATCCGGGGAAGTGCTCTATCTATTGGAATGCACTTACCGTTGGTCGTAAAGATAAATGTGATAAGAAGATTGGGATGATCGAAAGATCTGTACGATAGCTCAGTAGCTTAGAGCACTTCCCTGGATTGGAAAAGACGCGGGTTTGGTTTTTTGATGCGAAACATCTAATGATGAGGTAAAATCGGCTGTTAGCGTGGCGACGCTTTTATTTTACTTGTTTTGTTCAAATCTTGCAAGTTAAATTCGACACACTTCCCGGTTTCCGATTGAGCTGAAATTTTACACGCATATGTATATCACGTGACAATGCAATATTATGAGGACATGGAGCTGATCTGATGATGGAGCTGAAAGGTGGACATAGGAACTCTATAATGAAACGGCGCAACCCCATCGAGTTTGGGCTCGTATGATTCGTCTTGATAAGTGCTTTGTTACTAGATGGTATCCAGGGTCTGATGATGGAGCTGGAAGGTGGCCATGCGAAACTCTGTAATTAAATGGCGCAACTCCATCGAGTTAGGGCTTGTTTGAAATGTCTTGACTAGTACTCTAGACCTAGATGATAGCCAGGGTCTGATGATGGAGCTGGAAGGTAGCCACAGTAACTCTGTAATGAAATGACGCAACACCATCGAGTTTGGAATCGTTTGATTCGTCTTAACGAGTACTTTGTCTTTAAATGGTATCCAGGGTCTGATGATGGAGCTAGAAGGCAACCATAGGAACTCCGTTATAAAACGACTTAGCTTCATCGAGTTTGGGCCCGTATGATTCGTCTTGACGAGTACTTTGTCTCTAGATGGTATTTAAGGTCTGATGATAGAGCTAGAAGGTGGCCACAGTAAATCTGTAATGAAACGACCCAAACACATCGAGTTTATTACTCGTTTGATTCGTCTTAAGGAGTACTTTGTCATTTTATTTCTACAAAATAATTTCGATGTTTTCAAATCTGGTAGACGTCCCACGACGTCTAGTTTTTTTATAGTACATTTTTTTTAACTTACTTACTTATCATCACGCCATTTCCCTTGCGGGGTAGTAGTTTTTAATAATTTTAGTGTCATAGTCTAGTCGCAGACGCCTTTGCTAATTGTGTATTTGTTTATTTGCAGTATTTTTACGCAATTTTAATTATGTAAGAGAATTACATTGAACTACAACTATATTGTTCTTGCGGATGCACTTGCCTCAGACACTCGTGTTAATTTTATAACAGTTAATTTTTTACATTGTACATGTTAATTTCTTTTTCATGAGCTTACACTAGATTTAATTTTATAATTTTAACCAATTTTTTCTTTACGTTATTAATTCATGTGTTAGTTGTGATTGCCTGCAATTGAGGGAGCACAAGGCATGCTTTTAATGTTTGTATATATTTTTTTAATTGCTTGTGTATCTCTTGTTGGCGATTCTAAAATAAATAAATAAATATAACAGGCCTAATATAATAAAAATATTTTTGAATTTGAATAACTATATAAGTAAAGAAATCAATATAAATTATTGTGTTTTCAAAACTCGAAACCGAGATAAATTTCATTTCATCAAGTTGTTAATCATGGCTTACGTTAATATAAACCATAACAATCGTGAAACATTACATATAATTAAATAAAACTACGTTTTCGGAAGGGGTAGGCAGAGGTGTATTACACATCCGTGGTTCGCCAACTATGCTTAAGTCCCACAATAGGGGGCGAGCCTATTGCCATCTGCTAGGCACATTTCCAAAATCCGGGATGCTACCGACCCGAATATCGAACCTGAGACCTCAGCATCAGCAGTCGCTCACACTATCGCTGTACCACCGAGCGCAGTTAAAATCACATGTGGTTTATATTCCAACGGTCGATCAATTGTTACAACAGATTCATCTACACACACAAAACAATGATTTCTAAAATCATAACGCAAGAGATTCCGCGAAAGTAGTTTTATTTCATAAGTGTAATTTTATACATTTTTATGTACCTAAATACTATATTCTGCCAGCTACATCATCTTTGTGATGACTTCTAAGCTGGGCCCTTTTTTTTCGCGAGGAAGTCCTTTATGGGTACCTTCTGCTGGGCGGGCAGAGAGGTTGAGAGGTTGGCTGTAGTCCCAATTTTAACAATTGGTATGCTTGCTAAAATCCCGCGGTGTTCCTTCAGACTTCCTGTGGCCAGGGGCGAGGCATACGCTCTTCACATAATTTCCTTCACCCCTCGCAGTTCTTAACTGGGCCTAATTAATATAAGTAGGTACCTACACTGGAATATCAGCTGGATCATTAAGATAACCGGTTGTCTCCATAGTCGGGTCGTGGAGGTCAGATAGGCAGTTACTCCATTTAACTACTAACTGGTGTTCACCTTATACTGACCAGAAAGAAAGCCGACCCCAATTTTTAAAAAAAAAGTTTAAAGATGATGAATCTTCGATCAAATAATTATATACTTATCATCACGCCATCTCCCTTGCGGGGGAGGCAGAAAGAATATAGTGCCTAAAGGTTCTATTCTTGCCTACATCTCTCGCTTCTTCAACATTCATAATTGTCTTCATATACACTCGTCGGTTTCGGAGACTCCTGACTCCACCTTCCTTCAATACATGACCAATTTGGACTAGGTAGGTGAGTCTCGGTCTCCTCCTGTACCTACATCCTTCCACTTTCGTATTAATATTTCCGAGTGGTTTGTCTAGTACTACGAGTACATTGCCATTTCCCATTCATTGGAATATGGCTCATCTCTCGCTGGTAGCAATATATATATATTTGAAACGTTTCCAAATAACTATTAGGTAGATACGATAACATCCTCCAGGTTAGTGCGTGCATTAAGTATGCCATAGTGTGCGTGACTTAAAAGCCTAGCACATGTAAACCAATGATTAAACGATGTGATGACACGGAGTATTGCTTGACGAAGCGTTAACGTTTGCTGCTTAATTGTAATACTGTGGCCCGTTTTAGACGCATCCATGTGTTACTTTTAGACCATTGACTGTTATAAGTGTTGCTAGATACAATATTCATAATGCCCGGGACTTTACTAATACTACTATTTATCATCACGCCATTTCCCTTGCGGGGTAGGCAGAGAGAACAGAGTGCCAAGAGGCTCTATTCTTGCATACATCTCTTGTTTCCTCAACATTCATAATTCTCGTCATACACACACTCGTCGGTTTCGGAGAGTCCTGACTCTACCTTGAAGGAAGGTACATGACCGATTTGGTCTAGGTAGGTGAGTCTCGGTCTCCCCCTGTACTTACATCCTTACACTTTTGCATTGTATATCTTCTTAACCAGTCGCTCCTCCGGCATTCTTTCCACATGTCCGGACCACCGGAGGATTTACTTTTGCATCTTTTCACCAATATTGTCTTTCGTGCTTACTCGCTCTCTTACGTCGTCATTATCGAACAGTCCGAGTGTTGTGGGTTCGATTCCCACACAGGACAACTCTTTGTGTGATCTACAAATGGTTGTTCTGAGTCTAGGTGTACTTGGTGGCCGTTATATTGTGTGTTAGTTAAGTGTACCGCGATACAAGTATTAACTCTTTAGTGCAGATTGAAATATTTTTAGAGGTTATTTAAAAAATATAGGTATAAATCGTGCCCAGCACTGACGATGTCGACCGGAGATGGTTGATCGTGTACAAGAGTGGATGGAGGTGTTTTTGCTTCGTTCCTCATTATATTATTGCCTTTCCCATGTTTACACACCACACTGACAGTGACGCCCTCCAAGTTCATGTTCATTTTTCGTTTCGAGGTAACGTGGTATACATTTTCATTGGAAAAACATGAAGTTGTCTTTTGTAGACCTAAGAATATCGTAAACTATATAGCATCACGCCTGTACTCCCCAAAGGGGTAGGCAGAAGTGTATTACACATCCACGGTTCGCCAGCTATGTTAAGTCCCACGTAGTAGGGGGCGAGCCTATTGCCGTCTACCAGGCACATTTCCAAACTCCGGACTGCTACTTAGAAATTTTCTATTTACGAAAAAGCTCAATAGCACTGCCTGACAAGGGGATCGAACCCGAAATCTCATAATCAGCAGTCTCTTACACTACCGCTGTACCACAGAGGCGTATATCGTAAATTATACGCAAACAATTTGAAATAAAATATAACAATTGAATATTTGGCACATTTGGTGATATCATCCATTCACTTGCCTGAAGACGTGGCAATCCGCACCATCTCTTGCCAGCCTATACCGGCACCTACCTCGTTTATTTACAACGTAAACTTGTTTTTATAAGTAAATATAGATGTACCATTGAGAAGTTATAAGAATATTATGCTGTATCCAATAACTGTTCTATTTTTGCTCTAATATCCTGTTTCCGTTATTATCTATGTTATTAGCAGTTATTATAGATGTATAAATATGCCGAACTAAAACCTGAAATGTGTTTTAAATATAGTGGCATAACAACAGTTTATTTAACCTAATTATAATACAAAAGTTCATTTTGGTTCAATAGTATGAATGCACAAATTTTCCAAATAATTTTAAATTCAAATTTATTTATTGTGGGCATAGGTAAAATACATAAAGGTTTACAAGATAATATATAAAGATCTCGCTATGTCACGCTATTTAAGCATACAATATTAATTAAATATCTTATATTAAACTTATATTTAAACATTATATTTATTTAAAAAGTCATCAATTGTATAATATGTCTTATCGATTAAAAAGTTGTGTAATTTATTTTTAAAACTATTCAATTCTATTGTAATTAAAATATGTGGAGCTAATTTATTAAAACAATTTGACGCCATTCCAAAGAAGCCTTTATGAAAAATGGCAGTTCTTTGTGGCAAGTTTTGTTCAAGTATCTATTGCATATAATAAAGGTCAGATTGTACCAAATGGTATGTTCATAAATCGAAACAACACCACATTGACGATTCATTAAAATATAAATCTTATACATATTGACATTGAGCGGCGTATTATTATATATATATATGTATTTTATGCGAAGTCCCGTGTGCGAACACGTCGCTCAGTAGAGGGTACACGAAAGGGTAAGCCGCCGGCGGACCACTGAAGGAATTTAATATGGTTCCAAAGGCCCGCCAATAAAGGCGGAGCGACGGCACACGGCGGGTTTATTTAGTGAGTGAGGGCCCCACTCTACCCTGTTCGTTGTCCCGAACGACGGGGTGTGCGGTTAGGTACATTTTTTCCCGCCTTAACAAAGAAAAAAGGTGATTGATTGATTGATTGATTGAACAAAATACCTACAAAAAAGATGAAAATGTTCATCTTTTTTGTAGGTATTTTGTTAGATTTTTATTAATTTACATATAAAAGCGCTAAGGGCTTATTTAGCAAAATTCATTCCTTTTAAATTTTGTATTTTATACTCTAATTTAACACATATAATTTAATTATACTCTAATTTAATTACAGGGAAATGGTGCGATGATAAGTAGTAGTATACTGTGCCGTGTAGGGCCGGCTTAAGAATTGTCCCACCCCTCTCTACCCACGGGAGTCGTAAGAGCCGACTGAGGGATACCGAGGGAGTGGGCAGCAGCACTCCCTCGAGTATTAACAACATCCACTGCGATCGCCAACCCGCCTGCCAAGCGTGGCGATTACGGCATTATCCCCCATGACGGGACCGCTCGTTGTGGCGTCCTTTTGAGGAGGCCTAAGTCCAGCAGTGGACGGTGAAAGGCTGATGGATGGATGGATGGATACTCTAATTAGACCACGAATCTTCATCGACGTGGATTTTAGAATATAAACATGTATTTCTAAGGCACATCAATTATCATTGTCCTATGGATCCCGATATAGAGTTCCTGTTGGATACGACTATAGACTAAATCAATTTAAATTTGAAAGACTACGGAGAAGTGGGCTGACGCTTATCAGAAAACAACAGAAAGAGGTCAGAGGACACCCCAACTGTCTACAACTATATGTTTAATTGAATAAAACTTAGCTCAGTTCTTTTAAAAATAATCCCAAAATTGCTAATAATACGATGAACAAGTCATAAGCTAAACAATGGGTATAAAGTTGATTGCTTCAACAGTACCACTTACTGTCTTGCATACCAATTAGGAAACATTGCCGGCTATGTACGTCAGCTAAACGAGTATAATAGACAATAACATTATCTACTATTATACGCAATGTACGTTCAAAGAATATGACCTAATGATTGTCTAGCATTTGTGTATAGTTACCGTTTCAAGTTCGAGATATTATTACATTAAAGAACAAATTATTGTGAAAGTGGAAAAAGAGAACTTTACTGCGAACCGTATATACCTGCGTCCCTTCCAATCCGGGGAAGTACTCTAAACCACTAAGCCATCGCAGTAGGCGACGGCAACACCCAATCTCCACTTCACAATTGTTTTATAGGTGTCTTTACAACTCACGCCATCTATCGGATGCAATATCCCGCTCGCAGTAATGTTCTCTCTTTTCACTTTCACGATAATTTGTTCTTTAAAGTAGCTGAGCATGTCAAGTGTTAAAATACAGATCAAAAAAATAATATTATTACATTTTTTATTGATTACAATGGCAGACAAGCTACAGCCATCCCGATGGTAACCTTTGCATCATCATAAGAGTTCATGATGCTTTTGGTTAAGTCTGTACACGCTGTTTGCCCATTATATATTTATGTATACTAGCCCGGCGAACTTCGTACCGGCATTTTTTTTTTAAATATTTTGCAATGAAAATTATTAAAGTGCTATTATTATCACTATTAAATAATATGGGTAGCCAGTAGAAGGGTGAAAATTTAGGGTTATATGTAATTTTTAAAGCCGAATCATAAAAAAAAAAGTGTGTGTACTACCCTTATCACTTAGGGGTATGAAAAATAGTTTACATCCCATTCTCAGACCTACTGAATATACAAACAAAATTTCATATGAATTGGTCTAGCCGTTTCGGAGGAGAATGGCGACAAACACTGTGACACGAGAATTTTATATATGGCATGTCTTATACTTATTATTTCCTAGCTCATTGTGATGTCTAAACACTGACGCATAATGTCATACAGCTCCAGTAGTCCGCCAGTACAGGCGGAGAGACGGCACACGGCGGTTTAATTTAGTAGGTGTGGGCCCACACTACCCTACTCGTTACTCCAAACGACGGGGTGTGCGGGTAAGTAGATTATTTGCTAGCCTTAAAAAAAGGTGATGTATTAAAAATAAGTTTGGCTAATTTTCTTTACTACCGAAGAAACACATTGAAATATTTCACTACCGATTTAAATACTAAATACTGTAGTATCTATTCACAGAAATCAGAAAATTATTAGAGTTCTGTGTATCTATCAGTTCGTGTTTAATTATACGACGAATTTCACATGATACTACGAGTGAAATTGATCATAGATTTAATATTAAAGTTTTGATTAAACAACTTTTGCACGGCCTGCATTAAATGGGTAACTAATTGTGACATGCATCTTATACATAATATTATTTCTCTAGCCCGCTTTTTTTAGCGCGCGAGATGTTCCTTATTCAACTTAAATTCTGATTTGATGAATCCCTCATTTTAAAGCTTATCGTGCCGGCTAATGACAAAATTTAGACCCACGGTCTAATAATGTACCGTTTCTTTTAACTTTTAAATTTTAAATAATGTAAGAAGAGATTCTTTAAGATGCGTCGATTTTTCGATAGATATCGGAATTCAATAAATATCTAACTGCGAAATTCCGCACGGGTAGACTAGTTTGTGAATATATCCGTACTTCGGGAGGTATGTCAAGACTCCCAGTACTGAGTTAGAAAAAAATATTATTTATAACTCTACCGGCGTGCAACATACGAGAATATCCGTTCAACCTTTTTTTGCATGATCCTATTTGTTTATTAGGATTTCTAGCGTAACTATTTAACTGACCATCATGTAATTATTTAACTTCCGAACAATACACAGAAACATGCTACTTTTTATCCCGACTAAGTTCCCATAGGAAAGTTATTTTGCATATAGATAATTAATGTGAGGTACAGCGGCATTTGACTCTATTCGGAAGACCCGGCTTACGAACTCGCGGGTAGAATCTAGTTTTTTTTTTATTGCTTGTAATGGCAGACGAGCCACAGCCCATCTGATGGTAAATGTCGCTCATGGACTCTACTATACTGAGAGTATTGTCAAGCCGTTGCTCACAATTTCACTTCACCAATATGAAATGAAAGAATAAACGGCTATCTCCTGCTACAGCCAAAACGCAACGATGTGCTTCATGGCCACGGACACGGGAGATGGTGGTACCAACCCGCTCGGGCCCGATACCAAGTGAGTACTCCCACTCAATAGGCCAGCCCTACCACCAGTCATACAATGGATGATCATTGCTTACTTCCCTTAGTCACCTCATACGACACCCGTGGGAAAAAATGGTGTGGTGACACTTGTATTCTTAGTCCGTCACCACACGAAAACATTAGTAGGATGAATCTATGTAATCTTAATCACTATTAGTTATATCGACATCATTGGCAGACCTTGATTCTCGCAACTGGCTTGTAATTGTATTACATGAAACCTTACAGCACTTGTGTAAGTCGAGATAATGTTATAAATATCACAGGCAACGATCCATTATCGTAAGTAATTGCATTAACTTTTATTAGTTATTATTAAATGTATGTTATGAGGTTCTTTGGTATTTTTTATTATTGTATACAACATTAGTATTAGTTACATTAATATTGGGATAAGTAACTACGTTTTTGAAACTAAATGTTGTTTATATATCTACTAGCTTTCTGGATCAGCTAGAAGCTAGTTTTTGGGTTATATCTCAGGTTCCCGATATAGTAGAGGGATAGAATATATACCAGTTTTTAAGGCTAATCAAGAGCTATCGTATAAAAAAAGTTGCATCAAAATAAGTTTAGTAGTTTTTATGCGATGCGTGAACGAACAAACAGATAAAAAATCTAAAAAAATGTTTTGTGTTCAGATACGCCTATATTGCTCTAATTAAGTAATTTTTCTCAAATATCTTAAATATACAGACACAACTCTGTTACAGTTTTACAATAGCATTATATTGAATTGAAGTAAGGAAGATATACCTACTACTTACAAATTATTTATTATATTTAAGTACCACTGAAGTAATCCAACACAGTACCAGTGGCCCGTCAACACAGGCGGAAAGACTGCACACGGCGGGTTTCTTTAGTGTAGTTTCCCAAAAAAAAAGGGTTATATTTAAGTCTCAAATGGAGTCACTCCGTCAAATAAGCGATCGATGAGCTGAGTTATCTAAGTTATCATCTCGCAGAGGTCTATTATCATCCATCCATCCATCCATCAGCCTTTCGACGTCCACTGCTGGACATAGGCCTCCCCAAGACAACGCCACAACATGTGTTTCGCTCATATGGGGGATAGTGCCGTAATCGCCACGCTTGGCAGGCGGGTTGGCGATCGCAGTGGATGTTGTTAATACTGGAGGGAGTGCTGCTGCCCACTCCTCCGGTATTCCCTCAGTCGGCTCTTACGACTCCCATGGGTGGCGAGGAGTGGGACAATTCTAAAGCCGGCCCCACACATGCTTCCATTCATGCTTGGACAAGCAAAACTCTACCCTCTTTCTTCTGTTTCTTTTTTTAAAAGACAACACCCTGCGTTAAGGAATAGTCCTTGTATCGCGGGAGACTTTAAAAACATACAATTTCACATACGAAGTACACCATACTCAGAACAACCATTTGTGGATCACACAAAGAGTTGTCCTGTGTGGGAATCGAACCAACAACACTCGGATGGGAGCCCGGTATCTAAAACACGCCGCTAACTGTGCAGTCTTTGCACTTTTTTTTACAAATAATAACTGTTTATTTAAATAGTTATCCTGTTAGGAATAAAAATATTTCTTTCTTTCAAATCAAACTTTGTTTTACACAGAGTAGAAATCGATAATAACCGTACCAGATATTTCGCTAATACAGCCATCGTGATATCTGCTCGGAACTATGAACACATTGCTTCTTAATGCCTTCGTTGACGCCTGCGCCATCTGTCGCAAGTGCCTACTTACCTACTTATATCTCCATCCATCCATCAGCCTTTCGACGTCCACTGCTGGATATAGGTAGGCCTCCTCAAATTGGGGATAGTGCCGTAATCGCCATGCTTGGCAGGCGGGTTGGTGATCGCAGTGGATGTTGTTAATACTCAAGGGAGTGCTGCTGCCCACTCCCCTGATATCCCTCAGCCGGCTCTTACGACTCCCGTGGGTAGAGAGGGGTGGGACAATTCTAAAGCCGGCCCCACACGGCCTATATAAATTAATAAGAAGGGTCAACTAATTAATAGTCTACCAGGCTGGCTCAAAGGACCATGGCGAAAAATTTGTTGACGATTATGTGAGCGTCTTGATATATCCTGATATCATATGTTATAAGCACCGATTTTCGTTTTTTATCAATAAATATATTTCTTAATAGATGCCTACGAAAAAATATGAAATAAAGAATACTCTTTGACTATTTCCGAATTATAATCCAACCATTTATTTTAATTTGACAGCTTGAGTACCTTAGTCAAAGAATATTATAGACTCGCTACTAGTTTAACCTAAGGATGAAGAAAAGGATGCAAATATTAGGTTTTAGCAAGAGTGAGAGAGACACATCCCTTTCACGTATGCGTTATTTGTATTTGGACCCAATCAACTGGGTCCAAACAATAAGATAGGCCAATCGTCCCCATCATCGGTATGTAAGCTTGTTTTTGTATTGACGTAAAAAAAAACCTTCATTAATCACGTTATATACGCTAATGTTACAATACATGTTCTAATACATTTTAAGCATAATATAAGCATAACTGGAATTTCTTTTGTCCTGTCATTCTTGTATCCAGCTAAAACAGGTAGTACATTTTTAGTCAACAAAGTTATAATCATAGTTATATTTTAAAATTATTCCGGTTATCGTATGTATCAAACTATTGCTATCTCGACTTTGTATACGCTGATAGCTTGTCTATAATATTCTTTGTCTAAGTTGAGTACCATTAAATTTTTTTTGCGTTACAAGCCATTTTTTTAAATTTGTTTAAGGCATTGGCAGAACCATCAGCCTAACAGTAACTTATAAACATCGTTATTCTCTGATCGCAGGTAAGTTTAATTCATGAAAAAAGTCGTAGTTGAAATCAGTCATATAAAATTAGTCAGTCAAGTCAAAGGCCTGCTCCAGTAAAACAACACAACAACAAGTGATGATTTGGTTGAAAACAGGCTAAACCTAGATTGGAAACTAGCTTTTACGAGTGCTGCTGATACTTGATGATGGTCTCAAGCCTGATGGGTATTTGCAAAATCATCCGTGTGGTGACAGACTAAGAATACAATTGTCACCACCTCATTCTTTTCTAGGGGCGTCACACGAGGCGACTAAGGTAATAAGCAGTTATCACCCATTGCATTACTAGTGGTAACAAGTGGGATACTCACTTGCTACTGAGCCCGAGCGATTTGGTACCACAATCTCCAGTAACTGGCCATAAAGCACGATTGTGTTTTAGCTGTAGCAGTATTCTTTCATTTCATATCTGTAAAATCAAATGGAGAGCAGCGGCTTGACACTGGCTCCCGGTATAGTTGGCTCCATGACCGACGGTAACTATTTACAATCAGTTGGGCAGTGGCTTGTCGCCACCATAAGCAATAAAATCCTTATTTTGTATCTTGCGTTGCAAACAAACTTATTATTATATCGCTATGCGAAGACGCGGGTAATGCACTAGTGCTTAATATTATAGTACCGCATCAGTGATAATGATAAACTAACGTAACCGTTGAGTGATCACTCATTCTTAGGCGACGACGTCTTACTCGTAAGAGCGCACCTCTGCGTGAATTCCATCCACATACTTATTTTATGAGGCGGCCGCGGATGGTTATGACTGCCTCCGAATGATTAATCGCCGATCGGCCCAATCTTTTAAAGGTGTTTAAGCATCGGGCAACGTTTATGACCCATCTACTATCATAAAATAAAAATATAACGGAAATCCGATCTTGTAAATTATGTTAGAACTTAACCTACAAAATTAAATATTCTTATCGTAATTACTAAAAACCTTGGCCTTCTTAGACAATTTTTTTTACACCCCGAGGCTCAGAAAATCACAGTTATTCAATACGCATATTTTTTGAACAAAGACGCAACAATTTTTTGTCAACTAATTTAATGTATGGGAGTTCGCCATTGTCCTTTGACAGATTAATCACGTCTAATCAAAAGTCTCGCTTACATAACAGGAAAAATAATAGGTGTGTAAGTTACAATGTAATAAATATATGTATACAGATATGGCTGCCATCGATCCAACTTGTCCTTTGACCATAAACTACATCACTATGGGAACAGCTGGGGGTGATGCAGTTACATTGCTGTATTTAGATCTTAGGCCTCGGTCACGAACTCAGTGGCAGCGGGGTGGCGGCGGCGTGGCGAGCGGCGCGTTTCAATTATTATGGAACTGTCCACGAAAGCTGCGACGCGGGGAGCGGATGGCGAGCGGCGTACAAGCGGTGCGTACCGATCTAGTGGCAACCGCGCTTCTGCATTGACGTAGAATTTACATCTTCTTTTGCCCACGATAAATCAAACATTGGGAAGGAATTAGTATAAAAAAATGTTTTCATCGCTGTTTAGACATTTCGTTCGCGAACAAAGATACCTACTAATTTCTCGTAACACAACACTACGCCGCTTTAACACCGTGCGATCTGCCCGCTGGCTTCGAGTCCGGGTACAGCGTTGCCGCGCCGCTCCTCGCGTCGCCGCCGCCGCCGTCCCGCAGAGTTCGCGACCGAGGCCTAAGATACGTCAAGGTTTTATAAAAACTAGTGGATCGGGCAGACGGATCGGCATCACGGTCTGACTAACCGAAAAGCACCTCGTTGTATGTTAGTTGTAGCAAGAGATAGCCGTGCATTCTTTTGTTTCATAACCATTTGAATGAAATGGTGAGCAGCGCCTTGAAGGTGCTCTGAGTATAAATCTATGAGCAGTGGTTACGACTTACAATCCGTGTGGTGACGGACTAAGAATACAAGTGTCATCACCACATTTTTTCTCATGGCTGTAGTATGAGGCGACTAAGTAAGCAATTATCATCCATTGCATGACTGGTGGTAGGGCTGGGTATCAAGTGGGAGTACTCACTTGGTATCGGGCCCAAGCGGGTTGGTACCACCATCTCCCGTGTGGCCGGCCATGGAACACATCATTCCGGTTTGGCTGCTTTATTCATTTCATATTTGTGAAATGAAGTGGTGAGCAGCGGCTTGACAATACTCTCAGTACAGTTGACTCTATGAGCAACGTTACCATTTACCACCAGATGGGCCGTGGCGCGTCTGCCACAACATGCAATAAAAAAAAATCAAAGCAGTCTATGGACTGCCGATAGAAGTGAAAACTTAAAGCTATAAACAAATAGTTGTTATTTTTAGATATCCAAATTAATTGTTCGATCTTGTAAATCAAAATTATTAATTCAGGCATTAAAAAAATAAAATGATCATAACTTGACAAAATACTCCCTAAAACGAATTAAACGAATATAAACTTGATGGGTTCAGGTCGTTTCATTACATAGTTACTATGGCCTCCATATCAGACCCTGGATACCATCTAGAGACAAAGTACTCGTCAAGACGAATCATACGAGCCCAAACTTGATGGTGTTATGTCGTTTTATAACGGAGTTCCTATGGCCACCTTCTAGCTCCATCATCAGAGCCTGGATACCATCTAAAGACAAAGTACTCTTCAAGACGAATCAAAAGATTCCAAACTCGATGGGGGTTGCGTCAATTCATTACAGAGTTACTGTGGCCACCTTCCTGCTCCATCATCAGACCCTGGATATCATGGGGATATCATCTAAGACTGGAGTACTAGTCAAGACATTTCAAACGAGCCCTTACTCGATGGAGTTGCGCCATTTAATTACAGTTTCGCATGGCCACCTTCCAGCTCCATCATCAGAACCTGGATACCATCTAAAGACAAAGTACTCATCAAGACGAATCAAACGAGTCCAAACTCGATAGGGTTGCGTCGTTTCATTATAAGAGTTACTGTGGCCACCTTCCAGCTTCATCCTCAGACCCTGGATACCATCTAAAGACAAAGTACTCGTCAAAACGAATCATACAAGCCCAAACTCGATGGAGTTGCGCCGTTTCATTATAGAGCTCCTAGGTCCACCTTCCAGCCCCATCATCAGATCAGCTCCATGTCATCATAATATTGCATTGCCATGCGATATACATATGGGTGTAAAATTTCAGCTCAATCGGAAACCGAAAAGTGTGTCAAATTTAATTTCCAATGTTGTGTACATTACCTGCGTCTCGTAACGGTGTCGCGAGTCCAGAGATTTTATCTCATCTAAAAATATGCTTACCGTGCTAAAAGAAGTTAACACTTCAAAAAAAACTAAAAGGTGACCCGTCTGCTACCATAAACCATTAAAAAGTTACATGAAAATTACGTTGCTATTGCAGTCAGTCAGCCTAACTCCACAGATTTTCTGCAGAGATCGCATTTCGCCCGCATTAATTTTAGGCTCATGATCCTTCATTTAAGAATGTCAGGTTCCAAATTCAAATTAATATTATTGTTTTTGCACGCCGCATAAGCGAAGCGATGAGGTGGGTACTGCTCTCGTTTTACGTAGAACAACTGATTTTTCAAACTTAAAATATCTCTATTTATCATATATTGCACTTCTAAAATAATATATACACACATATCAAGAAAAAACACTATTTTTAACACTCATGATATTTTTTGTGCCATTTTTGTTATTTAAACTAGTTAAAAAACTGTTTAAAAACGTTATGTCCTGGACGTCTGTTTGTTGTAGGTAATGTATGTTAACACGATAACGACCTAAATACTTTACTAATCGAGTATTTTTTTTCGTTTACGAATTATTATGATTATGAATAGAGCCCTATCACTTTTCACGGTCTGATTAGATGTGGTTTAATTGTTATTAAATAAACAAAAAAATTGTGAATATTTACGCTCGACGTGACACTAAAATCAGTGCTATCCTTATTTCGTGAGAACTATTTCTATAGACCAATGTAGAAGTACTTCTTGAAATTAGCGCTAGATGGCGTATAAGACAGGAGAAGGTACTTTTTGAAATTGGCGCTATCTATGTGATTTATTGAAAACTACTTAGTAAGACCAATACATTATTAGTTACTTACTACTACTACTAATCAATTTTATTGTGAAAAATGAAGATTATGAGGCGTGCACTTTTGGATTTTCTAAACTATTTTTTTTATTGCAATAGTATTTATAGCTACACTATATACCTATATAAAACAATGGAAAAATTCACATGAAGAAAATATTTTTTTTCATACGTTTGGTATGGTACGGCTTTTCTGATAACAAAACTTAATTCAAATAATAAGCTTACCAACGAGTTCAACAGGACAGCTAGTTTAATATTTTTATAAGCACATATAATGCATCGCAGACGAAATCGCAAAATATGAACGGTGACAAATGCCCCATCTGATGGTAAGTTGAAACCACCGCCTGCGGACCCAGTAGAGCATATTATTCACTATCATGAAGCTCCACGCTTTTCAGAAAGGAGGGAATTAAAATCAATAGACTATGTTTTGCGATGCAGTGAGTCGAATTTCCCAAGTCTCGTTTGCAATTCTATTGATATTATAAATGCGAACGTTTCTGAAGATGTTTGTTTATTTGTCCCTCATTCACGCTTAAGCGGCTGCATGGATTTGGGTAGGTAGACATATGAAACATAACATTAGCTAGAATCATAGAAATTTGCATGTTTTAAGTTTTGTAGCTTGGATACATTTTATACGGTAGCTTATTTCTAAAAAAAGCATAGGCATATGGATATTAGGTATATTCTGGGTGAACACATAGCATTTTTTTCGATGAGTTACTTACTTACTTATTATCACGCTATCTCCCTTGTAGGGTAGGCAGAGAGAACAAAGTGCCAAAAGTCTCAATTCTTGCATACATCTCTCACTTTCTCAAAATTCATAATTCTCTTCATACACGTTCGCCTTATTCGTTAGTATGTAGTTTGAATATACGCATAACGTCACATTCCCAGATTCAATTAAAATGACCTTGTGAATTTAAGCGAGTATTAGATTACCAATAGTAGTTTCCAAATATCCCAAACTTTGGCTCATAAAATTGATGTAGGTAAGTACTTAAGTACTGAATTTATAAGTATATTTAAAATGGTGGAGTGTGTGAATTTAGATTCAGACGTCACTGCCTCTTGTTCTCCTTTTGTCTCGCCTTTCTCATTTTTGGTGAGTTCGATTCTCACACAGGACAAGAGTAATATTTTTACAC
This sequence comes from Leucoma salicis, assembly GCA_948253155.1. Taxonomy (NCBI): domain Eukaryota; kingdom Metazoa; phylum Arthropoda; class Insecta; order Lepidoptera; family Erebidae; genus Leucoma; species Leucoma salicis. Next base: position 2,004,771 of record OX411804.1, read on the forward strand.
CAAGTAGATCGTAATTCGCTGTCGGCCTAGTCTAGCAAATAAGCCACTAGGTGCTATGAACCGGACCACATGAGCACTGGTCTTAAGGTGACGGGGCTAGGACAGTATATCACTCTAATAGAAGTAGGATCCAGAGGGAAGCGTGATGCTCCACTAGCGCCTCTCGATAGGCTAAATCCGCCACATCAGACGTGATCACTAGAAATGGATGCCCAGATTAGTCAGAGCTAGAGAAGAGAAATCATGCACGCGTATAATTTGCCTCTAGCCACAATTAGTCTAAAGGAACAGCTCTGGGAGTTCCGCATAACCTTTCTGTCCGTTTGGTGGAAGGGTATTATAATATGGACATATAAGCAAGCGTACGTTAACGACACACTAACACGACTCAATCCCATAAATTTCTAGCTTAGTAAATAAGTAAGGTCTGGTGACCTGGGATCTTGGAGCATAAGATTTCTATAAAGCCCACGTGCCTGATTACATATTGTTACCGTACACCAATCATAATCACGATTGGCTAAGCCAATCTTGAGTAATAAAGGCGCATACAGACACACAGAAAAACAACATTAAGAAAAGGGAAAATCTGTGTCCCTATAGAAATAATATAACATTCAAAATATTTTCTGATGTTTTAACTAGTACAAGCAACGATTTTTCTTATCAATTCGGTCCTTGTAGAAATGGACAAAATATGGCGCGTACAAATATTTCACGTAAATAACATTCTTTAATATATAAATTTTCGATATTCTCTGAATAACCAAATCAACCTGCCTATTCAGTTTCTGATAAAGGCCTCATCGAATACCTATGTACCTTTTTATTAAATTCTCAGGAATAGATCACAGGGCCTTTCAATATTAGTCCGTAGATTTAGGTACGTGGAATCTATCTAGTATTTATTATAGGAAAATGTATCTCCTTCTTTTATTTTACATGAATTTTATTCCGTGTGGCGACGCACTTAGAATACAAGTGTCACCACGCCATTCTTTTCCATGGGTGTCATAAGAGGGGACTAAGGGACGTAAGCAATTATCACCCATTGCAATACTGGTGGTAGGACTGGGTACCAAGTACTCACTTACTATTAGCCCCGAGCGAGTGGTCATCTCCTGTGTGACCGGCCATGAAGCACCCGATATGCTTCATGGCCGGTGTGTTTTGGCTGTAGCAGGAGATAGCCGTTAATTCATTCAGATCATATATAAATATAGAAATGAAATGATGAGCAGCGGCTTGATAATACTCTCAGTATAGTTGAGTCCATGAGCGACGGTTACCATTTTCCATTAGGTGGGCCGTGGCTAGTCTGCCACTATACGCAATAAAAAAAAATTGGATTGCAATGCAACATACAGTTTGTTTTATGGGAAAGGATAATCGTAGACTATAGACGCTTACAATACCAAGGCCATCACTCGTGGGTTGCTGACTCCAGGATGGTACGTCCTGTGTGCTGTTTAGGATGCATAGTAACGAGGGGATGAGATGCAATGGAAGTATGACATACATATACTCTAGTCTGTTTCCCGGGGGAGAAGGCAGAGTCAACGGCTTGCCACATGGTATTTCTTTTTCCACGGGCCGTTTTTTATGGTAGATGGTAAAGCACTTCACCGCCATTTAGATGATTGTTACTAAAATCTCTAAAGCGTTCTTACACGGTAGTCCGGTAGAGAAGCGATACAAATAAGAAGGGAGAAGTAAGTATGAAGAGATAAACAGATAGTATAGTAGAATAGACTTGATGAAAAGGAGAGAGAGTTTCATGTTAATACTTTGTCAGCATTGATGTATCAAAAAAGAGAATATTCACAATCAGCCACCAAAAGTGTCCACTATAAATGAGTGCAGATTACGCTTTCCTGCACTCCTTGCGTTTAGAGTTGTTTCGACGCGCGAGCAAACGGAACGTAATAAAATGCCTTTCGATGAAAAAATTCCGAAATAGTACGTTATAAGTATTAAAAAAGGATGGAGTTTCCTACTTTCGGTAAGAAATATTAGACAGTATTTCTATATCATACATATTTTGTTGTTTTAAAGTCACATTTTTTTGTTTTTCAATATATCGGCATAAAAATGTTTGTGTTTTAGGTCTAAATGGCAAAAAATAATTATCATACGGAAGCTTGATTTTTTTGTATAAATATTAAGCTATATATTTATTAACTTAACTTAAACTTAATTGTCAACCTTCCGTTTTTTTTATGTAGTACTACTCTAACATAAAATTTAAAGACTACTGCAAAGATGCCTTTGTTCCGTTGACTGGACTAATGTTTGCTTTCTAATAACAAATTTGGACTTTTCCCTATCTACCTACTTATTTAAAAATCACCCTTGCTTATATTAAGATTGAAATTACAAATTTTTTTGAAATGGTAATGCTATACATGTAAAAGTATGATTATATATACAACTTTTGCCACGATTTGTAAACACAATTATGTATCCTTAATTTATAGATCAATGTTTGTCAGGTATTATTTCTACAATCTATTTTTTTCCATCACTCCAAGAAACATTTTGGATACTTATTTAATATATTCGTGGACGCAGATTTAGTAAATTTAAATTACACTGTAAAATCCCTACAAATGATCTTACAACTAACTTTAACCTTAATGTTTACATCAAATTTAACAGAAGATTCAGCATGGAGAATTAAAAGCCTTTTCCGTAGTATGTACAAAACTTGATGCAAAAAGAGTGTCTTTTTACCATAAAAGAATCTTTAAGATGGGATTTAAGTTTACACACATTTGCAAACATGGCAACACTATAAAGAGAGGTAATATATCTCTTTAAATTTGTTTATAAATACTAAATTAATTTTTAGATAAAAGAATGCATCCCAGAAACATTGGTAATTGAAAGAATAGAATATAAAATAAATAATTATATTTCAGTGCTTTGATTGTAAACACATTCGAAATTAAACGAGTTTTTAATAGAAACTTGATCAAATATAGGTATATTTTACACCTATATTTAGGTATATTTTATTGTATACGTCTCAGATGAACCGTGGTATCTGATACCCACCGTTCATAGACTCAGCAATAGTTATAGGAGGCCAACGCACTCAGGGGTGTGGTGCCGGTTTACCTCCTAGTGGTGCACTCTGGGTAAAGTCGGCAGTCACCGGCGGCTAAAATTCCGGACAGGACGGGTCTCCGCGTGTCCCTCTGACTCAGCAGGGGGCACGGCGGATAGACCAGGCGTCGGAGTCGGTGGGGCCAGACTGGCTCTCCGGGCACTGGAGAAGGGGGACAGCGGGGCCAAAGCGCCCCGCTTTGGCCCCGCTGTCCCCCTCCCAAATCGTAAACCTGATCGGGTGTCTGTGGTTACGTCTCGTGGGCATACAGCAACGAGGGTCTTGGCTAAATCGCCCGGACCGCGAGGAAGACAACCTCTATAAAAAATTACCCCGAATGTCAAGTTCTGGCGCGCGGCGAGGAGATGCATGGCTGATGGGTAGTTCTCGAGCGCGCCCCTAGCCAGGGTACCTGCGGGCCCCCTGTGTTGGGTAACAAATGTACGCTTCTCTGGGTATAGGGAGCTCTGCCCGGGTGGACCTCCTTTCTCCCATACTCATGGGAACCAAATGGAAAAAAAGTCTCAAATTAAAAAAAAAACTACGGAATCGGGTGCAACACCTAATGCCTCAGTCGATGGGGGTCTGGCTGTAAATACGGCCCCCACATTAGCAACATCAGTGGTTGCGCCACAAGCGCCGTTGTGCGGCGCAAGAGGTAGGCCTCGCAAAGGACGAGGAAAGTGGAAGGGAGGAGCTTCGGCGACGGACAGCTCGGCAGCTAATTCAGCTTCCGATATGTCCGCGGCTGAGGAAGGTGATTGTGCCCTTAGGGAAAACACCAGAAGGGCAGGCAGCTCAAGCAGATAAGCCTCAAAAGGCTAGAGGCGGAGCAGAACGTTGAGGAGCGCCTGGTGCTTCTAACAGAAAAGGTCCGCCTCCCAGACGAGGGCCATATAGGGCCGGCCCAGTTTGAAAAGAGGGCCCTGAACAGTGTGGCCAAAGTGGAAACGGTGGCAGCTGGTTCGCGGAACTTGTAGGGAAATTACGCTATCCATTCAGCGTTTGGTGGAGCAGAATAAACGCCTCGAGGCTCAGAACGCTCGTCTCGAGGTGCAGAATCAGCGCCTCGACGAGTATAACCGCTGCCTTGAGGCACGGATGGCGTAGTTGGAGCAGGGACAGGCCGGGTTGGGGTGCTAATTTGTCCGGTTTACCTCCTAGTGGTGCACCCCGGGCAACGTCGGCATTCGCCGGCGGCTAAAATTCCGGACAGGACGGGTCTCCGCGTGTCCCTCTGACTCAGCAGAGGGCACGGCGGATAGACCAGGCGTCGGAGTCGGTGGGGCCAGACTGGCTCACCGGGCTCTGGAGAGGGGGGACAGTGGGGCCACAGCGGCCCCCCCCGTCCCAAATCGTAAACCTGAGCGCGTGTCTGTGGTTACGTCTCGCGGGCATACAGGAACGAGGGTCTTGGCTTAATCGCCCGGACCGCGAGGAAGACAACCTCTATAAAAAATTACCCCGAATCTCAAGTTCTGGCGCGCGGCGAGGAGATGCATGGCTGATGGGTAGTTCAGTCTCGAGCGCGCCCCCAGCCAGGGTACCTGCGGTCCCCCTGTGTTGGGTTACAAATGTACGCTTACCCGGGTAATGGGAGCTCTGCCCGGGTGGACCTCCTTTCTCCCACACTCGTGGGAACATCATGGAAATAAGTTCAGAAAACAACAAGTCAGCCGAAAGGGGTCCGGCTTTAAATACGGCCCCCACATCATCGTCAGTCGCACCGAATGCACCACTGCGCGACGCAAAAGGCAAGTTTAGGTCCCGCAAGGGACGCGGAAAGAGAAAGGAAGGAGCTTCGGCGACGGACAGCTCGGCAGCTAATTCGGCTTCTGAAATGTCCGCTGCTGAAGAAGGTGATTGTGCCCTTAGGGCAAATAACAGAAGGGCGGGCAGCTCAACATCCTTGGCTGCTATGGACATCGGTGCAGGGCAGATGGAGGTGGACCACCCGTCTCGAAAGCGCACCATGTCCCGGGATGGCGGGGCGCCAGACTTGGAGGGTTGCTCTGCCGAGACGCCTCCCCCGAAAGCGCAGTATAGCGCTAGGGGTCGAGGCATCAGTCGACCTGTGGCACCTCCTCTGCGTGCCCTATCTGCCAGCAGGGCAGAGGCCTTAGGCCTTAAAAGACTGGAAGCGGAGCAGAGCGCCGAGGAGCGCCTGGCGTTTCTAACGGAAAAGCTCCGCCTCCCTGATGAGGGCCATATAGGGACGGCCCAGGTCGAAGAGAGGGCCCTAAATAGTGTGGCCATCGTAGAGACAGTCGCTGCTGGTTCGCGGAACCTGAAGGGGAACTTCGTGCGTGGCCTCAAAGACGCCGCGCACGAAATCACGCTTTCTATTCAGCGTTTGGCGGAGCAGAATAAGCGCCTCGAGGCTCAGAACGCTCGTCTTGAGGCGCAGAATCAGCGCCTCGACGAAGCTAACCGCTGCCTCGAGGCACGGATGGCGGAGCTGGAGCAGGGTCAGGCCGGGTTACGGGTTGAGCTTGGGCTCCCCACGGCTGCCCCGGCTTCGTCCACTGCCCAGTCAGGCCCTGGACCGGAGCCGGAAGACGAAGCACTCCGCGTGATCATTGACCGCATTGCTGCGGTCTTTGGTCCGCGGTTCGATGCTTTGGCCGCGAGGCTGCCACCGGAGCCACGACTGCGGCCGCCGCTGGCGGCAGACAAAAGGAATGGCGCGACGTCCTCAGCACCGACAGCCCTGCCGTGCCAGGGGGGCCATGTGTCTTTTGCCACGACGGCGGCCAAACCAGCGGTGGCCAAAACACCAGCGGCCAAACCACCTACGGCTCCTGTGGTTAAAGAAAAGGGCCAAAATAAAAAGGCCAAGAATAAAGGCAAGGCGGGACAAGCCCCGAGGGGTCAGCCCCGAGAGGAGTTCCCGCCTCTGCCGAGCACCGCTGCACGTTCTGCGCCGCGACAAACTGCCGCATCTACACGGGCCGCGGTGGTCACAGCCCCGGCTCCTGCCCCCGGTCCTGCCACTAATGCCTCCTCAGATGGGGACTGGCAGGTGGTTGGACCCCGGCGATCCCGGGCCAAGGATCGCGGCGACGCCGCGGGGCGTGAGGCGGCACCAATTGGCCAGAGAGAAGCCCCAAAGCCGCGAAAAAAGAGGTCGCGCAAACTCAAGGTGCCGAAGACAGCAGCGGTGGTCATCACGCTGCTGCCTGAGGCCAAGGAAAAGGGCCTGACATACGAGGCCGTCTTGAAGCGTGCCCGGCGGGATATAAACGTCTCCGATCTCGGGGACGTCTCCGCTCGCTCCCGCCAAGCCCGCACAGGTGCTCGTATTTTCGAGTACCTGGGGCCAGAGGGCGCCAAGACGGCCGACGCGATGGCCGCGAGGCTGCTGGGCCTGTTCCCAGCTGAGAGTGGTGTCCGGGTCGCCAGACCCGTGAAGTGCGCCGAACTGCGCATTTCTGGGCTGGACGATTCCGTGACGGCGGAAGAGATCCGGGAGGCAATCGCCTCGAAAACCGGGTCTCCCAGCAGCGCCGTCCGGGTGGGCACCATTCGCCCAGGTCCAGGTGGTGTGGGTGCCGTCTGGGTATCGTGCCCTGTCGCGGCGGCCAAAGATTTGGTCGCCGCCGGTAGACTTCTGGTGGGCTGGAGCGCCGCGCGGGTAACCGCGTTGGAGCCCCGGCCTGCCAGGTGCTACAAGTGCATGGCGGTCGGTCACACCCGGCCGCTGTGCACCAACTGCTTTGACTGCAGCGGGCTTTGCTTCCGCTGCGGTCAGGCAGGGCACCAGGCGGCGACCTGTACTGCCGCCCCACACTGCCCCGCATGTGCGGCGGGCAACCGCCCCGCCAACCACTGCATGGGGCGGGTGGGGTGCAGGCCTCCGGCCAAGTCAGGCCCTAAGAGGGGGGTGGGCAGCCAATCGGCCCCGGCTGCCCAACCCAGCGCGGCTGGACCGCCGCAGCGCATGGAGGAGGATATCGTGGTCTAGTTTATGGAGCACGACTCTATCCTCCTCCAAGGGAATCTCGGCCGCTCCGCCAGGGCGCAGGACCTCTTCCTGCAATCCATGGCGGAGCGGTCGATCGGTGTTGCCGTAGCCGCGGAGCCCTACATAGTCCCCGATCGCCCCAATTGGGCGGGTAGCGGGGATGGCTCCGTGGCGGTCGTCGGGTCGGCGGCGCCGCATTCCCCGCCCTTGTCAGTCAAGGACAGGGGCACGGGATATGTGGCGGCCGAATGGGGAGGGGTCACGCTGTACGGCGTGTACTTCTCCCCCAATCGTAGTCTGGCGGCTTTCGAGGTCTTCCTGCACAGCCTGGAGACCTCGATACGGCGTATGGCGCCGAGCCCTGTGCTCGTGCTGGGGGACTTTAACGCCAAATCAACGGCGTGGGGGTCCCCCAGGACGGACGCCCGAGGTGCGGCGGTCCAAGAGTGGGCGGAAGCGGCGGACCTCGTGTTGCTAAACCGAGGGTCCGCCCTAACGTGCGTGCGGCGCGGGGGCGGGTCGATAGTGGACCTTTCGTTCGCTAGCCCCGGTGTCGCCGCACGTGTAAGGAGCTGGCGAGTCCTGGAGGAGGTCGAGACCCTATCTGACCACAGATACATTCAGATAGAGGTCTCCCGGACCCTTCAGGGCGCCAGCAGGGGTCACGCGGCGGACAGAACTCCCGCTTTTCCGCGATGGGCTGTGGGTAGGCTCGACCGGGAGCTGCTGGTGGAGGCGGCCATTTTTCAATCTTGGCTGCCTCCCCCCCTGACGGAAGACGTGGGCGCCGAGGCTGGCCGCATTCGCGGCATGCTTACGCAGATCTGCGATGCGGCCATGCCCCGCGTGCGGCGCCCGCCCCGACGGAAGGGGGTCTACTGGTGGTCCCCGGAGCTGGCGGACCTCCGTGCGGCCTGTATTCGTGCCCGGAGGTCCTACACCCGCAGCCGGCGTCGCCGAATCCGCGATGAAGAGCGGGAGGGCCGGCTGTATGCGGCGTACAACAGTGCGCGCGCCGCGTTTAAGCTGGCCATCTGTCGCGCCAAAGAAGCGAAAAGGCAGGAGATGCTGGAGGGTCTCGAGCGTGACCCCTGGGGACGCCCGTACCGCGCGGCGCTCAACAAGCTCCGCGCCCAGGGCCCCCCCCTTACGGAGACCCTCCAGCCGGGCTTCCTCTCTGAGGTGGTTGAGGGACTATTCCCTTCACGGGCGGTGCACACGCCCCCGGTCATGGCTCCGCCAGATGACGACCGGGAGGCCGACGACGGGGAGGTACCGCCCGTGACGACGACGGAAATGGGGGCGGCGACAGCGCGTATGCGGAGAAGCGCCGCCCCCGGGCCGGACGGGGTTCCCGCCCGAGTGCTGGCCCTGGTCCTCGACCACCTAGAGCCCCGCCTCAGGGGACTGTTCGACGCTTGCCTGGTGTCCGGACGGTTCCCTGACTGCTGGAAGGAGGGGAAGCTCGTGCTCCTGCCGAAGCCGGGACGGTCTCCGAATACAGTCGCGGCCTTCAGGCCCATCGTGTTGCTGGACGAGGCGGGCAAACTGCTCGAGCGGGTAGTCGCTGCCCGCATCGTCCGGCACCTAGGTGCGGTCGGCCCCGACCTGTCCGATGCCCAGTTCGGATTTCGGGCGGGTCGGTCTACGGTCGACGCCATCCTGCGCTTGAAGGCCGCGGCTGCGGAGGCCGTCACCTCGAGGGAAGTGCTGTTGGCGGTGTCGCTCGACATCGCCAACGCCTTCAATAGTCTGCCATTCGGCTGCATCAAGGAGGCACTCCGGTACCATGGAGTGCCCCTCTACCTAAGGCGGCTGGTGGCGGACTACCTCGACGGCCGCAGCGTCCTCTTCGTGGACCGGGAAGGGGACGTTGTAAGGAGGGCTATGTCGTGCGGCGTCCCGCAGGGTTCGGTTCTAGGGCCGCTCCTGTGGGACATCGGCTACGACTGGGTCCTCCGTGGCCGGCTCCCCCCCGGGCTGGGCGTAATTTGCTACGCAGACGATACGCTCGTCACAGCCCGGGGCGGGACCCTCGAGGAGGCGGCAACGCTGGCCACCTCAGGAACCGCGGAGGTGGTCAGGCGGATCGAGGCGCTGGGGCTTAGGGTGGCCCTTGAAAAGTCGGAGGCCCTACTCTTCCATGGGCCCCGACGCGGCCCACCCGCCGGCGCCTCGATAACGGTCAACGGTGTGGGCTTTCCAATCCAGGCCCACATCAAGTACCTGGGCCTGGTATTGGATGGACGGTGGCACTTTGACGAGCACTTCCGCCGTCTTGCGCCAAAGCTCGTCGGCACGGCGTCCGCCCTCGGGCGACTGATGCCGAATTTGGGCGGACCGAGTCTCGCGTGTCGACGACTCTACGCGGGGGTAGTACGGTCAATGGCACTGTACGGCGCGCCCGTGTGGGCGGAGTCCCTGGCCGCTCGCAATAGGGCCCTTCTGTGGCGTCCACAGAGGGTCGTAGCGGTCAGGGCAATACGCGGGTACCGCACGGTCTCGTGCGATGCAGCCTGCGCGTTGGCCGGAACCCCCCCGTGGGATCTGGAGGCGGAAGTGCTCGCCGACGTTTATCGGCGGGTGTCGACGGCGCGGGCGGGGGGCAGCCGCCCCTCGCCAAGCGCGATCTCTGCGTGGCGGGAAGATGCCCGCCGCGCCACCGTCCTAAAGTGGAGGTCTCGGCTGGAGACGCCCCGGGCTGGTCTCTGGACCGTGGGGGCGCTCCGGCCGATCTTGGAAGAATGGGCAGGGCGGCAGCACGGGGTCCTCACCTTCCGGTTGGTGCAGGTTTTGTCGGGGCACGGTTGCTTCGGCAAATACCTGCACACGATCGCTAGGAGGGAGACGACCCCAGGCTGTCACCACTGCGACTGCGTCGAGGACTCGGCGCAGCACACGCTCGAGTCGTGCCCGGCCTGGGATGTGCAGCGCCGGGAACTCGCTGCAGTCATAGGCGTGGACCTGTCGCTGCCGGCCGTTGCGCGAGCGATGGTTGGCAGTGACAGGGCCTGGACCGCGGTCGCCGCCTTCTGCGAGGCTGTCATCTCGCGGAAGGAGGCGGCGAAGAGGGCCCGGGAGGAATCCTCCTTCGCGGACCCGATTCGCCGCCGGCGCGCGGGGCGGCGTGCGCGCGCTTACCTGCGCCTGATGCCGCCCTAGCCGAGGCTGCGGACGGTGGGGTCGGGGAGTACCCTGCCGTCCGCGGAAGCCTACCGCGAAGGTGTGACGCCCAAGTGCGCGGGGCGTCGCACAAGAGAGGGTGCCTGAAGGGGCTGCCGCCTGCGGATCGCGGAGAAACGACGCGGTTCCCGTGATCCGCCGTAGCAAGGGCGGGTGAGGGCGCACGGTGGGTTTTTAGTGGGTGAGAGCCCCACACTACCCCGTTGTCTCCCCGGGCAGCGGGGTGTGCGGTAGGACATTTTTGCCCACCTAAAATAAAAAAAAAAAAAAAAAAGGGACAGGCCGGGTTGCGGGTTGAGCTTGGGCTCCCCGCGGCTGCCCCGGGTCCGTCCACCACCCAGTCAAGCGTTGGACCGGAGCCGGAGGACGAGATAGTCCGTGTGATCATTGACCGCATTGCTGCGGTCTTTGGTCCGCGGATCGACGCTATAGCCGCGAGGCGGCCACCGGAGCCACGGATGCGGCCGCCGCTAGCGGCAGATAAGAGGAATGGCACGATGGCCTCAGCACCAACAGCCCTACCGTGCCAAGAGGGCCATGTATCTTTCGCTGCGGCGGCGGCAAAGTCACTAGCAACAGGAGCACTGACTTCTGCAGTCCAAAAAAAACGGGACAGAAAGAAAGGCAAGGCGAGACAAGCCTCGAGGGGTCAGCCCCGAGAGGAGTTCCCGCCTTTAGCAAGCGCCACTGCGGCTCTGCGCGCTGCTGTGCCGCGACAGACTGCCGCACCTTCGCGGGCTGCGGTGGTCACGCCCCGGGCTTCTGCTCCCGGGCCTGCTGCTGCTAGATCCTCAGACGGGGACTGGCAGGTGGTGGAGCCCTGGCAATTCCGGGCCAAACGTCGTGGCGCTGCCGGGGAGCGCGAGGCGGCGCCCATATCCCAGAGGGGGGAGGCTCCAAAGGCGACCCGAAACAAAAAGAAGAGGTCGTGCAAACTCAAGGTGCCGAAGGCAGCAGCGGTGGTGATCACCGTGCTGCCTGAGGGAAAGGAAAAGGGCCTGACGTACGAGGCCGTCTTGAAGCGTGCCCAGTGGGAGATAAACGTCTCCGATCTCGGGGACGTCTTCAGTCGCTCCCGCCAAGCCCGGACAGGTGCTCGAACTTTTGAGTACCTGGGGCCAGAGGGCGCCAAGACGGCCGACGCGATGGCCGCGAGGCTGCTGGGCCTGTTCCCGGCTGAGAGTGGTGTCCGAGTCGCCAGACCCATGAAGTGCGCCGAACTGCGCATTTCCGGGCTGGAAGGTTCCGTGACGGTGGAAGAGATCCGGGAGGCAATCGCCTCGAAAACCGGGTCTCCCAGCAGCGCCGTCTGGGTGGGCACCATTCGCCCAGGTCCAGGTGGTGTAGGTGCCATCTGGGTATCGTGACCTGTCGCGGCGGCCAAGGATTTGGTCGCCACCGGTAGACTTCTGATGGGCTGGAGCACCGCGCGGGTAACCGCGTTCCAACGCGGTTACCCGCGCCGCTGTGCACCAAATGCTTCGACTGCAGCGGGATTTGCTTACGCTGCGGTCAGGCAGGGCACCAGGCGGCTGCCTGTACTGCCACCCCTCACTGCCCCGTGTGCGCGGCTGGCAATCGCCCCACCAACCACTGTATGGGGCGGGTAGGGTGCAGGCCTCCGGTCAAGTCAGGCCCTAAGAGGGGGGTGGGCAGCCAATCAACCCCAGCTGCCCGACCCGGCGCGGCAAGACCGCCGCAGCGCATGGAGAAGGATATCGTGGTCTAATAACGGATGGCGACGCTATCCTCCTCCAAGGGAATCTGCCAGGGGTTCCGCCAGGGCGCAGGACCTCTTCCTGCAATCCATGGTGGAGCGGTTGATCGGAGTTGCCGCAGCCGCGGAGCCCTACCTAGTCCTCGATCGCCCCAATTGAGCGGGTAGCGGGGATGGCTCCGTGGCGGTCGTCGGTTCAGCGGCGCCGCATTCCCCGCCCTTGTCAGTCAAAGACCAGGGCAGGGGATATGTGGCGGCTGAATGGGGAGGGGTCACGCTGTATAGCGTGTACTTCTCCCCTAGTCGTAGTCTGGTGGCTTTCGAGGTCTTCCTGCATAGCCTGGAGACCTCGATACGGCGTATAGCCCATAGATATAGCGTATAGGCATAGAGCCCTGTGCTCGTGCTGGGGGACTTTAACGCCAAATCAACGGCGTGGGGGTCACCCAGGACGGACGCCCGAGGTTCAGCGGTTCAAGAGTGGGTGGCAGCGGCGGACCTCGTGTTGCTCAACGGTGGGCCCACCCAAAAGTGCGTGCGGCGCTGAGGCGGGTCGATAGTCGACGTTACGTTCGCTAGTCCCAGTGTCGCCGCACGCGTAAGGAGCTGGTGAGTCCTGGAGGAAGTTGAAACCCTATCTGACCACAGATACATTCAGATAGAGGTCTCCCGGACCCTTCGGGGCGCCAGCAGGGGTCACGCGGTGGACAGAACTCCCACTTTTCCGCAATGGGCTGTGGGTAGGCTCGACCGGGACCAGCTAGTGCAGGCGGCCATTTTTCAATCTTGGCTGCCTCCCCCCCTGAAGGAAGACATGGGCGCCGAGGCTGGCCGCATTCGCGGCAATGTGGCCATTGTGACCTCCTTGCGGCCTGTATTCGTGCCCGGAGGTCCTACACCCGCAGCCGACGTCACCAAATCCGCCGGAGCGGGAGGGCCGGCTGTATGCAGCGTACAGCAGTGCGCGTGCCACGTTTAAGCTGGCCATCTGTCAGGCCAAAGACGTGAAAAGGCAGGAATGCTGGAGGGTCTCGAGCGTGACCCCTGGGGACGCCCTTACCACGCGGTGCTTAACAAGCTCCATGCCCAGGCCCCCCTCTTACGGAGACCCTCCAGCCGGGCTTCCTCACTGAAGTGGTCGAGGGACTTTTCCCTTCACGGGCGGTGCACACGGCCCCGGTCATGGCTCCGCCAGATGACGACCGGGAGGCCGACGACGGGGAGGTACCACCCTTGACGATGACGGGAATGGGGGCGGCAGCAGTGCGTATGCGGAGAAGCACCGCCCCCGGGCCGGACAGGGTTTCCGCCATTCTGCGCTTGAAGGCCGCGGCTGCGGAGGCCATCACCTCAAGGGAAGTGCTGTTGGCGGTGTCGCTCGACATCGCCAACGCCTTCAATAGTTTGCCATTCGGCTGCATCAAGGAGGTACTCCGGTACCATGGAGTGCCCCTCTACCTAAAGTGGCTGGTGGCAGACTACCTCGACGGCCGCAGCGTCCTCTTCGCGGACCGGGAAGGGGACGTTGTAAGGAGGGCTATGTCGTGCGGCGTCCCACAGGGTTCGGTTCTAGGGCCGCTCCTGTGGGACATTGGCTACGACTTATCCTTGGTCATGTAGTCTGTCGTGTGTCTGTCTTGTGTCTTATACTTGGTCGTGTAACAGCTGTTGGTTGAGAATAAATAATCTACTAACATTATTTCGTAGTGCACATAATCTTTTCTTGATAAAGCCCGCATATTTCCTAATAGTTTATGTGAAAGTTGCTAACAAAACTGTTTTGTTAGTATAAAATCTTTATTTTGTTCTCAAAAAAATAACATTTTATATTTACGTGTGGCGAAGAAACCTTTCCAGATCTAAATAAATAATTAAATTTGAAGTGTGACTGTTATGACTCAATAGGAGCTTGTTAATAAATGCAAATGACAAAATATCAATTTTTAAATTTTTTGTCTGTGTTTGTTTCAGCTAATTTTCAAAATGGCTGAACTGATTTGAAATGGTAGATACTTGATGTCCTTTTGTATACAAATCTTGTATGAATGCCAATTAGGTCTACTTCCACCAGCTTTATTGCATTTAAATCAAATGTCACGAAAACTATTAACCTCATTTAAACAAACTCTTATTAATGAAATACAAAGTGGAAAATGTGAAATCCATAATAACATTTCCCACTTTGTGTTTAATGTATATGGCTAAGCATGTCAAATGCTAAAAATATATATAAAAAATTCTAAATACTCTTATTAAGATAAAAGTAATATCTACAACTCCACACAGCTCAAATCGTGCACTACAGCGAGGTAATAGTAAACTCAATCAAAACCTACAATAGATTTGTCATACAGGTATATAAACAAACATTGACCCACTTGTTTGTAGCGAGCGTTCAACGGAGGCATGAAATGACTGAGGTCACGGGTGGACAGACCGGGGATAGCTTGCCGCTTGCAGTCACGCCACAAATGCGAAACGTCCCATGTGCACAGATATGTCTTTGAAACGAGCCGAATGGGGCCAGCTAACGTAGTGAATAAACACGTAGCTTCGGTGGTCTGCTGAGCATGGGTAGAGACGACATGACAGGGGTTAGTAAGCTAAAGCTGCAGTCTTTTACGTATAAAAATAGCGCTCTTTGAATATACTAACTATCCGTTAGCTTGTCATTATTTGTTTGTTATTTATTTGTTCTAAAGCAGCACTCCTGTCAAAAACGTACTAATAAATTCATTAGAAGATAACACCAGGCTTATGATGTTCCATCATGTACTCGTAAAACTACATTTGCTCAGTGTTTTTCTAATTTTCTAATCACAACCACTAATAAAAACCCTATTCAGTATTCAATAAACTTAGAGTAGGTATTTAGAGCTAGATGTAGTGCATCACTATGGTTATTTCTGAGTGAGAATCATTACCTTGCCGTAACACAGTCTTTAGACTAGCACGGAGGGTAAAGAATTTTTTATCAGCATACCCGCCAAGATCCTATGTTAAAGTATAATCTATAATACTACTGTAATATTTTATAATGTAGGCATCCGCTACGTAAGGATTTTTGGAAATTCTAATTTGAAGAAAGTTATATTGTGCGCTAATAATGATTTAATAATTATGTTGATGCAGAGAAAAAAAAAATATACATAACTAGCTTTGCTCGCGACTCTACCGCGGCGTACAGCTAGTTTTTAGGTTATATCTCAGGATCCTGATATAGTTGCGGGATAAAATGTAGGTATAAGTACCAGTTTTTAAGTCTAAATAATAAATTATGTTCTTCGTGAGACTATGTGAAATAGAAAATAATAGTCACGAGCAGGATTTCAACCTGCATTTCCTGCAATACCGTCCCAGAAGCTATGCCAATTCGCAATCGTGACAATTGCTCAGGACTGTGAATTTCGATAACACATCAATTCATAATATCTTGGGTGACGAATTCGACGCATTTCAAATACTCAAAAAATATACATAAATATATCAAAATTTTATGTGTATAGATTTTCCATTCTTGTTCTAAGATTGCCAGATATCCCCTAAGTTACGCTGTGGCGGTCAGATAAGTATTTCCTTTAATACTGATCTGATGACTGGCCAGTTTAAACCGAAGAGATCGGAAATGGCCAACAAAGTTTCGGATAAGCCTAGAGAGATAATAATCAAATAATTTTATAAGGAAGTGATAAGTAACGTTTCTAAATTATACATCAATGTTTCTAAACTGTGTTTTACGCTTGTGATTAAGATCTTTACAACATTACATTAAAAGCATATAATCTAACAACAATTATATTAATTAGCGAACATAATATTATTATGTCCAGTATTTAATACTTGAAAATAAATATTACTGCACAGATGGCGGAATGGTTTAGCTACCGGCCTCCCACCCGATTCCCTCATAGGACAACACTTTGATCCACAAATGGTTATTCTGAGTCTGGGTGTAAGTTGTATGTTTGTAAGTCCCCCGCAATATAAGGATATTTCCTTAGAACTTAGTCTCGTATTTAAAAAAAAATACTAGGTTGTGTTTAGACTACCACCGAAGGAATGTAGTACATAGTTCCAGTGGCCCGCCAATAAAGGCGGAGAAACGGCACACGGCGAGTTTCTTTAGTGGGTGAAGGCCCCGCACTACCCTGTTTGTTGCCCCGAACAACGGGATGTGCAGTTAGGAACATTTTTTCCCGCTTTAACAAAAAAAAAGAAATAGGGTTGTGTTTAGACCTTGTCTATATATACTTAGAACTAGGTCCTTTTTTTTTTGTTAAGGCGTAATAAGATGTAGGTACCTAAAGAACAAATTATTTGTGAAAGTGGAAAAAGAGAGATTTACAACAGGTTTCGAACCTGCGTTCCATCTAATCTAGGGAAGTGCTCTGGGCCGCTAAGCTATCGCTGTCACCCAACGTTGACTCCATTCTCTTTTTCCACTACGCAAATATTTGTTATTTAAAGTTATAGCTGAGCATGTCAAGTGCTATAAAATATAGATCAAAAGATGTACCTACGTAACTGCAAACAGGCAAACTGTTCGGGGTAACGAACAGGTTTGTGTGGGACTCTCACCCACTTAATAAGCCCACCGTATGCCGTCTCTCCGTCTCTCCTTCTGTCCTGTACTGACAGACCACTGGAACTATGCGACATTACTTTAATGGTCCGGTGGCGCCTACGCTTTTTTTTGAACTGCCTCGGTGGTGCAGCAGTAGTGTGAGCGACTGCTGATCATGAGGTCTCGGGTTCGATCTCCGGATCCGGCGGTGCTATTGAGCATTTTCATAAAAATAAAAATTTTCTGTAGTGACCCGGAGTTTGGAAATGTGCGGACGACGGCAATAGGCTCGCCCCCTGTTACGTGGGACTTAAACATAGTTGGCGAACCGTGGGCGTGTAGTACACCTCTGCCTACCCCTTTGGGGACACAGGCGTGATGATATGTTGTTATGTTTTGAGCGACGCATCCAGATACTAGAGCGTCGCACCTTCGCGAGTTATAAGATAACACACTGCCCTAGAAAATTACCCCTGTATCGTGGGAATACATACTTACAATTTCACTTACCTATACTTAGAACAACTATTTTTGGGTCACACAAAGAATTGTCCTGCATGGGAATCGATCCCACAACACAGGTATCGAAGGTAGGTATTTAAACCATTCCCTCATTTGTCCTGCAAATGTGAGTCATTAATAAAAACAAACTTTTCTATAACCGCTAACAGCAGATAATCCTACATTCGGGCAAGACATCGTTTGCCGGATCCGCTAGTCCTAATATAAAAAAAAACGAGTTTAGCAGCGCATTATCAACGGTGGCATGATAAAAAAACTTATTTATCTAAGGTGTAAAATATATTTCGCGGTGTTAAGTGGTAGAGTTTTAGCGTAAACGGGTAGGTACCGCCATCTATGTAATTCATTACAACCAAAATAACACCTTGGTATCTTTACGTATGTGGGAGATTCCAAGTCTAAAGATCATTACGCTTGACAGCGACTTCACTATGATACCACAAACTTTAACCAGTTACAAATAGATGAGAACTGCTATTTGCTAAATCGGATTACAAACACATAATTAAAGGAAAACATCGGGAAGAAATCTGGACGCCTGAGTGATTTTCCCCACGGATTGCGAAGCTACAACCCGCACTGAGTCAGTGTGCTTGATCTAAGGGCTTCCTTCATTCCGAAAGGACCCGTGTCCAATAGGGTAGTAATATGAGTGCATAATTTCTTTACACACAAAAGTAATCCTCGTTTTTATTTTAAAGCTATACTTTAATGTTGTCAAGAACAGCCCCGTACTTCAGTACGTATATTCAATTAGCAATTGCCAGCAAAAAAATATTTTCTGTCCTCCAAAACAGTTCTGGATATTAAACATGAAACTCACGCTCAATTTGAAACAATTTCCGGCCGACCGTGATGTTTTTGCTTACCATCCGCGCTCGGTATTGTACTATCGATTAAAATCGAGTCGGTAATTCGATTCGGGGATTCGAAACAATCGCTATGTTTTAAAACTCACGCGGAAGGCTCCAATTACTTGATGTTTTGTGTGTATGCGAAGATGTTATTGTCATTTGTTGATTATAAGTAGGTTAGTTTAGGGGTCAAATATTCATTTGGTGTGTAACTCGAACGTATGGTTACGTCGAGTTCTACGTTCGAAGCAATAGCTAAAATATATCCGTATAGTGAATGACTAAAATATAAGTCTCTCCACACCATTTATTCCCGTGGGTTATTGGTGGTAGTGCTGGGTATTAAGTGAGAATACGCCTATCGGGCCCGGTCTCACATTTGACTAGCTGTGAAGTACCTCGGTGTGTTTCGGTAGTATGGAGATAGCCAGTACGTTTGCAATAATAATAATAAAATAAAATAAAAAGCCTTTTATTTTACTAACGTACTACCTTTGCTTTAACTAACGTAATAAGTAGTTAATATACTACTCTGTCAAGAAAGTACCGGGAAAAGATCAATAATACACAAAAATTTTGTTATTCATCCAAATTTATTTTATCACCTTCAAAGTGTGCTCCTTCAGAAATGATAGACTTACGCCAACAAATAATCTAATAATCAAAACATTTTTAAAACGCTGTTTCCGGAATTGAGTTCAGTTCTCGCCGCGAATTCACCTTTATGTCTTCTACCGATTGAAAACGGGTGCCACGAAGTGGTAATTTGAGTTTAGAAAAAAGAAAGAAGTCGGCTGGAGCCATATCTGGTGAATATGGTGGTTGCTCGATGGTATTTGTAGTGTTTGGACAAAAATTCAGTCACAGTGATGGCCATGGCGAAGGTGTATTATCGTGGTGCAAAATCCAAGAATTTTCTTTCCACAAATCTGGCCTTTTTCGTCGAATTTGCTCTCTTAAACGCCCAAATAATATTCTCTATTAAACACAAAGTGAAAAATGTGAAATCGAAAATAAAAGTCAGGAGCAGGATTTGAACCTGCATCTCCTGGATACCGTCCAGATGCTTTGCCAATTCAGCCATCCTGACAATTGCTCCTGACTACTAATTTCGATAACACATCATACTTAACGTCTTTGGGTGACGCCTGCGCCATCTGTCGGAAGTATTTTCATACATTATACCGACCAGGTAAACTTAATTTTACAATTAAGATTTTTACCTAATAATGACGCAAACCCTATAAATGTTTATATATATTTTTTAACATTTGACATGCTTAGCACTATACATTAAACACAAAGTGAAAAATGTGAAATCGAAAATAACAGTCAGGAGCAGGATTTGAACCAGCATCTCCTGGATGCCGTCCAGATGCTTTGCCAATTCAGCCATCCTGACAATTGCTCTTGACTACTAATTTCGATAACACATCATACTTCGTCTTTGGGTGACGCCTGCGCCATCTGTGGGAAGTATTTTTATACATTATACCGACCAGGTAAACTTAATTTTACAATTAAGATTTTTACCTGATAATGACACAAACCCTATAAATATTTATATATATTTTTAGCATTTGACATGCTTAGCACTATACATTAAACACAAAGTGAAAAATGTGAAATTGAAAATAACAGTCAGGAGCAGGATTTGAACCTGCATCTCCTGGATACCGTCCAGATGCTTTGCCAATTCAGCCATCCTGACAATTGCTCCTGACTACTAATTTCGATAACACATCATACTTAACGTCTTTGGGTGACGCCTGCGCCATCTGTCGGAAGCATTTTCATACATTATACCGACCAGGTAAACTTAATTTTACAATTAAGATTTTTACCTAATAATGACGCAAGCCCTATAAATATTTATATATATTTTTAGCATTTGACATGCTTAGCACTATACATTAAACACAAAGTGAAAAATGTGAAATCGAAAATAACAGTCAGGAGCAGGATTTGAACCTGCATCTCCTGGATACCGTCCAGATGCTTTGCCAATTCAGCCATCCTGACAATTGCTCCTGACTACTAATTTCGATAACACACCATACTTAACGTCTTTGGGTGACGCCTGCGCCATCTGTCGGAAGTATTTTCATACATTATACCGACCAAGTAAACTTAATTTTACAATTAAGATTTTTACCTAATAATGACGCAAACCCTATAAATATTTATATATATTTTTTAACATTTGACATGCTTAGCACTATACATTAAACACAAAGTGAAAAATGTGAAATCGAAAATAACAGTCAGGAGCAGGATTTGAACCAGCATCTCCTGGATACCGTCCAGATGCTTTGCCAATTCAGCCATCCTGACAATTGCTCTTGACTACTAATTTCGATAACACATCATACTTCGTCTTTGGGTGACGCCTGCGCCATCTGTGGGAAGTATTTTTATACATTATACCGACCAGGTAAACTTAATTTTACAATTAAGATTTTTACCTAATAATGACACAAACCCTATAAATATTTATATATATTTTTAGCATTTGACATGCTTAGCACTATACATTAAACACAAAGTGAAAAATGTGAAATTGAAAATAACAGTCAGGAGCAGGATTTGAACCTGCATCTCCTGGATACCGTCCAGATGCTTTGCCAATTCAGCCATCCTGACAATTGCTCCTGACTACTAATTTCGATAACACATCATACTTAACGTCTTTGGGTGACGCCTGCGCCATCTGTCGGAAGCATTTTCATACATTATACCGACCAGGTAAACTTAATTTTACAATTAAGATTTTTACCTAATAATGACGCAAGCCCTATAAATATTTATATATATTTTTAGCATTTGACATGCTTAGCACTATACATTAAACACAAAGTGAAAAATGTGAAATCGAAAATAACAGTCAGGAGCAGGATTTGAACCTGCATCTCCTGGATACCGTCCAGATGCTTTGCCAATTCAGCCATCCTGACAATTGCTCCTGACTACTAATTTCGATAACACATCATACTTAACGTCTTTGGGTGACGCCTGCGCCATCTGTCGGAAGTATTTTTATACATTATACCGACCAGGTAAACTTAATTTTACAATTAAGATTTTTACCTAATAATGACACAAACCCTCTAAATATTTATATATATTTTTAGCATTTGACATGCTTAGCACTATACATTAAACACAAAGTGAAAAATGTAAAATCGAAAATAACAGTCAGGAGCAGGATTTGAACCAGCATCTCCTGGATACCGTCCAGATGCTTTGCCAATTCAGCCATCCTGACAATTGCTCCTGACTACTAATTTCGATAACACATCATACTTAACGTCTTTGGGTGACGCCTGCGCCATCTGTTGGAAGTATTTTCATACATTATACCGACCAGGTAAACTTAATTTTACAATTAAGATTTTTACCTAATAATGACGCAAACCCTATAAATATAGGGTAGGGAGCAGGATTTGAACCTGCATCTCCTGGATAGCGTCCAGATGCTTTGACAATTCAGCCATCCTGACAATTGCTCCTGACTGTTATTTTCGATTTCACATTTTTCACTTTGTGTTTAATGTATAGTGCTAAGCATGTCAAATGCTAAAAATATATATAAATATTTATAGGGTTTGCGTCATTATTAGGTAAAAATCTTAATTGTAAAATTAAGTTTACCTGGTCGGTATAATGTATGAAAATACTTCCAACAGATGGCGCAGGCGTCACCCAAAGACGTTAAGTATGATTTGTTATCGAAATTAGTAGTCAGGAGCAATTGTCAGGATGGCTGAATTGGCAAAGCATCTGGACGGTATCCGGGAGATGCAGGTTCAAATCCTGCTCCTGACTTTTATTTTCGATTTCACATTTTTCACTTTGTGTTTAATGTATAGTGCTAAGCATATCAAATGCTAAAAATATATATAAATATTTATAGGGTTTGCGTCATTATTAGGTAAAAATCTTAATTGTAAAATTAAGTTTACCTGGTCGGTATAATGTATGAAAATACTTCCGACAGATGGCGCAGGCGTCACCCAAAGACGTTAAGTATGATGTGTTATCGAAATTAGTAGTCAGGAGCAATTGTCAGGATGGCTGAATTGGCAAAGCATCTGGACGGTATTCAGGAGATGCAGGTTCAAATCCTGCTCCTGACTGTTATTTTCGGTTTCACATTTTTCACTTTGTGTTTAATGTATAGTGCTAAGCATGTCAAATGCTAAAAATATATATAAATATTTATAGGGTTTGCGTCATTATTAGGTAAAAATCTTAATTGTAAAATTAAGTTTACCTGGTCGGTATAATGTATGAAAATACTTCCGACAGATGGCGCAGGCGTCACCCAAAGATGTTAAGTATGATGTGTTATCGAAATTAGTAGTCAGGAGCAATTGTCAGGATGGCTGAATTGGCAAAGCATCTGGACGGTATCCAGGAGATGCAGGTTCAAATCCTGCTCCTGACTGTTATTTTCGATTTCACATTTTTCACTTTGTGTTTAATGTATAGTGCTAAGCATGTCAAATGCTAAAAATATATAAAAATATATAATATTCTCTATTTACCGTTTGACTTTTTGGCAAGAATTCCGAGTGCATAACACCGCGATAGTCAAAGAAAACAGTCAACATGACTTTGACTTTTGATCGACTTTGGCGTGTTTTATTCGGTTTCGGTTCAGTTGGAAGTCGCCACTCCGAAGCTTGTTGACTAGTTTGCATGTCAAACTCGTAAACCCACGTCTCGTCACCAGTAACAATGCGTTTCATTAATGTTGGGTCGGAATTGACTCGTTCTAGCATGTCCTCAGCGACACTCATGCGATTGAGTTTTTGGAGAAAATTTAGGTCTTTTGGGACTAGCCGAGCGGAAACATGTTTCATACCCAAGTGATTATTTAAAATGGTACGGATCGACTCCTGAGACACAGAAAGTTCGGCGGCTATCTCTCTCAAAGTTGAATGAGGATTTTCAGTCACTATTTCCATCACTTTTGGAATGTTAACTTCAGTTGCAGACGTTGATGGCCTACCAGAGCGAGGCAAATCTTCCATCACATCTCGACCGCTTTTAAATGCTTTGTATTTCTCATAAGCACGTGTTTTTGATAAAGTCGATTCACCGTAAGCCTTTTGTAACATTTTCAGTGACTCCGAACACGAAATTCCATTGGCGACGCAAATTTTAAGACAAACTCTTTGTTCGATGTTTTTGTCCATTATGAAATTCGCAATACACACTTGATATGATATAACTAAAAACAGCACTGCATTTAATATAAATAACAGATGCAACTCAAAATCCGCGCCAAAATGGATAACAGTTGTGCCACAACAAAACAAAAATTTGAATTTGAAACCATAAACAAATCATCCATTTCCAATACTTTCTTGAATGAATGTATTTATGTTATGTCTAAGTTTTCTAATGTCTATTCATATTATAGGTTTCTGAACAAATTACTTATTACATATTTACTATCTATATACATATAATTGCTAGTACCGACTGACTGACGATCAACGCAGAGCATAAACTGCTGGGTCTACAAACATGAAATTTTGGTAGTCGATGCCTTTTCTATTGTAGAGATCCACTAAGAAAGGATTTTTGTAAATTTCGCCCCTAAGAGGGTAAAATAAGGTATAAACGGTTGTATGGAACTCTGTCATATTCAAAGTAAGAAGCACGAAATTTCAAATACCTGTTTCTGATCAGCAATAAATGTACATGTATAGTGGGATATTTAAAAAAAAACACTACCAAGATGGTTATTTAGGTGTTGAAAGTTTGTATGGGAAGTTCGTCATTTTTAAAGTAAGAAGCACCAAATTTCATATACCTGTTTCTGTTTAAAAACAAATGAACAGGTATATTAGCAATTTTATAAATTTTATCTCTAAGAGGGTGAATTAGGGGTCGAAAGTTTGCATAAAATGTTTGTTATGTTTAAAAGAAGAAGAATGAAATTCAATATTAAAGCATCTTAATACGTAAACTTTAAGTAAACAACTTTATAAACTAAGTGCAACACGCTACTTTGTTCATGTGCAATTTAGTTTTTAATTTTTTGGGGTACCTTAATATTTTTTCTAAAATAATAGTATACCAAGTTACTCCTTGTAAGATCTGCTATACGCAAGTGAAAGTCCCGTCCAAATCGGTCCAGCCGTTAATGATATAAGCCGACCAAGCCGAAACCAACAGTCAAACAGAAACTTTAAAAATTGTATTTTATTTAAGCTGTTATTTAAACATTATAAACAGACATTTCTATTTTATTTATTTATAAAGATAAGTTTTTTATTGCTTAAATTAATAGTTTGCATTATAAATAAATATACACTCGATAGATGGTATTATGCACTATTTCTGAATCGGGCTATTGTTTCGTTATGTCACTTATTATTATTAGTAATGAAACCTAAAACTTTGATGATTACTAATAGTGTTATTTCATTAGAGATATTATTTTTTAACAAAATCGTTCCTGTTTTAATATTCATTTATTTGCGCGAACGAAGCCATCTACATCAGAAGTATACTAATATTACTGTTAACTTATTAGTTTTTTTTGTACCAACCGCTTTTTTATAAATTTGTATTTGCTGAACTTTTTTATATATAAGTTACTTACTACAAAAGTTGACTATAATAAGAATAATATAATATACTATATTACTTTTAATTTATTTTGCAAGAACCCCTCCTCGGGTGAAAGCCTCCTCCAAAGAAGTCCACTGGTTATGAGGCTTTATCTTTAGCCATGTCGATCCATCTCGGACCCGCTAATTTCGTGATATCCTCTTGCCACCACGCGTGAGGTTTTCCTCTGCAGCGTTTCCCTTTTGGACCATTCCAAGATGTAACTTTCTTACTTCATCCAGCCAGTACGTTTAGTATAGTTGAATCCATGACCAACAGTTACCACTTACCATCAGGTAGTCCAGAGCCTACCTGTAAGTGGTCCACACAAAGGCCACGGTAGTTTATGAGAACGATAGTCTATGCTACTCTCCTTGAGCCTTGTTGATCTTAATGGTGGGCAGGTTGGTTGTGCAGCTGGTGTTCCGAGATTATGAGTGGCTGTAACGTGGTAGAGCCTTGCATTTCCCAGCTTGAATAGGCCAACTTGATAGGGGAAGTACCACCTTCTCACCGAAGATCAGCGTAAAACAGCGGAAGGTGGAGTACTTATTGTTGTGCTTGGTATATGGTGAGTTAAACCTAGATTCCCTTTTCATCCACTCCTTATTTTCATACCTACCAGCCTTTTCATAGGAGTCGGCGCCGAGTGAGGCCTCTGGTATTCCTAGCGTCTAATGGCTTACTTTTCCCACTTTTAGAATTGAGCCATCGTGACAATTGCTCGAGACTGCGAATTTCGATAACACATTCCTTCTTGTCTTGGGTGATGCCTATTCCGACCAGGTAAGCTTAATTATTATAATTAATATTCATACCAAACAATAATACAGCCTTATAAATATAGCATCACGCCTGTATTCACCGAAGGGGTAGGCAGACAAACTGGTATATATTATGTATTTATAGAACTCCAACCAGTGACTTTGAATTATTTATTGACAAACTTGATAAGTTATTGTTTAAACTAACGATTCGCTATAGAAAGATGAGTAGAAAAATATTTATACTGGGCGACTTTAATATAGATATTTCTTCTGATAATTCAAAAAGCGGTCTGTTTTCAAACACATTAAAAAATTCAATCTGAATCTAACGATAAATGAACCTACCAAATCACTTCCTACTCATCTACTTGCATAGATAATATAATTACAAATCATAAAAAAGTACATCAGAGGTTTTAGACTTAGGAATATCTGATCATACAGCACAAATGATTAAAATACCCTGCACGTTATGTTTCATAGAAGAATTTTGGTTTGTAAACAAAATAATTATTAAAAACAATATAGAAATATTCCTTCATTATATTTCACAGATCAAATTTAATGAAGTTTTTCACCAATGTAATGCAAATACAGCGTTCAATATGCCAAAATTAAAATTAATAATAAAAAAAAGAAAACTTGGAAAACAATAGGTATAACTACATCTTGTCGACAAAAAAGGATAATGTATCTACATAATAAAAAGAAAAACTGTGCAAATAATAATAGTAAATATAATAAGTATTGTCATATTTTAAAACGAGTTATAAAAGAATCTAAGAAAAATTCGAATATAAATTTTGTCAAAAACAGTAATAATTCAACTAAAGCTTCATGGGCACTTATAAAATAACAAACTTGACTCACAAATACATTACCATCCACTATTAAGTGTATTATTTAAGATCGTCGAATTAAGGTCACCAATAGATATAGTAAATAGTTTTAATAAATATTACACAAACAAAAATTATAATCCGTCTTCACAGTATAGAGCTAACCTAAACACTTTAAAAAACCCTTACTCTATTTTCCTTTTTCCTGTTGACAGACAAGAAATAATTAGCATAACAAAAAATCTTAAAAATAGTAACAGTTGTGGCATTGACAAAATTCCAGTAAACATCATAAAACGTAGCATCAATTATAATGCTGATGCTTTGGTCCACATAATAAATCTTATGTTAGAAACAGGTTCATTTCCAGAAAAACTTAAAATAGCTATTATAAAACCATTATTTAAAAAAGGAATTAAACATGATCTCAGAAATTACATGCCTATTGCCCTATTGCCAGGTTTCTCTAAAATATTTGAAAAAGTCATCTATAATAGAATTATGAATTTCCTAAAATGTCATAAAAATCTACACCGAAATCAGTTCGGATTTCAAAAAATAAGACCACATAACTTGCAATTTTCAAACTTTTTAAATATATATGGGATGGTATCAATAATAAAAGAAGATGTACTGCTTTATTTCTTGATATGTCAAAGGCTTTTGACTGTGTAAAGCATGACATACTTCTAAAGCAACTCGACCATGTAGGTATAAGAGGTATAGCACAAAAACTACTAGAATATTACTTAGAAAACAGGAAGCAAGCTACAGCCATTGAGGTTTATGACAAGACAAGCAAAACAATTGAAACTGTTCAATCTAACTTTGAGAACGTCACATTGGGTGTGCCACAGGGCAGCATTTTGGGTCCATTATTATTTCTAATGTACGTTAATAACCTTCCTAATACTATTGAACATTTATGTGTAATGTATGCTGATAATGCTATTATTTTTTTTTATAATGAGTATGAACACGAAATAAATAGAACTTTGAATATTGTAACGAACTGGTTAAAATCCATAAATTTAAAAGTAAATTCAACAAAAACAAAAGTAATGCAATTTAGAAATTATAAATATAGACCACCAATTTTACAAATAAGAGAATCAAACGTACAAATTGAAGAAATTGAACAAATTAATTTTTTAGGAGTATCCATAGATCAACATTTAAACTGGAAGAGTCATATAGAAAAAATAAATAAAAAAATATCAAGCTATTGTTACGTTTTGTCCATTCTTATAGAAACAACATCCACAAATATCGCAAAATCTGCTTACTTTGGTTATGTGTACTCCCAATTAACATATGGGGTTATTTACTGGGGTAATTCATGCAAAGTGCAATCTACGTTTGTTTTGCAAAAGATATCAGGGATCATTTATAAAATGAAGACAAAAGAATCTCTTAGATCTGTTTTCAGAGAGAAAAATTTCCTGACACTTACAGGCATTTATATATTGGAGTTGTGCTTATTTGTTAAAAGTAACTTACATTATTTCACTCAAATATCAGAATGTAAACTAAATGTTCGCAGTCAATATAGATATAATTTACGTTTTCCAAATGTTAATAACACAATGTTCTATAAGAGTACTTATGTTTCAGCAATAAGAGTTTATAACCATTTACCGATAGACTTAAAAAAACTAGATGGTGAAGTATTTAAAAAAACATTAAAAGAATGGTTAACTCACAAAGTATTTTATAGCTTATTTGAATATTTCGAACAACTAATTACTAATATTTTAATTTGAACATTTATTTAATTATTATAAGAAATATTGCTATGCCCGCCTGGGCAAACTGTTGATACTATTTATCTTACCTACACCTTTGTAACTACACAGTTCCTGCAATAAAATGTCTTTGTCTTTGTCTTTGTCAGAGGTGTATTACACACCCACGACTCGCCAGCTATGTTTAAGTCCAACGTAATAGGGGGCGAGCCTATTGACGTCTACCGGGCACATTTCCAAACTCCGGGCTGCTACTGAGAAATTTTCTCTTTTTTTTTTACGAAAAATCTCAATAGGACTGCTCGATCCGGGGATCGAACCCGCGACCTCATGATCAGCAGTCGCTTACATTCCACTAAACCACAGAGGCAGTTTTTTAATATTTTTTCTGAGCATTTGACATGATAGTGATAGTCAGCTCTTAGTCACCAGTAATACAATGAAATATAATTGCCCAGGTCCCAAGCGGGAGTACTGACATGTTTTTGGGTCCGAGCGGGAAGGTTACACCGTCTTCCATGGGACCGACCTTAGAGCACCTCGGTGTGGTCTGGTAACTCTCTATTGTAACTTTAATATGAAGAAAAATTATCTAGGGTCGAACCACAGAGGACATCTCGCTGTACAGTATTTTTTTAGAAAAAAAAATGGCCTGTCTGATTGTAAACGGCCACTGCCTACCCCAGGATGGAAGCACATGAGATGAGAGAGTGGTTTAACTCGCCCGTATTCTCTAATTTTGTGAAGGATGTCTACAACGACATTGCAGTAGGTACCTACACTTACCTAACATTATCGCATCTGTGTAAAAGATGTAAAAACATTATTAATTTCTCCGCAAATATTATTTAGCGTGGTTGGCGTCGACCGTGAACTTTACTGTGATAAATGGTTCTGTAAAATTAATCGCCATAAATTACACAGACGATAATGGTTTTTGTTATTAAGTGAAATCGTTTATATTCATAACTTAGTCTTGGATTTGCTGATTACAGTATTATTTATGTTTTTACTTTGGGAATAAAGGGTTATTCCAGACCCAAGCGGGTAACATCCACACTCGGATCCTACATGCCGGATTAAGAAGATATACAATGCGAAAGTGGAAGGATGTAGGTACAGGGGGAGACCGAAGCTCACTTTCTTTTTTGTTTGGAGGGAGAATCCCGCCGTATGCTGTCTCTGCGCTTGTGTTGACGGACCACTGGTACTGTCTTGGATTACTTCAGTGGCCCACCGGCGGCTTACCCTTTTTGGCACCCTCTACTGAGCGACGCATCCCCACATGGAGCGCTGCACCAAGATCGAGGCTCACCTACCTAGACCAAATCGGTCATGTATTGAAGGAAGGTGGAGTCAGGAGTTTTAGAGATTATGATTTTTTTTTTCTTGTAGTGGCAGACGAGCCACGGCCCATCTGATGGAAATGGTTACCGTCGCTCATGGCCTCAACTATACTGAGAGTATTGTCAAGCCGCTGCTCACCATTTCATTTCACCAATGCAACCAACGCAACGATGTGCTTCATGGCCGGTCACACTGGAGATGGTGGTACCAACCCGCTCGGGTCGGATACCAAGTGAGTACTCCCATTACGCCCTACCACCAGTCATGCAATGGATGATAATTGCTTACTTTCTTTAGTCGTCTCATACGACACCCGTGGGAAAGAATGGGGTGGTGACACTTGTATTCTTAGTCCGTCACCACACAGAAAAAAATATGTTGACGAAGCGAGAGATGTATGCAAGAATAGAGCCTCTTGGTACCCTGTTCTCTCTGCCTAACCCGCAAGGGAATGGCGTGATGATAAGTAGTAGTAGAAGTTCTCAACATACTTTCTTAGGTGGAGGATCTTTGTCATAGTGGCACTTTTCTGTGCCCCTGAAGTTGCTTGGTATAGTGTTTACCATCAAATAGTTAGTAGTCAGCCCAGAAATAGCAGAAGACATCCTGACGAGCCCAGATTACTTGAGAAATTGTCTGTATATGCTTTATACAGATGGAAACATTACTCTCTTCTTCGCGGTTTGTGTGAATGAAAATTATTTTATAAATAACTATAGAAAAAAATAATAGACTTGTCTTTACCCTGAAAGAACACACAAAGGTGCAGCAGTTATACTAGGGGTAGAACTTTGCATATCCCAGCATGAATGGACCAGCTCGATCGGGGAAGTACCTACCACCCTCTCACAAATGATCAGCGTGTAACAACAGTAGTTACTCCTACAGATGTGATTCGTATGGTGAGTGAGAGCGCCGGAGGCTCGAACCCCCTCCCTATCCTCTCACTCTCCTTATTATCCTTCCTATCCTTTCCTTATTATTTTTCCTATCCACCTCCTATCCCTTTCCTTGGAGATGGCATCGCGCGTGTAATACCTCTGGTGTTGCTAGCGTCTATAGGCTACAGTAACCACTTACCATCAGGTGAGCCGTATGCTTGTTCGCCACCCATTTAGTATAAAAAGAAAATCTGTGTTTTTTCCAATAATACAATATATTGCCTCGTGACGTAGTCGGTAGTGGGTTCGATTCCCACTCAAGACAATAATTTGTGATGAACACAGATATTTGTACTGCGTCTGGGCATTTTATATCTATTATATGTATGTATTTACAAAAAAAGTAATATATGTATTATATCCGTAATCAGGTACCCATAGCACAAACGTTAAGCTTAGTTTGAGACCAGAGAACGTTGTGTGAAATGTGCGTGAATATATTTATTTATATATATTGCACGCCTCATAAGCGAAGCGTTGAAGTGGGTACTATACTCGTTTACACAGAACAACTGATATTTCAAACTTAAAATGTTTCTATTTATCATACATATTGCACTTGTAAAACAATATATACACACATATAAAAAAAACACTATTTTTGACACTAATGATATTTTTTTATGCCATTTTTGTTATTTAAACTAGTTAAAAAACTGTTTAAAAAAGATCTGTCTTGGACGTCCGTTTGTTGTAGGTAATGTATGTTAACACGATAACAACCGAAATACTTTACTAATCGAGTCTTTCTTATTCTTTTAACTTGATTATAACCACAAATAGATAGATGGCGTATAAGACATGAAACCCACATTAGTACTTTTTGAAATTAGCGCTATCTATGTGATTTATTCAAAATTACTTAGCAAGACCAATACATTATTAGTTATTTATCAAATAATCAATTATATTGTGAAAAATGAAGATTATGAGGCGTCCAGTTTTGGATTTTCCAAAGTATTTAATATTATGGTATAATGCTTGTTTCTTTGAGGTTTTTAAATATACAATTAACAGAATTAACAGTAGTCATACATAGAATCAGAACAATAATTGGTGAATAGCACAATAAGTCTTGCGTGAGAATCTTATTCATAACTTGGCATGGGACGATGATACGAGTATTCCAACCACTACGCTATTCGTGCATTTCATGCAGTCAAGTTATTATCTAGCTGTTATATGCTGTGTTTACAATTGTCTGTATAATCGCTAAACACAGTAAAATATATCGCGGTACTGTTGATAAATCGCAGTAATAACTATAGTTGCACCTGAGGGTAGAGTTCCAGTTAAAGAAGCATACTATATAATATAACTACAAATTTGGCTGATATTATTACTTATTTAATAAACAAATTAATTAAAAATATGTTTATGTATATTCTGGACGGCTGAGATAGATGACTTTAGGAGAACTAGACGAGAATATTCCGAGAGAAACGATCTATGTTTTGAAGTTTTCCTCAGCATTCTCTGTATAAAATATTGAAGAGACAGTGACTCAAATACCTATGTTACAATTTTCAAGTAGTAGAACCTTGCTTATCTTAGCATGAATGGTCTAATTCGATCTGAGAAGTACCACTCTCTCACCAAAGATCAGCGTGAAACAAGGATAGGTACTCCTGCCGCTGTTTTTCGTATAGTGATTGAGAACGCCGGAGGCCCAAATCCCCTTCCCTATCCTCTCCCTATTATACTTCTTATCTTTATTATTCTTTCTATCATCTCCTTATTTTTCCTATTATCTCCTTATTATCCTAACTCCTATCACTAGAAGACGACGCGCTAATAATGGTGTTGTTAACATCTACAAACTACGGTAACCGCTTAACATCAGTGGGGCCGTATGATAACATGATTAAAGAGACCCTTTGAAGCTGACTCCATAATATAAATTATAGCTTGCGAAATAGATTACAATCTTAATACTAAATGTGGAACTGTTTATTGCATTTCTCATTGTAAGCGTAGCGTTTTGTCAGACTGTCACTTCGGTAGTCCGCAAACAATACAAATACGTGGTACTGATATTAAACACTACGTAATATATACTTGTGGTCAATATAGTGAATACAGTAGATGTATTTTCATCTCCCTGGTGGTGCCAAACCATTAACTAAGAAAGTTCACACTTTCTTTTTTTGAATATAAGGTGTTCTAATTTTTTTTCATATGCACAACTAGTTGTGCCCCGTGGTTTCATCCATCATTTAATCTAAAAGAAATCTGATTCATCGTTATCAGATATGTGTAGGAATCTGTAACAGAGCTATGTCTGTGTGCATTTAAGATATTTGAGAGAAAATGACTGTATTCGGCTGTTTATAAGTGTCTAAAATAAAAACAGTTTTTTTTTAGAATTTTTATCTGTTTGTTTATTCGCTTATTACGCAAAATGTGAACGGATTCAAATGTAACTTTTTATGTAATAGCTCTTGATTAGAATCAAAAACTGGTATAACTATGTTTTATCTCGCTACTATATTGGGAAGCACTTCCTAATATTACATTGATGAATTATGACTTTATTTGTTTGCCACTTACAACTTAATTACTATCGTGAGAAAAACAAGAAGTATTCGGATTTTTTCTATCTTCAAATGCACGCTCTGCGCTAAATTCTGAAGTATGGGAGTTGAAGACTGCACACAGTTGTAGTATAAAATACATTAACATACATATATGTGTACTGTATACATATATATGACATTTCGTGGCCACTATTCAAGATATATTAAGGTCATATCAACTCTATATCATGATGGAAGGGCACAAGAAACTCTTAACACTTATGGGACGTCATGAAGAGTCCCAAACCCTTACCCTGTATGCATTATATAACTTAATATTATAACTGTAGATGGTTTAATTTAAAGATGATATATATCTGTACTAAATACCTGGGCGACCAAACTTCGCTAAGCTTTTATTTTTTCTGTTTTTTCGAGGAAGATACTAATTAACACAATTTTTAACCTGTAAACAAAAGAAAGAAATAAAGAAAGAAAGAAAAGACTTAATTAATCACAGAAGGGAACACACACACAATTAATAAACTTACACTAAAACAATTATGAAAATATATTAGAAAAAATAAATAAGTACTTAAGTAACTACAATAAACCATAAGAATTTCTAAAGTGATCCCCAGTGAGAAGAGATTATTTGGTCCACTGCTCAGCTCGCCATCACGACACTGGTATTCTAAAAAAAAACTTGTATTACTGAGTAGGTAGTTAGGTAGCTTCCTATGTTTAGTTAGATCTCAACTTACTGATAAACTTTCCTTATTTAATGTCTATACCTTGCACCGACTTTACTCCAAACTTTAGACAGCATGATTTTTTAATTTTATAAACCGTTATATATGGCTTCTTACCTTAGTCGCAAAAAAGCATCGAGAGTATTTCTATTTAAAATACCCTATTCCTTTTTTATCATAGATGCAACGATATTACCGCATTGCAATAAAAAAAAAGAAATGACCATACTTCCCAATGGCTGTCACGATGGCTAAATTGGCAAAGCATCTGGACGGGTATCCAGGAGATGCAGGTTCAAATCCTGCTCGTGACTGTTATTTTCGATTTCTCATTTTTCACTTTGTGTTTTACATACTTCCCAAATTATTGTATTGTCATCAAGTTTTCGACAATTTGAAGTGGTTCGAAATCATTTTTAATAGATTGTGACAGTGATTTTAATACAGAAGTTGAACCCTTTTTTCCGTAATAAACTTGGAATTTTTCATCTAAACATAAATGGCCTAATATCTAAGTCGGACTTACTTACTTTAGAACTAGTTTCTCTCGAAAGGGACAAAAAATGTATCAAAGTTTTGTGTATCACTGAACATAACATGGTTAAAGAGGACAAACAATTGTTAAATATACCAGGCTTTGGTCTGGGGTCCACATCTTGTAGACATAATCGCCGTGGAGGCTCGTGCATACTCTTACATAGCTCGCTGTCTTTCTCTCCTATAAAGAATATTAAAAATTACTGTATTGACAATATTATGGAGTGTTCAGGGATAGAACTTCTGGTAGAAAAACTTTGTGTAATTTGCATTTATAGACCACCAAAAGTAAAGTTAACTGATTTCAAGACCTTCTTCGAAAGTTTTAATTCCTTATTGAGTAGTTTCTGTTTGAGTAAAAAGAAAATAGTGATCTGTGGTGATTTTAACATTAACTTGCTTCGCAAATCTTATGAGTCTACCCTATTCAAGCACACAATATGGTCCTATAATCTTAAATTAGCATTTAAAGAACCTACACGCTGGGCAAGTGGATCATTTATTGATAATTTTTTGTTTAATGTAAGATGTTGCATACATGAGAACCTTGACTTAGGTTTGTCAGATCACACTGCTCAATTACTTATGATACCAATAAAAATAAATACTGGGTTAAAATATTGGTATGTAAAGAAACGAAATTACAGTAGAGGCAATGTTGAAAAGTTTAAAGAATGCATAAATTCACTTGGTTTTAAGGAAGTGTTTGATAGCGACGACCCTAATAAAGCTTTTACAATTTTTTACGAATTATTTAGACTTTTTTACAACTTATGCTTTCCCATGCAATTGGTGAGAGTTCATGTAGCATCTCATCCTAAGTGGATCACAAAGGGCATCAGACACTGTTGTAAGCGTAAACGACATATTCTATGGCAGTATCGCAAAAACCGTACATCTTCTAATAAACACAAGTTAACCAACTTTTCTTTTAAACTCAATTGTATAATTAAATCTACCAAAAAAACAATAATAATAATTACATAAATAGTGCGCCAAATAAGTGTAAATGTGATAAATAAAAATAACTCTAATGCACCCAAAGAACATGTTAAGTAAATTACAGTGAACGGGAATATTATTAAGGATCCTATAGAGATTGCACATTCCTTCAATAACCATTTTATTGACCGAATTTATAAATTAAATAACAGTTCTCTTAAAGTCAATATGAGTAAAAATTCAGGATCTTTATTTATGCCACCAACTATACCCCAGGATATTAATAAAATCATATTGAACCTCAAGTCTACAAATAGTACAGGATATGATGGTATATCTACAAAAATATTGAAAGCTGTTTCCCATAAGCTATCTTTTGTATTGAGCCACTTAATAAATATATGTATTGCTCATGGAGTATTTCCCAGGGAACTTAAAAATACAATTATAATACCAATTTTTAAGAAGGGAGACAAGCATGATGTCCATTGCTACAGACCCATAGCACTAGTCTCTGTGTTGTCTAAAATATTTGAGAGTGTCATTCATAGGTCGCTATACGATTATTTTGAAAAGAATAACTTGCTCGCAGAACAACAATTTGGTTTTAGAAAGAAAAAAAATATTAATGCTGCCATTTACGATCTTCTGAATACTGTCATCACGGATATAGACTCTAAGAAACAGGTTATCGCCCTTTATATGGATTTAACTAGTGCATTTGAATTTGTTGAACGTAATATTTTACTAGATAAACTTTACGAATATGGCGTTAGAGGGAATATGCATAATTTAGTAAAATCCTACCTCAGCAACAGAACACAAAAGACAGAAGTTACAAGATTCTGCCCAACCCAAAAACCTTTATTAACTTACTCATCTACAGAGCGAGAAGTTATATTTGGTGTGCCACAGGGGAGCGTATTAGGGCCACTTTTATTCATAATCTTCATAAATGATCTTCCCAAAATAACGGATCATAAATGTATTTTTTTGCAGATGACAGCACTATCCTCTTTACTGGTAATAATAAATCACAAATAGAAAATGACATAAATATGACTTTACATGACATTATAAATTGGTTAACTATGAATAATTTGAATATAAATCTTCACAAAACAAGTGTAATGACATTTAGAAATAGATTAAACAAATTAGTTGATTTAGAAATTAAATTTAATAATACACATATCAAACAAATAACACATACAAAATTTTTGAGTATTCACATTGACGAAGCCATAAACTGGAAATCGCATATTGAAAATTTGTGTTCAAAAGTTAGTAAATTTTCGTATGCCCTCTATAGATTGTCAATAGTGAATAATCAAACTACTTTTTTGACGGCATATCATGGATATGTGGCCTCCATTCTAAGGTATGGTATAATTTTCTGGGGAAACTCCACAGATAAAGAAGATATTTTTAGAGGCCAAAAAAAATGCATAAGGGCCATATGTAAACTAATTCCTATGGAAAGTTGCAGGCCTTATTTTATTAATTTAAAAATTTTGACTGTTCCCTGTTTGTATATTTTAGAAGTTGTTATTTTTGTAAAAAAACTCCTCCATTTATTTAATAAACTAAGTAGCAAACGACTTCATTTAAAGATAGGTTTCCCTTCCAATGTTACCACATTTTTGAATAATAGTATATTATGTATGGCTCCGAGATTGTATAATCATTTACCAAAATTGATTTTAGAAATAGAAAATGTAAACAACTTTAAATTTAAAATAAAGAATTTGTTATTAGAAAAAGCATACTATTCTGTCAGTGAGTATCTCTCTGATAAATTATGAATTGATCAAAGTATAAAAAAAATGTATTTTATTATGATTGTTATTAATGTATTGTGAATTGTTTTTATTTAATTTTGACATTTACTATTTTATTTTGAAGATTTTGATTTTATTTTGACATTAATTTATCCGTAGGTAATAACTAAATATATTTTGTAATTATATTAAACCTGATTGCATGCCGTAAGGTTGATCACAGTGATACCCGCTATTATCTGATTATTAACAACTTATGTACCTGTGTATCGCAATAAATAAATAAATCATGTTCAAAGATTGTTAAATGTGGTATTTTTTACGCAGTAATGTAAAAAAATGCCGTGGTAAAAAATACTTTTGTTTCTTCAACCTCTACTGTACAAGATCCCCACTCCAAGCTTCAGAGCTCGTACGACACACACCTCTGATG
This sequence comes from Leucoma salicis, assembly GCA_948253155.1. Classification (NCBI taxonomy): domain Eukaryota; kingdom Metazoa; phylum Arthropoda; class Insecta; order Lepidoptera; family Erebidae; genus Leucoma; species Leucoma salicis. The sequence goes on from OX411804.1 coordinate 2,041,911, forward strand.
ATTTTTCCAAGTTATGTGTATATTTATTTACAATTTATCACTACTCGATGAAAGGAAACATCGTGAGGAAGCTTGCCTGAGAGATTTACTTGAAGGCTTCTGAAGTCTGCCAATCCGCACTGGGCTAACGCGGTGGACTATGACCTAATCCCTTTCACCATGAGAGGGATAAAAAAAATAAAAAAGTGTGTACTAAATAGATATTAATTAAATAGTTCCTCAAATATTCTAGAGTTTTCAATTAAATAATAGATTTCACCCGTGTGAGAGTGAGCGAGTCACTAGTTTGTGTATATAATAGCTCTACTCGTTATATTTATATACCTGGATGTGTTATAATATAAATCATCACATCCCCATTCACTATAATATGTATTATTCACTGTATCGTGCTTGGCGACTAAGGAAAATACTAGTTAACACATAACATCCATCCATCCGTGGCAAACAAGTATACGGTCCATCTGATGGTAAGTGGTTACCGTAGATTACAGACGCGACGTTGACGCACCAACAGAGGCATCACACACTGATCATCGTCACCCACTCCAAGAAAAGGAATATAAGGGGAATTAAGGAAACTCTAGTGGTAGGACATTGCTTGTCCCAGCATAAATGGCCCAGTGCAATCAGGCAAGTACTAATCTCTCACAAAATATCACTTACTTACTTACTTATCATCGCACCATCTCCCTTAGGGGGTAGGCAGAGAGAACACAGTGCCACTCTAATCTTACATACATCGCTCGCTTCCTCAACATTCATAATTCTCTTCATACATGCTGGCCGGTTTCAGAGACCTGACCCCACATTCCTTCAATACATGACCGATTTGGCCTAGCTAGGTGAGTCTTGGTCTCCTCCTGTACCTACATCCTTCCACTTTCACATTGTATATCTTCTGAAACAGTCGCACTTTCAGCATTCTTTCCACATGTCTGAACCAGCGGAGCATTCCCTTTCGCATCTTTACACCAATGCTCTCTTTCATACCTACTCGCTCACTTACATCGTCGTTACGAATATGGTCAGTCAGCCTCACTCCACAGATTCTCCGCAAGGATTGCATTTTATCCACATTGATTTTACTTTAATCACAAAAGATCGGCGTAAATAACAGAAGGTAGTCATACTGTTGTGTTTCATATGCGCCCATATATATACTCTCCTTAATATCCTTGCTTTCATCCTTCTATTCATTTCCTTGAAGTTTGCAACGCGCGAGTGATACCTGTGGTAGTTTATAGACTACGGTAATCATTTACCATCAGGTGGGCCATATGATTGTTTTCCACGTACGAATTGCAAATAAAAAATGAAGAGGACCGATTGTGAGACTAGTTTTAAAGGAAATTTATTGATTTCTAAATAAAGTCTATTGATCTTTAGCCGTGAAAATTAAATGTCATCGTCACTGTGTTACTTCAATTGAAACGATTCGTGTTCTGCAAATTGTTTGAGTAAATATGTATTTAGTTCTGTTATTATGTGTGGATGTATCTCTAATAATCTGCCATTTAAAGGACGTGTGAAAATTAGACGTAGTACACTGATGGCTTATTTTTGTAATCGTCGTTAATTTTCTGTCATTTTACGACAAGCATTCCAGTTAGATATATTCGAGAAACAAGACAATCGATGAATCCATCATAGTTGCGAGCAGTATACACAGTTGCACTGCATGGCTAATCTATCCATTCATCAGGGTGGATAAATTTGGTGCGACAATCTAGTAAGAGACTACATAGAGATCCCGATATCAATCTTTACGGACCGCACCTATGATTTTACAAATAGATCTACTTAAATATACATATTGATATGATTTATTTAAAATTTATAGCAGACGCAAGACTGACATAGCCTGCTGGGACACGCTGAAGCGGTAATAGGCAGGCTACATCGCTCGAGAAACCGACAACCCTTGGGGAAGAAAGCTTATTAAGTTTCCACTGCGTATCGATTAGCACAGTAAAAGATGCCCTCCAACACATTCTAAACTGAACTGGTGAATTAGTTAAGGTTGTAGGCATCAGTGGACTATAGAAGGCTATTGGGTGGGTGAATTTTATGTTTTTATCATCTATGTACTGCCTGGGTGGTGCAGCGGTATTGTGTGCGACTGCTGTCATGAGGTCTCGGGTGCGATCCCCGGGGTCGGGCAATGTTATTGAGCATTTTCGTTAAAAGAAAAATTCTCAGTAGCAGCCCGGAGTTTGAAAATGTGCCTGGTAGACGGCAATAGGCTCGCCCCTAATTACGTGGGACTTAACATAGCTGTCGAATCGTGGGTGTGTAATACACCTCTGCCTACCCCTTCGGGAATACAGGCGTGATGTTTTCTTTTATCATCTACGTTATTCACGAAAATATTTATTGTGAAGTTAGTGTGGAGCAATTTGTAAAACAAATACTGTATATAAACAAACACTATTGTTTGTAAAACAAAAACGTGGGAGTGAGCTAAATGGTTGTTATCATGGAAAAGAGTGTTATTTTACAATTAAAGAAACAATCTGGCGTTGTTTTGTTTGTGATACATTTCTGAAGCCTGCTTTATGTGGAATTAAATATTTATAGAGTGGCTTTACCAAAGAGGATCGAGGATTTCATCAGGAATATACTCGTATAAGTGGACTGAATTTAATTATACTACGTGGGTGGCAAAATAGCTTGCGGCCCACCTGATGGTAAACAGTTACCGCCTGTAGACGACGCGTGGCCCGCTCCGACGAAAGGCATAGTAAGTTAGTTAATGCTGCTTTTGTAAATAATTTTCTGAAGGAAGTAAGCTTTTATAAACCAACATGACCATTGAAAATCATTCAGAATATAGAGTTTACACAGAACACTAAGAAAGATTTGATTCCAGAATAAGTTTTTCACTTGAAAATACACTTCTCATTATTTATATTAATAAGTAATAGTAGAAGTCATGACATCCCAATTCAACAAAGGACTAAAATAAAATATAGCAGTTGCTTGTCCCGGGAACCATCACCCCACGGAGTACGGAAAAAGAGTATCACCCTCTCACACAAGACCGGTGTGAAGCGGCAAAATAGGTTAGTTAAAAAAGATTACCTAATAATTATTTTGATATCTTTATTTAGATATTTTTATATACTTTTTTAGCATTTGACATGCTTTAGCCATTTAAATAAACATAAAGTGTGAAAATGTGAAATCGAACATAACAGTCACGAGCAGGATTTGAACCTGCATCTTTTGGATATTGTCCAGATGCTTTCCCAATTCAGCTGAATTGGCAAAGCATCTATTATTTTCGATTTCACATTTTCACCCTTTGTGTTTATTTCGATATCTTTATATAATTTTTAGCATTTGATATGCTTTTAATATAAACAGCTGCTCATCCTGCTCGTAACTGCTTTCACATGTTTGTACTATGTGTTCAAGATTACCTTTAGTCGGTTCAATATACACAAATAAATAAAATTATCTTCTTGGGACGTCTTAACAACTTTTTACTTTCATATGATGCGATGCCAATAAAAAAATACAAATTTTAAAGTTTTTCTCTGTCTGGCTGACAGTTTGTTCCAGCTAATCTCCAATCCAGTTAGCAGCTGTTATAAGGAGTAAGTTAGGCAATAAATCTGGGACCCTTCAATAAAAAAGCATACAAAATGAAGCAGATTTTTTTACAAGTATAATCCGCATCCTGCGTTTATAACACGACAGTGGATTAAGAAGCAATCAATGTTAATGTCATAGGTTGACAGCTGGACAGTTTTTTAATGAGAAGATTATTTTGAGCGAAACTTGAAGCTGAATATTCTGGCAATTTTAAATGATAAGTTAAAAGTTTAAATGATAAGACCGTAGTAAAACTTTTGTCACAATATTTTCCTTAACTGAACAGTAAACACATATGTGTAAATTGCAAAGGAGAATGCCTATACATGGTTTGGTTTTGTATCAGACTCAAATTGGTCTCTAAAATTTAATTTTTAATATCTACAATACTTTTTCAAATATGAAGTCAAAATTTTGATGGATAAAAATCTACTAATTAAAAATTAATATACCTACTTCGATCGTTCGAGTACTAGCATGTAATAGGCGAGCCTCTAGAGCTGGCAATAATTAACATTTAAAACATTCAAAAACATTTTAATTATATTGTTTTTATTTAAAGTGATAACAACCTAACCAAAACTAAAATTTGATGAACTTCATTTGCCTTTTTCTCGAATATCCGGCAAAGTAGGGATATTGCATTATTTGAAAAATTGTATGTACACATATTATAAATCACTAGAAATTAAGTTAAGTTTAATCAATGTACAACCTGGTACAATATGAAACTAAAGCCCATACTTTCGTGGGCATTCTCCTTTGATTAAATTATGAGAAGTATGTTTTATAACCTTTTTCCGAACATCCTCCCTATCCTCTCCTTATTATCCTTCCTCTCCACTTCCTACCCATTTCTTTGGAGAAGTTAACGCGTGACAGATGCCTCTAGTGTTAGTAGCGTCTATTGGCTACGGTAACCGCTTACCATCAGATAGGCTGTCTGCTTATTTACCACCCACCTAGTAAAAAAACACAGGGGTAAGTAAGGTTTTGATTGATCTTATTTATGACTAAGACTATAAATATCACTATCATCTTTCCCGCAGTTATCGTACATGAGATAACCCATTGCATTACTGGTGGTAGAGTTATGTGGTGAGGGAGTATACTCACTTGTTACCTGGCCCAAATAGGTCGTTATCACCGCCTGCCACGTGACTGAATGTGTAACACCTTAATGCGTTTTGATTGTAGCAGGAGAAAACATCCATTTCCCGTTCTAGAAAATAAATGGTGAGCATTATTGTTAGTATTTTTTTAAGACAACATCCTGCACTATTGATACTTACTTATCATCATCACGCCATTTCCCTTGCGGGGTAGGCAGAGAGAATAGAGTGCCAAGAGGCTCTATTCTTGCATACATCTCTCGCTTCCTCAAAATTCATAACTCTCTTCATACACGCTCGCCGGTTTCGGAGACTCCTAACTCCACCTTCTTTCAATACATGACCGATTTGGTCTATATAATACTTTCTGATATTTACGCGAATGTTACACATTTTGAAATAAAACTACGTTTACGGAATCTATCGCGTTTACGTCGGGATAGTAGTAAACTCAAGTAAACGCGATAGATTCCGTAAACGTAGTTTTATTTCAAAACGCTTTGGTCTAGGTACGTGAGTCTTGGTCTCCCCCTGTACCTACATCCTTCCACTTTCGCATTATATATCTTCTTAACCAGTCGCTCGTTCGGCATTCTTTTCACATGTCCGAACCATCGGAGCATTCCCTTTCGCATCTTTACACTAATGATTAATCCTTGTAAACAATTTCACGGACACAAAGTACACCCACACTCAGAACAACCATTTCTGGATCACACAAAGAGTTGTCCTAAGTGTGAATCGCACCTACAACACTCGGGCGGGACGCCGGTATCTTTTCCGCATCTGTGCAGTGTCATTGTTGAATCAATTAGCGGCGATAACCACTTACCACTAGGTGGATCGTGGCTCATCGACAACTAAAATCGATAAAAAAACACTTTATTACTATTTAATCCTTACTAAAGCTTAATGCCCGCAATTAACAATAAATTAATAAACTACGTATCCCTTAATCTTCAACACTTAAAAGATAAACATTTATTGTTGGTTAGCCTCCAAATTAGGCTGTATATTTTCTTTTAAATTTAGTTTTTTATTCCTGTAATTTTATTTAGACCCTGTAATTTTGCTACGCGCCTTATTTTATTATGTTACTTAAGATAAGTTAAATTAAAAAGTAATTTTACGGTGCTAGGCCGAGAACTTCCACCGTTTAGATTTGTCTGTTATTAAGACCGTCTAGAAATTTTCAGTTTAATTTAAGTAAAACTCGTTTGAGAAAACGAACTTTAAAAAACAATTATAAAAGCGCTATAAGTATAACTCTAATTTAAATTAAAGTATACGTTTTGTTATGGCGATTCAGGTATCGAGCCCTAGGCTTAATATTGAGGGCTTGTGTTTTTAAAAACTTGCATCACACCTTTATCCCCGAATGGGTAGGCATAGGTGTATTACACACCCACGGTTCACCAACTATGTTTAAGTCCCACGTAATAGGGGGCGGGCCTATTGCCGTCTACCGCACATTTCCAAACTCCGAGATTTTTCTGAACATTTTTCTTCTTACGAAAAAGCTCAATAAAATTGCTCGACCCAGGATCGAACCCGAGACCTCATGATCAATAGTCGCGCACACTATCGTTGCACTACCGAGGCAATTAGTAGAAATTTAGAATTATTATTTTTATTTTTTATTAATAGAAATTTCTAGATGTTTGTCTGTTCCTTATTAAAATGTAAATGCGAAAGAACGTTAATTTGTTACGCCTTCACGACGTCATAACTAGTCCAACCTATCATCATGAATCTAGCAAATCTTACTTACTTTTTATCGCGGAAAATGCACAGTGCCTGTGATGCAATTTTTGCATACAGATTATTGAAGTTATACTTCTAATGCGACTTGCAAAAGGTTGCGTTAAACGTTTGACGCTATGATGGAGGGGGTATGAAAGCACTTAAACTCTTAACATCGACTTATAAGAAATTTCAAAATTTTACTAATGCCATCTAGTGACATTAGACATAATTACTTTATCAAACAAGGTATTTAAAAACATAACTGTGACAAGTTTTGCAGTTATGAATTTAATAATTACTTTATTTATTAATGATGCTAAAGAAGTATAACTTCACACGTGCGTACACGCATTTTTAGTGTCGTCGAGTATTTATATTACGAAATCCAATTAGACGAATCCACGGGCAGAATCTAGTCAAGTAAAAAGTAGAAAAAGAAAATAAATTGTACATATTATACATTTTAACTTTTAGTTTGACAGGCAATGACGAAACTGAATGCTTACCTATGATAAGACTATTGCAGCAGTTTTAGCCTGCAATGATTTGCAGAAACCTTAACCCATACGTTATATAAAAAGAAGTCTGCATGAGTGTTTGTGTTTTCGTTGCAACGTTTGGGTTTATCTTGAGAACTTCTGGACAGATCAGTAGCAAGTGTTTGTCAATATGACTAATTGTTAGACCAAAACTTTAATGTATTTTATTTCAGGAGAGAGTTAGAAAAACAGCACCACGCCTGTATTCCTCCAAGGGGTCGGCAGAGTTGCATTACACACCCACGGTTCGCCAGCTATGTTTAAGTCCCACGTAATAGGGGGCGAGCCTTTTTTTTTTTTTTTTTTTTTTTGTTTTGTTTAACTCGGAAAAAATTTACCTAACCTCGGAATAAATAAAAATGTACCTAACTTTTCGGGAAAAAATGTACCTAACCGCACACCCCGTTGTTCGGGGCAACAAACAGGGTAGTGTGGGGCCCTAACCCACTAAATAAACCCGCCTTGTGCCGTCTCTCCGCCTTTATTGGCGGACCACTGGAACTATGTTACATTCCTTCGGTGGAGGGGGCGAGCCTATTGCCGTCTACCGGGCAAATTTCCAAACTCGGGGCTCCTGAGATTATTTTTTTACGAAATAGGCTCAATAACACTGCCCGATCCGGGGATCGAAGCCGAGCCGAGCTGATGATTTGGCTGTGTTATTGATGCTCTAACCGCTAACCACACTTCCCCGGATTGGAAAGGACGCAGGTTCGATTCATGCTCGCACTAAAAGTTCTCTTTACACATTTCACAAATAATTTGTTATATAAAGTAAATGAGCATATCAAGTGCAAAAATACAGATAAAAAACAATAAAACATTGTTGTTTTTATAGTTCGTAGCGTTATCCACACTGCTCACCGGTAAATAGTATATTGGGGGATGAGGTGGTATATTCATGGTGGGAGAAACAAGTATGTACCACCATATTACTTCATATGGAGTAACATAATGTCATACATTATTTCAATACATTTGATAACATGACCAATAGTATTAGTACAAATACACGAGTGATTTCAACATATTATTGAAGCAACTCTTACGACAAAACCTTGGTACATACATACATACACATTAACACATCTTTATCTATACAAATAAATAATATTGAATTGTCTGTGTGTAATGTTTAAATACCAGCTTTTTACGGAATGTGAAAGTAGATATTATACGTTTAGTTTACTTAGAATAAAATACCAATTTTTCAAATTTTAGTCTATCTGTCCATTTGTTCCATCTAATCTATAAAACTTTTGGGCCCATTTCGATGGGACATTCACTGGCAGTTAGTTAAAAAAATAGTTTTGAGTTTATGGTAACCTAATATACTAATTTTTCTGAAATAGTAGACTGATCTGTTACAGTTTTATAATAATAGATAGATGAAAGGCGGTTACCACTGACAAGAAATAAAATGTGACATCCTATGTAGCGTTCCAGTATTAGACTTACAGTATATGCTTAACTTTATACCACTATTGTTAAATACAAAAATTAAAAACTATATTTTTAATAAGCAATTCTTACAACTTGAGTAGCGTTCCAGTGGTTCAGGGTTAATCACGCGTTGCGTTACTATGGGATAGAAATAAACCGAGCCATCACAGGGTAACAATAACGTTAGTTAATTACTCAACCCTCAACCAAAGCCTTGGGTCTTGTTAAAATTGTTTATTAAACACTATTATTAAACTTTACCGCAAGTACTTTGATTATTCGCGTTGTTTTTGTCTTGTTACCGTTTGAAGGCTGTGTTGTGGCTTTTAGCGCTTGTAATAAAAAATGCGGTAATCGTCATTGCTGAATATAACATTTTATTGAGAATAAAAAAATATAGCTATGGACCATTGACAACATTTCATTTTGGAATTTCATTGGGAAGAGAGGCTCTGGAGTAGCGACCATGTATTGAATAGCTCAGTATAGGACCACCAAGTGGACCGATGACCTGGCCAATGTCATAAGCAGCCATAGGATGCAGGTCGCACTGGACCGTCCGTTGTGGCTCTCTTATGGGGAGACATATGCCCAACCCTGGACGATAGAAAATTGATAAATAGATAGATGAAAAAATAGTAATGAAATAAAATTGTGTTTTTAGGATTGAGTTTTGAAGGTGTTTTTCGGAATAACTATTTTGTAAATACTCCATTATTTTCAACGTCTTTAGAGCATGAGATTACGGCATTCACCACAGACTTATTAGAACATCGTTGTTACTGTAATGATGTACCTATATACTGAAATATGTTTTCTTCTTTGTATATTTAACTGGCTCACTAGTCTAACGCCATAGGTATTCAGCTTGTAATCGCGAGCTCTCCAATTCGAATCTCACAAAAATATCGGAGTTTTCATTGAAAAATTTCCGGTAGTGGCACAGAATCTAGATTGTAATTGTAAGACAGCCGCTCTCTCCTTCCATCAAATTCGTTGATGACGACCAAGACGGCCTGCGATCGCTACAGGTGACCGCAATTCTGGTCACTTGTGGCGGTCACCTGTCGCCCGGTGACCAGCTGCATTTCGAAGTCAGCAACCACCCGTCTACCTGCAGTATGTATAATAAACGGTTGTATTTTAGTGCTCAATACAGATATATCGGTCAATTTATCCTTAACTAGGAAAAGAGTTCCATTAGAGGAATAATGATAAATTCATTTTGCTGTTATACTTCAACTGGTTTCACACACTCCATCATCTTTTGGCAGGAACTGCTGCGTGGACAACTCCGTGGACTTCAGGTTTTGATGTAACATATTTTGAAAAGTTTTCCACTGTCGTTTAGGTAGTTATTTTTCCAAGGAATATATGTATCTAGTCATACTTTTTTTTATTTTCACACTTTTGCACGCCTCTTAAGCGAAGCGTTGAGGTGGGTACTATTCCCGTTTTACACAGAACAACTGATTTTTCAAACTTAAAATGTCTCTCTGTATTTATCATATATTGCACTTGTAAAACAATATATACACACACAAATCAAGAAAAAACACTATTTTTAACACTCATGATATTTTTTATGCCATTTTTGTTATTTAAACTAGTTAAAAAACTGTTTAAAAAAATATTGTCTTGGACGTCCGTTTGTTGTAGGTAATGTATGTTGACACGATAACAACTGAAATACTTTACTAATCGAGTCTTTTTTTTCTTTTTAACGTGAGTATTACTAGGAATAGAGCCCTATTACTTTTCACGGTCTGATTCGATGTGGTTTAATTGTTATTAAATAAACAAAAAAATACGGAATATTTACGCTCGATACGACGCTAAAACCAGCGCCTTTCATGAGAACTATTTCTATAAACCAATATAGAAGTACTTCTTAAAATTAGCGCTAGATGGCGTATAAGACATGAAACCCACATGAGTACTTTTTTAAATTAGCGCTATCTATGTGATTTATTGAAAACTACTTAGTAAGACCAATACATTATTAGTTATCAAAATAATAATTTTATATTGAGAAAAATTAAGATTACGAGGCGTGCAGTTTTGGATTTCCAAAGTATTTTTTGTTGCATATAGTGACAGACAAGCCACTGCCCATCTCATGGTACATGGTAACCGTCGCTCATCGACTCTTATAGCGAGAGTATTGTCAAGCCGCTGTTCACCATTTCATTTCACCGATATGTAATGAAAGAATAAACGGCTATCTCCTGCTAAAGCCAAAACGCAACGATGTGCTTCATGGCCGGTCACACGGGAGATGGTAGTACCAACCCTCTCGGACCCGCTACCAAGTGAGTACTCCCACTTGATATCCAGCCCTACCACCAGTGAAAGTTGGGGCGGTCGCTAGTATAATATAAATACGGGACTCTATTGCACATTAATAATCTCTATGCATAAATTTTTCCCCATCGGAGACGTCCATTTTTTTCAAATAGATAAAGATCTGGTGGTAAAGCCTTTTTTGTCCCAGCATGAATAGGCTGGCTTGATTGGGGACGTACCACCCTCTCACAGAAGGTCAGCGTAAAATTTCTATTACGTTTCATATGGTGAGTGCACTGGAGCATTGGATGCCTAAACCTCTTCCTTATTCTCTCCTCATTTTTCTTTATTTCCACCTTCTATCTCTTTTACTTAGATTTGGCAACGCGCAACTAATGCCGCTGGTAACTGCTTACTATTAGCTGGGCGATACCTATGCTTGTTTGCCACATGCATAGTGTTATCCATCCATCAGCCTTTCATCGTCCACTGCTGGACATAGGCCTTTCCAAGAGAACGCCACAACGAGCGGTCCCGTCATGGGGGATAATGCCGTAATCGCCACGCTTGGCAGGCGGGTTGGCGATCGCAGTGGATGTTGTTAATACTCGAGGGAGTGCTGCTGCCCACTCCCCCGGTATTCCCTTCGTCGGCTCTTACGACTCCCTTGGGTAGAGAGGGGTGGGACAATTCTAAAGTCGGCCCCACACGTCTTAGTGTTAGGTTTATGCAAACCCAACAAGTTACATGTTCCTGCGGGCCGGCGTTTTTACGCCATGGCGTGATTTTTTTTTCAATGGCGAATACATGGCGGAATCACTGGAGAACCTTGGCACCATGCTCAATGATCTCAGCAGGGTTTCCCGACTAGTGGGTCTCAAAATGAACATGGACAAGACGAAAGTTATGTCTTGTCATTTCAGCACCGGTCCTAGTCGGGAGTGCGCTTCTCGAAGTTGTCGACCACCATGTCTACCTGGGACAAACGGTCCAGTTAGGTAGGCACAACTTCGAGAAAGAGGTCAATTGACGAATGCAACTCGGCTAGGCAGCGTTCGGGAAGCTAAGGAAGATCTTCTCGTCCAATATTCCGCAGTGTCTGAAAACGAAGGTCTACGACCAGTGTGTGTTACTAGTGATGACATATAGAGCAGAGACGTGGTCTCTGAATGTTGGCCTCGTATCAAGGCTCAAAGTCGCTCAGCGGGCCATGGAGCGGGCTATGCTTAGTATACACATAGCCCGCCGGGTTGCCATGCTTAAGAGGTAATGGGCAGGCCACATCCCTCGAGGAACCGACAACCGACAACGTAGTACGAACCACGTATCGGACGGTGCAGCGTAGGACGGCCTCCCACCAGATGGACCGACGATCTGGTCAAAGCTGCGGGGAGCCGTTGGATGCGGTCGGCACAGGGCCGCTCGTTGTGGCGTTCTCTTTGAGAGGCCTATGTCCAGCAGTGGGCGTTGAAAGGCTGATGGATGGATGGATGAATGTGATTTTTAACCAATGAAACGAATGACAGTCAGTCGTGAAAACATTATTTAACAGACTACCCGTCCCGCTTGGGGTGTAGTCAACACAACAAGATTCACCTAATAACTTGTCACGCCACGACGTACACTCGTGACCACCAACATTGACTCCGATTCATTTAGTGTAACCAATAAACCGGAACTTCAATAATTTGTGTTGTCATTTCAAGCATAATATTGTAGGGACCACTCAAGGGCACCTACACATTGTATAAAAAAGTGCTTATCTGTCCTTCAATATGTTCACAAAATTTTATGATGAATGAATTTAATATAGTTTCGACGTGAAGATATAACAAAATACAATGTCAACTTTACATTTTTTTATATTATCAGTCAAGATTACATAAAATACAATTCATTCTGTTTAACAATTCAGCAAATGTGTCATTCATACATGTGCAGCTTTATGACCACTAACTTGGAAATGTTACAGGCATATAAATTATTGTTATTACTATTCTGTTTACGGTAAAGGGAGGGAATTTCCGTTACTATAATTTACGACATAACCGGTTGTTATACGTTTTGTTTGCTTAAAGAATAAGAGTTGTAATCTTCCATAAGTGGTGGTGAAAAGTTATTATCGTTCAGGGAAATATTCTAAATAGAATAACTCTAGCTTAATATCTATGCCAGTCATTCGCAAAGTGTGCTCTGCGGAACCCTATAGCTCCGTAACAATAGGGGCTCTGAAAAAATACAGTATAATTTCATCTCCCATTAAGCAAAAATAATGTTTTAATAAAAATTATATACGTCGTTCATAGCGGGACCTTTTTTGTTTGGAATTAAGTGGTTACAGTTGAAATTTTTATTTTAGGGCTCCGTCAAATACTTAGCTTTTTAAAAGGGTTCTCTTGCCATAAAAGTTAGAGAATTTTACATTCTATGCATTTATTAACTTAATTATTACTGAATCTATTATACACTGGAGGTGTGTATCAAACATGGAGAGAGAACTATAAGAAAGCGTAATATAACATGAAACTACAAATTTGAAATATAAAAAAACTAGACATCGCGGGACGTCTAGCAGATGTGAAAACAAATAAATTATTTTATAGAAATAATATGATCATAACTTAACAAAGTACCTACTCCTCAAGACGAATAAAACGAGTATAAACTCGATAGGGTTGCGTCGTTTCATTATATTCCTCTATCCACCTTCCAGCTCCATCATCAGATCAGCTCCACGACATCATAATATTGCATTGTCACGCGACATACACATGCGTGTAAAATTTCAGCTCAATCGGAAACCGGGAAGTGTGTCAAATTTAACTTGCAAGATTTGAACGGGACAAGTAAAATAAAAGCGTCGCCACGCTAACAGCTGATTTTACCCTCCCTCCGCATTAGATGTTTCACATTGATAATTTTCCGTTTGTTTAAAAGCGCACATTCCTGAAATTCATCAACACTTTTTAATGCGGATTTCACGTTTACACAAAATTTGAGGCAAATACAGGTGAAATATTTAACTTTGGCCAAAGCAACAAGTTATCCTCATTAAAATATCGAGGAGTGAAAGGGCCAATATTGAGTCATGTAGGTATATATTCAGCATCTGATTTTTTTTCTACGTTGTATGAAGCACTTTGTAACAAGGAATAAAAACCGGCCAAGTGCGAGTCGAACTCGCGCACGAAGGGTTCCGTACCATTGATCTAGAAAGCCTCGTAAAGTACGTTAAGCCATTAGTCCTAGTTGCCATGAACACTTCGATAGTTGTATAGAGGCTCAGTGATTTTTAATTGACCTCTGGTTTAAACTTGTTTTTCATTGCCTTTGCCTCGAAGATCCAGATGTCATCTCTTGATATCATCATTTCTTGTTATAGCGGCAACAGAAATACATCATTTGTGAAAATTTCAACTGTCTAGCTATCGCCGTTCTTAAGACTAACCTACAGCCTGGTGACAGACGGACAGACAGAGAGTAAAGCGAGTAAAGAAACACGTTTGTGTATGGGAGCCCCCTTAAATATTTGTTTTATTTTAATTTAATTATTTATTTATACATAGCATCACGTCTGTATTCCCCGAAGGGATAGGCAGAGGTGTATTACACACCCACGACTCGCCAGCTATGTTTAAGTCCCACGTAATAGGGGGCGAGCCTATTGACGTCTACCGGGCACATTTCCAAACTCCGGGCTGCTACTGAGAATTTTTCTTTTTAGGAAAAAGCGATGTTAAAACATTTTGTTTGTTAATAATTTCAATTAAATTTAGTCTCGGTGCCTGAAGATGGGATAGAGAAGAGGGACGATTTGTCAGGATGGATTGAGTCAAATCCCTTTCTTCTTTTACCTGGACAAGGGTCGCGTACATTACGTTCGGGTCTCGAGGTTACTTTAAATAATAAATATAGTCATAATTTTGACATTGATAGGCCGTGTGGGGTCGGCTTTAGAATTGTCCCACCTCTCTCTACCCACGGGAGTCGTAAGAGCCGACTGAGGGAATACCGGGGGAGTGGGCAGCAGAACTTCCTCGAGTATCAACAACATCCACTGCGATCGCCAACCCGCCTGCCAAGCGTGGCGATTACGGCATTATCCCCCATGACTGTACCGCTCGTTGTGGCGTTCTCTTGGGGAGGCCTATGTCCAGCAGTGGACGTTGAAAGGCTGATGGATGGATGGATGACATTATTATGTTGAATAGTGAAGTTCCAAACGCTAGACAACAATTTATTAGGAATTTTCATTGTTGTTTAAGTCAACTATTTTATCTTGCAATAATCCAATTGATAAGTAAACACAATAACCTGCTCATTATCAATCTGTCGGATAAATCATTTTACCTTCTACTAATAAGTACTACAGAGACTTCAACAGTTTTTCTAGCTATTAATTATTAACAATGCAGGCATTTGAAACATTTTTAATCATTTCAGTATAAATTATAATTGATTTTGACTTCAAAACTTGTAGTGGTTAATGTACTTGTAGTGTATAAAAAATATTCTATAACAACATTTCAAATCCGTTGCAATTTCATTATTTCCAGAGCATTTCCATCCATCCATCCAGAAGTCTCTTAACGTCCACTGCTGGACATAGGCCTCCCCAAGAATGGGGGATAGTGCCGTAATCGCCACGCTTGGCAGGTGGGTTGGCGATCGCAGTGGATGTTGTTAATACTCGAAGGAGTGCTGCTGCTCACTCCTCCGGTATTCCCTCAGTCGGGTCTTACGACTCCCATGGGTTAAGAGGGGTGGGACAATTCTAAAGCCGACCACACACGGCAGACTTCCAGTGCATTTAACTCGACGTTAACCGCTGGTTTCATTAAAGCTAAAAAATAATTAGGAAAATCCACTCTTATTGGCGGTTGCCTTTGGAAATGTGTAGGATCTTTTACTGTTAGACGCACGGCGATATTCATACGATACGATACGATACGATACGATACGAATTCCAATGAAATATTATTCTAAGGATAACCTTATTATCTATCCTTTAGGTTCAACCTGTAAACATTTTCTGATATATTTAATCACTATTCCAATGCTCTCACTTAGCATGGGTCCAATTTATTATTGAAGAATCTTGATTTTTTTAAAAACTACTAATTCGTTTGTAGTTTATTAACCAGTGGTAGATCCCCTTAACTTTCAAACATGTTTAATTCGGATATACTGTACTTATAAATGAAACAAATATCAAAATTATAGTGAAAATCATAACAAAAAAAATAACATATTATTGACGTAAGCGATGAGACAGATGTGAAAAGAGAACTTACTTTCCACAACCCGCAAATTCGTCCACGTGAATTTTAGTTATTTTTTTTTGTGTGAAACCTACGGCTAGAAGAAGCTTTTTTACCAAGTAAAATTAATGTGTTATATTTAAAGTTTATTTTGTACTAGCATTTGCCCTGCTCCGCCGCAGATAAAAGATAGTTTTTAGGTTATATCTCAGGTTACCGATTTAGTAACGGGATAAAGTTTTAGGGATAAAGTTCGAATTATTCGAAAATATTTATATATTTTTAATATTAAGGCTATAATATAAGTTTCAATGTACAATTAAAGTATATAAATAAATAAAGTTTCATCAAAATCCATTCAGTCGTTTCTGCGTGAAACGCGAACAAACAAAAAGACAAACAAACAAAAATTCTAAAAAGATTGTCTCCAAAATAGCCTACTGTTTAATTTTGTGCTACAGCGATGCGTGGCGGGGTCTGCTAGTGAGCTTATAAAACATTGAAAACTAACACATTAATTTTTTCACAAATATCTTAAATGCACAGACAGCTCTGTTACAACTTTATAATAGTATAGATAGACTCGATACTCTTTTATTGTTTATGTAGTTTTCAATGTGTAAGTCAAATAGAAGTTGAAAAATTGCCTAAATAAACATTTTGCTTGATAGATCAAGCTTCTGCGGTCTCATCGAGAAAGTATTTTTTTACAGTGGTTTCTTTCACCGAGCACTAATAACAATTAAACAGTCAACAAATTGTTTGAATACGCAAAATAGAAAATTATAACCACGAGGGGGATTGAAATCGCGACTTCTTGAAAACTTGTCCAAACAGCTTTATATGCCACATTCTTTCTTATCTTCTTTGGGAAAAGACAATCTTGAAACGGCTTAATTTATTTAAATCGCTACAAAAAAATACACGAAAATGCGTTCAGGCGTTTGTAAGTTATGATGCCACAGACAGACACATACCTACATACACAGATGACATTAACAATGTGTTTATAATATTTTTATCTTTATTTTAGCACTTCACATGCTCAGCTACATAAAGAACATATTATTATTTGTAAAAGTGAAAAAACAGAGCTTTATTGTGAACAGGAATCGAACCTTAGCGGTCCAGAGCATTTCCCCGGATTGAATGGTGATGATTTGATGTTCTTCAATGTGTTTATAATATCATTCGATGCATAACTTCATGTAAGCCACCGTACTATATAATAATATACAGAATACGAAGAGCTTAATGTGTTTTGAAATAAAACTACGTTTACGGAATCTATCGCGTTTACTTGATTTTACTACTATCCCGACATTTCGAATACTTTACAGCATTCATGATCACGGGTGGACTTAGATGATAGACGTCCAAGGCTGAAATGTTATTTCAACGGTCTCATCTACCCACAGTATATGATTATACAATATTTTTTGTTTTATTTATTTTAACCCACCTAATATTAGTTTAGAAACACAATTAAAATATCTACTCCAAATTTTTAGGCTTACAATGTATGAGACTTTAAGTTAGTATATTAAAATGAGTATAGTACTCCTCTTTAAACTGTAAATTTTTTTGTTTTTATTTAGTGCTTTTTCATGATCATGAATGCTGTAAAGTATTCGAAACGTCGGAATAGTAGTAAAATCAAGTAAATGCGATAGATTCCGTAAACGTAGTTTTATTTCAAAATGTGTAACATTCGCGTAAATATCAGAAAGTAGCTTAATGCGTTATAACTTTTTTGTTTACTTACGTCACGTACTTGACAACACATGAAACACTGTTCGCGTTACTTTATTATATGACACATATTACATAAGTTATAAGCACTGCAGTTCATTCGTTATTTATATTGTGTAGTATACCAGTATGCGTAATAGGAAAATTGTTTTTACTATAGGGGTTGCAAGTAGGTATACGAGCTCCAAGTGTGCATTAGCAATGCTGCATTGAGCTATCGTCACGATAGTTTAGTTGGCATCTGAGCTCGTCGTTATCGTTTCTTATTTCACATTTTTAAATTAAAATTTACATAGCTTCACACCTGTATATAAGCAGAGGGGTATTACACACCCGCGGTTCGCCAGCTATGTTTAAGTCCTACGCCCTAGGGGGCGAGCCTATTGCCGTCTACTGGGCATATTTCCAAACTCCTGGCTGCTTTGCTTTTCTTCTTATGAAAAAGCTCAATAGCACCGCCCGACCCGGCTATCAAACCCTGAGGTCTTCTCATGATCAGCAGTCGCTCACACTACCGCTGCTTAGCAGCAATTAAAGTTCATTTATTGCGAATATAGGTATTTTTACATTGGTGTTTAAATAGATAACCTCGTCACTCGTCATATTCTGCCATAGGTAAATTAAAATACCACTGGAACCGAACACAGTTCAACATTCCTTCGGTGGTCCGCCGTAACAACATTCCTTCGTTGGTCCACCGGCGGCTTACCCTTTCGGGTACCCTCTACTGAGCGACGCATCCACAGAAGAGCGTCGCACCTTTGCGGGAGGGGGAGTGACCAACCTAGCCCACCGGGTGTGTATGCTGAGGTGGCTATGGGCAGACCATATCGTTCGTCGAACCGACAATCGTTACGGAAAAAAGGTTCTCGAGAGGCAATGACGTGTCCGGCGGTGGCAGTGTAGGACGTCCGGGAGGACGGAGGAGGTCCATCTGGAGGGATCCAGATGGACTCACGATCTGGTCAAAACCGCAGGAAGCCGTTGGATGTAATCAGCACAGGACCGCTCGTTGTGGCGCTTACTCGGGGAGGCCTTTCTGCGGCAGTGGACGTCAAAAGGCTGATGCATGGATGGATGGACTCGCAACTTCATCCGCTTGGGATTTAGTTTTTTTTTTCAAGTGTGGAAGCTAAATTATTTTTCCAAAACAAAAAGCCTAAGTTACTCCTTGTAACATCAACTATTTTCTAGTAAAAGTGGCATTCAAATCGATCGGATTAGCCGGAACAAGCAGTCAGACAGGCTGACAATACTTTAACCAAATAACGCGTGATACCAGCTAGGACGCTACTATAACATTCCCCTTTGGGGATTTTACTAAATTGTCGAGACTCCATTTTGTTACTGCTCTCTATAGATATTGTTCATGAAGCATTGTACTCAGAGATTGCTGAAATTGAGCCTTTGAGATAAGACGTTGTATTACAGAATTAGTTGAATCGTATTCTACCAAATAATGAACTTAAGATGGCTTTCTGGTGTTCTTTGTAGTAAGAAAATTCGTGTTTTTGTTCAACAGTTTAAGATTATGGGTTGTTAATTAAGGGTCAAGCTTTGAGTAAAATATTGGAGAATTTGTAGGCTTAGGGTTCCGTACCCGAAGGGTCAAAACGGGACCCTATTACTAAGACTTCGCTGTCTGTCTGTCCGTCCGTCTGTCGCCAGGCTGTATCTCAAGAACAGCGATAGCTAGACAGTTGAAATTTTCACAAATGATGTATTTCTGTTGCCGCTATAACAACAAATACTAAAAATAAAATATTTAAGGGGGGCTCACATACAACAAACGTAATTTTATGGCCCTTTTTTGCTCGCTATTGATAACGGCAACAGGTAGACGCTTGAAATGTTTACAGAATATTAAGTTATATATTAACTTTAAAAATAAATAATTAAATGAAAATAAAATTAAAATTAAAGGGGGGGCTCCCATACAACAAACGTGATTTTTTTTACTCGTTTTTGCTCGATATTGATAACGGCAACAGTTAAAAGCTTGAAATATTCACAGAATATTTAGATAAGTATATATTCACTTTAAAAATAAATAATTAAATTAAAATAAAACAAATATTTAAGGGGGGCTCCCATACACAAACGTGTTTCTTTACTCGTTGCGCATCTAAGTCTAAGTTGAAAACCACGAAATGAGTCAAATTTTACTTGTAAAATTTGGTAACAGCCAAACACCATGGTTACAGAGAGTTACAATTAAATAGTGTAATATTGTTTACCTAGTCAATGGTGCCCTAAACCCTTCGTGCGCGAGTCCGACTTGCACTTGGCCGGTTTTTTTATTCTAGGGAACGGCTTTAGACCGCTTTCGTAGAAACCTACTCGCATCTACCAATGTCCCTCTGGGACTGCTCTAAAGCACGTTTATATTATGACATTTTAACGGCGCTTCAATTTCGGCGCCGTGAATAAGCACCGTGTAACCAGTTTTTGAGCCAAATTTCTTCAACGCGGTAGCGCTAGTACGGAATAGATGACGATATTTTTCGTTGCTTAAACCTCTGCCCGCATCCCTAGCATCCCTCGTGACAATTTTTTGGACTGGTGTAAATGCGCCACGCCGGTCATTGGCACTCATCCGTGGAGGGAAATGAGGTATCTGTATGAAAGATTGGCGCTAAAAACTAACACCGTTAACGATCGTCCATTGTATGCTGCCATGCTAATTATTAAAGCTGGAATTTAAGCACTGGAAAATTGTAATAACGTAAACGCCATTAGACCTATAAGATATCGAAATCTGTTTACATAGCATCACGCCGGTATTCCCTGAATGTGTAGGCAGAGGTGTAATACACACCCACTATTCGCCAGCTATGTTTAAGTCCCAATAATAGAGGGCGAGCCTATTGCCATCTACGAGCACATTTCCAAACTCCGGGCTGCTACTAAGAATTTTTCTTTTTACAAAAAAACTCAATAACACTGCCCTACCCGGGGATCGAACCAGCCAGTAGTCGCTTACACTACCGCTTCACGACAGAGGCAGTAAACTTACAACTAACTTACTTCGTTTACTTCTCCTAATTTCCATTTCACATAGTATTTAAGGCTGTCGCAGTCACCTGCTGGTGACTCTCAATGTTCCACATCACATTTATTTTTAGATGCCTTGTAACACCCACACCATCTATCGGTTGTCTTTGCGTACATTACGCATAGCGGCCCAGATCACTCCGCCGGATAGGCAGAGGTGCATGTTTGAATCCTGATCTAATTCAAACTATAGTAATTCGCATACTTTGTTTATTAAAGTAACACTCACTTTACAAGGTAGCACTTAACCTTCAACTTATAACTTAACAGATGCCATTGAGGTAGTTACAAAACGTCATAACTCACGATTTACGTGAAATTCCTATTTACGCGTTGTTATGAGAAAATTTCTCTCGAGGGAGCCGTAACTTAACAAAATAGTATTTTCCGTTATGAGTTATGCTCAGAACTTATTTTATGTGGCTCCAACCTTTGTGTGTATTGTTTTTGTCTATAATATCTACCTACCTATGTATTAAGAGTACCTAAATACAAAGAATAACTATCCGAATCCAAGAAAAATTATGTTTTAAAAAGAGTCAATTCCTTCATCTTCATCTCAGCTCTTGACAATCTTTAAGCAGCTCAGTGAATACTGCTTGTGGACCAGCCACCTACGAGTCACACGTTCAAATAGAGCGAGCATTGAAGAGATTGCAAACAATCCCTCAGTAATCCTTCGATAAACGCTGAGAGACAGCACACGTAGGATTATTTAAGTGGGTGGCCTCGAACAGGTGTGCGGGTAGAAATAATATTCCCACCTCTACATGTACAAGACGAAAATCATGTATTTAGATTTTTTTATTGTACATATTTGATTTTAGACCGGGAAAGCCTGCTTAGGTAGTTGAGCATGGTACCCAGATCCTCCAGCGATTCTGTCATGACTACGATGTCGTAAGCCAATCGAAGGTGAGAGATGTATTTGTCATTAATGTTGATGCCGAATTCAGTCCAGTCCAAAAGCTTGAAAACGTTTTCAATGTAGTGATGAAGAGTTTCAGTGACATAGTGTCTCTCTGTCTAACATCTCTCTGCAATTAGATTATTTTCTTACTTTTGTCTTGAGGCCGCGCTGACATGGTGGCATCTATACAACCACTTCAACACTTCAATGTACCGATAGTCAATTTGTCATAGCTGAAGAGACTGCAGCACCGCTCAAGTTTCAATCGAAGTCTTTATCATAGTCCACAAATGCTAGATACAGAGCCCGATTACATTTCTTGGTCTTCTGTATAATCTGGCGCAGCGTATGTATGTGATCGATTCTACTATGGGCTATTCGGAAATTGGTTTGTTTGGGAGGCCGGAAGTTGTTGAACCTGCGTGCGAGTCAATTTGTAATGAGCCTAGGAAACAACGTGACTCAAGAGCGGGATGAGCTTATAATTTTCCAAGAGGGCTCCATTGTCCTTATTGAAAAATATCACCACCACGCTCCTAGTCCACGACTCGAGAACACATTGCCCTAGAAAACAACCCCTCAATAGCAAAAAAAAACTTAAATATTAATTGTTAAGTTGGTGAACATGTATACCTAAAATTATATGTATAATATGTATATATATATATATAAGTATATATATATATATATATATATATATATATACATAATATGTGACTTACCCACAGTCAAACCACTAAACCGGTTTTGTGGGACTATATTGAATGTCAAATGTTGTACCAATAATCGTATAATAAATAAATAACGTCAGGGATGTGTTTGGCAAAGAGTCGAGTGAAATCCAAGCTGGATGTGGGGTCTTCGATCATACCAACAGCAGGATTCTGGGATCTTTACTGTGAAAGCCTGTGTAGCTGTGTTATTGTATCTTCTTTACCCAGCTCTAAGGTATATCGGTATCGAACCTTAGCCCTCTGGTAAATCGATCCCGATCCATCTCGGGTTAGTGACTCTCACGCTAACTGTACGATGTATTTGCATAAATAGACACAGAATAAACATTTACATCCAAATCGATCCTTCCTTTTCAAAGATTTTCAGTCTCTAACATACGCACAGAACAATTTTTTTATATACTTTACAAACATACATTTCACGGACTCAAATTTCACCCAGACTCAGAACTACCATTTTTAGATCACACAAAGAGTTGTCCTGTGTGGGCATCGAACCCGCAACATACGAGCGGGACTCCGGTATCTACTAAACTACTCCGCTATCTGTGCAGTCAGAATTATAAACATAAAGATTATTATTTATCTATGCTCAAATAGTCTGTAATTCAAACCATAATATTTTTGTAAGCCTACATCAGATCATGAAGCGAATATAAACGGGATGTGAACGACACGACATTATTTTATTACAGTAATCGTTTTACCAATACGGTTAGGTGATAGGTAGGTGAGGTGTCGCAGTGGTTATTACATTAGCACCAACGTTCAGCGTGAAGGCTGACTATATCTAGTTTGAGAGACGAATAAAGAACAGAGTGGATTGATAATTATGATAGTATGATCCATGACATCTATCTATACTATTATAAAGCTGTAACAGAGCTGTGTCTGTACATTTAAGATATTTAAGAAAAAATTACTGTATTAAGCTATATAAGCGTGTCTAAAAATAAAAATTTTTTTTTAGATTTAAACATTTTGTCTGTTTGTCTGTTTGTTCTTTCGCGCATCACGCAAAAACTACTAAACCGATTTTGATGCAACATTTTTTATTTGATGACTTAAAAACTGTTACACATTTTATCCCGCTATAATATCGGGAACCTGTGATATAATACAAATAACATTGCATGCGTGTAAAAGCAGGCACGTAAGAGGATTATAATCTGAAAATCTCTAGAACCATTATACCTACTAAAAATCAGGTCACGATTTGAAAGAGACATTATTGCAGATAGTTATAGGCTATATTTTTTTAAAGCCTACATCAACAAATAAACTCTGCATCGCGGGGGTTTTAAAAACATACAATTTTACGGAAACAACGCACCCAGACTCAGAACAACCATTTGTGAGTCAGACAAAGAATTGCCCGGGAATTTAACTCACAACACAGGAGAGAATTATATATAGAGAAGGCTATAACAAAAAGACATCAACTTTATTTGTATATAAATGACTAAGGCTTCACTATTAATCAGATCATTAAGTGATAAACAAGACAGGATTATACATCACAGACAAATCAGAAGTAATTACTACAACAATTATGATAAGATTGATGTTAATTGCATCCGCTTTTGATTAATACAAAATTATTAGCGATGATTATAAGTATATTACAAGGTTTGATTAATGAAATTATATTTCTTTCTCTTTCACTCTAATATCGTCTATTTCCTTTAATTATATGCAACACGTACATTGTTATTTATTGTATTACATATTTAACTTTTCTTAATTTTCTTAATCCCAGCATGAAGGGGCTGGTTGCAGTCGAAATACTACCCTCTTACTGAATGCCCGTAGTGTATATGTCTGCGAATATTGGGTTTGACACCGGCTCAGGCTCGTTTTTGACATTATAAAAGAATGGACGCCTATCTACCATTACAACCAAAACAGATTGAGGTACAAATTACATGTTACCAGAACAACATTGGTATTTATTTATTTATTTATTGATTGCCAACACAATGTACATTGTTACAGTTCAAATAGTAATACATTTGTCAGAAATTTATTGCTTAATGCCATTGCAGTTATAGGCGAAAACTGCTTATAATGTGGTCATGCGAGCAGGATATTAACAGTTGCATAAATTTAAACTATTTTTAAAAACAAATTTACTATAAACAATTAGACGAAAAAAAAATGGATTCTGAATAATGAGTTTAAGCAAACTATTATGTAAAATGTAAAAGTTTAAACAAATAAGTGAAGGTCTAAACTGACAATGCCTTGATTTAAAGAAACGTTTACAGCTTATAAATAATAACAACACTATCCGCAAATAAAAACATAAACAAACATTAACGATTAAAATTACATGCACCGTTCCCAAAAGTAAAATCATACCGATTAATAACCACAAACAAACAAACACTAAGACTGCAAGCTTAATTATATGCTTTATCACATATTCATAAAGACTTTTTAAACTTGCAAATGGTATCCGCAAAAAGGTCGATGTCATTTGATTTCGCGAATAAGTTGAACTGTCTTAACTGTATACTTTCTAATCTTTTAATATACACATCATAGAAATGATTCCAGGCGACGCTGCAGTATTCCAAACCACTGCGGACCAACGAGTTAAATAACAATAGCTTGGTTTCAGGCGATCTGAAGTCCCTACTGTTACAAAAAATGAAACCTAAG
Organism: Leucoma salicis; assembly: GCA_948253155.1. NCBI lineage: Eukaryota > Metazoa > Arthropoda > Insecta > Lepidoptera > Erebidae > Leucoma > Leucoma salicis. The sequence continues at coordinate 2,067,012 of OX411804.1, forward strand.
TTCTTAAATCCCTTTGAGCAAATTTGATCTATGTGAAAGTTGAATCGCATTTTAGAGTCGAGCTAAACCCCTAAGTCTTTTATTGTATTAACCTTCTTTAAGCTATCAGATTTGATCTTATATAATGTACTAAGTGCATTTCTCTTTCTGCAGAACCTCATATGACTACATTTTGAGGAATTTAAATACATGTAATTACATTCACACCAATCAACCAAACGATTCAAGTCATCTTGCAGTAGATGTGCGTCTGAAAGAGTGTCAACAGTTTTAAAAAACTTCAAATCATCAGCAAATAAATAAAAGCGGGAATGGTGAAAACAGTCTCCTATGTCGTTAATAAATACGTTAAATAGTAAAGGGCCCAAATGTGACCCTTGAGGAACGCCTGAAATCACCGGGAAGGCAGCAGAGGTGTACCCATTGACCACAACCTTAAACACACGATCCGAAAGGTATGACTCACACCAATTCAGCAAAGGCTCAGCGATGCCATGATGTGAAAGCTTTACAAGAAGGATTTGGTGATTCACTCTATCAAAAGCCCTGCTAAAATTGGTGTAAATCACATCCACGGAAGAACGACTATCCAGCGATGACGAGACTTCATTTATGAAACAAGTTAAGTTCGTTGCAGTAGATCTAGCCTTAGTAAAACTATGCTGACGTATACTTATTTCCTATTTGAGATGCCACGATAGAATAGGGTACAACAACTGTTCAAATATTTTAGCAAACACCGGAAGAATAGAAATAGGTCTGTAATTATTAACTAACTCCTTTTGGCCACTCTTGAATAAAGGGACAACCAAAGCTTCCTTCCTAACTAGAAAAATACCAGTGCTTAGAGATCTATTGTAAATTAGATTCAGCGGTTTCACTAAAGCCGGTGCGGATTTCACAACAAAAACTGATGGAATACCTTCAGATCCTGATGCCTTAAATAAGTCGAGTCTATTCAAAACCTTGAGCACATGGTCGTCCCTGAATTTTATCGAGATCAAATAGTTACTGCAATAGGAAGTTTTTGAAGTACATGGCGTTATAGGTTTATGAGAAACGTGATTTGAGGCAAAATTTTGAGCAAATAGATTACAAATATCCACGCCACCACTGAAAATTTTTCTTCAAAAAACATTTTAGCGGGATAGGAACTGGACCCTTTCTTTTTATTTTTGACAAACGACCAAAAATGCTTAGGGTTAGATCGAAGGTTCTGTTCAAGTCTTAATATGTACTGTCGATAACATGCTACCATCAAATGTTCAGAACGTCTTTTAATTAAATCAAGACTTATTCGGTCCAAAGGGTTATTATTGAATTTATGTAACTTATTACGGTATTTGAGTTTCTCACGCAGAAGGCCAATCAAATCCCGAGAGAACCAGATTGGGTAATTTTCAGATCGTTTTTTAATTTTAGGAACGTATTTTAAAATCATGTTGTTTATGTGACAATAAAAAACTGAGAGCATATCATCAACAGTAGCATAATTATTAAATTCATGCTCCCAATGTAAATTATTGAGATCCTTAACAATCTTACCATAGTCAGCCTTAAAGAAACAAAAATGGTCAACATTATTATATTTTAAACCAGTACGAAGGCATGAGGTCATGGAAAACTGCAAGGGTGGATGGAAGTCATACACTTTCGTGAGAGGGTTGTCATTGACACGGACGTCAGATACGTCGATATTGTTAATTACTAGATCTAAAATCTTCCCTTTGGCATTCAAAATGTTGTTATATTGTCTCAAATCATTTAACATACAAAAATCGAGAAGCATACCTGTGTATGTACTAGCACCGACAGAGTTAATTATTAAATCACCGGAAAAATCCCAGTCTACTGAGCCCAAGTTAAAGTCACAAAAAAACATTACTTTACCTAAACCAGCCTGCTCAATATTTCGATAAGAAGTATTAATAAATTCATCTAAGATGTGTCTCTGAATAGGAGGAGGAAGATAAACTGCACATAAGTGTAATCGCTCAGCTGAGCCACTGCCAGTACGGTACTCAACTTCCACCCAGAGATCTTCAAATTTCGATTCGAAATTTAGCAGGCGCCTGAAGTTAAACCTCTTGAACACTGCTATTAAAACACCCCCGCCACTCTTGCCACTGTGGAAGCCACTAGTTTCTCTGTCCCGTCTATAGACGATATAACAACTATCAAAGAGCTCAGAATCAAAGACACTGCCATTCAGCCAAGTTTCACTTAACGCTATTATGTCATAATTATTACAGACAGTATTGTTAAAAAAATCTGTGGTTTTTGTTTTCAGACCCCTGACGTTTTGATAATAGAATCATCGTGTATCATAAAATGTCTAGTTAATAATAATGTTAAAATTTATAGATAAGTATTATATGCAAATAACAATAATAAGAAAGTAATTAAAATAACAGACTATAATAACAACAATTCTCTTTGATGATTGTACTCAATTATTAAGATTTTTTAATGCGCTCAGATCCCTGATAAGTACGAAGCCAGAAGACTCAGTTTTTCGAAGAAATACTTTTCCGTCTCGTACCCACACAAATCTGTAATCTAGTTCTTTAGCTTTTAAACGAGCAGCAGCGTGCAGTGCCTTGGCCTCCGAGGTGAGATGCTCCGAGACAAACACAGGAGTCTTCTTATTGCCGCCGTAGCCCAAATGGCTAGTGTTTAGCTTATCACCAGGTGTTTGTATTATATTTAATGACGCTGGCTAAGAACGTGTCGCGAAGTCGGTGACTGTTGAACCAAAATGGACCGCGGACGAGGGCTGGCCGTATTTAACTTGGCTATGCGACTGCAGTACTGTAGGTCAGTGTTCGTAATGGGGCATTTGATGGTATTGCCTAGTTGCTGCACTGTAGTATAAAGATTTTCACTGCTGTGCTCCGGGGCACACTGAAGCTCTAAATTTTCCGAGCGTGACAGTTGCTCGAGCTGACGCAGCCGTTTTAGAAGATCACTGGTGGTGGCACGTAAGTCGTGGTTTTCACTTTGTAGTTGGGTTATCAGGGCTTTTTGAGAGTCAGATTCCAATTAATTAAGAATGTGGAGTTGGGACCGAATTGCATCAAAGAAACAAGTGTTTTTTCCAAAATGAGAATGATGATCTTTTGCTATAAATGCAATTATGTATAATAATACAGTATAAAATATTTTGTCTGTATTTTAGCACTTGACATACTTAGGTACTTTAAAGAATAAATTATTTGTGATTGTGGAAAAAGTGAAGTTTAGTGAGAGCGGGATCATAAAGACAAATATGATGTGGAGATTGGGAATGGCCGTCGAATAATTTGTTCAGTATTAATTAATTTATACATCAGTGATTACTCTACATACCTACATATCGTTATATTTACCTATATAATTATTAACTAGCCTTGCCCGCGGCTCCGCAGCAACCATGAGCAATTTTTGTATATAAATTACAATTTTATCAGTAAATTAGTTCAATATTAGGCAAACAAAAACAATAAAATGTAGGTACCTAACCGCACAGCCCGTCGTTCGGGGCAACGAACAGAGTAGTGTAGTCACCCATTAGGCGATTATCACACTGCCACGCACCACGCAGCGTAGCGCGTCAATGCGTGTTCTAACGTTGTTTGTATCTCTGTTTGTAAGTATAGAAAACACGGACAGTTCAATACACAAAAAATGCATCCACGTTCGATCATGCAGATCACGCGCCTGCAAGCGGAAAAACATGCAACCCCACGCGTGGGTGCGGGGCGAGACGCAAGGTATGGCACACTGAGTCCCGCCCGCCGCAGTGCCGTGCTTTGCACTGCACTATCACCACAGCCAACAGCATTGAATGAAATGAGTCAGAGACACCGTGAATCCACAAAACGCAACAACGCGCGTGAGTGCGTAAAAAACCCGCACGATGATGCAGATCTGCACTCCCGAGAGTACGCGCGTAGATGCGTCGACATGCAATATGCAGCGTGGTGCGTGGCAGTGTGTTAATCGCCTTAAATAAACCCGCTATGTGCCGACTTTCCGCCTGTATTGGCGGACCATCGGAACTGTATTACATTACTTCAGTGGTTCGCCGTCGGCTTACCCATTCGGGTACCTTCTACTGAATGATGCATCCACACACGGAGCGTCGCACCTTTATGGGAGGCCTTGCGGTTGGCGGATGTTCCCCGGTCCATCCACCCGCAGCCTCAGCTATACCTACGACACCTACGATTCTGGTCGAATATATAATACCTACCCATCATCAATAGGACAGGGTTTTATTTCCACACTGTAATTATATTATTTGGATCAGTAGTCCTTATAATTTAATTCTTAATTCAGCCTTACATTCTAACATTTGAATGTGTTACATTTATTAGATGGCTAAATAATATAATTTTAATTCTTCATCTTCTCATTTAATTTGGGAACGCATGTGTTTATAACATAACGTATGTTATCGTTATTATATCCAATAATGTGAAGTATATTTTTTCTCCCACTTTCCCAAAATCTCCAATGTTTTTTCATTACAAAGAAACAAGCCTTTTGTGCCGGAAAATCAAAAAGTAATAAAAAAGAAATCATAGATTAAACATATTGATAACTGCTCATAAAACGTTCGGAAGCCTTGTTCTGGCAACGTGATTTTGTTACGGGAAAAATACATTATTTTTACCTTCAAGAATAATATCTAATACGATGTGTTAACGATGTGGAAGGTTTTGTTTAACAATGAAATATGCATGCGATTTATTCTCCGTGATTTTTCAATGATAATATATAATAATAATAAACACAACGTCCTCTTGTCCCAAGCTAATCTTAACGCTTGTGCTATGGGTACCAGATTACGGATATAATACATATATTACTTTTTTTTTTAAATATATACATATAATAGATAGAAAACACCCAGACGCAGTACAAATATCTGTGTTCATCACACAAATAATTGTCCTAAGGGGGAATCGAACCCACGACCTCATGCACGAAAGTCGGTTACACTACCGACTAGACTTTTAATTCATTTTTTAATAGCCAGAAGTGATAGCTTTTTTGTTAAGGCTGGAATAAATTTACTTAACCGCACATCCAGTCGTTCGAGGCAATAAACAAGGTAGTGTGGGGACCTCGCCCACTAAATATGCAAGGGTGTGCAGTCTTTGCGCCTGTATTGGCAGACCACTGGAACTGAAAGACATTACTTCAATGCTCAAGCAGTGATAGCCTAGTGGTACAACCAAGGACTGCAAAGACATTGATATTGAGTTCGATCCCCAGTCCAAGATTCAGACCTCGTACGGATAAACCTTTTGACTTTTATAGATTTTTCGAAATTATGTACTCGTATGTATTGTGTACAAATTAACACTGCTCAGTGAAGGAAAATATTGTGGGAAAACTGCATTCCTGAGAGATATCCTCGATGGCTTGCGATGTTTGCCAACCTGCGCGGGTTCAGCATGATACACTATGGCCTAAACCCTCTTGACCCTCAGTATAGCCGGCGTGAAAGAATAAAAGACAAAAAAACTTTAAATAACAAAATATCCTTAAACGAGCAATTCTTGTATATATATATATATAATCTGAATCTCGGAAACGGCTCCAACGATTTTCATGAAATTTACTATGCAGGGGTTTTCAGGCACGATAAATCGATCTAGCATCGAGCTATGTTTCATTTTTAGAAAACGTCGTTTTATCCGGGTTTTCAGGCAATGAAAAACTGCTACAATATTATTAGAATACGAAGGTAAATTTCTCCACCATCTACAAGGTATAACCCACGATTTACCAAAAAAAAATACCAGGTCCTAACATAGTAACGATAGCAACGATTTTTTTGAGTGTGCATTAGATATTCCACTGTTGGCACAGTGATTTATAAATATACGTTTTAAAAATATGTTATTTTTTCTCTTTCTTAAATATAAGAGATGCCATATTCTCAAGCATTAAATATTAAGGATTTTCTCTGTGCTGAAAATAATATCCCAAGACTTTACTTGGCTAAATGCCACAAGGTTTTGCATAACTATGAGATGGGTTATAACAAATTTAATAAGGTGCCTGATAAATATCGTTTATTTTGTAAAAATATTATGCAAATTTAGTGGGAATAGTTAAGCGACCTGCTAGATTTAAAACGCTTTGTTTGATATGCTAACTAATTATATTATTGTACAAATTATTTGTGAATAAGGAAAAAGAGATTTTTTGTACTAGCAGTAATCGAACCCGCGTCTTTTCCAATCCCGGGAAGTGCTCTAAGCCATTGAGCTATAGTACAGATCTTTCGATCATCCCAATCTCCTTATCACATTTGTCTTTTCCTTATTCACAAATAATTTGTACTTTAAAAAGTGGCGGAGCATGACATATGCTAAAATATAGATCAAAAATAATTATATTATTACTTGGAAATTTTAAAAAGTGGCTTATGAGTTTCTTGCCATGTTCTTCTCATGAAAAACCTTACTACCGCATCCGGCTGATTGCGGCGATTGTAATCGCGATATTGCAGATACTCTTGCCTCAAGCGCTCGTGTTAATTATTAGTAACTTTGACGATTTTAAATGCTACATAATAAGCCTATGAAAACAAGATATTTTTGAATTTGAACTTGTACCATATTGACATAAAACCAACCGCTGTCCAATTTTCGCCCCAATGAGGATAAGACGTGACGGTTGGCGAAGTACTACACCCTCATTCGGACGATTATTACTAAATATCTCATTAGCTTTCCATGGTATTTATCAAAGAAATGTAATAATAATAAATAAAAATATACTATCAATAATCTATCAAAGTCCAGCCACCGGGATCTCGGTTTGGTACATTTTATATATGGATTTCTGGAACCTCCGCTATTTTCTTCTTTAACTGTATTTTTGACGTTTCAACACACTTCTATTAACTTCGCCTATATCTATATACCTATGTATATAACAAAAGCTATGAACGTGATTTTGACCCACTTCGAAAGCCGGATTAAATTGAAACTTTGCACACTTATCACGGATCGATGACAATTTAATAATTTGAGTAGCTTATCCGTCTTGAGGATTGCGCAGCCAACAAGAAACCTTTATAGTCTCACCATGTCCGTTTGTAAGCTGTTTGTAGCTTAGCTCAGGGACTTAGTACTAGCAAAATATAATTTTTATATAATGTATACATATTAGTCTCGCCAAGAAAATGCGTACCTAAAGTAAAGTGGGAACGTTTTTTTCTCATCTAGCCCATAGTGTGATGTTGGATAGGTCTTTCAAAAATATTGTGGGTTTGTGAAAATAATATTTTGTTCCAAATCTATTAGGATATAGAATCTATAGGGATCTATTTGTAAAATATTAAGCTTTAAAGAGCAAAGCGTTTTTTAGAGTCAAGTGGGCCAGCTAAATGGTTGTTTTTGGATATGTGAAAAAAGTCGCGGCATTAGTACATAATATAACGAAGTTACAGAGAAAACTATCACAGCTAAGGTTTTACTTTTACTTAAATACTTTTGATGCTGTTTCGAGACTGAAACGAAGAAAATAAATTATAGTTTTAAAAACACGTAAATATATAACTATTGACCCTGACAGGGGCAAATAATTAAATGTATTATCAGCTTTGTACATACACATGAATGCGATAAATATTATTGATATTGTGATTCATGTTTATAGGGTCAACACCCCGCAGTTGCCGAAAATCTGCTTCAGGCATATTGTAATAATGCGTTCACAAAACCTGTTATAACATATTAATCATTAGCATTTTGGACATGTTCTGTTGCGCAAGGCCTTTAACTCTGTAAAGCATCATGTAGATGTATAGATAGAGGAATGATATAGATACTAACCTAACATATTTTTATATATTTTTTGAGCATTTGACATGTTTTGCCATATCTATAATTTAACACAAAGTGTGAAAACATAAAATCGAAAATAGGAGTCACGAGCAGGATTTTAACTTGCATCTCCTGCGTCACCCAAGAAGTTAAGAATGAATGTGTTATCGTAATTCGGAGTCCCGAGCAATAGTCACGATGGCTGAATTGGCAAAGCATCTCGGACGGTATTCCAGGAGATGCAGGTTCAAATCCTGCTCGTGACTATTATTTTCACATTTTGTGTTAATTTTCCATAGTTCATCATGTTGTGGATTCGATTCCCACTCAGGACAAAGAATATAAAGATTGTTTTTTATTTGCTCAAATACTAAAAAACTCTAATCTTTTACTAAAATCTTTCTGCTCTGCTATTTTCTTCTGTGTTACATCAGCCCATCTGTACTTCTGGTGCTGGAACCGTCCTTTCTTCCTCCAGCTGGCTTGGCATGAGCTTCTTCTATACTTGCAAAAACTTTTTTTGCATACCTACTAGCTACTGGATCATGTACCAAAATGCTCATGGAATTCATTGGTGACATTTATATCTTAGTATGTCATTGCACGATACAAAATACTCGTACCTGCCTACTTGATGGTAACAGCCAACCTACATTTAAATTAAAAAGAGGTTACTTATGTTAGTAGGAAGTGCAATTTGAATAGAACTTACGTGTCTATGTGCAGTTTCTTGTTACTCACGTGAAAACACGTGACGTTTTTCCAGCAACCGAAGAAATGGTAGAAAATGTTAAAATAACTGGTTGTGTCTTCCAGCCTTTCTTTTTTTTTTTTGTCAGGAAAAAATGTTCCTAACCGCACACCCCGTCGTTCGGGGCAACGAACAGGGTAGTGTGGGGCCCTCACCCACTAAAGAAACCCGCCGTGTGCCGTCTCTCCGCTTTTATTGGCGGGCCACTGGAACTATATTACATTCCTTCGGTGGTATGTGTCTTACGCCCTAGAGTAATGCACCTTTTTTTTTAATTGTTATAGCATTTTATTATTTTAGTTTTATCACAATAAAATCGTGTCTTTGTTGGGTATCGATTACTGTTCAAATTGAAAAGGAATTAAAGTAACCCGTATCCATTCACGTTGTCACATGTGGGATTGCAGATTTTCTATGCGAAAAATCCAAGAAAAGAAAATTTGTTAGTATGCCATTATATTTTGAAAATACCCAGTGGTCTGGGGATTTAACTATATAGTTATGGACCGTAACTTATAATACGGTCCGAAGTATTACCACTACGCTTAACTTTTTGTTTATTATCAACACCCAATTTTTGAAAAAAAATTTTTTTTTGTGATAAATGGAAAGATCATTTATAAGTTTTAAAACAAAACTATTTTTTTTTTCGCAATAATTCGAAAGTTATTTCAAAATAAAAATTAATTTTTGAATCCAGTACCGAAGACATGCCGACAACTCCCGAACAAACCCGAGCGCGTGTGACGTCATAATGTTAGTTTTCACTCATTGCAATTGATAGAAAAATAATAAATACAGTGTTTTGATCTATTTAATTTTGTTGTCATTGTTAAATATTTAAATTTATATTAAAAATGTCGAACCTAAAAAGTTATCGTTCTTGTTTTGTACCATTATGTACGAATACTACAAAAACTCCTGACAAAATTTTTTTAAAACGTCGAAATAAATGGTTTCAAGCAGTGCACCGTGATAATCCCAAATCAAAATCGATTTTTTTTTGTTGTGAAGATCATTTCGATGTAAGTATTTCTTAATACCATTGTTATTAATTATTATTTATCTAAGTATACAAATCAAATTTAATAATTATTATATATTTAAGTAAGGTTCATTGAATATTTTTTTTAAATTTTCAACAGGAGTAGTAGATGTTTTTTTGTCAGTTTTTCTGCTTCAATATATTTTATAACTGTACCAATGCCTGATAATCGAGATTTTATCCAATAGCAAGCGACTTCTGTTGGTGTCGGATCTTCACTTCTACGATGAGTCCACATAAGTAATGCTAATGCATGTTTGCAACCACCTGTAGACACAATATAAAAGATTATTATTGCTTACAACATCAAAAAACTTAAATTTAATAGGAGTATAAATTACCTGCTGAAGCTGCACAGTCATGGCATTGAACATCCTGAATTTTTCTTGCCTTTTTATTAATAGTTAAAGTAACTGAATAAGCTTTACTCCGAACTCGGTGTTCTGGACATACCCGTCCTTTTACAATACAAATATTATTTTTACGACTTAGTTGAACATATAGCTTTGTCGCCGTAACTCTCACGCGATGCTCTACAATTTATGAAATGAATCATTATATTTAATATAAAACAGAACAGACAGACAGCAGACTACCTTGATGCCTTGGCACCTCGAACTTCAGCAGAATTAAACCGAACGTCATTTTTTAAAAAATCGGTGATCATAAATATATCAACATGAGGGATATTATCAGACTTTGCCTTAATAAATCCTTTATCACACATAGCTAATCGGAACCAACTAACAAAAATGTATGTATTTCAGCAATAAATTTTCAATATTATTGTCTAGTCACGTGTAATAGCCGTAAACGCTGTACTGTTATTAAATAGCTATAACATTATGACGTCACAACTATGATGACCTATCATGGCGCGTTTATAGTCACGTGATTTTTATTAAAATTTCATCAATTTTTAATTGTTTATAATTAATTGAAAAATTTTTTTTTTAGGTTTTTTGCATTAAATATCAATATTATTAATAATAAAGTTTTAAAATACATAAAAAAAATCAATAATTTTTTTTTTCAAAAACCCAATTCTATTGTATTTTTGGTACGATTCCTTGTTATGTTCTGTAACTAAGAACTTAAGACCGTCACACTCACTTACTCATTTATACTTTCTGTATGACCTATCGTTAGAATCTGTGATAATTAGGTAGATTCTATCACAGTATTCAAGCATTGTTAACACCTTCAACTGCTTTATCTGTCAAAAAACTGTAAGCTTCTGTACGCTGTCATTTGAAATCCAATTTCAAAACTTTGTTGGAACCGTTTCGACGATGTACCACCTGCATGCAAAATACTTTGCAATTTCGCTGCCAGTACCTAAGGCTTGGACACATCACCTGTAAAGTTTAATGTTTTTAATATAAAAGCGTTTGCCCTTGCTCAATATAAAGGTATGTTGGCAAAGTCTTATAGTCACTGTAAACGACTAAATTTGAAATATGAATTATTTTGAGAAGAATTTGGAAAATTATGGGCGAGTGATGTTAGTGTTGCTGGCTTTTATAGGCTATGGTAATTAATTACCATTAGGCTGACTATAATGCTTTTTTCTCAATTTACCATTATAAAGAGACTACCTTAGTCTAAATCCTGTTATGTTCAAGATTAATGTTCACTAATAAAGCTAAGCCTTATTTCAATTACCTAATGTCTGACCTAAATAAACCAAACTATAAAATACATTAGTCAAAGCCGCTATATTAAAGGTCACCGTTTTAGAATTTCAGATAAAACCATCAGCCTGTCTAAAATTGAGACTGTTAGACTAATAAAATTGTCGCCTTACTACGATTTATGGACCTAATATGTCTTAATGATTTATATTGTGGGGTGTTGTCGAATCTTACACAGATTGTGTTAGGATTAACATGGGAGCTCAAGACTGTGACCTTCAATGAATAGAATCAATATCTACTATAGGTAGTAAATTGTTTTTAATTTTCGTGTTTAAACCATTTAACCGATAGTGATAAAGTTTGGTATAAAGTAAGCCTAAACCTCATAACAAAACACGATTACTTTTATTTAATTTCTATTTCTAACTGCATGTGTGGTGCAGCGGTAGTGTGACTGACTGCTAACCATGAGGTCTTACGTTTGATCCCTGGGTCAGGCAGTGTTATTGAACTTTTTTGTAAAAAGAATAATTTTCAATAGCAGTTCCCAGTTTGAAAATGTGCCCGGTAGACGGCTCGCCCGCTATTACATAAGACTTGAACATAGCTGGCGAACTGTGGGTGTGTAATACACCACTCCTTCGGGGAATACAGGCGTGATGCTATGTATCTTCCGGTAAAAATGATAACGGTTTGCATGCTTTATCTTTGTTACTAAAATATAACGTTAATTTTGGAATAATACTTAGACTATGTGAAGATGCGATTTTAGCCAGTTGTTTATCCTTTTCAAAAGAGTTTAAAATCTGATTCAACATTTTATAGGTATAATCTTGAGCACAAAATTGACAAAATCTTTATTAATTCGACGCCATTTACCTATTAGCGAACGTGTGCACCGACCTTAACATCTTAACTGTTCACTTAAACGCAAAATGATTTTGTATCGAGAAAATTTCCAGTGAATTTTCATTTCAACAGCGTTTTATATAGCGTCTGCTATCCGTAATGGGGCACTGGCGTTTTATTAAATTCTGATTTCGCTGTAATGTTGATGACTTCGAACTTATTATTCATATGCCAAGAAAACGGTTAGATGCAGATATGAAATCTTTGCATAGTTAATGAATAAGAACGTTCTTATTGTAGACAGTGAAAACGCGTCGAATCGTTCGTCGTGCAAATATATTATACTGGATAGGGCAATGATCTCTCGTACCCAGTGTCGTAGGTTCAATTCCCAAAAGTCAAAAGTTGTTCTAATAATTCAATACATGACAAACTTACATAAAAAGTCAATGTGGTAACTTATCATCACGCCGTTTCCCTTGCGGGGTAGGCAGAGAGAACAGAGTACCAAGAGGCTCTATTCTTGCATACAACTCTAGCTTCTTCAACTTTCGTAACTCTACGGAATCTATCGCGTTTACTTGATTTTTATACTATACCGACGTTTCGAATACTTTACAGCATTCATGATCACGGGTGGACTTAGATGGTAGGCGTCCAAAGCTGATATGCTGTTTCACCGGTTTCAATTTTTGGTTATAATATCAACTTTAAGTTTTATGCTTACAATGAATGAGATTTTAAGCTAGTATAATAAAATAAAATTAAATTAGTATAATACTCCCCTTTAAGTTTTAAAATTTTTGTTTATATTAAGTACTTAAAAAATTCTACCACAAACTAACAACTAAAATTTTTAAGTAATCAAAAACTACCAGTAAGAAGACAATCTTGGTTATTAGTTTATATTATTAAATATATTGATTTTGCCAAAAGCTAAGACTAAAAAGCTACCACCGGATCGGAACGCGGCCTGACTGAGAAAGATCCGGCCAGAAAACTCAGTAGGCAACATCTATAACAGATGTTGGATTATTAAATTTTTGTACGGAATTACTGAAAGCTAATTAAGTTTAAAGTTTTTTAAAAAAGCAATAACTAAAACTAATCACTACTGTGGGTTTTGCCTACACAATAAGCGCAAACTGTGGCCAGCCAGTCTGGCTGATAGAAAGCAGTCCTGTTTAACGCCGATATTGACATCAAACCAGGGTGACATTCCATCATCCAACCGCACACAAGCTCTGCAATCCATGAAGTTGGACTGCACCGCTTGTAGCAGTCTACCGTTCATACCATACTCCGGCAAAATGTCCCAAAGTTCCTTTCGTAAAACAGTATCAAATGCTTTCACCAAATCCACAAAACTGCAGAAAACCCTCTGGCCTACAGCCAGATGCTTCTCTACAATGTTGCGAAGAGAAAACACTTGATCCATGCATCCTCTTCCACACCTGAAACCTCCTTGTGCCTCACGCAAAAATTCATCAGACACCATCCTCATTCTCTTTTCAATAATCTTTCCATACATTTTGGCTGCCAAACTGGTCAAGCTTATGGCTCAGTAGTTTGCACAGTCTTAACGTGAACCCTTGTTTTTAAACAAGGGCACGATGACTGCGCTTCTCCAGTCCTTGGGAACCATTCCTGAGCTCCAGCATAAATTGAGAAGCATCAGGAAGAATTCCCAGACACATGAGCCTCCAAGCTTGATCATCTCAGCAGATACCATATCAATACCCGCTGCCTTACCATTTTTCAAACTTCTAATCGCCCATTCAACTTCATCCATACTAATGTCATCAGAGGATGCCGGAACCGAATGCTGATCTGTTAGACCACATGTGGCACCGGCATCACCCTGAACATCCGCATACATATCTCCAAAATATTCACTCCATCGGCTTAACATGTCTTGCGTTTGCGTAAGAATGTCTCCACCCTTAGACCTTATTTTAGTCATTCTGAAAGCTGACAACTCCGAGATTTCTTCACCTCCCTCCAGAAAAGTTTGGTGTTGCTTTCGAAGTTTTTGGTCAGCCTTTCTTCTGCAATCATATTTGCTCTATCACGCTTCTCTTTCACTAAGGCTTTGGTGTCGTTCTTACGTTGCCGGTATATTTCTTTCTTCTGTCTTCTGTTCTTTCATACTTGCACTCAGGTTCAAAGAAGATACATAGTCCAGCCACGCTTTCTTCTTTTGGTCTACGGAAGCTGCTACTTCTGTATCCCACCATGCATCACCTTTCACTTTCCTATGCTTCTTTGAGCATCCACATACTTCTTTCGCTGTATCTACCATACTATCTTTCAATACTCTCCAGCATTCTTCAATGTCAGATTCCGGCTGACTTGCCATTGTCAGCCGTTCACGGACACCCTCTGTATTCCTTGCTCTTACACTCTCTTCTTGCAACTTTTCAATCTTTATTCTTTTAAGCCCTCCGAAGTGGACACGCTCTCGCCAGTGTCTCCACTTTCTGAACAGACCACTAAATTTCGCAATAATGAGATAGTGGTCCGTGTCGACAGTGGGACCCCTGTAGGCTCTTGTATCCAGAATTTTACTTTGGAGGCGACTGTCTACCAGAATTTAATCTATCATACTTCTCTGTTAATTATTTCTCCATGTATATAAATAGAGCCATTCACGAAGACGGCCTCTCAAAATTTGGCGTGGGGGCCCGCGGGGTGTGAGACGATTGAGCCAAGTGTCAGTCACCAGCCATCAGCGGCTCGATGCACATGGGTAGTACAGTTCACGTTGCTTGAATCCAGACTTGGCAACACAAAGTGAAAAAGTTATTTTCGATTTCACATTTTTCACTTTGTGTTTAATGTATACATTAACATGCTTATTGACATTGACATGCTTAGCACTATAGTGCACTATAGTGCTAAGCATGTCAAATGCTAAAAATAATAATATAATATAATAATATAATGCTCCTGACTGTTATTTTCGATTTCACATTTTTCACTTTGTGTTTAATACTATTAATGTTTATAATTGCATTGTAATATTACACTGTATTAACTAATAGTGACATACAATACCCACACTGAACGACAACATGAAATATTAATTATTTTTAAATAAAAAACCACTTTCAAAAGACACTCAAGAACTAAAACGCAAAAAATAATAAATATCAGTAGATATCTAACTCGGATATCGTATGTAATTTATTTTTTGCTTTTTAGTGTTTTCTATAAAAAAGGTCAAAGTAGGTGGTGCACGATAGGGAGGAATTCCTTAGGTGCATCTCGTATAAGAAAGCATCGAGTACAGGAGCGCAGTAGAGAAAGAAATAAAGCACAGCAAAAAAAAAACATACAGTCGAATTGAAAACCTCCTCCTTTTTGAAGTCGGTTCATAATATTAAAGTAGAGCATCTTCCTAGTTGACCGTATAGCTCTATCGTGATTTTGTTTATTCATCGATGTGTGCGTGCGTAATAGGCAATTCGGTGAAGCAATACACGCTTGCATTGTAAGTAATTAGAAAAAAGAGTGGGGCGCGTCTTCGTGGATGGCACTATCTATACATATGGATGTCCTTATGCTGAAAAAATGTGTTTGACACAATAAGGTTTCTCTCCATACATACATCCGCAATAAGTCTACCTGCATCGTTCACTCTCTTATCACCAAATGAACCAAGCACGTCCTCGAAGTCTGGACGCTTGGTCCCAACCCATCCATTCAAGTCTCCGCATACGATCACGCGTTCACTAGCTTCTGCCTTATCCAGAACTTTCCTAACATTATCCCAGAACTTCTCTAAATCCGATGCCTCCGAAGAGCCTACGGGAGCATAAGCTGCGACCATGAAGACCCTGGTGACACCTAGTTTTATTCGGACCCATAGAAGTCTGGGATCGAACATTCCGTATTCTTTCACACCTGAGGCCAAGCGAGCGGACAGCACCACCCCCACTCCCATGCTGGCCCGATCGCTCTGCGGTACACCAGACCACAGAGCTATCCCGCCACCAGAAAGATCACAGGCGTCGCTACCCTTTCGCTTGGTCTCTGTAACACCGAGCACATCAATCTGTCTATCCGACATGACGGTTACAAGCTCGTGTAACTTACCTTCCACACCAACTCTTACATTCCACGTGCCTATTCGACACTCTGCTCCCCTCGACTCACCAAACTGGGCAAGGCGTGATGGGTGGCGGCCCCCATCGCCGCATCTGCCATTGGTCGTACCGACGGGGGCACGCTCTAACCAATGTGGTGACTTACTATAATACAAGTGTCACCGCTACATCCTTTCCCGCGGGTGTTGTACAAGGCGACTAAGGGAAGTAAGCAATTACCATTGCATTACTGCTGGTAGGGCTGGGTACCAAGTGAAAGTACTCACTTGCTATCGGGCCCGAACGGGTCGGTACCACCGTCTCCTGTGTGACCGGTCATGAAGCACGTCAGTGTGTTTTGGCTGTAGCAGAAGATAGCCTGTTATTGTTTCATTTGATATCTCTTGACAATACTCTCTGTATAGTTGAGTCCATGAGGGACGGTTACCATTTACCATCATCACTTACCATCAGGTGGGCCGTGGCTCGTCTGCCATCATTAGCAATAAAAAAAGACACATAAAAAGTCAGTGTGATGATGGACTAAGAATACAAGTATTACTACTACATACTTTCCCGGGAGTGTCTTACGAGGCAACTAAGACATGTACGCAATTGTCACCAATAATATTACACCCATTACATTAGGTATAATGGTTGAGTACTAAGTGGGAGCTGGTACTCACCTGTATGTGACTGTGAAACACCTCAGTCTGTTTTGGTTGTAGTGGGAGGTAGTCGTTCATTTATTTATTTTTAGGATTCGGTACCCAAAGAGTGACAACTGAACCCTATTACTAAGCCTCCGCTGTCCGTTCGTCGGTCTGTCAGCGGGCTGTATCTCACGAACCGTAATAGGTAGAGAGTTGTCATTTTCATAAAATGTGTATTTCTGTAACAATTAAATCTATACTTATAATAAAACTGTAGAGAGGTCAATTCTGTACATTGAATATATATTCAAAATTAATATTGGAGGATGAATGGTGATCGATACTGATGCCAAAAATGAAATCAGTAAATTTTTTGTCTGTCAGTCTGTCTGTCTGTATATGCACGCATGGGTCAAAAACTACTAAAGGGATTTTAACCAAACTTAGTACGATTGTAGTCCATACTTCTGGGCAGGTTATAGGCTATATAACATAACGCTAAGACACATAGGAGCTGAGCAGTGACGGTAAATTTGAAGCATATCGGATGAAAATGTGCTTTCGAGCTCTTATCCTCGCATACGTTGATCATACACCAAAAGTATGTATTACAAAGATAATGGTCTTCAAAAGATCTACAAAAATGTCTATAATAGTATATATCTATTTTTTATAAATTAGCCACAATAACGTATTTAGTCGTTAGGCATTTCTTCAAAGTGTATTATTAAATACATAAATATATTGTATTTCACATAGATATCTTTCTCAGATCAGATCTTTATCAAACTCCCATATTCAAAAAGTACACTTTAATATCTACTTTATAAAAAAAATATAGAAATCGGTTTATAAACACACAAGCTATTGATGAAATAAAACTTTCAAATCTCGCCGCGCCTGTATGGGTACTTCTATACGGTTGATTTTTGTTTAACGCGCGAAACGGCCATCCGCTGCATCTATAAAAAGGTGAGGGCGCTCACGCGCCGACTTCAAATCATAAACGTGGGAAATCCCACTTTGCCAGCAACAGCCCGAGCCGAGGTCCTTACCCCACAGGGGGTGCCCTCGGGTAGCGTTGCCTAAATGTTGGTTTGAGAGCCTTCTGCGCTCACCAATTATCCGGGTAAGGTTATCATAGCCATCTGAGGCTAACAAAAACGTCACACACACAAAAAAAAACGCGCCGACTTCACTCACATTGTCACTCTTAATGCGAACGGACGTGGTTCTTAATGACTCTTCTCGGAATAAGCGCGTTCTAGATTCGAGACGTAGTTTTTAGATATAAGTTTAAAGTAGGTATTAGATAATAATATAACTAGTTTGTTTAGTGTTTTTGTTTGTTTCTCCTTCTTTTCTTTATATATAATATAAGTTGTCAAGTTAAACGTTGTAAAGTTAAGTATAAATTTCAATTATGTAAGTATACATTTTTTCTTTTTGTGTTTTTATCTTATTAGGTTCTTTTTATTCCGTAGATATACATATTTTTTCCGACTTCAAAAAAAAGAAGGAGGAGGTTATCAATTCGGATGTTTATATATTTTTTTATGTATGTTCAGGCATAACTCCGTCATATGTTGACGGATTTGCTAAATTCTTTTATTGTTTGAAAGGGGTTTATTCCGAAATGGTCCTATTTAAATTTTATCAAAATCGGTGCAGTAGTTTTTATAATATCAACAAAAATCTAAAAATAATGTATACATCGATGATATTTTTTCGTTGTCTGATTTTTTTTCGTTTAGGGAGGCCTACATATCATGTACGACCTATTCTAACCTATTTTATAACACTAAAACGCACAAAATAAAACATTTTTTGATATAAAAAGAAAACCGCCTTCAAGTGCACCCAGGAACTAAAAAGCAATAAATAATTGGTATTTAGATACAATTTCCGTGCTAGACACCGACTGCTGTGTTTGAAGCCGGTGCCAAGTCCAAAAGTAACAAAAACAATTCATAATAAATACTTAGATAACATTAAAACATTTTTGGCACCGGCTTCAAACACATCAGTAGGTGTCTAGCACGGAAATCGTATATAAATACCAATTACTATTATAGAATGGATTTTAGGAGGAGAGCCCACCACTCACCCACGGATTGTCAATCCCGGTTATCTTTGGACAGAATAACCTAAGATTGCCAATCCGCACTCTCACAGATAGAGGAGAATGTGATAATAGCAAAGGAGCATGCACGATAATGACAAAAAACTCACCAACGCGACACAACCATGCGACACGGTAGAACTCTCAGAACCACAATATTGCAATATTCCGCAAAATTTCAATTAATTATCTTAAATACCAATTATTTATTGCTTTTTAGTTCCTGGGTGCACTTGAAGGCGGTTTTCTTTTTTTATCAAAAAATGTTTTATTCTTTTTGTGTATTATCTTATTAAGTTCTTTTATTCCACCTACAATGTCACCTAAAAATGGTCTTCCATATCTCGAAATTCGAGAAATGCCAAAAGAATGAGAGATGCGCGTTCTCAGGAATCGTCAGAGGAAAGAGCGCATCGTTTAACCTCTATGAGAGTTAATAATGCAACTGAACGAGCACATGAAAGCAGTTCTGAGAGAGAGATGCTATTAACTTCTGATAGGGAAAGAATAGCTAGACAGTCAATGAGTTTTTAAGAAGAGATTTTGGTATTATTAGGCATATTGATACGTTGCAGAAAACAATACTAAATGAAATGAGTGCAGGAAAGCGTAATCTGCACTAATTTATAGTGTACACTTTTAGTGCCTAATTGTGGATTTTCTCTGTTTTATACTTCAACTGCTTCTGTAGTGCAGAGGTAGTGTAAGTGACTGCTGATCATGAGGTCTCGGGTTCGATTCCCGGGTCGGGCAGTGTTATTGAGATTTATCGTAAAAGAAAAATTCTCAGTAGCCGCCCGGAGTTTGTAAATGTGCCTGGTAGACGCCAATAGGCTCGCCCCCTATTACATGGGACTTAAATATAGCTAGTGAATAATGGGTCTGTAATACACCTCTGCCTACCCCTTTGGGGAATACAGGCGTGTTGCTATGTTTTTGTTTATATATCAATGTTTATAACATATAATTATACTAGGCTGTACGTCTTGAAGGTGAGTAAGACGGTAAGTTTGCCACCCCATGAGTGGTTGGCGATAGACTATAGACCAAAAGCAACCTTCGCGAGTAATCCCAAGAAAAGCTATAGGACATGAAGAGGAATGATGATATAGAGCAGATGAGGAAGTGGTCAGGTAAAATAATAAGAAGGAGATGTGGGGGTGGTTTGGTAGGTTTCTAATTGGGAGATAGAAACACACATATTTGACCTTTTTTGAATTAAGAATGTTAAATTTCATTTCATATTTGATACTAGCTGACCCGGCAAACTTCGTACCACCATATATGTTAGCCTATGACGGTAGACGTCAATAGGCTAGCCCCCTATTACGTGGGACTTAAACATAGCTGGTGAATCGTGGGTGTGTAATACACCTCTGCCTACCCCTTCGGGGAATACAGGCGTGATGCTATGTTTTTTTATATATGTATTTTTTCATGAATAAATATTGCAATAATAAATTCAGATATAAAGTATCCTATCTCTTAAGTTGGAACAAAACACACATTTTAAAAAAAGAAGAATTTAAAATCGGTTCAGTAGTTTCGAAGTTCATTCCGGACAAACATCGTGACACTGGAATTATAATATATAGGATACACATACATTTCAATGGTTTTATAAAATTGCGGGTAAAATAGGGGTCGAATTTAGAAAGTAAAACTTTAACGCTAACGAAGTCGCGGGTATCAGCTAGTTTAAAAATAAAAGAGGATTTCCAAACAAGAAACGATATTTTGACGTTTTCGCTGTATCTAATGAACCGTAAGAGATAAATAGTTGAAATTTTCATAGAATATGTATTAATCTTATGTATACTACAGTGGCCTTGTTCTCGTGCCGTGTGGGGCCGGCTTTAGAATTGTCCCACCCCTCTCCACCCATGGGAGTCGTAAGAGTCGACTGAGGAATACCGGGGGAGTGGGCAGCAGTACTCCCTCAAGTATTAACAACATCCACTGCGATCGCCAACCCACCTGCCAAGCGTGGCGATTACGTCACTATCGAAACCCATGATGTGGCGTTCACTTGGGGAGGCTATGCTCAGCAGTGGACTTCGAAAGGCTGATGGATGGATGGATGGATTCTACGGTGGTACGGAACCCTTTTCGTGCGAGTACGACACTCACTTGACCGGCTTTTTAGTACCTATTGCTGAGCACATGAACGATGGTTATCATTATCATCAGGTGGGCCATAGCTTCTCTGCTTCCATAAGCAATAAAAAACGACTTTTGTGTTGCGGTTTACTTTAGACAGTCCGAGCAGTGGAAAACCTTATAGAAGTTCTATAACGTCTCGTTATCGTCTGTACAGATGGTATCTACTCAGGCCATCCACTTAGTAACCCCATGCTGAATTAGCTTTATATAATAATATTAATTATTTATTTAAATCCAAACGAAAAAAGAAATATAGTTCTAAAAATAAGAAGATCAGAGTAGATTTGGAAGGTGTTTTTGTACAAACCTTTTTTCTTACCGCCCTCACACTAAGCTTGGCAGTATCGTGGTGGCTCTACAGAGTACAATTTGAAGTATTTTGAAGTAAATATTTCTTTACGCACGCTTGACTTGGGGAGCAAACTGGTGAATGCGTGACGTGAGCGTTACGAAAAGTGCTAATCAGGCGAGGCAAACGGTAGTTGAGAGGGAGATATAAGTTAGTGAAGATAGAAAGAAAGAGAGTTACGTTTCGTATATTAAGGGATAAGAGAGAGGTGCAAGCACACATTTTCTTCCTCTCTTTATTTGTTATATATTGAAATATTTTTTTTATGCTTTCATTATTCAAATTTGCCGAAAAAGCATTGCATTCAATGTTGATTAAATATTTCCCAAAAAGTCAACTGGCGCAACTCAGGATCGATCTTGATGTTAGTGAAGTGAAGCCAGGTATGTTTATGCCCCAAGACTAATAAATGATTAATACTGTATGTCAAATGTGGGGTTTCGTTAATACATGTTCGGAAACAATAAGTAAATTCGTACGTCGGTTATCACACAAGTTTCAATAAAATTAACGAAATAGTTTTTTCACATAACTGTATTCATTTGTTAATAGATATTAACATTATTAATAATATATTTATTGTTAAGTTTTACTTCAGTCGTATGGTTTAAAGCACACTCGTTTTTTATATTCTAAATTGCATTAGATAACTCATAGCCATTGACCACCAGGGCAAATTGTGCTAGTACCTGCTACGAATGAATATACACGAAATTACTCATCTTAATTTATATATCACATTTTGAATGATTCATTATGTTTAATTATAAAACAGTAACTTCTCCGATTGACACCTCATTAACATTACTGATTAATACTGGAATAAATTCATGAGAAAATAAAAATGTATTGCCGGTAGGAGTTCAGTCCATGACCCTTGGAAACCTGTTACGAATATTCCGAACTAGATTAGCAAGCGACATCTATGGAGTTTTGAAATTGGTTCCAGAGCGAAATGAAAAATGTGCGAGTAAAAAGTAAAATTTTTCTATGTCATGTTTTGCTGCAGTACGCATAACTACCGCAGTATGCAGTAATGCAGCAGTTTCTAGTAATAGAGACTTGTTTGTCTCAGTATGTATGGGCAGATTGACCAGGTGCCACCCTTTCATAGAAGATCAGTGTGATACAAAGGTACAACACTTACTGGTATGTTCGTATGGTAAGTGAAACCGGTAGTCAGGCCTGTCCCGTTTTTGGAGTTACACGTCTATACATATATGGTACATGGCGACGCATGATATCACGAGACGTCACCACGCCAACAGAAAAGAATGCATAATTGCTGCAGTGCGCAGCATTCACAATTGGTTCAGTATATATAGTGCTGGCTAGTTATGAAATTCAGTGATAAGTCCATAATTTTAACATAGTCAGTATAGCCACCATATCCCTATGACAAAATATTCTTTGTGTTAATCCAGATAATACCTAAGCTGATGAGCTAAATTTTAACCAAACCCATTCAACCGTTTTAGCGCGATTGAGTAGCAAATATTTACGTACACGTTGATATTCACATTTTTTTATTCTACGGCGGTGGCAAACAAAACGCTCACAATTTTAAGTGGTAACCGTAGCCTATAGACACTAGCAATACCAGGAGCATCACTCACACGTCACCATCTCCAAGATACGAGGAGGGAAGAAAGATAATAAGGAGAGGATAGGTAGGATACCAAGGAAATGATAGGATGGAAAATAAGGAGTGGACTGATGGGAGGAGGTCTGTCCTCCGGTGCTCTCACTCACCATACAAAATACAACATTAGGTATATCTACTGGTGTTTCACGCTGATCTTCTGTAAGATGGTCCCCGATCGAGCTAGCTCATTCATGCCTGGATAATATTAGTAAGATATTGTAATAACAAAATAAATCATTTAAAAAAAAAAGAAAACCGCCTTCAATGCACCCAGGAACTAAAAAGCATTAAATAATTGGTATTTAGATACGATTTCCGTGCTAGACACCTACTGATGTGTTTGAAGCCGGTGTCAAAAATGTTTTTTAATGTTATCTAAGTAGGTATTTATTATGAATTATTTTAGATACTTTTGGACTTGACACCTGCTTCAAACTCATCAGTAGGTGTCTAGCACGGAAATCGTATCTAAATACCAATTAGTAATTGTTTTTTAGTTCCTGGGCGCATTAGAAGGCGGTTTTCATTTTTTTAAATGTTTTATTTTGTGCTTTTTAGTGATCTTTTATAAAATAGCTTAGAATAGGTCGTGCATGATGGGGAGGCCTCCCTAAACGAAACGAAAAAACGTTAAAATTGCCTATAAAATTTTAAGAATTCCACCGATTTCTCAAGGATACCATCATCAGATCCTTACATGATGACTATGGGACCACCTGGGAAGTATACCCTAACAAACAAAAAAAATATTTTGCAAATCGGTCCAGGCGTCTTTGGGTAATCGGTAAAAATACCTACATAAAAAAAAATATTTCGACGAATTGAGAACCACCTTCTTTTTTTGAAGTCGGTTAATAACTTTTGAAATACTAGTAGGTATGTCCCTTGGATATCGTCGGAGTATCTGAATAAACGGAAGGATAACGTGGAGTATAGATACGAGAGCTCAAATGTTAACAGGTTCTGGTGTAGCTGACCTACATTTTGAATTTTATAAGTGTCAAATTTATACAATCGCTGAAACTTTTAGAAGTATCCGTAAAATAATATCTAAAATTCAACAAGGTACAAAGAAAGGTTTACCTTGGAACTTGTTAGTTTGTAGGTCACTTTAGTTTAACTGGAAAGACGGAGTGACGCTACCCAGGGTAATTGCATTTTATAAAGAAAATAAGCTAATTATACTTATTTAAACGTAGTTATTATATTATTTTTCTAACGACACACGACACGATAACGTGTGATTTTGATTTTTTGTAACTTAGCATGCTAACATACATAACATCACGCCTGTATTACTCGAAGGGGTAGGCAGAGGTGTATTACACACCCACGATTCGCCAGCTATGTTAACCCTACATTGGTCACGCACCTAAAAGCGACAAGATTGGATTAAAAAAATATTTAATCATAAACTCTTTATTGTTCTTATGAAAATATAATTAGTACAGTTTTATTTACTGAATAAAATCATCAAAAACTAAGCACAACCTCTGTGTTACAAATAATTAACAACAACATAAAACCTCTAAATATTAACACAAAAATCACATGATTCGCTCTAATTGAGATCACAAAAAACTAAACTAACTTCTAAATTCTATTTTTTGAACAGGACGGACACATGATTTATAAATGACGCATATGAATTTGTTGCACACGGTGCACGACTTTATCTGCGCGCTTTTCCACAGACATGACAACGGGTCTAATTTAAATATTTGAGTTGTACCTACTAGATCTTTTCCCAATAACACCAGATATTAGTAAAATCACCAAGTAGCCTCTGTCTGATTTCAGTTTCGGTGGTCTGTCTAGCATCTCGTTCTCTTGCATATTTCTCCATGATATATGTAGTCAATTTTCTTATTAGTATAGTTAGTAATGTTGTGGTGCTCTGGGGTGGCAAGAAGGATAGGCTGGAGAACCCACCTTACTTTCCTGCGGTTCACCAGAGCTGCCTACAACATTGACGTGCGCTGAGTTGATGGCAAACGGTAACACCAATTTCCTTGAGCTGAACGGGGGTGTAAGACACACAGACACACGCGATACCCTGGCCAGGGGGTTGAGTTCAATGTCCGGTATTACCTTACACAGATGTCTATGAGCGTATTTGCACTTGATGGATACAACACTAGGGCGATAGGTACATACAACACACACTAAATACTTTTATAGGTTTAGCGCGGACACTAGGGCTGAATTATAATTATTTATCGGGAGACCAAAGTATCTCCGACCCGTACGCGACACGAATTTCAACTCGAATGTTCAACCGTCTTTGTATGAATGGTGGCGCTGTACTCTTCACTCAATCATTCATTCGTCCCGCCTTTTGGCGGGGACATCCTGGGCCGGGGCAGTAGTGCAGATTGTAGAGGTGTCCTCTTGAACTGAATCCAAAGGGAGCCTGGCGAGCTTGATAACGGGTCTTCACAGACTTCCATGTGCTGTGTCTAAGTCCACAACACGTAGTACTCCATCCTTGCCAGGCAATGTGCGGGTGATTCTTCCTAACTTCCAGTGGAGCGGAGGCAGATTGTCCTCCTTGATGAGCACGAGTTCTCCAACTTGAGGAGGAGAGGATGGAGAGAGCCATTTGGAGCGGGTTTGAAGGGTATGCAGGTAGGATTGGGTCCATAGGGTCCAAAAGCTCTGACACTTACCCTGGATGAGCTGAAATCGTCTGAGAGCGGATAATGGCCGATCATCTAATGACTGCTCGGGTAGAGCTGTGAGCGGACGGCCTATTAGGAAATGGCCGGGTGTTAGTGGCTCAAAGTCTGACGGATCTGATGAGAGAGGACAGAGAGGTCTGGAATTTAATACAGCCTTGACTCTTGTTAAAAGTGTATAGAATTCTTCAAAAGTGAGATGCTGTTCACCAATAACACGATAAAGTAACTGTTTCGTAGATTTAACCGGTATTTCATGTATCCCGCCAAACCACGGCGCCGCTGGTGGGTTAAGCCACCGCGTTATGTGCTGATTTGATAATTTATGAGTAATTGTGTCATTATTTGTTGATAAAAAGTTCTGAATCTCGATAAGGTGATTCCTAGCGCCTACATAATTTGTACCACAGTCGGAGCGGATAAGAACCGGTGTACCGCGGCGCGAAACAAACCGTTGTAGTGCCGCGAGAAAAGCTTCAGTGCTGAGAGAGGAGACAAGCTCTAAATGTATAGCTTTGTTGATAAATGGTGGCGCTGTACATACGTCACTCAATCATTCATTCGTCCCGCCTTTCGGCGGGAACAAGTAAGTAGTCGATTATCTGATCATCGATGAAAAGCGACATAGAGTCTTCAATAGCTGTTTTTTGTCGAGCTATTCCTTTAGGCCCAGGGGGCACAAAAACTATATCTGACTTCGCGTTCTTCCTCTGTTCTGAGGAATTGTTTTCTACCACAACTCCGGTATAAAATTCAGTGCACCGGCGTTGTTGAAGTGGCTCATCATCTTTAGAGCTTTCGTCTGAATTCTCACCTGGATTGTCAAGCTCTTGCTCGGATTCGTGGTTCTGTTCTTCTAAATGATCAACTTCCTGATCAGAGCTTGACTCAGCTTCATAAGCTTCGTTTTCACGATCATCTTCAGCCTGCTTCAATTTGAGCCTTTCGTCGTTTATCCATTTTATTTCTAAAAACATAAAGTTACATAATGTTATGACATGACAGTCTCACATAAATAGATAACAATGTGCAAATAATAAATTTAAGTTAACTTTATTATAAAATAAACATAAACTAAAAAAAACTATATGACAAAAATACGTACGTAATTAGTCGTGCGGGCTACAAATGTAGTCCACGCACTTTGCTGAGCTCCTGTGAACTTAACAAAGCACGACTTGGGCTTGCGCTGCACTGAGCGCAACTCCCAAACATTCAATTGAAAGTACCTAGCGGCGCAAGAAGCTAACGTTAACCGTTTCTAAGATAATAAAGAGCTTGTAGATGTGCGCTACACATGTATCTCGCGCGACTAATCCAGGGTTAAGTTCCACGTAATAGGGGGCGAGCCTATTGCCGTCTACTGGACACATTTCCAGACTCCGGGCTGCTACTGAGAATTTTTCTTTTTACGAAAAAGCTAAATAACACGGCCCGACCCGGGGTTCAAACCCGAGATCTCATGATCAGCAGTCGCTTACACTACCGCTGAAACACCGAGACAGAAGTATCTTAGCATGCTTGGTTATTAACTATAACATTTTGTTAAATAATAAATTAATAACCGCGCGTAGTATTTTTATCCGAGATGTACGAATATCTGCGATAGCTTAGTGGTCTAAAGTACAACAGCATTGCATGAGTCGTATTATTTTAAACAAGTTGATCTTTATTTTAGCACTTGATATGCTCAGCTAATTTTTAATGTACAAATTATACGTGGAAAAGGAGAAATTTTGTACGAGCGGGATTGGAACCTGCATCTCTTTCAATCCGGGGATGTGTTCTAAGGCGCTAAGCTATCGCACTCACCAACGGCCATACCAAATCTCCCCATCACATTTGTCTTTACGACCCACTCCACCTATCGGATGCATTTACATGCATTAATCCAATCGTTAATTAAATTAATCGTATTATATTTTTCTGTTTTCACAATTAGGTATAAGATATAATATAAGTTTTATTGACTGCGAATTCTCTATAATAATTAAAATTGTTTGACCTGATTGACGATCAACCCACGGCCAATATTACTGAGTGTATAGAACTGAATAGAATGTAGATTGATTTAATAACGTAAGCATCCAATAGGGAAGGATTTATGGAAATTCCATATTTAATGGAACTTAATATGAAAGTAACTTTTAAAGATTTGCGAATTGTACACATATTTAAAGTAGCATAAACGGGTCTTTTTTCGCGTATAAAATAGGTGAAATTATTAACTACCTTTTACCCGACGTTTCAACTGCGTTGCAGCAGCCGTGGTCACAGGACAACTGGAGAGGCGAGCTACTTTATTTTTCCTCGACAGTTTGTAGGGTAGATTGATCTACACCGATGTTTGTCTGACACACAACACTCACTATATCACGAGACGAATGTGAAGATATATTAGGTAGTTTGCACTTATTAATCACTGGATTCCACGCTGATGATAGATTAAATCCATCTCCTCTATTGAAATTTCTGTGCTTTTTGATTTCAATAGCTTCGCGCACTAACCGTTTGTAGTAGTGGCGGTCCTGAGATAGGATTATAGGTTGGTGAAGCTCAATCCAGTGATTAGTACCTGCTTCTAGGAGATGTTCAGCGATGGCAAATTTGTTTAATATGAAAGCTTTTATTCTCTATAGATAGATTAACGGAAATTTGAAATAGAGTTACTGTGAATAAATAAATAACTATGCCTTTATATTTTTTTTAAATATTCACGGTAATTTTTTCACACAACATCCTCTGGTCTTGTGCTATGGGTACCAGATTATTATATAATACATATACTACTTTTTTTTGTAAATACATACATATAATAGATAGAAAACACCCAGACGCAGTACAAATTATCTCACACGTTCATCACACAAATAATTGTCCTGAGTGGGAATCAAACCCACGATCTCGTGCACTCGTGATGATTTGGACATGTTGAAAGAATGCAAGACGAGCGACTGGTTAAGAAAATACACAATGCGAAAGTGGAAGGATGTAGGTACAGGGGGAGACCAAGACTCACCTACCTAGACCAAATTGGTCACGTATTGAAGGAAGGTGGAGTCAGGAGTCTCCGAAACCGGCGGGCGTGTATGAAAAGAATTATGAATGTTGAGGAAGCGAGAGATGTATGCAAGAATAGAGCCTCGTAGCACTCTGTTCCCGCTGCCTACCCCGCAAGGGTAATGGCGTGATGATAAGAAGAAGAAGAAGAAGACTTGAATGAGTGAATTAGTGGTGAAAATTTATATGGTAGTGTCGGGTTTAATAGAAACGTTAAATATATATAGTGTTATTTTACTTTTTTTTTTATTGCTTATAAAGCTGTAATAGAGCTGTGCCTGTACATATTTTTTTTTCAATTGCCTTTGGTGGCAGACGTGCCACGGCCCATCTGATGGTTAACGGTAACCGTCGCTCATGGACTCAACTATATTGAGAGTATTGTCAAACCACTGCTCACCATTTCATTTCACCAATATGAAATGAAAGAATAAACGGCTATCTCCTGCTACAGCCAAAACGCAACGATGTGCTTCATGGCCGGTCACACTGGAGATGGTGATACCAAACCGCTGGGGCCCGATACTAAGTGAGTACTCCCATTCGGTACCCAGCCCTACCACCAATCAGTAAATATTCAAGATTCAGATATTTATTCTATAAATATTTCTTTTTATCTGAAGCATGTGTACAAAGCTGCTGGTACCAGATAGCAAGCACATGATAACTCTAAAAGAGGTGAACAATTCTATACAAATCCTCTTTGGTGTAAAGGTTTATTACTGAGCGAGATATCTCAAGACCGAACGACCGTCAAACATTGAACTCTGAACAATAGGTACCATCGTATTGTTCATTGTCCAAGTGGGGGCGGATTAGGAATACTTACCACGTGAGTTATAAGAGTAGACTGTCATCATATAGGTACTAGCTGTTGCCTGTGGCTTCGTTTGTGTCTACTTTATTTTTATAATATAAACTGGCCTGTGCCCGCGGCACCGCGGCACTCAAAAGCTAGTTTTTAGATTATATCTCAGGTTCCCGATATAGTAGCGCGATAAAATGTGTACCAATTTTTAAGTCTAATCAAGAGCTATCAAATAAAAGAGTTCTAAAAACAAAACGATGTTTTTAGATTTTTGTCTGTTTGTTCGTTTGCGCAACACGCAAAAACTACTAAACGGATTTTGATGCAATTGTTTTTATTAGGGGTTAAAGTATGAAATTGCCGATTTGTACTGAAAAATTGAAATTCTTATTTAAATTATAAATTATTTGTGAATAAGGAAAAAGAGATTTTTAGTAGAAGCGGGCATCGAACCCGCGTCTTTTCCAATCCGGGAAAGTGCTCTAAGCCACTAAGCTATCCTACTGATCTTTCGATCATCCCAATCTCCTAATCACATTTGTCTTACGACCAACGCCATCTATCGGCAAGCATTACATGCATCCAATATAGTTCTTTTTTTGTCCTAGACTTAAATTACCACTTCATGGCACCCGTTTTCAATCGGTAGAAGACAAGGAGAATTCGCGGCGAGAACTGAACTCAATTCCGGAAACAGCGTTTAAAAAACGTTTTGATGTATTTAGATATTTTTATATATATTTTTAGCATTTGACATGCTTTCACTTTGTGTTTCACTTTGTGTTTAACGTTTTGATGATTGGATTATTCGTTGGCGTAAGTCTATCGTTTCTGAAGGAGCATACTTTGAAGGTGATAAAATAAATTTGGATGAATAACAAAAATTTTGTGTATTATTGATCTTATCCCGGTACTTTCTTGACAGAGTACTATATTTTTAGCATTTGACATGCTTAGCCATATATATTAAACACAAAGTGCGAAAATGTGAAATCGAAAAAAACAGTCACGAGCAGCAGGCTTACCATGAACTCTTATTGCGATCCAGCTTAGGACCCAAACTGAACTGAATCGCAATTTCGTACCATGACGTGTCAAAGACGCAATCTTTTGGTTGTTGACGATTCAGCGCATAATCTGAATCGCAAACATGACATCTTTGTATTGAAATTCGTACCATGAACTTATTTGACAACCTAAACAAGGTCGCTAAATTAGACACCATGGTACCAAATATAACAACACACCTATTTTGAATTGCGTCGGAATTGAATCGCTAGCTAAGAGTTCATGGTAGGCCTGCTCCTGCTCATGACTGTTTGTTGTTGAATTTTTCAATTTCACATTTTCACACTTTGTGTTTAATAAATTGAAATTCGTTTTTTTTTTCATTTAACATAATATTTATTTAATCAAAATATCTACCATTATTATCTATACATTGCTGCCATCTAATAGGAAGGTCATTTATGCCTTTGCGATAGAACTCTGGTGATCTAGATTCTACAAACTGTGTGAAAACATTTTGTACTGCCTCCTGGGAAGAAAACTTTTTATCACGTAGAAAAATGTTCGAATCACGAAAAAAATTTTAGTCCGTTGGAGCAAGGTCTGGCGAATACGGAGGGTGACGAATGGTTTCTAATTGCAGTTCCTGTAGAGTAAAATGGTTTCTCGTGCTGTATGAGGTCTCGCGTTATCATGGAGCAATAATGGTGAAGATCGATTCATGAGTCGGGGCTGTTTCACTGCAAGTTTTGCTATCATTGTTCGGAGTTCAGCACAGTAGACATCTGCCGTTATTGCTTGACCAGATCGGAGAAAGCTATAGAAAATAACACCATGCAGAGACCACCAAACAGTTACCATTACCTTTTTATTGGTAAGCTTTAATTTAGGACACTGTTGCGGCGTTTGATCTGGGGTCAGCCATATGCATTTTTCGCTTACGGTTATCGTAAAGAACCCACTTTTCATCACATGTCACAATTCGATCCAATATTTCTTCATTTCTGTATCGATTCAACAAGGAAACACAAGTTTCAACACGCGTTTCTTTCTGCAGATCAGTCAAATCATGAGGCACCCATTTTTCATATTTTTTTATTTTATTGATTTGACGCAATTGAGTCAATATTATTGGTAAGGTAACGTTAAATCATGCTGCTAATTCCTGGGTAGTTTGGCTCGGATCGGCTTCCACCATCTCTTTCAATTCATTGTTATCCACATGCGTGGGCGGTCTCCCGCGTGGTTCGATCTTCAAATCAAAATTTCCATCACGAAAGCGTTTAAAGCAAAATCGCACGGTGCGTTCATTAGCAGTCCCCTCTCCAAACGCAACATTGATATTGTGAGCTGTTTCTGCAGCGTTAGTTCTACGTCGGAACTCGTATTAAAAAATCACTCGAATTTTCGAAGTATCCTTCTTTCTTGTATAAGCTGAATAAAAAAATCAACTGAAAGTCGATAATCGAATGTTGCACATTTTTTAAAAGAAGAACCTCATAGGTACCATTTGAAAAAAATTTCATTCAAAAATCTCAAATCATGAAGGTTATATGTCAATTCGAAGTACCTATTACAATAAAACGGCATTTTCCTACTTTAAACCCTAATTTTGATAGCTCTTGATTAGTCTTAGAAACTGGTACATACTCGTATATATTTTATCCCGCTATATCGTTAACCTGAGATAAAACCTAAATACTAGTTTTGGGGTGCGGCGGAGCCGCAAGAAAAGATAATTTATAAATAAAATAAAAATATAGTCATACATTTCTATATAATTTCCTTTGTTATGTAATACAAGACGCGCATTTCCTGTTACATACATTTCTTCCAGAAAGTAATTTAATGAGTGCACAGATGGCGGAGTGGTTTAGATAGTGACCGAGTACCGAGTGTTGTGGGTTTGATTCCCATACAGGGCAATTCTTTGTTTGTTCCACAAATGGCTATTCTGAGTCTGTCTGCACTTCGTGTCGTCAAATAGCATGTGTATGACATCCCTCGCGAAACAGGGCTTATTTTCTGGAGCACGGTGTTGTCTTTCTATAATAAAATGAGCATGTCTATATTCTAGTACCTAAAGTTATAAGTCAAAATTCCTACTTAATTTATTCGATCTGAATTACTGATAGGCAACAGTTTTAGCTTACCTAAGAGCTCTTTTGATTTTGATTCTAATCAAAAGATCAGCTTTTATACGTAATCTGAAAACCCGAAGTGTCGTTCAATTTTATATTGCATTGAGTTTTAGCATTCCGAAGTAAAGTGCTATAGAAGTTCAGTTTTAAGCCCTAAGATAGCTATAAATATCTTTAGAACTTATCTTAAAAGCTTTGTGCTTGAATGTATATATACATATATACATAGTTGGCCCTGCATGCTTTAATATTTTTGGAAAGAGAATGGAGTAATGTTATTCTTTAAGTCGAACTCAAATATTCTGATATAACTACTAATCACACTAATTCATGAGAATACAATTTAAGTGTAATTCAAAATCTAGTACGGTGACATGTCACTTTCAATATAAATGGGGATGTTCACTGGCATCAATTCACGACAGACGGCGTATTATCGACATGGCCATTTAAAATTGTAATTTCCATACAATATGTAACATGTAATTTGGTAAATTTTAATTTTCTCGTCATAATTATTCCTCTGTGCGCTGCACCAAAATGTAATAACCAAAATGTACATTTATTTTCTAAAGATCCAACATTAAAAAAAATGTGAATAGTAAAAAAAAACAATATCGCTGATCAACCGGATTGAACACAAAAAGTAGCAAACAATTCTCAGGCAAACGAAGCAACTACAATTTGAAAGTGGCCATCTCGCCGATAGCGCCATCTGCGCTCAGATTTGTCCGTGGATCCCCGTTAGTTTATGTTCGATGATACCGTTTAACCTAAAGGCCATCCCTGCAACTTCCCGCTAATTTGATCCTTAAGCGCTCAAAATTGCACTTATTACAATGATTAAAAACGACTTTTGAGCTCGAAGATATCGAAGAGCTCAAAAGTATAATTTCCGTGTCACTTTGAGCTCTCCGAGCTCAAAGAAATAACTGTTCTATGCTTTTGCGCTCTTCGAGCTCAAAAGTCGTATAGAGATTTAATAAAACACTATTTGTTGAATTTTCAAATCGTAATAACTTTTGAATTAATGAACCGATTTTCTCGTAGTTTACGGAATTCAACGCAGCTTTTTGAGTTCTTTGAAGAATCTTAAAGTTCGAACTGGTCAGACTGAAAATTTCATAGAAATTCTGAAAAAAACATTTTTTGACAATGATATCTCACGAACGAATCAACCGATTTGGACTGGACTGCCAGCGATTGACGTGGTTTTTTGATGTTAAGAGCTGAGTAGTTTATGGAATCGATTGATAAAACCGTTTGAAAGTCATTCCAAAAAAAACACATTTGAAAAACATTTTTTGTTGTAGTTTTTTTGAGATTTCTCAAGATCTATCGGTCCTAATTGTATTCAAAATCTAAGTTTGATCAAGTCCTTTCGAATGACGCCACCCCCGATGAAATTGGTCAAGCCGTTCAAAAGTTACGAGAGGTTTACACACACACACACACACACACATACACACACACACTTACATACAGACATACAGGCATCATCGCGGAAACATTCGGGGAAGCTTCCTAGGACCTCAAAACTTCAAAAACGTCAAAAACAGGGTAAAACCATTTTCAATTTTCTTAGCGGGAAGTTAAAAAAATTATAAGACCTCTTTTTGGCGATAGCAATCTGGGAATATGTTAATGATATCAAATTCCCATACATTTTAATAGTTTTCTATAGCGTTAGCGATAATAGTTTAAAGGTTGTCTATTTTAAATGAAAGACTGACACAGTGACTGATTAATTATAGTTATAAGGTCATATGTTATATGCCCATGCATCTCCACAATAGAATATATTATAGGTACTAAGTACATAATAGGTTCACTACACTGACTCCACATACAATCTAATACCGCGAAGGGTTTACGTGCGCATGCGACACATCCGAGGTTCGCAACCAGACTGGCACAATATTAAAATACGGGGAAAACAGCGAGTAGGTATGTGCACTTACACAGATAAAAATATATGTACCTCTACAATAGAATGCAACTTGGCCAGACCCACAGGATCTGAACTTACGTCTACCCTTATCAGCGATACTGCTTTAGAAACTGCTTTAGATTGCTAAGCTATAGCATAACGATGTGGTCTAACGCTTTTTAGAAGCCTACCATAGGCAAGCACTATTATGGAATCCTAAGAATTCTTTTATGGTAAATGACCAAAAAAATACAATAACTAATAAAAAAAACGACACAGCAGTGTCTTCTAGCTCCACCGTAACGGGCATCCGAACTTCAATTGATACAACGTGTGTGTACATGGTGTGTTCTCGTGTCGAGAGAGAGAGACTCGCGAGACAAATAGCGTGTACAGCCGGCATTAATAACTTGCTGACAATCCCAAGTTCAAGTCTTATAAGATCCGCTCCATCTACCGGATAGATTTTGCATACATTTTTATTTCGATGTGTAATGACTTCACGAAATAAAAAAATATGTTTTTTCGACTGTCACTAAACTTTGTTGTAGTAAAATAGCTGCTAGCTATAATATCAATTGCTAAAAAACACGGCATAAATAATTTTGTAAAAAATGTTTCTAGTAAATCAATAACTTTGATTACATAAGTGGGCCTAGCCAAGTTGCATTCTATGATCGCTAACGCTAATAGAAAATTAAAATGTATGGAAATTTGACATCTCTAACGTGACTTAGCGTTATAGATATTGTTAATGACTTAGATAAATATAGGTTCTTTATCTATGGTTAAAGATGTCAAATTCCCATACATTTAAATAGTTTTCTATTAGCGTTCGCGATCATAGAATGCAACTTGGCTAGGGCCACTGGCCTGTAGACAAGTGGCATAAACACTAGTAGAATAGAATGGAATAATCAATGTATGGGATTAATATAAGGTTAAGACAACGTAAGCGTAAACGACTGTCAATCCTATACATTGATTATTCTATTTTATTCTATTCGATTGACTTTTATACCACTTGTCTAGTTGGGTTAGGTTATTATCAGAGAAAAAATAATTTTAAAGCGCCTACAGAATTGGTGATTATATTAGGCTTCATAGCAATTTCGTTGACTGTTCCAGGCGCTTATCTACTTATACTTAAAGCGTTATTTAACCAATTCCCTGCCCGCTTATAGACAAAATAGAGATGTTATTGTTATATATCATATATGATTCATAGGACTGGGTACCTGTTAACTTAATATAAGTCAATGATTAAGCAAAACCTGTTCAATATAAATAACTTTGCCGAGACTAAAACTATACTTACTTACCTTAGGGCTTGAGATAAAATGTCAACTAAATACTAAATGGAGAAATAACAGATGTAAGCGTCTCAAGGCCCCTTGTTACAGATGATGGTAAGCCCCACGTCCAACAGTGAATAGATAATTAAATGAAAATGTTCTAATTAAAACTGTGTAGTCTATGGTCTCAGAAAACTCAATTTATTCTTGCGTCAACACTTGAGAATGTGGAGGTTGACAGGTAATTAATAACGCAAAGCTCTGAATAATTACAAAGTATTTTATTGAGACTTAGGTACTAGGAAAAAGGAGGACATTTTCGTCCTTTTATAGATACAGACCTCTGATACCGTTGCTGTGGGTTCGATTCCCATGCAGGATACACGCTTTGTGTGAAGCACAAATGGTTGTTTTAGTTGCGGTATGAGACTTTGTATTCATTTTTTAGCATTTGACAAGGTCAGCTACTTTTTAAAGTACAAATTATTTGTGAATGAGGAAAATGAGAACTTTAGTGCGAGCGGGAATCGAACCCACGTCCCTTCCAATCCGAGGAAGCGCTCTAAGCCACTGAGCTACCGCACCGATGAGAAGATTGAGATGGCCGAGGGGTCGGTGAGGTAGCTCAGTGGATTAGAGGATTTATTTAATAAAAAGCACGCCGTGTTTGTGATATAAAATAAGGTAGGCCTTATACCTACACGCTAGCAACGCTGAGAGACAAATTATTTTGTGTTTGAGAGCAGCACTCACGTGTAAAACTAAGATACAGGATATTGAGGTGTGGTTTAGATATCAGCCTTCCCGTCCGAGTGTTGTGGGTTCGATTCCCACACACAACAACTCTTTGTGTGATCCAAAAATGGTTGTTCCGAGTCTGGATGTACTTTGAGTCCGTGAAATTGTATGTTTGTAAAGCAATACAAGGGTAATTCTTTAGTACAGGGTGTTCTTTTAAAAAATAGCTTATTGTAAATTTGTAGGTACCTATTTATTGTTATATAAGATAACTAGCATTTGTCCGCGGCTCCGCCGCAACCAAAAGCTAGTTTTTAGACTGTATCTCAGGTTCCCAATATAGTAGCGGAATAAAATGTATACCAATTGTTAATTTTCAAGAGCTATCAAACAAAAAAAGTTGCATCAAAATCCGTTCAGTAGTTTAAAACAAAAATTTAAAAAGAATTTTTTTGTGTTCAGACACGCCTATAAAGCCTAATACAGTAGGTATTTTTTTATTTAGATATTTTTTATATATATTTTTAGCATTTGACATGCTTAGCACTATACATTAAACACAAAGTGAAAAATGTGAAATCTAAAATAACAGTCAGGAGCAGGATTTGAACCTGCATCTTCTGGATACCGTCCAGATGCTTTACCAATTCAGCCATCCTGACAATTGCTCCTGACTGCTAATTTCGATAACACATCATACTTAACGTCTTTGGGTGACGCCTGCGCCATCTGTCGGAAGTATTTTCATACATTATACCGACCAGGTAAACTTAATTTTATAATTAAGATTTTACCTAATAATGACGCAAACCCTTTAAATATTTAGATATTTTTATATATATATTTTTAGCATTTGACATGCTTAGCACTATACATTAAACACAAAGTGAAAAATGTGAAATCGAAAATAACAGTC
Source organism: Leucoma salicis (assembly GCA_948253155.1). Classification (NCBI taxonomy): domain Eukaryota; kingdom Metazoa; phylum Arthropoda; class Insecta; order Lepidoptera; family Erebidae; genus Leucoma; species Leucoma salicis. Next base: position 2,104,717 of record OX411804.1, read on the forward strand.
AGGAGCAGGATTTGAACCTGCATCTTCTGGATACCGTCCAGATGCTTTACCAATTCAGCCATTTTGACAATTGCCCCTGACTGCTAATTTCGATAACACATCATACTTAACGTCTTTAGGTGACGCCTGCGCCATCTGTCGGAAGTATTTTCATACATTATACCGACCAGGTAAATTTAATTTTACAATTAAGATTTTACCTAATAATGACGCAAACCCTTTAAATATTTAGATATTTAGATATTTTTATATATATTTTTATCATTTGACATGCTTAGCACTATACATTAAACACAAAGTGAAAAATGTGAAATCGAAAATAACTGTCAGGAGCAGGATTTGAACCTGCAACTTCTGGATACCGTCCAGATGCTTTACCAATTCAGCTATCCTGACAATTGCTCCTGACTGCTAATTTCGATAACACATCATACTTAACGTCTTTGGGTGACGCCTGCGCCATCTGTCGGACGTATTTTCATACATTATACCGACCAGGTAAACTTAATTTTACAATTAAGATTTTACCTAATAATGACGCAAACCCTTTAAATATTTAGATATTTTTATATATATTTTTATCATTTGACATGCTTAGCACTATTCATTAAACACAAAGTGAAAAATGTGAAATCGAAAATAACAGTCAGGAGCAGGATTTGAACCTGCATCTTCTGGATACCGTCCAGATGCTTTACCAATTCAGCCATCCTGACAATTGCTCCTGACTGCTAATATGCAAAATTTTATGATGTTTTAGTAGTAGCAGCGTAACAAACAAAATAACTCACTTTCGCATTAATAATATTAGTAAGTATTAGAGCAAACCGTTAGTAACTTATTTGATAGTTTAAAAAAATAGGCATACGAAAATGTATTGCCTATAACTAAGTAGGTACAATAAAAAAAACACACCGACGCGACGGCTCCTGTGCCAGCTCCGTTATAAAAATCACTATGCAATTTCTCGGTTTCATTATCACATGCAAATGGTGGCAGATGCGTCATTTAAATACGTTTCATTTCTATACATATATTTTAGCGTTGGTTGTAATTTCCCAGTGCATTGATAGGATAATTTAAATTTGTTCCTATAACGATATTTATGAAAACTTTAAAGTAGCTGACTATGTCAAGAGCTAAAATACAGATAAAAATATTTAAAAATGATTGCCAACAATGATAGCTTATTAAGAATTTAATTTCATTGTAACAGTTGTGCCAACTTACATATCTCATACTTAGGTACATGAGATTTAACGAGAACCTAGATTGGGCTTTGAATCAGATTTTAGTGTCGAAATAAAACAATGCGTATTTTAGTCACATCAGCATCTTGTAAAATTTTACATATCGAACAGTTTTGTTAGTCAACAGAATGCTCACACGAATTTTATCCGACATTATTATGCTTATGCTTTATTAAAGTTTTTAAAAATACAGTTAGTTATGGTACGCTTAGCTTAGCTTAAATCTCGAACATAGTAGTTATTTTAAACTAGCGAACTTCGTTCCGCCCTGTTATTTTTTGTGAATATTCTGCAATGTCAATTATTAAAGTACTAGTATCGCTATTAAAAAATAGGGGCTGGCAGTGGAAGGGTGAAAATTTAGGGTTGTTTTTTTATGCCGAATAAAAAATATAACAAAAATAAAATAGACGTCGCGGGACGTATACCAGATGTGAAAACATCGAAATTATATTGTAGAATAGAGTAGAAATAAAATGATCATAACTTTTTCAATGTGTGCTTGTATAAAATTATGAATTGTGTATAATAACGGAAATGGACATAAATCATTATCATCAGGCCCTGGATATCATCTAGGACCGAAGTATTTGTCAAACAAATCAAACGATTCCATAGTTGACGGGATTGCGGAGCATAGTGCCCATAGCCATCCGGCTCCATCATCAGACACTGAATATCATCTACGACTGGTACTATTCAAGATAACTCAAACTAGCCCTAAATCGATAGGTTGCGACGTTTAATTACCGAGTACCCATGGCCACCTGCCAGCTCCATCATCAGACCTTGAATACCATCTAGAGACAAAATATTCGTCAAGACAAATCAAACGAGTATAAACTCGATGGTGTTGTGTCGTTTTATTAATTATACTTAACTGTTATCCTAGTAATTTTCCGTTTTATTTAATCACTTATTATAATTAAACGTGACAAACGGAGTTCCTATGGTCACCTTCTAGCTCCATCATCAGACCCTGGATAACATATAAAAGCAAAGTACTCATCAAGACGAATCAAACGATTCCAAACTCGATGGGGTTGCGTCGTCTCATTACAAAATTACTGTGGCCACCTTCCAGCTCCATCATTAAATCCTGGATACCATCTAAAGACAAAGTGCTCGTCAAGACAAATCATATGAGCCCAAACTCGATGGGGTCATACCGTTTTATATTGGAGTTCCTATGGTCACCTTCTAGCTCATTATCAGACCCTGGATACCATCTAAAGACAAAGTACTCGACAAGACAAATCAAACGAGTCCAAACTCGATAAGGTTGCGCCGATTCATTATTCTTATGTCCACCTTACATCTACATCATCATATCAGCCCCATGTTATCATTATATTGCATTGTCACGCGAAATACACATGCTTGTAAAATTTCAGCTTAATCGGAGACCGGGCAGTGTGTCAAATTTAACTTGCAAGATTTGAACGGGACAAGTAAAATAAAAGCGTCGCCACGCTAACAGCCGGTTTTACCCTCCCTCCGCATTAGATGTTTCACATAAAAAATTTTGCTCACTAAATAAAAAAACTTAAAATTTAGAGGTGTGAAAAATAGTTTACATTCTATTCTCAGACCTACTGAATATACACACAAAATGTCTAAAGAATCGGTTTCGGAGGAGAATGGCGACAAACACTGTGACACGAGAATTTTATATATTAGACTAGTGGACCTGACGTTGTCCTGTCCGAACATTGGCATTTAGTTTGGATGTAGTAATTTAAAACCACCCCGGTACTTACTCATACATACACAAATAAATTGAAAAAAAATCCTGAAATCCTATCGTGGCGTTACCTACTGGGTCCAAATGTGAATCTAAACTATCCTGGTATCTACTCAAACATACACAACAAATTTCACTAAAATCAGTCTAACCGTTTAGGAGCTAATAGCGATAAAAAACAAAAGAGTACAATGATAAGAGATTAGTGTTCAGAGTCTGACGTCAAGTCTTTTCTTAATTGTGTATGTATTTCTTCAAAACTGTGTCGACGAGACGAACCACGGCCCATCTGATTGTAAATGGTAACCGTCGCTCATGGACTCAGCTATACCGAGAGTATTGTCAAGCCGCTGCTTACCATTTCATTTCACAGATATGAAATGAAAGAATAAACGACTATCTCCTACTACAGGCAAAATGCAACGATGTGCTTCATGGCCGGTCACACGGGAGATGGTGGTACCAACCCGCTCGGGCCCAATACCAAGTGAGTACTCCCACTTGGTACCCAGCCCAACCACCAGTCATGCAATGGATGATAATTACTTACTTCCCTTAGTCGCCTCATACGACACCCGTGGGAAAAAATGGGGTGGTGACACTTGTATTCTTAGTCCGTCACCACACGAACAGGAAAATAATATTATAAAATAGTAGTAGTATATAGTATCGGTAGTGTAAGCGACTGCTGATCATTAGGTCTCGGGCTCGATCCCCGGGTCGGGCAGTGTTATTGAACTTTTTCGTAAAAAGAAAAAATCTCAGTAGCTGCCCGGAGTTTGAAAATGTGCCTGGTTGACGGCAATGGGATCGCCCCCCCTTACGTGGGACTTAAACATAGCTGGCGAATCGTGGGTGTGTAATACACCTCTGCCTACCCCTTCAGGGAATACAGGTGTAATGCTATGAATTTATGTAAAAATAATATTACCTAAAATACGGAATTAAATAAAAACAATGTAATTTAGTTGTTACCTTAACTAAAGCAACTGTGTTTATTACATTAAACTATTATTTTACAGGCTGCAATATACATAAATAAGCTTGCAGACAAGTGGTCAATGGTCGCGTTTGGAGCCAGCATCCGATATTTCCGAGATGTGGTTACCTCCATCACTGAGACCCTGCGGTCTTACTGCGCCAGTCTGCGAGATACGATCGCCTTGAATATTAAACTGTTCAATGTTTTATGGAACACCGGGGGCACAGCAGAGGTTTCGACATAGCTATCATAAATATTGCTGATAAAACTTGCTGTAAACCTTTTCGTAGCTACACTGCTATTACTAGCGTTTACCTAGTGGTCAAATTCGACCAGAATCATTATTAATGAGGAAAATGTTTATGAATAAATGGCGAGAATACTTTGGAAAATCCAAAAGTGCACGCCTCATAATCTTCATTTTTCACCATAAAATTGATTATTTCATAAGTAACTTATAATGTATTGGTCTTACTAAGTAGTTTTTAATAAATCACATAGGTAGATAGCGCTAATTTGAAAAAGTACTGTGGTTTTCATGTCTTATACGCCATCTAGCGCTACTTTTAAGAAGTACTTCTATATTGGTCTATAGAAATATTTCTCATGAAATAAGAATAGCGCTGGGGGGTTAGGCAGAATTTCATATTTCACGTGTCGACCGTATCGAGATCACTGTGATTGGTCGAGAAACCGACACATGATGTCACAATAATCCGTTGACCAATCACGGTAATCTGTCAACCAATCACAGTGATCTCGATACGGTCGACACGTGACATATGACATTCTGCCTAACCCCCCTGGTTTTAGTGTCGAATCGAGCGTAAATACCTATTTACTATTTCTTTGTTTATTTAATAACAATTAAACCACATCGAATTAGACCGTGAAAAGTGATAGGGCTCTATTCGTAGTTATACTGAATCGTATAATTCAAATTCAAATTCAAAAATATCTTTATTTCATAGGCCTATTAAGTAGCACTTAAAATCGTTAATAATACACTAATAATTAAAATAATTAACACGAGCGCCTGAGTCGAGTGCAACCGCAATAACAAAGTGGCGATTGCAATCGCCACAAGCGGCCGGATTCCATAGTAAAGCCTTTCATGAGAAGAACCCGGCAAGAAACTCATGGGCCACTTTTTTAAATTGCCAATTTATTACAATTTAATATAATCTTTATAGCTAAAATTACATTATTTCTTATAAAACAATTTTGAAAATTAATGAATGAGGAGCAGCTCAAGCCCATTTAGTTTTATCCTCAAGATAATCCGAAACAGTGTAATAACCTTGATTACAAAGTCTAATTTTTATGGCTTTCTTAACTTTATTTAGTGGCATGTTTCAGACATTTTCAGGAATTTTATTGTAGAAGCATATACATTGCCCCATGAAAGATCTACTGATTCTGTGGAGATGAGTACTGTGAGCAACAAGATTGCCTTTGTTCCTTGTATTAATGTGATGAACGTCGCTATACTTATCAAAGCTTCTGATGTTTTTCTTGACATATAACAGATTTTAATATATAAATTGAGACACGACAGTTAGAATATTTATTTCTTTAAATTTCTGTCTAAGGGAAACTCTCGGGCCCAGATTATAGATTGCACGAACGGCCCTTTTCTGAAGGACAAATATAGAATTTAAATCGGCGGAGCATCCCCATAGCAGTATGCCATAGGACATAATACTATGAAAGTAACTGAAATAAACTATTCTAGCCGTTTCAACATCAGTCAATAATCTAATTTTTTTTACCGAATATGCCGCTGAGCTAAGCCTACCTGACAAATTTTTAATATGGGGGCCCCATTGGAGTTTGTTATCTATAGTGATACCTAGGAAAACCGTGGACTCCACAAGGTCCAGTTCGACGCCATTCAATTGTACATTGGTTTCTACATGCCTTACATTGGGTGTAGTAAATTTTATACATTTAGTTTTATTTTAAAACTAGGTTATTAGTATTGAACCAATGAACAACTTTAGATAGTGTGTTGTTCACATCGTCATAATTAAGTTGTTGCCTTCTTATTTTAAATAATAAAGATGTATAATCTGCGAACAACACAATATTTCGATTATCTCCTACGTAGTATGGTAGGTCATTAATATAGACTAAGAACATAAATGGCCCCAACATGGACCCCTGCGGCACACCCATTGTCATGACAGACCCATGTGATAACGTGCCATTAACATCGACCCTTTGAATTCTATTGCTCAAATAAGAAGTCAAAAGCTCGAGCGCCCTGTTCCTGATTCCGTAATGGTATAACTTTTTAATGAGGGTTTCATGATGTACACAGTCAAACGCCTTAGACAAATCGCAAAATACGCCTAACGCATCGTGCGAATCTTCCCAAGCTTTAAATATGGTTTTTAACAATTCTAGACCTGCATCAGTAGTAGAGCGATTCTTTGTGAAGCCGAACTGGTTTTTATGAAAAAATTTATGATTGTCAAAATGATCAACCATTTGTTTGAGAATAAGCTTCTCAAATACTTTACTTAGTGTCGGTAGTACAGAAATTGGACGAAAACTATTAAGGTCTGAGGTACTGCCAGATTTAAACAAAGGAATTACTCTACTAAACTTCATAAGGTCGGGGAATACACCATTAACAAAACAACCGTTAAACACAGATGTCAATTGGGGAGCAATAATATGAATAATTGAGTTAACTAACTTAACAGACATACCCCATAAATCCGCAGTTTTTTAATATTAAGACTTTTAAAAGAATTTATAACACTGTTTACATTGACATCCAAGAATTTAAAGGAAGTATTACATATCGGAACACATTGCCTAAGGAGCGATTCGGCTGCAGTAGGAGACAATGTCAGATGTGTTGTTGTTAAAACAGGAATATTAGTAAAATAATTTTCAAATGCCGTTGCCACTTCTCGATTCGCTCTTACAATTCGTAGTTATACTGAATCGTTAAACTTACTATATCGGTTTAATGCATGTAAATGCTTCCGATAGATGGCGTTGGTCGTAAAGACAAATGTGATAAGGAGATTGGGATGGTTGAAAGACCTGTACTATAGCTCAGTGGCTTAGAGCACTTCCCCGGATTGGAAAAGACGCGGGTTCGATTCCCGCTAGTACAAAAAATCTGTTTTTCCTTATTCGCAATTAATTTGTACTTTAAAAAGTGGTGGAGCATGACACATGCTAAAAAATATAGATCAAAAATGTTTAAAAAATCGCGCCATCAAATAGTATGAATTTTAATTGCAAAATTAAACTTACTATATCGGTTTAATGCATGTAAATGCTTCCGATATATGGCGTTGGTCGTAAAGACAAATGTGATAAGGAGATTGGGATGGTTGAAAGACCTGTACTATAGCTCAGTGGCTTAGAGCACTTCCCCGGATTGGAAAAGACGCGGGTTCGATTCCCGCTAGTACAAAAAATCTCCTTTTCCTTATTCGCAAATAATTTGTACTTTAAAAAGTGGTCATGACAAATCCTAAAAAATATAGATCAAAACTAATATAATAACAACATGTGAAATAGATTCGATACCATTATTAGAATTCAAATATTACTCTCGCAGAACTGTAGGCACACCGCTTCTATTTTGCGCCATCCATCCACAAATAGGTCTATATCGGGATTGGTCCAAACCAGAGCATTGAGGGAAGAAAGAGAACGGGGAATAGGTGATTTAGCGCCAGCAACTGTGCGACATGACGGTACACCAAATAATCTGTGCCTTCTAATGCGGCGGTAATTGTCAGGGACAAATAGCTAGCACAGCTTGTTATTCAGATCCGGTGAATTGATTCTATCCCTAAGAATACCGCACACAACCAAAATCTGATGCTTTGCCCGTCTAACTTCTAAAGAATTGAATCCCAAGTGACCCAGGAGAAATTTTATGGGGTACATAAATGGATAATAGCCATACATTTTCTTATACAAGTATCTAAGAAAAGCTTTTTGTACTTTTTCAAGCATCAAAGTGTACATTGCTTCATGGGGATGCCACACACACATGGCACTTTCAAGCTTACTACGCACCAGAGCAGAGTAAACAAGGCGAATAACATGCTCATCATTAACATCCCGTTGCATGAGCTCGCAGTCTGCTTTAGACCTTACGTCTATGAATAGTTTCAGATCATCCGCATAGAGCAAGCATCGTGAATGTTTAAAAATGTCGGGAAGATCATAATATATATAACCATTAATAGGAACAAACGTGGTCCCATTATCGAGCCCTGGCTGACTCCTGAACGTGTATGATATGGGCGGGACTCGTATATACCGAGTCTAACATATTATTGCCGGTCGCGGATATAGTCAGCGATAAAATGTAGAAGACGTGGGGCGAAACCTATCCTGGCAAGTTTTTTGAGCAATATATCATTGTTGATTCTATTAAACGCTTTGCGAAAATCAAAGTAAAGCACATCCACTTGAGAACCCCTATCAAGTCTACTTGAAATAAACTCTACAAGAGTGAGCAAGTTCGTTTCTACTGACCATTTTGACCTAAAACCGTGCTGTGCAGAGCAAATATATTTATCCACCTGGGTATATATATGTTTATGGATTATTCTCTCAAATACCTTTGCTGGTGATGATAATACAGCTATAGGCCTATATTCCTCAGCTTGTGATCGGTTTGGACTTTTAAGGATCGGTGTGTCTCTAGAGAGCTTCCATTCGGATGGATACTTGCCAGTTTCAATAGCTAGGTTAAAAATGTGACATAAAGGCACACATAAATATTGTTTAAGTAACTTTAAAATCGTTGCGGGTATGCAGTCGGGGCCAGGAGAAGCACCTGGCTTTAACTTATTAATTGCAGACAAAACGTCATCAAAGGATATTCTAGATATGCTAATGTATTTACTATTCAAGGTGTTGTCAGATTTATATGCTGACTCAACGTCGAGTTGTGGGACTTCTGGGAGAAAAACACTTCCAAAAAAGCCGGCAAATATGTCAGCTGCAGCAGCCCCAGAATAGGTTCTGCCTTGATATATGATATTAGATTCAAAGCCACCCTTAGAACGGAGGCTATTTATATGTTGCCAGAACTGACTCGAGTCAGATGTAATATTCCCTTCTATGCGCTTAATGTACGATTTATAGCAGGATGCAATCCGAATTTTCAAGTTCGCTCGTAAGTTAGAGAATGCATCGTAGACTTTACTTTGACCTGAACGTTTCCAAGATTTATGTAGTCTGTTCTTTCGGCGTATGTCGCAGATAATATCGTTGGAAAACCAGACCGGATATCGTCTATAGGCCTTATTTGTGCGATACTTTTTCGGAACGCAATTGTCAAATAAGCTGTACATGGTTTATAGAAAAAATCTGTCGCATTTGTAACATCGCGAGCTTTTAGGACATTGCTCCAGCAATCATTTGGCATTAACGCCAATAATTGCACATAATCAACCTTTTTGAGGTTCCAATCTTTAGATGGATTAATATTAGAAAGCTATATTAGGTCAGATTGATGGGATTTTTCCAGTCTTATGTCTACTTCCAATGGAGGGTGATAAGCATCTGGTGGGACTAAACCATCAACGGCTGCGACACGAGCCTCACACTCTAAATTCTCAACAGCCTGAACCAAAACGACATCCAGTATGCCTCCATACAGATTGCTTACTACATTATAATCTGATAGATTACAAAAAGACAGAAAATAGCTATAATAAGTATTTACATTTAAAGAAGCGCTATTCAAATTAAGATCACCCAGAATTAAAACTGGTGATTTCAACATATTAGTGCTTATAGACTGTTCAACTTTGCAAAACCATTGCATATAATCACTATCACACGCACTAGGCTTAATATATACAACACATACAAAAACTTATCGCCCATGCCATATGAAGCTGGCCCAGAGATCCTCACCAAAGTCTGTTTCCAAGTCGCGTTGGTGCTCAAGTACAATAAGAGGACGCGCGATAAGTGCCACACCTCCACAGGGTGTAGCTCTGTCTCGTCGTAAGATTTCCAGTCTCCACATTCAAGCTCGGAGTTATTCACAGACTTGTCGAGAAATGTTTCAGTTACAGCTACGAGATCCTGTTCACACAATAACAAATTACTTCGCCACTTATGGAGTTTAGTCTTCAGTCCCCGGACGTTCTGATAGAGTTCATTACAGTTATCAATTTTTTTGGATTTTTGCAAAGGTACGAAAGGACTGGTTATTGTCTATAGGGGTTGTTGGAAAATGGGTACTCTTTCTATTTAGGTCGGTCCTAGCTCTGTAAAAAGGAATCCAGGCTTTAAGTCTAGCATTAACGGGCCAAGCTTCGATCGAAAAACATATGTCGTAGGCAGCTGTCGGTACACCAATTTTGTAGGATTTATATTCTCCTCTAGACTTCAACTCCTGCACTGTACACGTTCCCGATGTGCATATCTGGCGAAGATATTCTTTCACCTCTTCGATGTCTCCATATTCCACAAGTGCATGTATTTACGCGGTTCAACAGCTTTTAATTTTGTTTTGGCCGGATCCGCTGTACACTGCATAGAAAATGGTCGCTGCCGTTTTTTCCTTTGGACTTTCTGCCATTGCTCGCTTATGACTGCATCTGATTCAGAGTTTACAGAGATATCAGGCTTAGATATGATTCCCTGGGGATTGATGGTCGTTAGGGCATTCATATCTGGGTTTAACGTATTGTCGGGCTTTATTTTACTAGTGGCTAATTTACTCGTTTGGTCTTCAGTTGAGAATACTGGTGACTCTAAAACAGGTTCCGATACAAGTAGTACTTAGTGGATGGCTGACATTAGCAAGCATATCAAGTTTTCTATTAAGCTCCTTGACCTCACACATATAGGTATTCATCATTGATTCGTAGTTTATAATAATACAGACGGCATGGTTAAGTTCATCTTTGAGCGACTGCAGTTCATGTCGCAGTTTAGAAACTTCATTCGGTAACAGTTCGGTTTGTACGATAGGATAGCTGCCAACTGAATGCGGTAAGGTGACTTTCTTTCGTAGTGTGACATTATCACATCTTCGCCCCCAATATCACAATAACATGCCGCACACTTCATAACGAATAAAATTAAAAGGTCAAAGAAAATAAAAATAAAATATTGTGCAGTAATATACCAACTGTTCGTGTACGGCGAGCCTTAGTTCACGATAACGCAGCGCCGAACAATAGAAACGGGCGAGCAGCAGGTTCTTGTAGTTAAATTGTAAAAATAACACTTATTTAACGTGCACCAAACAACCGCTCGCAGTCTAATCTGTGTATTTAGACTTCTTGGGACACAGTTTTACAGTTACTATTATTTATAAAGATATTTTTGTGGAGTGAAACAAAATCGTGCGGAACTATCAGTATACTCTTTTTGCATGTAGTGGCAGACGAGCCACGGCTCAGCTGATGGTAAATGGTAACCGTTGCTCATGGATTAAACTATACTGAGAGTATTGTCTAGCCGCTGCGCACCATTTCATTTCACCAATATGAAATAAAAGAATAAACGGCCATCTCCTGATACAGCCAAAACGCAACGATGTGTTTCATGGCCGGTCACACGGGAGATGGTGGTACCAACCCGCTCGGGCCCGATACCAAGTGAGTACTCCCACTTGGTACCCAGCCCTACCACCAGTCATGCAATGGATGATAATTGCTTACTTTCCTTAGTCGCCTCATACAACACCCGTGGGAAAATATAATATAGTATATAGCCCGAAAAAGTCATTTTTTCTCAAATATCTTAAATGAACAGACACAGCTCTGTTACAGTTTTATAATAGTATAGATGAGAAATGAATTAGAATTTGAAGATAAAACTTTGATTAACAGATACTAAAAAAAAGTTTATTTAAACTTAATGTCATAATTAGGTGTAACGTACACCTAATTATGACATTAAGTTCGAATTCTTTGATGGTTTATCGTTCGAATAATTTGATGGTTTATATGTATACAGACTAAAGAGATCTGAGAATAATATCGATTACTACAAATATAACGTACGGTAGCTTAGTCGTTTAAATATATGCCAGTTGGACAAAATACCTAATGCCATATCTAATACCAGTTGACGAAAATTCCTTAACCTTACTAATAGTTCGACTGACAAGTGCACAACTAGGCTACGACCTCTTAATAATCACTATGATTTATCTCTCCTTCGAACAAAAAAACGATATATCATATTTGATATTATTAACTTTGCCCCAGCAAACACAAGGCTTACTCAGAGTTAGTTGCTAATTAATGGTAGTTCTCTATTGGCATTGTTTCCCGTTTAGCGGGGTTGCCTCCTTTCAAACAAATTAATAGGATTATGAATGTGGTTTGGCAAGAGTTCGTGGTAACAATTATTTGAACAACTGGCATCTTTCAATTGTCTTCTTTGTTTGGCTAATTGCCGTCATCGTATAATAAATAGCTCATCAGATTTTTGTTTAAAATATCTGTTACGAATTTGAGTTTTGATATTTTTTTATTTAATAATAATAATAATTCTAAGATACGGAAATTGGGCCTTGTTTTTATACAACGTGGGTGGCAAACAAGCCCGTATGATGGTAAACGGTTTATCGTAGCCTATAGACGCTAGCAACACCAGCGGCTTCCCTCGGACGGCGCCATCTCCAAGGAAAGGGATAGAAGGTGGAAAGGAAAGTTAATAAGGATAAGATAGGATGGATACTACGGAGAGCATAGGGCCCTCCCTATCCTCTCCTTATTTGGTCCTCCAGCGCTCTCACTTGCCATACGAAACACAATGGTAGGTCTTTATACCGTGCGGGCGTCGCAAGATCGGGCTAGGGGCGGTCGGCTTCTGCCCAGCGAGGTGGCCAGGTGGCAGGGCGACGCCCGCCGTGCTGCCATGGCCAGTTGGAGGGTGCGGCTGAAGACGCCTCGGGTCAGTCTCTGGACCGTAGGGGCGCTCCAGCCTATGCTGGAGGAATGAGCGGGGTGACATCACGGAGTCCTTACCTTCCGACTGGTGCAGGTGCTGTCGGGGCACGGTTGCTTCGGCAGATTTCTGCACATAGTCGCAAGGAGGGAAGCGACTCGGCAGATATCTGCACATAGTCGCAAGGAGGGAAGCGACTCTGGGCTGTCACCATTGCGGCTGCGACGAGCACATGGCGCGGCACACGCTCGAGTCGAGCCCGGCTTGGGACGGGCAGCGCCGTGAACTCGTCGCGGTAATAGGGGGGGAACTCTCACTGCCAAGCGTCGTTAGAGCGATGCTCGGCAGCGACAGGAATTGGTCCGCGGTCGCTGCCTTCTGCGAGGAGGTTATCTCACGGAAGGAAGCAGTGGAGAGGGCCAGGGAGGAGGATTCTTCCGCTGACCCAAACCACCGCCAGCGACTGGGGCGGCGCAGGCGTGAGTACTTGCGCCTCATGCCACCCTAGCTGAGGCTGCGGGTGGATGGACCGGGGAACGTCCGCCACCCGCAAGGCCTCCCGCGAAGGTGTGACGCTCCGTGTGCGGATGCGTTGCTCAGTAGAGGGTACCTGAAAGGATAAGCCGCCGGCGGGCTACTGAAGTAATCCAACACAGTACCAGTGGTCCGTCAACACAGGCGGAGAGACGGCACACGGCGGGTTTCTTTAGTGGGTGCGGGCCCCACACTACCCTGTTCGTTGCCCCGAACGACGGGGTGTGCAGTTAGGGTCATTATTTCCCGCCTAAACAAAAAAAAAAGTCTTTATACCGTTGTTTCACGCCGATCTTCTGTGAGAGGGTGGTACTTCCGCGATTGAACCGGCCCATTGATGCTGGGATAAACAAAGCTCTACCCTTAGAAGTCTATGTTCCTTGGAAATTAGAAAGAAAAGAAGAAAGAATTAAAATTCTATTTTTATATAAAAATTATGTTTGAAATTTCTAAAACTGGATCTAAAGGCTTGTGGAAGGTTGTTAAACATTTGGGGTGCTAATTTGTCCGGTTTACCTCCTAGTGGTGCACCCCGGGCAACGTCGGCAGTCGCCGGCGGCTAAAATTCCGGACAGGACGGGTCTCCGCGTGTCCCTCTGACTGAGCAGAGGGCACAGCGGATAGACCAGGCGTCGGAGTCGGTGGGGCCAGACTGGCTCACCGGGCTCTGGAGAGGGGGGACAGTGGGGCCACAGCGGCCCCCTCCATCCCAAATCGTAAACCTGAGCGCGTGTCTGTGGTTACGTCTCGCGGGCATACAGGAACGAGGGTCTTGGCTTAATCGCCCGGACCGCGAGGAAGACAACCTCTATAAAAAATTACCCCGAATCTCAAGCTCTGGCGCGTGGCGAGGAGATGCATGGCTGATGGGTAGTTCAGTCTCGAGCGCGGCCCCAGCCAGGGTACCTGCGGACCCCCTGTGTTGGGTTAAAAATGTACGCTTACCCGGGTAATGGGAGCTCTGCCCGGGCGGACCTCTTTTCTCCCACACTCGTGGGAATCATATGGATTTGTTAAATTTAAAATCAACCACTTCGACGGAGTCGGGTAATTCACCTGACGCCTCAGCTGTAAGGGGTCCGGCTGCAAAAGCGGCCCCTACTAATGCAGCTGCGCGTAAAACGCGCGGCGGCAAGAAGTCCCGCAAGGGCAAGAAGACGACCAAGGGAGCGTCCCAGTCGTCAAGGGACGGCTCGATAACGAGCAGCTCGGCCGGCACTTCAGCCGCCGAGATGTCCGCTGCTGAAGAGGGTGGCCTGACTGAGGCTGCCGAGAGTCAGCCATCGCGGTCGGCAGAAGTGGTGTCGGAGTCGCGGTTCTGGCGCAAGCGCACCCTATCTCAGGGGGGCGCTGCCTCGGACTCCGACCTGAGCTCGGCTGAGATGCCTCCCCCAAAAATACCCGCAGCGGTTAGGGGTCGAGGCATCGGCCGACCCGGGACACCGATCCCGCGTGCCGCCTCAGCGGCTGAGACGCGATGCCTCAAGAGGGTTGAGACGGTGCAACACTCAGAGGAGCGCTTGGCGCTCCTGTCTGAGAAGCTCCGTCTCCCCATCGACAGCGGCGGGCCGCCCACTGCGGCCAAATTCGCAGAAAGAGCCGCGGACAGCGTGGCCATAATCACGACGGTGGCCATGGGCTCGAAGAACCTGAAAGGTAGCTTCGTCCGGGGCCTCAAAATCGCCGCCACGGAACTGTCCAACGTGGTGGAGCGGCTTGTGGCGGAGGTGGCCGACCTCGGAGCGCGTAACCAGCGCCTGGAGGCAACGGTCAAGGAGCTGCACCGAGGGATGGCCAGTATGAGGGTCGAGCTTGGGCTCCCTGAGGCCACCCCAAGTGCATCGGCTTCCGTAGTGCGGGTCGAGCCTGCTCTCCCCGCGACTGCCTCGCCGCAGCCGCCGCGCCTTTGCCCCACCTCGGCGACCGCCTCGGCTCCGTCTGCCGCTCAGTCGGGCCCTGTCACTGGGCTTGACGACGGAATGCTCCGTGCGGTTATCGACCGCATGGATGCGGTCTTTGGCCCGCGGTTTGAGGCCCTAGCCGCAAGATTGCCGCCGGAGCCCCGACTTCGGCCGCCGCTTGCGGCTGATAAGAGAAGTGCCGCATCGTCCTCGGCACCGACACCCCTGCCGTGCCAGGATGGTCAAGTGTCCTTTGCTGCTAAGGCGGCCAAAGCACCGAGCCGGAAGAGTGCGCCGCCAGCGGAGGCGCAAATGACGAAAAAGGGCGCGAAAAAGGGCCAGGTGGGACAAGCCTCGAGGGGCCGGCCCCGGGAGGAGTTCCCGCCCCTGCCAAGTGCCGCAGCACCTCCACGTGCTGCTAAACCGCCACAAAAGACCACAGCCTCGCGAGCTGCGGTGGTTACGCCCCAGGATGCTCCAAAGTCCTCAGACGGGGGCTGGCAAGTGGTGGGGCCCCGGCGATCCCGGGCCAAGGGTCATGGTGCTACCGCGGAACGCGAAGCGGCGCCAATGTCGCTAAGAGGGGCGCAAACGGGGGAGACCCCAAAGGCGCCTAAAAGAAAAAGATCGCGCAAGCTCAAAGTGCCGAAGGCAGCAGCGGTGGTCATCACCCTGCTGCCCGAGGCCAAGGAAAAGGGCCTGACTTACGAGGCCGTCTTGAAGCGTGCCCGGCGGGATATAAACGTCTCAGACCTCGGAGACGTTTCCGCTCGATCCCGCCAAGCCCGGACAGGTGCTCGAATCTTCGAGTACCTGGGGCCAGAGGGCGCCAAGACGGCCGACGCAATGGCCGCGAGGCTGCTGGGCCTGTTCCCAGAAGAGAGTGGTGTCCGGGTCGCCAGACCCGTGAAGTGCGCCGAACTGCGCATTTCCGGGCTGGACGATTCCGTGACGGCGGAAGAGATCCGGGAGGCGATCGTCTCGAAAACCGGGTCTCCCAGCAGCGCCGTTCGGGTGGGCACCATTCGCCCAGGTCCAGGTGGTGTGGGTGCCGTCTGGGTCTCGTGCCCTGTCGCGGCGGCCAAGGATTTGGTCGCCGCCGGTAGACTTCTGGTGGGCTGGAGCGCCGCGCGGGTAATCGCGCTGGAGCCCCGGCCTGCCAGGTGCTATAAGTGCATGGCGGTCGGTCACACCCGGCCGCTGTGCACTAACTGCTTCGACTGCAGCGGGCTCTGTTTCCGCTGCGGTCAGGCAGGGCACCAGGCGGCTGCCTGTTCTGCCACCCCACACTGCCCCGCGTGCGCGGCGGGCAATCGCCCCGCCAACCACTGTATGGGGCGAGTGGGGTGCAGGCCTCCGGCCAAGTCAGGCCCTAAGAGGGGGGTGGGCAGCCAATCGGCCCCGGCTGCCCAACCCGGCGCGGCTGGACCGCCGCAGCGCATGGAGGAGGATATCGTGGTCCAATAACGGATCACGACGCTATCCTCCTCCAAGGGAATCTCGGCCGTTCCGCCAGGGCGCAGGACCTCTTCCTGCAATCCATGGCGGAGCGGTCGATCGGTGTTGCCGTAGCCGCGGAGCCCTACATAGTCCCGGATCGCCCCAATTGGGCGGGTAGCGGGGATGGCTCCGTGGCGGTCGTCGGTTCGGCGGCGCCGCATTCCCCGCCCTTGTCACTCAAAGACCAGGGCACGGGATATGTGGCGGCTGAATGGGGAGGGGTCACGCTGTATGGCGTGTACTTCTCCCCTAGTCGTAGTCTGGCGGCTTTCGAGGTCCTCCTGCACAATCTGGAGACCTCGATACGGCGTATAGCACCGAGCCCTGTGCTCGTGCTGGGGGACTTCAACGCCAAATCAACGGCGTGGGGGTCCCCCGGGACGGACGCCCGAGGTGCGGCGGTTGAAGAGTGGGCGGCAGCGGCGGACCTCGTGTTGCTAAACCGAGGGTCCGCCCTAACGTGCGTGCGGCGCGGGGGCGGGTCGATAGTGGACCTTTCGTTCGCTAGCCCCGGTGTCGCCGCACGCGTAGGGAGCTGGCGAGTCCTGGAGGAGGTCGAGACCCTATCTGACCACAGATACATTCAGATAGAGGTCTCCCGGACCCTTCAGGGCGCCAGCAGGGGTCACGCGGCGGACAGAACTCCCGCTTTTCCGCGATGGGCTGTGGGTAGGCTCGACCGGGACCTGCTAGTGGAGGCGGCCATTTTTCAATCTTGGCTGCCTCCCCCCCTGACGGAAGACGTGGGCGCCGAGGCTGGCCGCATTCGCGGCATGCTTACGCAGATCTGCGATGCGGCCATGCCCCGCGTGCGGCGCCCGACTCGACGGAAGGGGGTTTACTGGTGGTCCCCGGAGCTGGCGGACCTCCGTGCGGCCTGTATTCGTGCCCGGAGGTCCTACACCCGCAGCAGACGTCGCCGAATCCGCGACGAAGAGCGGGAGGACCAGCTGTATGCGGCGTATAGCAGTGCGCGCGCCGCGTTAAAGCTGGCCATCTGTCGCGCCAAAGACGCAAAAAGGCAGGAGATGCTGGAGGGTCTCGAGCGTGACCCCTGGGGACGCCCGTACCGCGCGGCGCTTAACAAGCTCCGCGTCCAGGGCCCCCCCCTTACGGAGACCCTCCAGCCGGGCTTCCTCTCTGAGGTGGTCGAGGGACTTTTCCCCTCACGGGCGGTGCACACGCCCCCGGTCATGGCTCCGCCAGATGGTGACCGGGAGGCCGACGACGGGGAGGTACCGCCCGTGACGACGACGGAAATGGGGGCGGCGGCTGCGCGTATGCGGAGAGGCGCCGCCCCCGGGCCGGACGGGGTTCCCGCCCGAGTGCTGGCCCTGGTCCTCGACCACCTTGAGCCCCGCCTCGGGGAGCTGTTCGGCGCTTGCCTGGTGTCCGGACGGTTCCCTGACTGCTGGAAGGAGGGGAAGCTCGTGCTCCTGCCGAAGCCGGGACGGCCTCCGAATACGGTCTCGGCCTTCAGGCCCATCGTGTTGCTGGACGAGGCGGGCAAACTCCTCGAGCGGATAGTCGCTGCCCGCATCGTCCGGCACCTAGGAGCGGTTGGCCCCGACCTGTCCGACGCCCAGTTTGGATATCGGGCGGGTCGGTCTACGGTCGACGCCATTCTGCGCCTGAAGGCCGCGGCTGCGGAGGCCGTCACCTCGAGGGAAGTGCTGTTGGCGGTGTCGCTCGACGTCGCCAACGCCTTCAATAGTCTGCCATTCGGCTGCATCAAGGAGGCACTCCGGTACCATGGAGTGCCCCTCTACCTAAGGCGGCTGGTGGCAGACTACCTGGACGGCCGCAGCGTCCTCTTCGTGGACCGGGAAGGGGACGTTGTAAGGAGGGCTATGTCGTGCGGCGTCCCGCAGGGTTCGGTTCTTGGGCCGCTCCTGTGGGACATCGGCTACGACTGGGTCCTCCGTGGCCGGCTCCCCCCCGGGCTGGGCGTAATTTGCTACGCAGACGATACGCTCGTCACAGCCCGGGGCAGGACCCTCGAGGAGGCGGCAACGCTGGCCACCTCAGGTACCGCGGAGGTGGTCAGGCGGATCGAGGCGCTGGGGCTTAGGGTGGCCCTTGAAAAGTCGGAGGCCCTACTCTTCCATGGGCGCCGACGGGGCCCGCCCGCCAGCGCCTCGATAACGGTCAATGGTGTGGGCTTCCCAATCCAGGCCCACATCAAATATCTGGGCCTGGTATTGGATGGACGGTGGCACTTTGACGAGCACTTCCGCCGTCTTGCGCCAAGGCTCGTCAACACGGCGTCCGCCCTCGGGCGACTTATGCCGAATTTGGGCGGACCGAGTCTTGCGTGTCGACGACTCTACGCGGGGGTAGTACGGTCGATGGCACTGTACGGCGCGCCCGTGTGGGCGGAGTCCCTGGCTGCTCGCAATAGGGCCCTTCTGTGGCGTCCACAGAGGGTCGTAGCGGTCAGGGCAATACGCGGGTACCGCACGGTCTCGACCGATGCAGCCTGCGCGTTGGCCGGAACCCCCCCGTGGGATCTGGAGGCGGAGGTGCTCGCCGACGTCTATCGGCGGGCGTCGACGGCGCGGGCGGGGGGCAGCCGCCCCTCGCCGAGCGCAATGTCATCGTGGCGCGAAGATGCCCGCCGCGCCACTGTCCTAAAGTGGAAGTCTCGGCTGGAGACGCCCCGGGCCGGTCTCTGGACCGTTGGGGCGCTCCGGCCGATCTTGGAAGAATGGGCAGGGCGGCAGCACGGGGTCCTCACCTTCCGGTTGGTGCAGGTTTTGTCGGGGCATGGTTGCTTCGGCAAATACCTGCACACGATCGCAAGGAGGGAGACGACCCCAGGCTGTCACCACTGCGACTGCGACGAGGACTCGGCGCAGCACACGCTCGAGTCGTGCCCGGCCTGGGATGTGCAGCGCCGGGAACTCGTTGCAGTCATAGGCGTGGACCTGTCGCTGCCGGCCGTTGCGCGAGCGATGGTTGGCAGTGACAGGGCCTGGACCGCGGTCGCCGCCTTCTGCGAGGCTGTCATCTCGCGGAAGGAGGTGGCGGAGAGGGCCCGTGAGGAATCCTCCTTCGCGGACCCGATTCGCCGCCGGCGCGAGGGGCGGCGTGCGCGCGCTTACTTGCGCCTGATGCCGCCCTAGCCGAGGCTGCGGACGGTGGGGTCGGGGAGTACCCTGCCGTCCGCGGAAGCCTACCGCGAAGGTGCGACGCCCAAGTGCGCGAGGCGTCGCTCAAGAGAGGGTGCCCGTAGGGGCTGCCGCCTGCGGATCGCGGTCGTAACGACGCGGTACCCGTGATCCGCCATAGCAGGGCGGGTGGAGGCGCACGGTGGGTTTTTAGTGGGTGAGAGCCCCATTCACCCCGTTGTCTCCCCGGGCAGCGGGGTGTGCGGTAGGACATTTTTGCCCACCTAAAATAAAAAAAAAAAAAAAAAAAAAAAAAAAGGTTGTTAAACATTTAGCCATATAATTGAATTTTGACTGAATATTTCTAATTTTATTTCATATTTGTGTCTAGACTTATTGAATATATATATCAAATATGATCACGTGTTTTTTTTTATAAAAATGAAAATATATTTTATAAATCTATATAAAAACATGATAGTGGTGAAAATTTGTGTTTTAAAACAGTAGTCTGCAGCTATCCAAGAAGCTAACTCCACATATTACTCGAATACTTTTTTGTGTCCTGAGTACCCTGTCAGCTTCAACTAAATTTTCAGACCACTATACCATTTGTTTAACGTAACTACGGGATAGTAAAACATAAATTGAAGTCATAAGTCAATCAATTTTAAGTTTTAATTTAGAAAGGAATGATACTTAACAAACAAATATTCTGTTACGTTGAATGTCCGTGTGGTGACGGACTAAGAATAAAAGTGTCACCACCCCATTCTTGCCCACGGGTGACGTATGAGCGACTAAGGAAAGTAAGCAATATCATCCATTGCATGACTGGTGGTAGGGCTAGATACCAATAGGGAGTACTCACTTGGTATCGGGCCCGAGCGGGTTGGTACCACCATCTCCCGTGTGACCAGCCATGAAGTACATCGTTACGTTATGGCTGTAGCAGGAGATAGCCGTTTATGCTTTCATTTCATTATCGGTGAAATGAAATGGTTAACAGCGGCTTGATAATACTCTCGGTATAGTTGAGTCCATGAGCGACGGTTACCATTTACCATCAGATGGTCCAATGATGCAATAAAAATATGATAGTAGGGGTGGTAATTCGACCAAAATGAGTAGCTACTGCTAGATACTATAGTATTTTTTGTTTCATTAAAATCCTCTCGCTAGATACTCTTTTTTTTAAAGACAACATCCATACACTAATGAATAATCCTTGTATCGCGCATTACAATAAAACGGACACAAAGTACACCCAGACTCAGAACAACCATTTAATAATAATTATAATAATAATTTATTCTTCAATTTAAAATAAGTACAATAATTTCACTATAACATTTACACAAAACATTTTTTTTTCATAGTGGTGGCGATCAATGGCTCCTCCGCTAGGACGGAATCCAGTGTTGTAGGATACATGTAACCATATATGTAATTGTACACTTACTAATTAAATTTTTTAAACACATAAAGGATTGCATTTTTTATGTTAAAGTGGGTACTTACATAAAGTTTGGCATGAGTGACTAATAACAATGTGTTGCTTGAGTGCGTGTGCATGTGCGTGTAAGTGTGTATGTGGATTTTGGATGAGTGTGTGAAGGTTCAACCTGTGTAATATGTACTATTTGAGTTTTGAAAAACCTAATAACTCCTCTGTGTCTTCGTAATTTAGTGTAAGGCGATAAGATTTGAGAACAGATTTGTACTTGTATGTTGTTAAAGTGTGTATACGTAATAGTTTGTGAAATTTAATATACAGGATGGTGCTTAAATAAAGACTGTATCTTTGAGAAAATTTTGTGTTTGTGAATATTGCGGAACAGATTGGTGGTGGTCGCCTTTTTGTAGCTACAATATTAGGCTGCTGCAGAGGCAGTTTCCTATGTTTCCTAATAAGAATCCGGTAAATGTATAGTTGTTGGACTGTAAAAACTTTATACTCTGAATATACCTGTTCTGTAGGATATCTAAAGGGTTTGTTCAATATTACTTTAATTACTGCTCGCTGTGCTCGTTCTATATTTATAAAGTGGGACTTAGCTGCACCTCCCCAGGCCACGAGACAATAGCTTAATACTGATTCACATAGTACCGAGTATACCATGTTGAGTATGTCCCTATGGGCGGAAATTCTCAACTTATTAAATAAGAAGATGAGTTTTCTAATACGCATGGGGACGGTTTCTATGTGTATTTTCCAAGTGAGCCATGAGTCAAGGTGTACTCCCAGATATTTTACTGCTGAGATTCTAGTTACATCTGAGCAGGCACAATTACTTAATCCTGAGCAATGATTTATGGATTACACAAAGAGTTGTATTGTCTGGGAATCAAGCCCACAACGCTCGTGTAGGAGACCGGTATTTATACCACCCCACCATCTGTATCTTGATGAATGAACAGTACATAGTGTATCAAATGCGTATTGGTAGACTCTACCCATAGTCAACAAAAATCTCTTAGCCATCTTAGCATGCACTTTTCCTTAAGGATGTTTTCCTGTATAATCTGTTATACCTCCAAAATAACATTTCAAATTTAAATCGTATCCAAAAATTTGATCACCGACTTCTAATCTCCGTCACAAAGCTATGAATATTCATTCGGCATGCACCAGTGGGTGACTTCGATAACTCAATCAATTCAACAACTAGGTCCCTGAGTAAACGGACGCCGAATCTCATCGATGACTCATATTAGTTTTGAACTATTGTTTTACTTAATACAGAGTATTTATCGATTTTGATGTTATTACCCGTACACTTATTGTGTAAATAGCTGTGCTCCACGGTTTCATCCGCCTTGTAATTTATAAGAAATCTAATTATTTTTATAATTTAGTAATACGGTTTGCAGTCAGTTTTCTAGTAAAGTGATATCTATATTTTGAAAATCGCAGTCCAGTTTTAATTTCATGATTATATTAGATATTATTTTATATTTTGGTTCGGCCCATTTTCGTAATATCTATATTCTATTTCCTTGGTCAGGCCATAACATTTCTAATTTTCTTTTTAAAATTTCTAATACTTTGTAGAAGGTAAAACATGTTCAATCAACTTCAATTTCTTAAATTGCGTATTGATTTTAATTATATTTCACAGAATTTTGTCAAAATATTTAGTTGTAATATTGCTAAAAGATATTAGATTTGCATACATTGTTCCAACCAGGTATCTTTTTTTTTGTTAAGGCAGAAAAAAATTTCCTAACCGCACACCTCGCCGTTCGGGGCAACAAACACGGTAGTGTGGGGCCTTCATCCACTAAAGACACCCACCGTATGCCATCTCTCCGCCTTTATTGGCAGCCACTGGTACTATGTTACATTTCCTTCGGTGGTCCAACCAGGTACAGTTATAAAAAAAGATTCGCGCCAAATAATGAAAAATCCCTATAAATATTTAAATATTTTAATTTATATTTTAAGTACTCTACATACTCGGCCATTTACTGGAACAAATGAAAAAATAAATAAAAAATCTCATACATTGTAAGCATAAAATTTGAAGTAGAATTTTAATTGTGTTTCTAAACGAATATAAGGTGGGTTAAAATAAATAAACTAAAAATATTTGTAAAATCATATAACTGTGGGTAGATGAACCCGTTGAAACAACATATCAGCCTTGGACGCCTACCATCTAAGTCCACCCGTGATCATGAATGCTGTAAAGTATTCGAAACGTCGGGATAGTAGAAAATCAAGTAAGCGCGATAGATTCCGTAAACGTAGTTTTATTTCAAAATGTGTAACATTCGCGTAAATATCAGATAGTATCCTATTTACATGGTCACGCCATAACTTAGGAACGATTTTACTGAGTTCTTTGATCTTTACTTTAAAGGTATCTAATACTTTCGCTCAATAGAGGGTACCCGAAAGAGTAAGCTGCCGGCGGACTACTGAAGTACTTAATGTAATAAGCAACAGTTCCATTGGTCCGCAAATCCAGGCCGAGAGACGGCCCTCGGCGAGTTTTAGTGGGTGAGAGCCCCACACTACCCTGTTTGTTGCTCCGAATGACGGGGATTGTGGTTAGGTACATTTTCTCTCTCCTTAACAAAAAATAATAAGGTATCTAATACATTGTAGAAGGTTCTTAAGGAAAGAAAAATTAAGAAAGCTGCGCAGAAAACTTGAAAATTTCAGGAAACTTTACGACTATTTTAACTCTGCTATAAGTTTTATTTCTTTCTAAGTGTCTACACTTGGTCCAAACAGTTATTGCAATGTTGTCATTTAATATAAAGTTAAACTGAAATATAATAATATTTTTTCTTTCTGCAGCGATATATATATCCATTCTTTTTTTATTGCATTTAGTGGCAGCGAGCCACGGCCCATCTGATAGTAAATGGTTACCGTCGCTCATGTACCCAACTATACCGAGAGCATTTTCAAGCCACTGCTCACCATTTCATTTCACAGATGTGAAATGAAAGCATTAACGGCTATCTCCTGCTACAGCCAAAACGCAACGATATGCTTCATGACCGGTCACACAGGAGATGGTGGTACCAACCCGCTCGGGCCGATATTAAGTGAGTAGGTACTCCCACTTGGTACCCAGCCCTACCACCAGTCACGCAATGGATGATAATTGCTTACTTCCCTTAGTCGCCTCATACGACACCCGTGGGAAAGAATAGGAGATGGCATCACTTGTATTCTTAGTCCGTCACCACACGGATAAAAATTGTTAATAATTCCTACGTTTTAACGACGAATTGAGCAGATCAATTCTTCTTCGCAGTGGCAAGCCCCAATTAATGATTTTATTTGTTGAGGTTTATGCATTTGATGTAGCCAATTTACCCCCACAGATCTGACCATGATCCCGAGTACTCGTCAGAACAGTATACAATTAAAACAGTAGCCCTCTCATATGAAACATTACATCAGTCTGGTCAATAAATGGAAAATTTTATATATTTACTTGTAAGTTAAACGAAATCAAACTGTTTTATTTTGCAATCTGAAAAAGTGCTGCAAAACAAGTCAGCTGCAATTCCATATGATTGCATTATGATTACTATACACATACAAAAGACCGTAAATTCTGTATAATAAAGATCGAATGTTTTTGTTAGTCTCTAAAACTCAAAACTGGCTTGACCGTTTTGAATAATTGTTGTTTTGTTTTGTTCGCTCCAATACAGGTTTAAAAGTAAAAAAAAAGTAGAATATATTAAAATTTTAAATATTGGTAACTGTGTACGGTTATTTAGCTAACAGACGATAAAATGACAACTACTCAAATTCAAATTCACGTAAACGTTTTGGATTAGGTAGATATTATATACAAGCAAGTTTTATTTAATAATCTAAATTCAAGTCTTAGACGATACAGGTTGATTTGTATTGATAAGTACTGATAAAATAAATTGTAGGTGATACGAAGTTCACCGGATTATCTAGTTTGTATTAAAAATGCATTGTAGTTCGATATGTCCCATTCGTAGTGAGTTTCCATTATATTACGACGACAACATCTCCCTAGGAATTTAGCGATGTGATGGGAAGAATTGTTTGTGTCAGGATTTTATTATTTCGATTTTCGATATTTCTTCTTTGAGGCTCTATTGATAGGGGTCCAAATATACTTTCAAATTTTCGTATTAATATGAATGAGTGATATGATTGCTTTAAATTATTCTTAGTTTTTACGCACACTAAAAACAGTCTCAACTCCTATCCTCTCCTTATTATCCTTCGTCTCAAACTCTTTTTTGTTTACTTTGAGATGGCGTTGAGCTAGTGATGCCTCTGGTGTTGCTAGCGTCTACAGGCTACAGTACCCGCTTTCCATCAATTGGAGCGTATGCTTGTTCGCTACCCACGTAGTAGGTATAAAAAAGTCTACGCGAACAAGTTCGCAGGCTCAGTTAGTTTTATAATAATTAAAACAAAATATTAAATCGCGTAGCTTTGAATTGAGTTTTAATGTTTAAATGTGTACTTAATAAAAACGAAAGAGTAATTCTGTACAGTTAGCGCTATTAACGACTACAGGAATCCATTGCTGGTTAATGTAGTTGATTTTTATGATTTATTTTATAAGAGTTCTTCAAGTAATTAAGTAGGTAAGTGAAATAAAATTATAAAGTTCGGTAATTTGTGGTAATTAAGCTTATTTTAGTACTATAATAAGGGTCAGCCGCAGATGTTCTCTCTCAATTTTATAGTGAAATTCACGGAATGGTTTCGAGTCGTTAATATTCTTTTATAATAGACTAGTTTGCTTACTTACTAGTATAATAAAATCGCAGTTTCGCTGTATAACACGTTTATATATTGTAGATAAGCGAGAAATAGAATGAATATACGAGTATATGCCTGGTTCAGAAATGATACCTTTAACCACTGAGTTGTGTGGGAAAAGTTTTACTAGAAATTATTACAGTTTGTTGTTACATTAATCAATATTTCATATTTTAGTAGACTATTGTTTAAAGTTAGTTAGTAGTACAGCGTTTGTTTAATTTTTTTTTGTTTTGAATTTTTATTTTTGTTATTTAGGTAGAATGTACGCCTCCATACAACATCGCCAACATTGATCTCTGCCGGTTTTCGGTGAAGATTATACGATTGACAGCCTCGCCGATGAGCGATCAACAAAGGCGCTTGTGTTTTGTCGACATGATTAATTACAATACACTGTTTATCGGGGGACATCCGATAAAACCGTTGACGAATGGGGAGACTCTCCCCTGTATCAATAGAGTGAGTAATGAGTGAAGTGCGACCAAGACCCCGCTTTGGAGAAGAAATATCAGAAAATTGGGAAATAATATTATTAGCGGTGGCTCTCTGATCAGCTGTGAAGTTGTCAATAGATTCAAGATCACTAGCGGCGCTTTGTAATTCCGCGACGCTAGTATTAGGTTTATTTTGGAAAGCGACAGTTTCCAAGTGATTAGGAAACAAATTAAACCCTCTCCAAAACCATTCCTAGGATTAACGAATCCGTAATTCCAAGTACAATGTGAGTAACCAAGAAAATGATTTTATTTTGAAAATCGAATGGAAGTAAAACCGAGCCTAGTGAACAGTATCTATCGCCGCCAGCGGTGATACATTGCGAAGGTTTAGTAGTATCAAGTTTTAAACCTTTTGAGAAAAGATAATGCGAATCATTACCTAGAATAGTAGTACTAGATAGTAGATCCAGAATCGAGTAGACCAATAGTATTTTCCTATTTATTTTAATGGGGACGTAAGGAGTACGATTAATTGAGCTGCCGATTAGAGAAGGATGTGGATTATTAAAAAATTAGAGATTTAATTTAACCACTCCTGACATTCAGTTTTTGAAGTTTTATTTATTTTAGAGGATTTTCTCCAATCGTAACCTACTTCTTTTTTTAGTGTAATAGTTTTATTCGTTTTATTACAAGTAGGACAATTATTCACTTTGAAACCTTTTAGACCACACTTAAAACAGATTAAAAAGCGATGTTGTTTGCAAGAATGCAAGCTATGAGAACTGTTTCTACACCTCGGGCAGAATTGCTTAGATTTGAAAGGTGCGTTATAAATCGCATTAGATTGAACCGTTTCGCAATTGTTAACGAAAAATGGTTGCGTGTTATAATTGTTAAACGTAGGATTAAATTTTTTATTATTATTGTAGAAAGTGCTGTTATTAGTGTATTTGTTTAGATTATTAGTATTAGTATAATTATAAGCAAACTCAGGAGCCAAGGTCTCAGAAGTAATTTTAGGCGGTTCAGAGAAATCCTTATTACGACTATTATATTTTTCAAAATTCCTACAGACACCAATTAAACAAGGAATAACCACAACATTAGTTGTTCAAAGCGAATAAGTATAACAAGGCCTAATATTATTTAATAAGATTTCGAGATTTTCAGACTCGCTGATAGATGATCTAAATGAGAAAACAAACCCTGCATTTTAGATATATATAAGGTTGTGTTCTCTTTTTCGCCTTGAGAACGGAGTCTTATTTCCGACATCAACTTGTAGTCGTAATTATGAGGACTAAAATCACGCTTAAGTAATTGACAAAGATCAAATCATGTATTAACCTTATCTTTGATGGAACGATACCAGTGCAAAGCATCGTCTGAAAATATTTCAAAAGCAAAGGAAAGTATCTTAGACTCATGTATACCTCTGCAAGACATAAATTCATTAACCTTTTGAATGAAGGCGCGCACACAAGTTTTACCATTATATTTAAATTTACTAAGTTCCGAAAACAATTAAACACAAAGTGAAAAATGTGAAATTGAAAATAACAGTCACGAGCAGGATTCGAACCTGCATCTCCTGGATACCGTCCAGATGCTTTGCCAATTCAGCCACCGTGACCCTTGCTCCTGACTGCTAATTTTGATAACACATTCATACTTAACGTCTTTGGGTGACGCAGATGCCATCTGTCGGAAGTATTTTCATATATTATACCGACCAGGTAAACTTAATTTTACAATTAAGATTTTACCTAATAATGACACAATCCCTATAAATATTTAGATATTTTTTATATATATTTTTAGCATTTGACATGCTTAGCAACATACATTAAACACAAAGAGAAAAATGTGAAAACGTGTACTTTAATACTATAATATCTTCGTAATTATATTAAAACTAAAATAATTTAAAGAAAATGAATATTAAGTTATTCTAATAAACTTTTACTTTGGCAACTAGATGATAAATAAACACACTTCACTGTTTTGTAATTACGTTCACAACTCAAGCAGACGATAATAGTTATGTATATCGTATGAACGCTAAAATCACTAGCGGGATTCAAACCCGTGATAACTTTTAGTTAGACCTTCAGCTCGAAAGCCAAGCCACCAAAACAGTCGTCCATTTCCTATTACCTGTATGAAATAATCTCACCGCATAAATACCATATATAATTTACTGCAACTTCGTATTGTAACTTTCTAGCTGACCTACATAGCTAAGCTTCTGGCTCGCCTGCACGGCCAAGCTTCTGGCTCGCCTACACGGCCAACCTTCTGGCTCGCCTACACGGCCAAGCTTCTGGCTCGCCTACACGGCCAAGCTTCTGGCTCGCCTACGCGGCCTAACTACTGGCTCGCCTACGCGGCCAAGCTTCTGCTCGCTTACACGGCCAAGCTTCTGGCTCGCCTACACGGCCAAGCTTCTGACTCGCCTACTCGGCCAAACTTCTGGCTCGCCTCACGGCCAAGCTTCTGCTCGCTTACACGGCCAAGCTTCTGGCTCGCCTACACGGCCAAGCTTCTGGCTCACCTACACGGCCAAGCTTCTGGCTGTCAAATCTATACTCACTTGTGATTTGAAAAACAAAATCTATCCACAGTATCCACTGGTTTAAAAGGAAAATAATACAGCCTTTAAATACAAACACTTTTGATTTCAACTATATTGGAATGATAACCATTAACACATGCTTACTCATGGCTAAGATATGGGATTATCTTATGGGGAAATAGCGCCAGTACATATGAACTTTTTTTAATATAAAAAATGCATTAGGATCCTTGCTCAAATAGATAATACACGAAGTTGCAGACCATACTTTATTAAATTTAATATATTGACTCTTCCATCGATATATATTCTTGATATATGTACATTTGTCTACAAAAACATTAATACATTCTGTACTTAAAAAGACATCCACAACATAAATATGAGACATAAAAATAGTTTGCACTTGCCATCTTCCAGAATAAAATTGTTAAATGAAACCCCTTATTATATGACAGTAAAAATGTACAATATACTACCAAATTTTATCAAAGAACCAAAAAAGCAAATTTTTATTTAATAAAAGAATAAGTGTGTATGTAAATCATTAATATATATGAATTGAAATATGAATTCAACGTCAATTTAAATATGAATGGATGATTAACACCTGTCAAAGTGTAAACAGAGAAAATTGTTTTTCTTGTAATTTATTTCCGTTTTTCTAGTACCAAACCTAATTTGATTTAATTATTATACACCATAAATTCAATGTGTTACTTATTATATAAATCTTCGAACTAAAATACAAGTGGTTGTCTCCATGAACGTCAAATTAAAAGCTGCAACTTTAATTTGCCTGCAATCAATCAAAATTTATTAATTGTAAAAGGACTCCAAAATCTTACGTCGAGGTCGATTCTTCCTCTGGTAAGCTTCTGTCCAGGGTGGCCTAGAAGGTACAACGGGAGGCAGAAGGCAGTTAGAGTGAATACGAATTGGACATGAATTGGATAAATGTCTCGAATGAGGAATAACATTCTGTAAACAAATAGGTACATAGAAAATTCACAATTTAGTACCGCATTGTTTGCCAGCAGCAAGTTGATTTTTAATATATTTTTCAATAACTTCTTTCATATTTTGCCTGTAATTTTCTCAACTACTATTTTTATAATTTTATGAAGCTGTATGTATTTATTTCATTATTAAGCCTAGTGTTAATTTATTCTAACTTATATAATTTAGTAGTTTTATTACTTATTATACTTTCTTTGAATTGGATTTATATGCCCACCGCTGCTTCCCTATCGGACCTTTTAACATGCATGCACTGTGATGGGAGACTCTTTAAAGGGAGAAAAGGCCTTCACATTCACATTTTACGCTGCCACAGCCAATCCATACATTCATCTTTTCCCTCAGTCACCCCTCCTTCTTTTGCCACTTCATCCTAACTTTCTTGTGCAGTTTCCCCTTCTTCTGATTCCCAGTTTCATAATTAATTACACGGCTTCATGCATGCACTCCTCTAGTCAAACGGATTCCAAGAGGAGCAAGAATATCATTAGCGCATTCCTTATCTAAAGCCATCAATAATTGCCTGAAAAATTCAAATAATTCCTGGGAAGACTTATTTTGTTTTACTTATACTCATTTTTATTCAGACAAATCCAAACCCACCTCATTAACTCAACAACTAAAACGTAGTCATTCCTCCAGTCCTGAGGATATCCTTTCAGCCGAATCTCATATACGCCACGCCATAAATCATTATTCAATTTAACCAAAACCATCGAATCGAAAGTTCAGGATGGAGACTTGAGAAACGCAACTCGTCTCCTTTTTTCTGATGATACTCTTGCGCCCTCTAATAGCCTAACGTTAGAAGCCCTCCGAGAAAAACATCCATCAAGCGTCCAATCTCCCTTACATCCTCCTTTTGCCGTTCATTCATTCCATCATATCACAGCCAAGGAAGAAGATGTCCTTATTGCCATTTCATCGTTTCCTAACGGATCTGCTGGTGGTATTGATGGTATTACTCCTCAACATGTCAAAGACCTGGTCAGTAAATCTGCTGGAGATGGTGGTAAAGGACTTCTTGTAAGCATCACCAATTTATGCAATCTTATGCTTGCAGGAAACGTACCAGATTCCTTTTTACCTTATCTAACTTGTGCTAGATTATGTGCTCTCAACAAAAAAGATGGTGGCATCTGTCCAATAGCTATTGGTTGTACTATTAGACGTATTACAGCCAAAATAATTTGTAAGTACATTACACCATTCATCTTAAAAATCAAATTTCAACCTCTCCAGCTAGGTTTTGGAAGCAAGGGAGGTTGCGAAACTGCCATACACGCCACGAGAACTTTCATTTCTTCTCGTGAGATGCAAGCTCTCTTGAAAGTAGATGTTAAAAATGCTTTCAACTGTTTAGACAGAGCTGCGCTCCTTCACGAAGTATGTGTGGCTACTTCGTGAAGGAGCGCAGCTTCCTGAAATCTACCCATATATTTGGCAATGTTACCACCCTGTATCAAAATTATTTTATGGTCAACATGTCATAGATTCTGCTGCAGGTGTTCAACAAGGAGATCCTCTTGGACCAGCCCTCTTTAGTCTAGTTATTTACTCCATCATCTCATCTCTAAATTCAAAATTGAATGTGTGGTATCTCGATGACGGCACTCTGGTAGGCAATGTCGATACAGTCATTTCCGACTTTATTACGATAACACATGAATTTAAATTCAAAGGCATAGAATTAAATTTTTCGAAATGTGAAGTTTTCATTTCAGACACTCTTTGTCTGTCTGAAACCGATAATACACTTTATCACTTTAACCAAGTTGCTCCTAATATCAAAATTCTAAAACCTGAATCACTTTGCCTCCTACGTGCCCCATTACTACATGAAGGTATAGAACCTTTTTTAGAAAATAAACGCAACCTTTTTTCTGATAGATTGGGTAAACTAAATTCACACATTGCATTTACAATTTTAAAATACTGCCTTTTCGTACCAAAATTTACCTACGATCTCCGCGCTTGTCCAATCTGGAAAAGTTCTGGCCTTATCAATCGAATGGATGCCACTCTAAAAGAATCCTTAGAAATAATTCTAAACATTTATTTTAATGAGAACTCTTGGATACAGATTACTTTACCCATTGGAAAAGGTGGCATCCGCGTGAGAAAAATTTCGAGTGTCGCTCTTCCAGCTTTCTTATCCTCGGTACACAGTGTCCAAGATCTTTGTGGTCGTATACTTAAGAACAACAATCCCCTTATTTTGGGCGTTGCCGAGGCACTAGAAAGTTGGAGTTTGATGTGTCCCAATGCGAAGATTCCAGAGGAAGCAAACGTACAAAAATTCTGGGACCTTCCATTGATACTCTCTACCGCAGAAAATTTATTCCAAAATTATAACAGTAACCGTGATCATGCTCGTCTTCTAGCGTTAGGTGTAAGCGAATCTGGACATTGGCTACAGGCATTGCCTTGTGCTTCTATAGGTACCCTCCTGGATTCAGAGAGTTTCTGTGGCTGTAGCAATTCGTTTGGGGGCTCCGGTGTGCTGCGAACATACATGCCCGTGTGGGGTAGAGGTAGACAGCTTGGTCTCCACGGACTTTCCTGCAAAAGAAGCGCGGGAAGGTTTTCACGTCACAGTTCCCTCAATGTCATCATAAAGAGGGCTCTTGCCTCCATAGACGTACCCGCCTTTCTGGAACCAGCCGAAATTTTACGCGAGGACGGCAAGAGACCCGATGGCATGACGCTGATCCCTTGGGAGCGAGGGCGCGCACTTGTTTGGGATGCCACTTGTGTAGACACCCTGGTGCCCTCACATATCAACGAGTCAGTGTCTGCAGTGGGAGCTGCGGCAGAACGCGCAGCCACTGCGAAGCGGCGCAATTACGTGGCTATCTCAAATAGCTATGTGTTTGAGCCGCTTGCAGTGGGAATGTTTGGTCCGTGGAGTACATCCTTAAAAAAAATATTAACAAAATAAGTCCTAGGCTGGTCTCGCCTTCAGGTGACAGGAGAGCTGGCACGTTCCTCGTTCAACGAATTGGAATAGCGATTCAGCGAGGTAACGCAGCCAGCATCTTAGCAACAATCCCACGCAGGTAACTAATAAAACTGTTCCAATCTCAATTTTTTTAGTTATTTCTTAATATTTATTATCTTTACTTGTTTATACTAATTTGTTTATAACATTATGTAAATTTCATTGTAATAAATTAAAAAGTAATTTACATAAATTTATAAAATTAATAAACAGAATAATAATATTAATGTAAATATTTATGTGAATACAATAACTATAAAATTTAATTGGATTTATAAATAAATTAATGTTAATTATAAATTTAATTAGAAATATAAATAGATTCATGTTGATTATAAAATTTTATTAGATTTATAAATAAATTCATGTTTAATTATAATAATGTAATAATCATAGTTAATAGCCCTCAATATTGCACTCGCCAATAGTTATGCTCAGAAATTCTGCTCATTTTTTTCGTATTAAAATTAGCTATCTTATTTATAATACTTTGATAAAACCATATTTGGACTATTTGGTGGAAATATGAGGGGCTGCTACAAAGTCTACATTAAAAGATCTCCAAGTTTCACAGAATAGACTTAATAAAATGTTGTTTAGCTACAAATACCGTACATCAACACAAAATTGATGAATATAGGTACAGCAAATATGTATTTTTAAAACTCGCATCCTTATTAGGAAAATATTTAATAAAGATATTCACACTGAAATATTTTCCACTAAAGAGGCTCGTTCATAAAAAAAAATCCACAAGGCCTAATAAGTTATAACACATATGCAGGTGGTATCCAGGGTCTGATGATGGCGCTGGAAGGTAGCCATGAGAACTCTTAAATTAAATAGCGCAACTCCATGGAGTAAAGGTTCGTTTGAGTTGTCTTAACTGTTATTCCAGTCCTAAATGATATCAAGGGTCTGATGATGGAGCTGGAAGGTGGTCATAGGACTTCGTTAAAAAAAGACATAGCCCCATCAAGTTTGGGCTCGTATGATTCATCTTGACGAGTGCTTTCTATCTAGACGGTATCCAAGGTCTGATGATGCAGCTGGAAGGTGATCACAGTAACTCTGTAATGAAACGACAAAACCCCAAAGAGTGTAGAATCGTTTCATTCGTCTTGACGAGTACTTTGTCTTTAGATGGTATCCAGGTTCTGGTGATGGAGTTAGAAGATGGCCATAGGAACTCCGTTATAAAACGACATAACCCCGTCGAGTTTGGGCCTATATTATTCGTCTTGACGAGTACTTTGTCTCTAGATGGTATTCAGGGTCTGATGATAGAGCTGGAAGGTGGCCATGGGCACTATGCTATAAATCGCCGCAATCCTATCAACTTTGGAATCGTTTGATTCGTTTTGAAAAGTACTTTGGCCCTAGATGATATCCAGGTCCTGATGATGATGATTTATGTCCATTTCCGTTATTTTACACATGTCATAATTTTATACAAGGACATTGAAAAAGTTATGATTTTATTTCTAGGAACTCATAATTTCTACAAAATAATTTCGATGTTTTCACATCTGGTAGACGTCCCGTGATGTCTATTTTTTTAAAGACCTTGCACTAAGGAATAATCCTTGTATCCCGGGGGACTTTACAAACATACAATTTCACGGACACAATACTTTGTATCCGTGAAATTGAGGAGTTTTGACTCTGGATGTACTCACTCAGACTCAAAACAACCATTTTGTGGATCACACAATAAGTTGCCCTGTGTGGGAATTGAACCCACAACACTCGAGTGGAAGGACGGTATGGTTTTTGTTGTCAACTAAATGCATCCTGGCCACCTGATGTAAGAAAGCAAAATATTCACGAGAGGAATTAGAACCAAATAATCTCTCGACGAAAAAGCCTTTTTTTTACTTGCCTTAATGTGTCTATTATTAGCTAGCTTCGCATGGTCTTAATTTATGGCATTGTATAATTATGTAACAACGTACAATCGCTACAATCAAAAAATTCAAAGATATTGAAAAAAAAAACGGACAGCGATTTTATTTTGTACTATTTATAAATTGTGTATTAACAACAAAATTGTATTCAATAAGTATACCGTATACTTTACTTGAGAAGTTAAGATCTGCTGGTATCATGTTTTTTTTTTCAACCCTTTTACTGCCTCACTATTGGGTACTACATGATTGGGTATGACATTTCATAGGTAAAGGGATTAATCTACCACGCTGGGCTAGTGCAGGTTTCACAAGCTGTCAGATCTCTCAAGCATGTAGGTTTCCTTCATCGAGCACTGATCATTTGTAAGCAAATCGATGAAATTATGATTTTGAGAAATCTCGAAAAGTTAGAGGTGTTTGCTGTGCGGTTCTGAGTCTAGGACTGGGGTTCGAACTCGATATCACTGCACTGTACCGCTAAGCTATCACTGCACTTGTTATCATGTATGTACTAACTGAATTTTGTTCAGTTTTTGTTTCTTTCACGCTTATATATCTTTTCTTTGCGATAAAAATAACTTCAACAGCCAATATCTGTCATTATTTTGAGATAACTGGTATACAAATTTTACCATATTATTTAATAGTGAGCATTAATGAGGAGTGTTTCACTTATACACATACATGAGTATAATATATTGGGATAATCTAATCGCGGCAAAGCCTAATTAGCTTGAGTTGATTACGTTTGGAGTGCAAATCAACCATAATTTTGCAAGTCATGCCAGCTAAGACCTGCTCGCAGTTTGTTGACACTTCGGATTTAATTAATAATTTCAAATATAAGGTTCGTCAACATTATCTGTCAACTATTCCATAATCTATATCTGAATATTTCATAGAAAAACATAGCATTACGCCTGTATTCCCCGAAGGGGTAGGCAGAGGTGTATTACACACCCACGACTCGACAGCTATGTTAAGTCCCAAGTAATAGGGGGCGAGCCTATTGACGTCTACCGGGCACATTTCCAAACTCCGGGCTGTTACTGAGAATTTTTCTTTTTAGGTAAAAGCTCAATATCATTGCCCGACCCGGGGATCGAACCCGAGACCTCATGATTAGCAGTATTATCTTCTTTAATGACGACCAGTGTATTTGGCTGAAGATCACGTCCCTTTTGTCTCCATTTCACTCTGGTTTGCATCTCCGAGATGTTCTCCTTAGACCATCGAATCCAGAAGTGCTGTCTGAGTTGTTCAAGCCTCTAGTATCGTGTCAGACGGTGAGTGGGACAATCGTATATCTGTTCAGTCGCGGGCGCTGTTAAGAGACGACCAACCAGGAAATGCGATGGACACAAAGGGAGGAAATCATTAGGATCAGTGGACAATGGACTAATGGGACGGGAGTTGAGAACAGTAGCTCAACCATGAGTTTTGCTCACGTAAGCTCGCTAGCGACTACGTAAAATATTTGTATGATAAATCTTACAGCGCCTCTGGCAGTTACGTAGGGAATTAAATTCGGTAGTATGAGTAACTTAATATTTCGATGCGTAAAATACCTATCGAAAGGAATTCGATAGCGACTTGGCATTTGTATAGTTTGTATACAAATTTGGTACCATGAGTTATGAATTTGTCTCACGCTATCGAAGAAAACCGTTTTGATTGTAGTTACGTAACTCACTGCATTATTGTGTGGTGAAAGACTTAGTTTATCTATAATACTTACTAAAGTTTTGGTGTAAATGCCTGAAAGAGAGCATATTTAGCATGGAATATGTTAGTGGTGGCTGAATATGAAGATAATCGCCGGAGATAAAGAAAAACTCAAGCTAATATGAGAATTCTAGTTGGATGTTCATTAGAAAACATTGGTGAGAATACGTTTGCAAAACTTTACAGGCCTAACAAAAAAGTCTTTTTAATATTATTTGTGCAATTTTATCTCAGTTTACAGAAATAAAGTCTTCACAAAAGGTTTAATTGAAATCAAAGCTAAGTTATGATGTCACAATAAAATATTGTGGGATTGGGTATGTTGCAACCCGCCGGCGTACCACCATCATACACTCCACTAGTAATTGAAATCGAGAGGCACTGGTTCTCATAATTTTAATACAAAAAAGTTTCACAACAACAATACCGCACATTATTGATCGCGATCTACAATAAATACAATGGGGATATAAGTGAGATGTGAGATTGATTGACTTGGCAATATTTTGTTGACATTAGCCACTAACATTTGTTTACATTAAAGAGGCAAAATTCGAAATCGAACTATTACGAATACACACTTAAACAAAAGCGACCCATCTATTTAGTCGGATAACAGGCACGGAATTGAATTTTAGCATTTTTCTCTTTCGTTTATACCAAGATAGAAAAGGAGAACAATAACAAGCCTAAAGCTAGCTGTAAGTTTACACTGTGCCAACATAACGACATGCTACGTAAATGCTGTCGAGCTTACTTGAGCAAGTGACGTAAGCGGCAATTTAACTCATGGTACGAGTACTATCGAAATCTATCCTATACACGTATAAACGCTAGCGACTCTAATTACCTATCGTATCTTTATAGCATAAACTCATGGTCAAGCTACAGCTTCAATTTGCGATAATATCGTGTAATATTCCCCAAATGTCAAGTGAGCGCTACCAACCACTCGCAACAAGTGGTGTTTGCAAGATTTGACACCAGCTTCCCACAAACCACCAAAATGAGGCTTATAAGGCGGAATGAAAGAAAATTTAATGTCCTGACTGACTGCGTACTCTAGTAAATCGCCAGAATATTTAGACAAAATATTTGAAAATTCATGTGCTAGACCCACAAAATTCCTACCGTTGTCAGAAATTATTTCATTAAGCTTGCCTCGTCGTGAAATAAATCTCTTTAAAGCAAGTAGATAAGCATCTAAAGAAAGGTCACTAAACGAGTTCCAGATGTATTGCGCGCGTTACTAAACACACGAAGAAACAAATGTATCCATCCATCCATCCATCAGCCTTTCGAAGTCCACTGCTGGACATAGGCCTCCCCAAGAGAACGCCACAACATGTGTTTCGCTCATATGGGGGATAGTGCCATAATCGCCACGCTTGGCAGGCGGGTTGGCGATCGCAGTGGATGTTGTTAATACTCGAGAGAGTGCTGCTGCCCACTCCTCCGGTATTCCCTCAGTCGGCTCCTACGACTCCCATGGGTGGAGAGGGGTGGGAAAATTCTAAAGCCGGCCCCACACGGCGAAGAAACAAATGTAACCCTTTATCAATTTCGAACCTTTGCGGTTCAATATGAAGACGGGGCCGGCGTAATATACACCACTACGTAAAAATGGAAAGGTTGGAGAAATTCTCTCTTCCGGTAAATTACCCATAATAGGAAATAAAGATTTACCTCTCAACCGTGTACAAGTAACGCACTCGTGTACAGTGCGCTTGGCAAGATTTTGACCTCTGACTGGCCAGTGCGTCTCCCGTATACTGTATAACAAAGCTTGTGGCGCCGCGTGGTGCAACTTCTTGTGCTCGTGTCGGAACAACAGTACTGAAAACCATTGTTTGGATGAAATTAAAACCGGATGTTTTTTATCGTAATTAAAAACTGATGACAAAGTAATCCGTCCACCGACTCGTAAAATGCCTTCATTATCAATAAAAATATACAATTTATTTAAGTTGTGTCTGTTATTAAGACATTTATTATGAAATAATAATTTACATTCCTCTGGAAATGATTCGCGTTGCGACAACTTAACTAACGTTACGCGGGCGTTCCGTAATTCGTCAACACTAAGGTGTCCGCAGCGAACATTATTCTTATTGTGTGCATTAAAAATAAAACGTAATACGTACGCACATGCACGTTGCATGCGATTAAATTGAGAGAATCTTTTAAACGGAAACAATGACGGTTCGGTCGCAGTTACAAATGTGTGAATTTTTAATGATTTTAATTCTGGTAAATCAGTCTGTGGTACATAGGCTTTATTTAAAATAGCTTGGCTACACTAAAACTCAGATTCGTGCAAAAACGCTGGGCCTTCCCACCATAACATCGCAGACCGAAGGTCTTCTAGTTTGATTCCACGAGATACCAAGTCAGCCGGGTTATTTTTGCCGTTGATATGACACCATGAAAGATCCTTGGTAATTTCGGGAATCTCAGCTACTCTATTTTGTACAAAAATCTTTAATAAATTAGGAGCCATATGCAACCATCCTAATACAATAGTGGAGTCACACCAAAAAATTATGTTGTCAAATTGGCAGTGAAGAGATTCTTGTACTTTAGTATATAGCCTAGCGCCCAATAAAGCCCCGCATAGTTCTAACCTGGGGATGCTTACAGGCTTTAAAGGTGCGACCTTGATCTTCGAGCATAATAATCTAACGGTCACTGAGAAGTCACGGTTTATTGTGTGAATATAAATGCATGTTCCGTATGCTGATTCAGACGTATCAGAGAAGACATGAAGCTCGATGTGAACTGGATCATTACCTTTTACATGCCGCGGCACATTTATGTCGTTAAGGGTTGGCAAGGAACTCACAAAACTATTCCAAATGCGTTTCACATCATAGGGAACCTCATCATCCCAACATATCTTCAACAACCTTAATTTTTGCAATAGATTTTTTGCTGTAGTAATCATGGGACTTAATAATCCTAAAGGATCAAATATCTGTGAAATTGTTGACATTATGTAACGTTTTGTAATTAATCGATTATTATTAAATTGCGTGCTAAATTAGAATTTATCATTTATATTATGCCAACCTATTTCTAGAGTTTTAGAATTAATATTGTCACCTAATGATAATTCCTTTATAAATTGAGATTGATTGGTTTCTGCATTGTTAATATTAAAATTAAAAATCTACTTACGAAGGGGAAGACAACCTTTTTTTAAGACCTTTACAATATTTTCGCAAATGTCTAACAGTTTTTGCTTATCATCTAAACTCGTAATCAGATCATCAACAAAAAAATCTTCGTCTATGCCCCTAGTGACATCAGGATCCCCACAGTCAGCTGCCAATTGCTTTAAGCATCTACAGATTAGAAATGGTGCTGATGCGGTGCCATAAGTCATTGTGTTAAGCTGGTAAATATTTAGCGGCTGTGATGGGTCATCACGCCACAATATTAACTGAAGATTACGTTGATCTTCATTGATCTGACATTGCCTATACATTTTTTCTATGTCTGCACAGGCGGTGTATTTATGTTGCCTAAATCGTAATAAAATAGAAAAAAGATCGGCCTGTATCGGTGGCCACATCATTTATATTTCGTTGAGCGATATGCTGTTACTAGTAGCGGCACTGGCATCAAACACCACACGCAATTTCGTAGTTTCACGTAACACCCCATGATGAGGTAAAAAATAGTGAGGCCCTTCAAAGCTGTCAATACGACTCATGTGACCCAAGCGAATATACTCGTGCATAAAATCAATGTAAAGACGCCCATAATCAGGGTTGCGTAATAAACGGTTTTCCAGAGTGAGAAAACGACGTTTTGCTTGCGTGTACGAGTCACCTAGTACATAGGGTGTTTTCTTAAACGGAATACGTACATTAAATCTTCCATCACAATTGCGCGTAGTGGAATTAAGAAAATGCTGTTCACATGTACGCTCCTCCTCCGTGGATGTATCTCGATGCACAGGCATATCCTATAATTCCCAGAATTGACGTAGCTGTGAATCAATGGATTGAGAGAAATTACACTGAATGTACCTATCACTGCGCGTAAGAGTACAAATAGGTCCGGAAATAACCCATCCTAATTTTGTATCTAGTAAAAATGGTCCATTAGGTAACTTAATTTTTTTTGTGTTAATTAAATCCCAAAATTTATCTGCGCCTATTAAAATATCAATATTTTGTGATTCATTATATTGCGGGTCTGCTAAAACAATATGGTCAGGAATTTCCAGTTGGCTTTGATTTGGCAATGCAGGCAACGCTGCCGTAATGTTAGGCAGAACAAAACATTGTAAATGCGTAGTATTCGGGTGGATGCGCGTCTTAAGCTCGATGTCACATATTTGAGTAGATCGAGTGACCGAGTTACCTACACCTCGTATCTCTTGAGTGGACTGTATAACTGGCATTTGTATTAAATTGCACGGGTACGAGTCACCTAGTACATAGGGTGTTTTCTTAAACGGAATACGTACATTGAATCTTCCATCACAATTGCGCGTAGTGGAATTAACAAAATGCTGTTCACATGTACGCTCCTCCTCCGTGGATGTATCTCGATGCACAGGCATATCCTATAATTCCCAGAATTGACGTAGCTGTGAATCAATGGATTGAGAGAAATTACACTGAATGTACCTATCACTGCGTAAGAGTAC
This sequence comes from Leucoma salicis, assembly GCA_948253155.1. NCBI lineage: Eukaryota > Metazoa > Arthropoda > Insecta > Lepidoptera > Erebidae > Leucoma > Leucoma salicis. The sequence continues at coordinate 2,146,265 of OX411804.1, forward strand.
AAATAGGTCCGGAAATAACCCATCCTAATTTTGTATCTAGTAAAAATGCTCCATTAGGTAACTTAATTTTTTTTTTGTGTTAATTAAATCCCAAAATTTATCTGCGCCTATTAAAATATAAATATTTTGAGATTCATTATATTGCGGGTCTGCTAAAACAATATGGTTAGGAATTTCCAGTTGGCTTTGCTTTGGCAATGCAGGCAACGCCGCCGTAATGTTAGGCAGAACAAAACATTGTAAATGCGTAGTATACGGTTGGATGCGCGTCTTAAGCTCGATAGTATATTATACACATATTTGAGTAGATCGAGTGACCGAGTTACCTACACCTCGTATCTCTTGAGTGGATTGTATAACTGGCATTTGTATTAAATTGCATAAAGATAGTGTAATGAAACAACGCTCACTGCCACTGTCAAGGAGTGCGCGCGTTTGATGATAATTCTTACGATTATTAGCTATCTCAACTAGCGCAGTCGACAGTAAAACCGGTTTCATTACAGCTGATTGAATATTAATTATAGGTATCTATATGCGCATTATTCGCGTGGATAGTTGCTAAATCCTTAGCGGAGGACGAGCCCGGTGTGGAGGGCGCGGTGAAGGGTGACGCGATCTGAGCGATCATAGTAGCCGGCAGCTCATTAGTCATTAGCGTGTGACGTATGAATGAATGTGGATTGATTATCGGAATGCACCAACGTATTGTGTTTTTTGTTGCATAATCGACATGGCCCGAACCGGTATGTATCTAGGGTGTGATTAGAACGTAAACAGTTAATACATAGTTTCTTTTCGCGAATAAATTTGAGCTTAGAATCTATATTAAATTCGAAAAACCTTTGACACGCGTAAAGTGGGTGATTTGCATTGCACAATAAACAAAGTTTCTTAGTGGGTTCGCGTAACCTTTGACCCTGTGACTTAGTGGAAACATTGCAATGAATTTTAGAGTGGTTACTATTATTTGTGTTTTGCTTTTTATTCTCGGTAATGATTTTATTATGAGGTACTTGTAATGTTTCCAGCATGTCAGCTCGATCTTTAAGAAACTTCAATAAAACATCAAGTTTAAGCGGTTTTTTCGAGTCACCGTTTCCAGAAAAAAGTGTGCCTTTATGTTGTTCCCATTCGCGTTCTGTAATTTGATCTAATTTAGATACAAATAAGTTTATAATAAGTGTATCCCACGATTCGGTGGGCTCGCGGAGGATATTTAATGCACGTAAATTATTTAAAACTGTGTCAATTAATCTTTTGAGTAATACTGGCGACTCCCTGTTTACACTTTGCATAGTGATCAATGATCTTACGTGGGTATGCACTAACAATCTGTTGTAATTATAACGGTTGAGAAGTAAATCCCATGCTACCGGGTAGTTATCGCTAGAGAATTCTATTGAATTTATTACTAGTTCCGCGCTTCCCCTGAGTGAGGACTTTAAGTAATGGAACTTTTCTATATTGATAAGGTCGTTTGAATCATGAACTAACGATAGACAAGTGTCTCTAAACTTCAACCATTGCTTATATGAACCGTCAAAGCCAGGCATAGAAATTGTCGGTAATTTAACGGTTTTCTTATGAAATTTATTAGAACTGTCAGCGACCTTATTTTCTTCTAGTAGATACTCAGCTTGAGCTAAAACAGTATAATATGTGTTTTCAAATAGTTCTCTTTGCGTTAATTGTTCATCTATGTCAGCGACCGCCTCCTCGATTCTACACTGTATTTCATTAAATTCCCTTAACAAGCTTGTCACTCCCTGAATTTGCAGTTTCAGATTTATACATGCTTTATTAGACAGAGTTTCGGTGAGCCTGGACAGGTAATTAGAGAATATTGTTAATCTACTTTTAATTATGCCGCGTTTTTTAACTAGCTCCCTAATAACATCATTGTGTTGAGCTTATAAGGTGATTTATCGCGTGATTTATTACCTCTGGCTGACTCATCTTGGTGGAAAATAGAATGGGTAAAGTACCTACGTTTGATTGCGTTGACCGTTACTATGATTTTTTGCTGAATTGTTGGCAGCGCACACAAAATCACAAGCAGAATAACTTCTGAAATTATATGAATTGAATGCTATTACACAGATGAAGTGGGGATGGAGTAGCAATAAGCAGGATAGCTGGCCGTACCTAATATGCGCGTTTTCAAATAAGGAGAGACCTCTCCCACAAATTGCGGCGTCTGAGTAGAATGCGTTTTCGTCTCGTATTCTCCCTTCTGCGAATTTGTGCTGCCGTGATGTCCCTCTATAGGTTTCCAACGATGGTAAGTTGCTATTTTTCTCGTTTGAATCCGGCTCGAAGGACCAAATGTTCGAGATCGCCTTTGCATGTATTCAGAGGGAGGGTTTTTCAATATACTCGTGATTATACTGAACTTAATTGATTTATTAATATTTACTAATTACAATTTGTTGTGCGTGCACTGACAGAGCGAAAAGTTATAAATTTTAAAAACAGTAAAAAACTATTTTTCTTTTAAGCTCACTGGTAAAGCTATCGACCAATAGCAAGGATCGTAGGTGGCAGCACGAGTTATTAAGGCGATGTCATCAGTTAAGGCGAAGTCCGAACAATATTTAAGTATATTTTATTGTATAGTTCTATATAACTACATAAATATCGTTGAGATATTTATGTAGTTATATATTATATATGTATGTATGTATATATACTGTATGTATTAGTATAATATATGTATGTATATATATCCTACACACAATCATATTTATAATATTCACGCTATCCTCTCGCTGGTCTGCTGGAAGAGATTTCTATTAGAAATAAGCAGTAGGTACCTTTGTACTATTACTATATTTATCCGTTCCTATATTGTGGTTAAGATTTCTGTGTGTACATAAATAAATAAATAATCTAAAGAACTTATATACTTCTTTAGTTGCTAATCTACATTTTAAGTTATTTTCTTATCCAATCTGTCAGTGTGTAAAACATTTTGAAGTTAATTTAATAATTCAGCAGATTGGTGTGGTCTGCGCACTTTATTGAGTGAATCAACAGCGTGAGGTTCCAGATATAGTAGCGAGATAAAACATACCAGTATTTATAATATTGATATTTTCTGATCTTCCTGATATTTACGCGAATGTTACACATTATTAAATAAAACTACGTTTACTTGATTTTCTACTATCCCGACGTTTCGAATACTTTATTCATGATCAACGCTTAGATGTTAGACGTCCATATCTGATAATAGTAGTGAGTAATAGGTAATTTTACCAGTATTTAACTTAAATCAAGAGCTATCAAATAAAAAAGTTTCTTCTAAATAAGTGCAGTGATTTTTGCGTAACGCGTGAACAAACAAACAGACAAAAAATCTGAAGAAAATGTTTGTGTTGAAAAATTGCCCAAATAGTCCAATACATACGTTTTTCTCAAATATGTTCAATGTACAGATATAGCTCTGTTACATATTTATAATCATTTTTAAGATTACTATTGGGGAAGAGGTTCTCGATAAAGGTTTTAGATGGCTTATAAATAAGTACCTATACCCCTGGCCTAAGATAATACCGCACTACTCATGATGTCAGCATATTGTTGAGGCTAAACTCACCTTGAAGGCGAAGGATGGATGTTTGGTCAAATCTTATGGCAAAAATTAGCTAAATAGGGACCTTTTGATTTTCTATATAGTAATCTTTTACAACAATCATTCATCTTTTTTTCAGACATATTTATTTTAGCTTACATACGCTAAAATGGTCAATATTTCTTCCAGATCGTATCTGTGAAACGGTCTGAAACCTCCCTATATCAACGGTAACTACAAAATTTCCCACAAACTAATGTGTTTTTCTAACAGAATAAACTTCAGCTAACTTAGAGTTTTATCTACTTTAGAAAGCTGAATCAGATTCTGACGACAAGGGGTGGCGTATCATAAAAAGATTTTACGGTCAACGAATGCTGCAACAGATAGCTTGGTCGGGAATATGATTTAGTTTGTCGTTTGACCGAGGTTCAAATGAAAGCGTGGGCGAGAAATCTCTTGCTTCCTTGAAATATTCTGCAAGCTGTTGGAGACACAAGCGCTATCTATATCTTATATCAGTGATGTCACGGAGGTCGAGCAAACAAAAGCTTGTCGTGGTTGTTTTGTTTACTATAAAAGAATAACAGATCTAAATTAGGCAGTTTATTGTGTAAATTGTGTAACGTATCTTTAGGCCAGACAGCAATCGTTATCCAGTGTTTCTAGTGCAGTGCATAGGAATAACAACAAAAAAACATAGGCAACTAAATCAGTGACTATAAATTTAATTTAAATCTACCTTAAATTGGCTAATTATCAATCTCTTTTGTTATATACAAACTGCAGTACAACTAATCAGTATAGTGTGAGCTTTCCTGTTCTGGTTGACTGACTAGTATTCGGTTCTTATGGTGTTTATAATCAGCATCCCTCTAAAATCCCCATAGCAAAACATAATAACGAGCAATTCCTAGCGCCATCTAGCGGTATCAATACAAACATCAATTACACCTTAATATCGTTTACATTATGCCTGTAAATAAGTGTGATGGGTGTGCAAAATTTTTGTCCCCTATGGAGGGTGCTACGTGCAGCATGTGTGATGCAGTATACCATCGGGCATGTGTTGGTGTACTGAAGGGATCTGTGGCGCCATCTTGGCGCTGCCCTGAATGTACAAAGAATAAACGGAGAGATAATAAAGCTGAGACTCCTGTACGAGGTAGGGCTGATTTAGCTATGGGACATAGCTCAGAGAGCCAGGACAGTCCAAGCCGATCTGATTGCGCAACTGTAAATGCCGCCATGGCACCTTCCGAGTTGTTAGTAGAGGTGCGCTTGCTTAAGGATGAACTGTGTTCTGAATTTCGGTTAATGCGCTTGGAAGTTCAGAAATTACGCACAGAAATGACTGAGTTGAGAGAGTCATTGATGTCTTGTACCGAAAATATGAACAACCTAGATGCGAGAGTAAGCATTATAGAATCCAAATTAGACCAAAAACCTCCCGAGAATGGCTCCGTGGAGACTATTGTTGCTGAGCTGAAATTAAAGCTAAACGAGCGGGACCAGGACTTCCTGCTTAACGACTTGGAAGTGAACGGCATACCGGAGGAAAAAGGGGAGAACCCTCTGCACCTTGTTAAGCTGTTGGGTAATAAGCTTGGTGTTCCTCTCGCGGACCATGACGTCGTACACGCTGAACGCACTGGACCTAGACGTAGGAATGGGTTGGAATCACAGGAGAGTTCTGAAAACCGTGATGCAGCGCGCCCTCGAAGTCTGTCTATCCGCTTTGCGCGCCGTGCGACTCGTGAAACTGTACTTCGGGCTGCAAGGGTGCGCCGCGGTCTTACCTCGAATGAACTTGGAATTGGTGGCCTACCCGAGACGGCACTTCGTGTCTATCTTAACGAAAGATTGACCAAAACTAATAGGCACATATTTTATAAAGCTCGTCAGGCATGCAGTCTTAACAACTGGAAGTATGTGTGGACTCGAGAAGGAAAGATACTCGCTCGCAAAATGGATGGTCAGAGAGCACACCGTATTAGGTGCGTGGAGGACATAGACCGAATTTTTGGGTAGGGTTAAGTTGGTCTTCTAGCACTATGAACCAAAATGTTATTATGCCTCTTACATCTTGTTCGAATTTAGTTTTATTTTTACTAGCTTGTGTACTTATTATCTCATTGTATCACACTATGCAACTTTGTACAGACAGCTTTCTTACATATTATATACATATAATTAATATCATTACACCGTCCAGCATTATACTAATCAACTTAATTATATACAAACGAATTTTACATTTATTGATAATCCCTACACACACACATATTTTTAGCTATTTACAAATAATATATCATAGGTATACATTTCTCCTATCACTATTTTATCTGATACAACTCATTTTATTGACACTTTTTTTCCACCCTACACCTTACAATCAAGAATTTACTGTAATTGCTGAGAAATTTAATAATAGAATAGTATTTTATATTTATTATGTTGATACAATATATTTAGGTAAGCATTTTATACTATTGTTAACAATTTACACACTATACATTTTAAAGTACTACTTTAAAACACTAACAACCTATCATTTAACACTGTTTCAATTTAATAATAAAATAGTAAATCATATTTATTATGTTGGTACAATATATTTAAGGAACCATTTTATACTATTGTTAACAACTTACACACTATACATTTTAAAGTATTTCAAATTACAAACAACTTGTTATTTAATACAGTTTCTCTACAACTTTTGTACTTTTATAGATAATATGGTGGCTGAATAAGGGGCTGTGATCCTTATTAGTACTTTTGGGCTATTTGCTTGGTATCAGGTTATTACCTTAAAACGTAGTATTAGTATTTTTAATGATTAATTACCACTTAAATATTGGTTTGTTAAACGCCGGTTCCCTTGCTACGAATCATGATTTTGTAGCTGCTATGTCCATAAATAATATTGACATACTCGCCATTAATGAAACTTGGCTTAAACATGGGGAGGATGGTCGTGCCCCTGCCCTACCCGGATATCGTTTGAGGCATACTCCGAGACCACGTGGAGGGCGCTCGCGCGGAGGAGGTGTGGGGTTCTACTTTAGAAGAAATATAAGCCTCCGTACTTTACCCCATCCAATTGATCCAAAGCACTTCTTAGTGGAACAAATGTGGCTCAGCGTGACCCTCAGCGGAAAGAAGCTAGTGATTGGCACAGCTTATCGTCCACCATGGATGGATATTGATTTATTTTTTGATGCTTTGACAGATTCTATTGGTTCATTCCCTTGCTATGACTATTTGATTTTATTAGGTGATTTTAATATTAATTTCTTTAATAAAAATGACATAAAAACAGTAAAATTAATGACTTTCTTATCATGTCTCAGTCTGTCGCAGATGGTCACAGAAGCAACTCACTTTACGGATACTAGCCAGACACTTATTGACATTGTCTGCTCTAATCTTGGCACTAGAAAAGTTTCTGTACAACATGTGGGGTCCCTTTTTGGCCACTGTCTTGTAATCTCTGAATTTCTCATTAAATGTGACAAACCTTTGCCTTTCAAGATCTCATATAGATCTAAGAATAATATTAATGTGAATGCTTTTAACATGGACCTGAAATCCATAAAATGGGACTTTATTTCTACACTTGGGGATGTCAATGAAATTGTAAATACACTTAACTATAACATATTGACTCTATTTGATTTGCACGCACCTTTACAATCAATTACTATTAAGGACCGTTCCTATCCTTGGATCACTGACACTGTGAAGTTAATGATGCGGTTGCGCGATAAGGCCTCATTAGACTATAATAAAAGCAAATGTGACAAGAAAAAGGAATATTATAAAAGCTTAAAATCAGTTGTTAACAAGGCACTCTTTCATGAGAAATCTGCTTACTTTAGGCATAATATTAATAACAAAATAAACAATCCCCGCTTATTATGGGAAAATTTAAAGTCCACTTTACTACCGCGAAATAATATAGAGTTACCTTGTTTTTTAAATGACCCGAATGCTATAAATAAGCATTTCTTAGATATGTCTCAATTGTCTAATGTTAGCATTTCCACGCTTACTTATTTTGAGTTTAATCGTTACTCTGAAACTGTTTTCCATTTGAAGGAGGTTAGCTTGGACTTCATAAATAAAATATTTAACAGTCTTAAATCTAACTCTGAAGGTTGTGATCTCATTAGTTTGGACATGATTATAATGACTTTTCCCTATACCGTAGATATTATTAGAGACTTAATAAATATGTCAATAACTACTTCTACATTCCCTGATGTCTGGAAAATGGCAATAGTTCACCCGTTGCCTAAACAAACTAATCCTACAGAAGTTAAAGATTTAAGGCCTATTAGCATTCTGCCTTGTCTGTCGAAGGTTATGGAGAAGGTGGTCTGCAGACAGTTAGTGGATTACATTGAATCTAATAATATTCTACCTGGGGCACAATCTGGTTACAGAAAAGGACGCAGTACGGTTACGGCTATGCTAGATGTTACCGACAATATACTTTGCTCCCAAGATGAAGGGCTTTGTACACTACTAGTATTGCTTGATTTCTCTAGAGCTTTCGATTCTATAAATACAAATTTATTGATATCTAAATTGAGCTTCTACGGTTTTGACTCTAAAACAGTTGGCTGGTTTAATAGTCATTTAAGTAATCGTTTTCAGTCTGTAAAACTTAAATGTAATGATGGTACCTCTTTATCTTCCTCTAAAATGGCAGTGACTGGTGGGGTTCCCCAGGGCTCGATATTAGGGCCAATCCTTTTCATTTTATATACTGCTGACATAAGCACGCACATTAAACACTGTAAATTTCACATTTATGCAGATGACATACAAATATACATTTCTTTCAAACCATCTGAAATGAACAGTGCAATAACTAAATTGAATGAGGATCTGTCAAACATTGCGTTATGGTCTACCAGTAACAGTCTACTGCTTAATCCAAACAAAACCAAATATTTACTTTTTGGGAGGGACCACCAACTTTCTAGATTGTGTCCATCTGTTTGTGTTACTCTTTTAGGAAAACCCATAGAGCAAGTTAATGATGCACGAAATCTAGGTTTAAGCATGGATAGGAACTTGCGCTTTGATAAGCATGTGACGGATTCTGTGAGAAATTGCTTTTATAAGCTTAAAGTACTGTACCGTATTAGGCCTTTTCTACAGGAAAGCCTGCGTATTAAATTAGTTGAGTCCCTGATCTTATCCAGGCTAAATTACATGGACACAGTCATTGGGCCATGCTTATTAGTCAGAACACAAAAAAATATCCAACGAGTGCAAAATGTTTGTGCTCGTTTCTGCTTTGACATTCCGTTGAGGGCTCATGTAACCCCATATTTGAATAGTCACACTATGCTAAAGATGAAGCATAGGCGTAAACTTCACCTGGCTTGTCTTTTATTTGGAGTGCTGAAATATAAATCACCGGGCTACCTTTATGAGAAGTTGTCTTGGTTGTCATCAAATAGATCCTATGGGCCTCGACATTGTACTGGACCGCTTTCCATGCAATGCCATCGTTCAGCTACTTTTAGAGGTAGCTTCCGGTATGCAGCTACTAAATGTTGGAACAACATTCCTCCGCCAATAAGAAGCCTACAAAATATACACTCTTTTAGAAAAAAGTTGAAAATATTTATATTTGATCACCAAAAACGTGAAGAGCTTCTAATACAGGATACTAGCGCTATTTAAGATTTAAGTGTATATATATATATATATATATATATTTATACATATATAATGGAAGACAATTTATACTTAGATGTTATTTATATATTCCTCACTTACCATATATTTACATACACTTTTATAATCATATATTTATCTGGATTTCTCAACAATGCTTAGTAACTATTCTTGTTGACCTGCATGTTGGAAATAGCTGGTTGTTATTATTTTTGATTGATATTAGTCTTTCCTAATTTGAAAACCATTTGTGATACTTTTATACCTACTTTTATGATAAAGTTTTCTTACATAATACATTTCTATATAAAACTCACGTAGTTTGTATTGTTTAATTTTTAGGTTATATGTGCTGAATGCTTACGTGTCAATCTGTAACACACTAATTAGTCTGTGATCTGTAATGGTTTGACTTTAAAAACCTAGTTTATATGTCTATGTCTGTATTGTCTGTGTCTGAATTGTTTGTCTATTGTACTTGCTCTGAGACCAAGTTTTTTTTTTTTGTAATAAGTTTAATAATTTACACATGCATTTTATAATTGTATCTGTGTTATGTTATTGTTTTATTTTAAGTCTTTATTTTCTTATTTTTCTTTTATCTAATTGTTTGTCATCCGTGACGTCACAACGGCGGCCTGACGGAAGATCAGCGCAGGTTTTCAGAGCCTGCACACGCTGAGTCAGGGTCGTTTTGTAACGAGCATTTTCGTCATGTTTTGTTTTTTATTTTTTATTTTATTTTCAACCATAACCTGCTGTATTGTTTCGTTGCAATAAACTTATCTTTCTTTCTTTCTTTTCTTTCTTTATATATAATTTATATGCTTATGGTAATAGTCACTCATAGATTCAACAATAACTAAGAAAACTGTCGTTGCTTGGCATTTAATAAATATAAAATGAAACGGCTATCTCTTGCTGCAACTAAAACGCACTGAGATGCTTTTGGTAGGTGACCAGTCACTCGGGATAGAGATCATCACGTCATCCTTTGGCATAAAAATAGCCATCCCACAGGTTTCCTAATTATTTTCGAGTTTATTAGTAGCCTAGGTCTTTCTCAGTACTCCAAACTATGAGTACGTATTTTATGATGATCGGTTAAGTATTTAATGCGTTAAAAGGTAACAAACAAACAAACTAATTTTCACATCCTTATCCACAGTAATATTATAAGAATTTAATGTATTATTTACTAGAGTCTGCCCGTGACTCCGTCCACGTAGACTTCAGAATATAAATACGTCATTCTACGGCACTTTAATTATATCTATGTAAAAATAGCTATCTCACAAGAAATATCTATCTTATTATAAAGCTGTAACAGAGCTGTGTCTGTTCATTTAAAATATTTGAGAAAAAAATACTGAATTAGGCTATATAGGCGTGTCTAAACACAAAACGTTTTTTTTTAGATTTTTTGTCTGTTTACCTGTTTGTCTGTTTGTTTGTTCGCGCATCACGCAAATACTACTGAACGGATATCGATGCAACTTTTTCTATTTCATAGATCTCGATTAGACTTAATAATTGGTATATATTTTATCCCGCTACTATATCGGGAACCTGAGATACAACCTAAAAACTTGCTTTTGGTTGGAGCCGCACGCAAAGGCTAGTTAATTATATTTCTGGCATGAAAGGTCCAGACTATATGAATGCAAAATTTTCGTAATGATTGATTTAGTAGTTACAGCGTTAAAGTGCAATAAACAAACAAAGTCACTTTCGTATTTATAATTTTAGTAAGGATTCAAACACATCACAGTCTTTAATCTTTAATCTTATGCCTTGTACCACCCCAATCCCTTGGGATTTTTAGCAGGGGCTTGTGGTCTTTTATTACTCGTATCGGCGTAGATTCTAGAAACGTTTCACATCACATCCGTATGCATATAAAGTGCCCCTTTAGTAAGCAGCTACTCATTAATTTAGTTAAATAAATAGATGATCAAAGGGAGTTTGCTGCAGTTAAATTAATGTTAGAAGCTTATTTGCTTATTTATATTAGCTCTGGATTCTGGATTAAGGTAACTTGATGCCCTAAACAATCTTCCCCTGTGCCTCCCCCCCTCCCCTATCCTTATAAAATACAAAGATTTAAAAAAAATATTAATACGTATCGTAGTATAATATGTACACAACCAAAGGAATATAACATAGTTCCAGTGGCCCGCCAATAAAGGCGGAGAGACGGTACACGGTGGGTTTCTTTAGAGGGTGAAGGCCCCACACTACCTTGTTCGTTGCCCCGAACAATGGGGTGTGCGGTTAGGAAAATTTTTTCGCGCCTTAACAAAAAAAAAAGGTATAATATGTAAGTATGTTTTGTTTCTCCTGCCCTTACCCCATGCTAGGTGGGGTTGGCACAGCATGATTTCACATGTTGTCCTTAGATTCGGCTATATTTTTACGACTGGCCGTCTGCCTGACGTCAACTCACCTCGGGAAGACCTTGAAATTGCTTTAACTTTCGTATGCTCGTTTTATTTTTCTCGGTCGTCTCTGGTAGACGGGATACCCTAAGCAATTGCTTAAATAGCTTATAGGCTAATTCAGGACTGGCTCTGGCAGACAAACTGTGATAAGGTTCTTTGAAATAGCTGCTTTTGGATAGAAATAATGATAGTGCTATAGTGATATATTTATATTATATGTTCAGTTAAGAGGCCAACATGGAGAAACTCGCAGGCAGAATCCAGTAAAAGTTTGTTTCTTCATAAAAAATAGGTGCAGTGTGTGTGTGTTTTTATCTAGGCATAAATCTAAGCGCGCGCGCTCTAACTTAGTCCCATTCCGCTCTCCATTAAACTTTTTACTAGGTCGTTAACGACACGTTTTCATGAAAGCTGCGCAATTTATATCGAACAGTTTTTGTATGGATTAATTTAGCGAAATAGGAATCCAGTAAATTAATTGTTGTGGGCTGTGTTTTATATTTGTCGCAATAAAAACGGCATTTGTTGCTTGCTTGTTCCTTTTAAAAATTGATGTATGACTAACAATAAATTATGTCAGCAACCCATTCTGTGGCGCCCTTGAAAAGTCGGAGGCCCTACTCATCCATGGACGCCGACGGGGCCCGCCCGCCAGCGCCTCGATAACGGTCAACGGTGTGGGCTTCCCAATCCAGGCCCACATCAAATATCTGGGCCTGGTATTGGATGGACGGTGGCACTTTGACGAGCACTTCCGCCGTCTTGCGCCAAGGCTCGTCAACACGGCGTCCGCCCTAGGGCGACTTATGCCGAATTTGGGCGGAACGAGTCTTGCGTGTCGACGACTCTACGCGGGGGTAGTACGGTCGATGGCGCTGTACAGTGCGCCCGTGTGGGCGGTGCCCTGGCCGCTCGCAATAGGGCCCTTCTGTGGCGTCCACAGAGGGTCGTAGCGGTCAGGGCAATACGCGGGTACCGCACGGTCTCGACCAATGCAGTCTGCGCGTTGGCCGGAACACCCCCGTGGGATCTGGAGGCGGAGGTGCTCGCCGACGTCTATCGGCGGGCGACGACGGCGCGGGCAGGGGGCAGCCGCCCCTCGCCGAGCGCAATGTCATCGTGGCGGGAAGATGCCCGCCGCGCCACCGTCCTAAAGTGGAAGTCTCGGCTGGAGACGCCCCGGGCCGGTCTCTGGACCGTGGGGGCGCTCCGGCTGATCTTGGAAGAATGGGCAGGGCGGCAGCACGGGGTCCTCACCTTCCGGTTGGTGCAGGTTTTGTCGGGGCATGGTTGCTTCGGCAAATACCTGCACACGATCGCAAGGAGGGAGACGACCCCAGGCTGTCACCACTGCGACTGCGACGAGGACTCGGCGCAGCACACGCTCGAGTCGTGCCCGGCCTGGGATGTGCAGCGCCGGGAACTCGTTGCAGTCATAGGCGTGGACCTGTCGCTGCCGGTCGTTGCGCGAGCGATGGTTGGCAGTGACAGGGCCTGGACCGCGGTCGCCGCCTTCTGCGAGGCTGTCATCTCGCGGAAGGAGGTGGCGGAGAGTGCCCGTGAGGAATCCTCCTTCGCGGACCCGATTCGCCGCCGGCGCGAAGGGCGGCGTGCGCGCGCTTACTTGCGCCTGATGCCGCCCTAGCCGAGGCTGCGGACGGTGGGGTCGGGGAGTACCCTGCCGTCCGCGGAAGCCTACCGCGAAGGTGCGACGCCCAAGTGCGCGAGGCGTCGCTCAAGAGAGGATGCCCGTAGGGGCTGCCGCCTGCGGATCGCGGTCGTAACGACGCGGTACCCGTGATCCGCCGTAGCAAGGGCGGGTGGAGAGGCGCACGGTGGGTTTTTAGTGGGTGAGAGCCCCATTCACCCCGTTGTCTCCCCGGGCAGCGGGGTGTGCGGTAGGACATTTTTGCCCACCTAAAATAAAAACATAAAAAAAGAGGTGGCTAAAGGAAATGAGCTATTGGCCTTGTCAACCTACATCATAACATTGCTCATAAGCATTCAACTTATAGCCACTATCTCGTCGAAATACACAAATCATGTTATCAGATGGTGTTAGGTGAAGCTTTGACATTAACCATCATGTAGACAAATTTCAGATTAATACTTGGGTTGATACAAAAGGGGAAACCAGGTATCGGTATCAGCACAACTCCAGTTTCCCTGCTAATAGCGATAATTTCTTGACGAGAAAATCTAATTCCACTTTATAGAACTTCATTGTAAGTGAAAGAGGAGATCTCTGTGAGAAGGATTCGTATTCGCGTGTACATATAAAACACATTTGATAATATGGCCTTAAAAATCCTATGGGACCTTAAAAAATGCATCATGAAGAAATAGTGATCTGCGATGAGCGTCTGCGATGGCTAAATTACTTAATATTTACAAAACAAGAGTATACGGCTCCACCTGTATCGGCATCGATATTGGCATAGTGCTCGTGCGTCGCCATCTCCTAGAAAAGCTAGAGAAGATGGAGAGGAAGGATAATAAGAGAGATAGGAAGGGGGTTTGGGCCACCGGCGCTCTCACTCACCATACGAAACATAACAGTAGGAGTGCCTACCGATGTTTCATCCTGATTTTCTGTGGTACTTCTCCGATTGAGCTAGCGATTCAATATACCTACCCCATTTGAGGGTTGTCAATTAGGTATAGCGATAATAATCCGACTGCAAATCATGAGCTTTCAGGTTCGAGTTCTGGGTCAAAAAACAAAAGTTATTGAGATTTTTCTATAGCAGCTCAGAATTATTAAGCTAGCGGTGGACCTCAGCAGCATGCACAGACAGTCTTGCGGTTGACCTTTCTTCGGTCGTGTTCGACGGCGTCCCATCGGGCTATCAGCATAAGAGTACAGAGAGTGCAATTGAATTTGGACTTACTCTCATGCACTATAAGATCCCCTGCGTAGTTAATTAGTGTTTTTTGACACTGGCTACCAAACCGAAATCTGTCTGGAGATCATTATTACAATACACCATGGTACTGGGGTTTTAGCGGCCTTTTATCGGTTAGGAATCGATTGTAAAAAAAATGTCTGCCTCAGTGGTGCAGCGGTAGTGTGAGCGACTACTGATCATGAGGTCTCGGGTTCGATTCCCTGGTCGGGCAATGCTTATGAGCTTTTTAGTAAAAAGAAAAATTCTCAGTAGCAGCCCGGAGTTTGGAAATGTGCCCGGTAGACGGCAGTAGGCTCGCCCTATTACGTGGGCCTTAAAGATAGCTGGCGAACCGTGGGTGTGTAATACACTTCTGCCTATCCCTTCGGTGAATACAGGCGTAATGATATGTTTAAAAAATACATCATTTCTAAGTCTGGATCTGCCAGGGGGACTAAACCCAATACCAACTCCTCAGTAGGCCTCGATTTTATCACTCAGCTGTCACAGCATATTTGTAGGGATGAATATTTGTAGGAAACTAGATTATGCTATTAGCTAATATGTCGTCTATCCATTATCCTGGTATTACAAATGAACCCGAGATGTCCAAATCAAACTAATGTCCTTAACAATATATGTATTATTTACATTATCTTCACTCAGAGTAAATAAAGTAATGGTAATATCATATCCAATTTCGTTTATTGCAATTGATCTATACTATTATAAAGCTGTAACATAGCTATGTCTGTACATTTAAGATATTTGAGAAAAAATGACTGTAATAGGCTATATAGGCGTGTCTAAACACAAAAAGATTTTTTAGATTTTGTTTTTTTTTTTAGATTTTTTGTCTGTCTGTTTATCTGTTTGTTTGTTCACGCATCAAGCAAAAACTACTGAACGGATATTGATGAAACTTTTTTATATGATAGCTCTCGATTAGACTTAAAAATTGGTAGAAATTTTATCCCGCTACTATATCGGACACCTGAGATATATCCTAAAAAGTAGCTTTTGGCTGCGGAGGTGCCGTGGGCAAAGGCACCCACGGAACCTGAGATCGCAATCAACTTTCATTTTTGAAACGGTGCATATTAAAGACAAGAAAACCTTAATTGAACGTTAATGTATTCCCAAAAGCTGTTATTTATATCCCCTTATTTGATTGTGCGCTCTGGTCTGTTTTTTATCAGGAGCTGTAAATCGATGCTGTTTAATTTAAAGACTTGATATTTTATTTTGAATTGAAGATTTGTGTTATTACTCTATTTAATATTAATCATAGAAAACATATCATTACGTCTGTATTCCCCGAAGAGGTAGGCAGAGGTGTATTACACACCCAAGACTCGCCAGCTTTGTTTAAGTCCCACGTAATAGGAGGAGAGCCTATTGACGTCTACCGGGCACATTTCCAAACTCCGGGCTGCTTCAGATTTTTTTTTCTTTTTAGGAAAAAGCTCAATAACATTGCCCGACCTGGGGATCGAACCCGAGACCTCATGATTAGCAGTCGCATACACTACCGCTACACCACCGAGGCAGTTATATATTATTTAAAATTTTCTTCCAAAACACAATTTTAATGATTGAAACAATGCATATATAGGTAAACGCATGCTTCCCAGAGAGAGAGAGCGGCTACGACAGCGGATTACCAGTTCCATTTTTTCCCCTTAAGCTATTCATTTTTGCTTCCATGGGATTATTACGTGACGGGTTGCAAACTACATCACTTCCATTCAGATGATTGCTTTCAAAAATCTCCACTAGGTTCCCACAGGACGTAGTATGAATAGAGATGAAGAAGTAGAACACTAAAGCACTGAAGACTTTCTACATAGATGTATTTTGGATAATTTAGATCTACCATAGATGTAGTCTTTAGTGTGGCTTATTAGTGTTTTGTAGAGGTCCAACGCGCTGGTGAACTATTTGCAAATCTTACTTGTGTTGATAATTATTTGACACTTCAGGGGGAAATTAAGTTCACCGAAGGAATGTAACATGGTTCCAGTGGCCCGCCAATAAAGGCGGAGAGACGGCACATGGCGGGTTTATTTAGTGGGTGCAGGCCCCACACTACCATGTTCGTTGCCCCGGACGACGGGATGTGCGGTTAGGTACAGAAGCAGTGTGTGTTGATTAAAGTCGGAGATCGCCGCGTTCATTCTTTTATTTCACATCCGCATAATTAACAGTGAGTGTCAGTGGCTTAACAGTTTAGTATAAAAGAGCTGAAAAATTAAAATTTGAAAGTTGAGAGAGGCTGTTACTACAAATATTTTTTTTTATTGCTTGTAGTGGCAGACGAGCCACGGCCCATCTGATGGTAAATGGTAACTGTCACTCATGGATTCAACTATACTGAGAGTATTGTCAAACCACTGCTCACCATTTCATTTCATCGATATGTAATGAAAGAATAAACGGCTAAATCTCCTGCTACAGTCAAAACGCAACTATGTGCTTCATGGCCGGTCATATTGGAGATGGTGGTACCAACCCGCTCGGGCCCGATACCAAGTGAGTACTCCCACTCGGTACCCAGCCCTACCACTGTATAGTATAAACAGCTGCTAGCTTTTGCCTCGGTATAACAGATAGTTGTTTATTTAGATATTTTTTTTATATATATTTTTAGCATTTGACATGCTTAGCACTATACACTAAACACAAAGTAAAAAATGTGAAATCGAAAATAACAGTCACGAGCAGGATATTAACCTGCATCTCCTGGATACCGTCCAGATGCTTTGCCAATTCAGCCATCGTAACAATTGCTCCTGACTGCTAATTTCGATAACACATTCATACTTAACGTCTTTGGGTGACGCCTCCGCCATCTGTTGTTTCACTTTGTGTTTAATAGATAGTTGTTTTATAAATTGATATTAGAAGTAGTATTCCTTCTTAATCCTTATATATACTTAAAACATCGTGTCAAATTGTTGGTCCGCAATGAACTCGGGAACCATTATATCCGATCTTACCTTTCCTTTTTGAAACTTCTTTCAGCGTGGTACGCATATTTTTAGATGAGATAAAATCTCTGGACTCGCGACACCGTTACGAGACGTAGCTATAGTGTGTGCATATATGCATGGAAGCGAGAGATGTATGGAAGAATAAAGCCTCTTGGCACTCTGTTCTCTCTGCCTACCCCGCAAGGGAAATGGCGTGATGATAAGTAAGTAAGTATATATGCATGTACATAGAGCAGACCGCGAACGCGTCTAGATAAATAAAAAAATCTAAAATCAGGTAACAATTAAATATTATGATGACATGGAGCTGATCTGATTATGGGGTTGGAAGGTGGACATAGGAACTCTATAAGGAAACAGCGCAACCCCAGTACTTTATCTTTAGATGGTATCCAGGGTCTGATGTCACCATGCTGGAAGGTGGCCACAGTAACTCTGTAATCAAAAAACCCAAAACCATTGAGTTTATGCTAGTTTGATTCGTCTTAAGGAGTACTTTGTCAAATTTTATCTGTGATTGATATCTAAAAATAACAATTGTTTGATTATAGTTTTCACTTCTATCGGCAGTCCTCATGATTGCTTATTTCGTTCATTTCCTTTTTTTATTACAAAATTAGCGATGTTTATGTCCCTAGAGATAATCCGGAGAGAGAACTTGACAAACGGCTATTAAGTATTTTAATATAAATAATAATTGAACATTGGCGTGACTGGGCCTTCTCAGACAGGAGCGTTTGGCGCTCCTGTTTGAGAAGCTCCGTCTTCCTTTAGACAGCAATGGGCCGCCTACTGCGGCCAAAATTGTAGAAAGAGCCGCGGACAGCGTGGCCATAATTTCGATGGTGGCCATGGACTTGAGTAACCTCAAAGGTAGCTTCGTCCGGGGGCTTAAAATCGCCGCCATGGAACTGTCCAACGTAGTGGAGCGGCTTGTAACGGAGGTAGCCGACCTTGGGGCACGAAACGAGCGCCTGGAGACAACGGTCGAGGAGCTGCACCGAGGGATGGCCAATATTAGAGCCGAACATGGGCTCCCTGAGGCCATCCCGAGTGCCTCGGCTTCCGGAAAGCAGGTTGAGCGTGATCTCCCCGCGACCGCCTCGCCACCGCCGCCGCGCCTCCGGCCCGCCTCGGCGACCGCCTCAGCTCCGTCTGCCGCTCAGTCGGGCGCTGTAACTGAGCTGGAGGAGGGAACGTTCCGGACAATTATCGACAGCATTGATGCGGTCTTTGGTCCGAGAATCGAGGCCCTAGCCGCAAGGTTGCCGCCGGAGCCCCGACTTCGGCCGCCACTTGCGGCTGACAAAAGGAATGGTGCAGCGTCCTCAGCACCGACAGCCCTGCCGTGCCAGGGTGGGTATGTTTCGTTTGCCACGATGGCGGCCAAACCACCGGTGGCCAAACCACGAGAGGCAAAACCTTCGCCTACGGCTCCTGTAGTGCAGAGAAAGGGCCAAAAAAAAAAGGCCAAGAAAAAGAAAAAGGCGGGACAAGCCCCGAGGAGTAAGCCCCGAGAGGGGTCACGCTATATGGTGTGCACTTCTCCCCTAGTCGTAGTCTGGTGGCTTTCGAGGTCTTCCTGCACAGCCTGGAGACCTCGATACGGCGTATAGCACCGAGCCCTGTGCTCGTGCTGGGGGACTTCAACGCCAAATCAACGGCGTGGGGGTCCTCCAGGACGGACGCCCGAGTAGCGGCGGCGGTCCAAGAGTGGGCGGCAGCGGCGGACCGCTCGCTAGCCCCGCTGTCGCCACACGCGTAAGGAGCTGGCGAGTCCTGGAGGAGGTCGAGACCCTATCTGACCACAGATACATTCAGATAGAGGCCTCCCGGACCCTTCAGGGCGCCAGCAGGGGTCATGTGGCGGACAGAACTCCTGCTTTTCCGCGATGGGCTGTGGGTAGGCTCGACCGGGACCTGCTAGTGGATGCGGCCATTTTTCAATCTTGGCTGCCTCCCCCCCCTAATGGAAGACGTGGACGCCGAGGCTGGCCGCATTCGCGGCATGCTTACGCAGATCTGCGATGGGGCCATGCCCCGCGTGCGGCGCCCGCCTCACCGGAAGGGGGTCTAATGGTGGTTCCCGGAGGAGGCGGACCTCCGTGCGGCCTGTATTCCCGTTTCGTGCCCGGAGGTCCTACACCCGCAGCCGACGTCGCCGAAACCGCGACGAAGAGTGGGAGGGTCGGCTGTATGCGGCGTACAGCAGTGCGCGCGACGCGTTTAAGCTGGCCATCTGTCGCGCCAAAGATGCGAAAAGGCAGGAGATGCTGGAGGGTCCCGAGCGTGACCCCTGGGGATGCTCGTACCGCTCGGCGCTTAACAAGCTCCGCGCCCAGGGCCCCCCCCTTACGGAGACCCTCCAGCCGGGCTTCCTCTCTGAGGCAGTCGAGGGACTTTTCCCTTCACGGGCGGTGCACACGCCCCCGGTCATGGCTCCGCCAGATGATGACCGGGAGGCCGACGACGGGGAGGTACCGCCCGTGACGACGATGGAAATGGGGGCAGCGGCAGCGCGTTTGCGGAGAGGCGCCGCCCCCGGGCCGGACGGGGTTCCCGCCCGAGTGCTGGCCCTGATCCTCGACCACCTTGAGCCCCGCCTCGGGGGACTGTTCGGCACATACCTGGTGTCCGGACGATGCCCTGACTGCTGGAAGGAGGGGCAGCTCGTGCTCCTGCCGAAGCCGGGACGGTCTCCGAATACAGTCGCGGCCTTCAGGCCCATCGTAATGTTGGACGAGGCGGGCAAACTCCTCGAGCGGGTAGTCGCTGCCCGCATCGTCCGGCACCTAGGAGCGGTCGGCCCCGACCTGTCCGACGCCCAGTTTGAATTTTGGGCGGGTCGGTCTACAGTCGGTGCCATTCTGCGCTTGAAGGCCGCGGCTGCGGAGGCCGTCACCTCGAGGGAAGTGCTGTTGGCAGTGTCAGCCATTCGGCTGCATCAGGGAGGCACTCCAGAACCATGGGCCGGCTCCCCCCTGGGCTGGGCGTAATTTGCTACGCAGACGATACGCTCGTCACAGCCAGGGGCGGCACCCTCGAGGAGGCGGCACCTCTGGCCACCTTAGGTACCACGGAGGTGATCAGGCGGATCGAGGCGCTGGGGCTTAGAGTGGCCCTTGAAAAGTCGGAGGCCCTACTCTTCCATGGGCGCCGACGGGGCCCGCCCGCCAGCGCCTCGATAACGGTCAACGGTGTGGGCTTCCCAATCCAGGCCCACATCAAATATCTGGGCCTGGTATTGGATGGACGGTGGCTTTTTAACGAGCACTTCCTTGGTGACTGATGCTGAATTTGGGCGGACCGAGTCTCGCGTATCAACGACTCTACGCGGGGGTAGTACGGTCGATGGCACTGCACGGTGCGCCCGTGTGGGCGGAGTCCCTGGCCGCTCGCAATAGGGCCCTTCTGTGGCGTCCACAGAGGTTCGTAGCGGTCAGGGCAATACGCGGGTACCGTAGGGTCTTGACCGATGCAGCCTGCGCGTTGGCCGGAACCCTCCCATGGGATCTGGAGGCGGAGGTGCTCGCCGACGTCTATCGGTGGGCGTCGAAGGTACGGGCGGGGGGCAGCGGCCCCTGGCCGAGTGCAATCTTGTCGTGGCGGGAAGATGCCCGCCGCGTTACCGTCCTAAAGTGGAAGTCTCGGCTGGAGACACCCCGGGTTGGTCTCTGGACCGTGGGGGTGCTCCAGCCGATCTTGGAAGAATGGGCAGTGCCGCAGCACGGGGTCCTCACCTTCCGGTTGGTGAAGGTTTTGTCGGGGCATGGTTGCTTCGGCAAATACCTGCACATGATCGCTAGGAGGGAGACGACCCCAGGCTGTCACCACTGCAGCTGCGACGAGGACTCGGCGCAGCACACGCTCGAGTCGTGTTCGGCCTGGGATGTGCAGCGCCGGGATCTCGTTGCAGTCATAGGCGTGGACCTGTCGCTGCCGGCCGTTGCGCGAGTGATGGTTGGCAGTGACAGGGCCGCGGATCGCGGTCGAAACGACGCGATACCCGTAATTCGCCGTAGCAAGGGTGGGTGGAGGCGCACGGTGGGTTTTTAGTGGGTGAGAGCCCCACACTACCCCGTTGTATCCCCGGACAGCGGGGTGTGCGGTAGGACATTTAAGCCCACCTAAAATAAAAAAAAAAATAAAAAAAAGGAAGGAAGGGTTCCTGTGTAGCCGTAGAGTGACTTTTAGTATATTCTGAAGTTCATAAAATGGTTAGGTTAGAATTCATAAATTGGTCGGCCACATCATTAGTTAGCTATTTCGAATGTCTGCATAGCTACGTCACATACACAAATTCAAGGTATAAGTACTAAAAATTAAATACCTACCACTCTTAAAGTTATGAAGAATCACTTTATTTTTATCAGACAACCTATAATAGATTTATAGTTAACATTTTAATAACACGTGAGAGTGCATTTTAAAGTCAAGTATGCTTCGTTGAGCCTTAGACGGTAAGCCACTTAGTTCTACGAACCGTACCTATGTACAACGTCTACTTTTAAAATTAGCTTTGGTCACAATGCGTACAAATTTTTAAAATACATATACTTTTAAAATGCCTACAGGGGACCAGAACCAGGACTTTTGGTAACATTAAAACAAAAGAAAATGATACATTAACGATTATTTATTGCATACATTTATCTATATCTATCTACACTATTATAAAGCTGTTACAGAGCTGTGTCTGTATATTTAAGATATTTGAGAAAAAAATAACTGTTATAGGCTATATAGGCGTGTCTAAACACAAAACGCTTTTTTTACATTTTTTGTCTTTTTGTTTGTTCACGCATCATGCAACAGCTACCACACGGATTTTGATGCAACTACTTTGTTTGATAGCTCTCAATTAGACTTAAAAACTGGTATACATTTTATTCCGCTACTATATCGGGAGCCTGAGATATAACCTAAAAACAAGCTTTTGACAGAGGCGGAGCCGCGGCCAAAGGCTAGTTTTTTAAAAAGTTTTTAACAATATAACAAGATAACCCGGTGAACTTCGTATCACCTACAATTAATTTTATCAGCGATTATCAATGCTAATTAATCTGCAGGTTTTAATATACATAGGATAATTAAATGAAACTTGCAATTTGAATTACAATTCAAATAAATTGGAGAGAATGTCAGTAGCTTAATTAGTTTTTTGTCATCTAGCCTATTCTGTGAGATTTCACTAGCGAACTCACACAGGTCCAAAAGAGGCGATTCCCAAACAAAATTACTAATTATTAGTTTTAACTTTTCAACTATTTTTATGGGTTTTCCCTATTTTTTTTTCACATACAGTGGTATTAAAACGAAGAAAATAAAAAAAAAAAACTATTATTCAAATCAGTCAAGTTAGTTTTGAGTTTTAGCGAGACTAACGAAAACCAATTGATTTTTATATATATAGATTTTGACTACTATAATTACAATTTTATAATTTTAAACGATTTTATGAACGAAATGGAAAATGAGGTATTATGATACTCATTTTGATGGTCATCATTGCGTCCACGTATTTTTAGTCTATACTATTATAAAGCTGTAACAGAGCTAGGTCTGCACATTTAGGATATTTGAGAAAAAATTACTGTATTACGCTATGACGTATAACATTTTTTGTCCGTTTTTCTGTTTGTCTGTTTGTTCGTTCGCGCATCATACAAAAACTACTAAACGGATTTTCATAAAACTTTTTTTATTTGATAGCTCTCGATTAGGCCTAAAAACTGATATATACTTTATCCCGCTACTATATCGAGATCCTGAGATATAACCTTAAAACTAGCTTTTAAGTCTAGTAATAAATAAAATAGTTGTCTAGTCCCTATACCACATTACATATTGTTATTTTATAGTTTTATTCGTCATAGTTTTCTATAGAAGCCTAATAGTCATCTCTGACTGGTATATGTATTTTGCTGATAATTATATATTTTGATATATAATACTCAGCAAAACTCTTTGCTCCCAAATTTTATACTAGAAAATGTTTATCTGTAAGTATGTTTGTGCTGTCAAGCAAAAAGCCAGAGTCAATGAAACGTTCCTTAGCCAAAGCACGTACCGGCTTATCGAAATCCTGAACTTGTCAATAATGAAATATTACGGTTGCCCCAGCAAGGGAAATATGTCCCTCATCTGCGTGGTGATAAATTAAGAATGTGCCTAAAGTGTCAGCACCTCATTTTTCTATCTATACAATCTTTTATGTATTATATGGAAAATTTTCTGATTTTAAGAGCTAGTTTTTATACATGTTTTACAGAATACCGTTAACAATCTTTACATAGCATAAAAGTCGCGTTCCGCGTCTGTCTGTCTGTACATCCGCTAGCTCCTTCTAAACTACGCGACGTATTTTGATGCGGTTTTCACCATCACTTTAATAATTCCTTCCGGAAGGTTTATATATAAAATACATGCATCTTATAGTACATTGCACTCGTGCGAAGCCGTGCCGGGTCTTTAGTGGATAATAATTAATACTGACAGATACTGCCCGTCAGAGGAATTTTTGTAAGACGCTAATGATCATAATCTCGATTTTTATATTTATTATAATACTCAAAAAACTAACACTACATGTCATTTTATTATAGACGTAGGTACATACCTAATCGTCGTTAAAAATAAATGAACGTTTTAAAACTTTACTACATTTTTTTCTTTTTTTTTTGTTTTTTTTTTGTTTTTTTGAAAAAAAAACATAATTATGAGCCTATAGATTGAATAAGACTTCGGCGTTAGTACGTTTTTATTAATTAATTTATTTTAACATTAATTATTATAATTGCTGAAGTTGGATCATGTATCTTTAAGCTAATCGTGATATTGGATTTTGTATCATCATTATCAGCCTTCTTATTTCCTCCTTTTGCAATCTTATAAATACGATTTCAATAAATACCTATTCACGGACGTTTCACACAACGTCCTCCTGGTACCTAGCCACCGGCGGACCACCGAAGGAATGTAACATAATTCCACTGGCCCGCCAATAAAGGCGGAGAGACGGAACACGGCAGGTTTCTTTAGTGGGTGAGGGCCCCACACTACCCTGTTTGCCACGAACATTTCTTCCCGCCTTTACAAAAAAAAGGGGTACTGGTCCCAAACTAAGCTTAACGCTTGTGCTATGGGTACCAGATTACGGATATAATACATACTATATGTGGTGATTATGCGAAACGCATATTATACGCCCCACGAGGAGCACCCACACATATATTACTTTTGTTTTGTAAATACATATATAATTATAATAGTTAGAAAACACCCAGACGCAGTACACATATCTGTGTTCATCACACAAATAATTGTTCTGGGTGGGAATCGAACCCACGACCTCGTGCACGGAAGTCGATTACACTACCGACTGCGCAAATAGTTGCAAAATTAAAAACAAATTTCATACAAATTTCAATAAAACTGTATCCAAGGGATGCAGATTCAAGTCCTGCTCGTGTCTGTTATTTTAGATTTCACATTTTCGCACTTTGTATTGATAAATATACAAACTTTTTACAAGTATGACATTAAACTTCATACATAATTTCAAAACGTTAGGTGCCTCGAAAGATTTCATTTCAGCAGAAGCTAACTCGATACCTTCAATATCAGCCGCAGCTAACTCGATACCTTCGTTTTTGCATACCATTAGACTATTACTGCACTATAAATCTGTATAAAATAAAACCCATTTCCAATTGTAGATTTATGGCAACATGTCAATTATAGTAAATCTTTTGATTCACACGCTTGGCAACCCCGGGAAATGGCTTTAGTAATTTACAGATTTGCATTTTAAATTGATATATTATGATTTATATCCATTTCTCAAGATTTATTAATCCTTGGAAATAATATTTCATGCGGGTATCTTTTGTTTTTGCAGCATTTCTACAGAAGTTTGTCGTTATTATAAAAGAAGTTTTTGGGTTAATAATTATCTTATTTACTATTAGACATAGCATCACGCCTGTATTCCCCGAAGGGGTAGACAGAGGTGTATTAACACTCACGATTCGACAGCTATGTTTAAGTCCCACGTAATAGGAGACGAGCATTATTATTTACTAGTCCCGGTAATCAACTATCTATGTGCTAAATTTAATATAAATTTGTTTAGCCAGGTTCCTGTGGGATAGCTGTTGTTGTATAGAGATAATTAATGTGCTCTTGAGTATCGAATATATTCTGAACTATTAATTCTGAACTAGCCTTTTCCTGCAGCTTCACCGCAACCAATAGCTAGTTTTTAAGTTATATCTCTGGTTCCCGATGTAGTAGCGATATAAATCGCACACCAGTTTTTAAGGCTAATCAAGAGCAATCAAATAATACAATGATGAATTACATCATCCGTTCAGTAGTTTTTGCGTGATGCGCAAACAAACAAAGCGAAAAAATCTAAATAAATGTTTTGTGTTCAGACACGCCTATTTAGCTTACAGCTTTATAATAATTTACATTTCTTCTCGCCTAAACAAAAACAAAAAAAAAGGAGTATTCTACGCGGGCGAAAAATCTAGTTTATAATATTAGAAGGAGTATTCTACGAAAAATCTAGTTTATAATATTAGTAGAATTATCAAACTGGTTCAGTTTACCACCTACTCGAGTAGTAGAGCCGTTATTATTCTGAATTAATTCAAATAATTCTCATAATAAATAGACGAATCACAAACGAAACTAACTAAAAATTTTCTCTGCGAGAATACCCCTTACCTCTAACCTCTATCACGAGTGTATTGCCGCAAGAGTTTTACTAAAACTTTTCCATGTGGCGGAATTTGACACAGAGTTCTCTCGGTTAGGTATAAGTTAGAAACTCCTAGACCTCACATCCATCCATCCATCCATCAGGCTTTTAAAGTCCACTGCTGGACATAAGCCTCCCCAAGAATGGGGGATAGTGCCGTAATCGCCACGCTTGGCAGGCGGGTTGGCGATCGCAGTGGATGTTGTTAATACGCGAAGGAGTGCTGCTGCCCACTCCCTCGGTATTCCCTTAGTCGGATTTTACGACTCCCATGGGTGGAGAGGGGTGGGACAATTCTAAAGCCGGCCCCACACGGCAAAAAACAGATCTCAAATAAATTCTACTAAGGTTTTTGATTTTAACTATCTCTCAATTAGGCCGCCGCACCATTATCCATTTCAGAATATCAAATTATTTTCTTATATTTTTAGTTGAAATTGCCAAAAGATTTTCAGCTTAATTTATAGTTATTTTACTCAAAAGCACGAAGACGCATAATAAAATTACTAAACATAGACTCCGTTAACGAAATAAGTTATGAGACGCAGATCAATATACAAAAATAAAATTAATGGACAAAAAGTGAACACAGTTACAGCCTTTGAACCTATAATATGTGGATCGCGTAAGGACTTTTTCCTGGGAATTGAATTCACAACACAGCCTCGGGTATTTATATTTTTTTATATATTTATTTAGCATTTGACATGCTTAGCCATACAAATCAATACAAAGTGTGAAAATGTGAAATCTAAAATAACAGTCACGAGCAGGATTTGAATCTGCATCTCCTGGATACCGTCCAGATGCTTTGCCAATTTAGCCATCGTGACAACTGCTCAGGATTGCTAATTTTGATAACACATTCATACTCAACGTCTTGGGTGACGCCTGCACCATCTGTCGGAAATATTTGTATACATACTCTTATGTATAAATGTGTTAATTTTAAATGAAATTTATATGAATTTTAAATTATGAATTTTAAATTTATATGTCTAAGCATGTCAAATGCTCAAAAAATACATAAAAATATCAAAATATTATGTTTTTTACTTTTTTAGTTTTGTTTGATATTGAAGACATTTTGTTCTCCATAACTTATGTGTCAACTCAACACCAGGCTGAGTAGGTACTGAGTGCATAAATAATATGTTGTTGATACAATCATGTTACGAAATCCATTTCTAGTAATAAGATGTAAGTGTATTTTTGTCAAGGATGAAAAATAAATAAAAAACCTTATCTTTAAAAAAAATATTGATGTTAAACTTCTTTAGGTCATGTACCGCAGTTTTTTTTTTATTTATTTTGAGGACTGTCGCACAGCGACCACATCGTCCCATAAAAGCTGATACATTAAACTAGTACATTTAATACTATATTTATAAATATAATAGAAACTTACTTAAAATTATTGTCTCGCTAAGCCTAATTCCGTCAACTTGAACAAAACTCTAATTCTTTCAGATGTAGGGTCTTATAAGATGCTATTAATAAGGCCAACATGAATGGGTCTATTTGTTCCAAAACATGATACTCTGTAATTCTTATTTCGGACACATTCCATCAAAACATGATGAACATCGTCAATAGTACCACATAAATTACAGTTGGGCGATGGAGTTTTTTTCATTAAAAATGCCAACTTGATGGAGATGTGTCCCGCCTGCAATCTAAGAATTGTCTTGAGTAAGTTTCTATTAGCTCTGATGTTGTCTATCCACGGATTTAAAGATATTTCAGGTTGAATGGTTTTATACCAAATGCCCTTTTCACGTGATCTCTCATCAAAATATTCTTGCCATTCGTTTTTACATCGCGTCTTGACCAATTTGATAACGTCCGAGAACAGAGGTAGTTCATCCAGTGGTATACCATCCACAACGGCTTGTTTAGCTAGTATATCTACGTCATCACTATATTCAAGATCAATATGTTATGGAATCCATTGAAGGACTATCTTTTTGTTATAGTAATTTTAGGATTGATTCCAATATTTTGTAGGCAATCGGTGTACCTCTCATGTGGGAGGTGCAACGAGCCAAATGCTGCAAAGCGCTTTTGGAGTCTGTCAAAATGACAAATTTATCGAAACTAATTGAATTGACGTACGACAAAGCCTCAGCTATGGCAATTAGTTCAATATGCATAATTGAAATGTCAGAATCAATACTAAATCATGCACTCCTTCCTAGAACCGGATCTAAGAAAGCTGCACCTCCCTTAGTAGCTTCTTTAGACCCACCAGTAAATATCCTATAATAGTCATGATATTGTTGGTTGATGAAGCTAGTTGTGGTGAAACATAAGTCAGGACGACTAAACGTTCGTTTTGGCCGGTCAATAAGCGGGATAGAACTAAAGATCTATATTACTAACCCAAGTGTTCAATGAGTACATTTCTAGTTGTTTATTGCTCTGAATGGCTATTGAGCTTAAAGAATTTTGTAATATGATTAATAGTGGAAGTTTTTTGTTTAACCAATAGCGAAAAGCACTTAGGGAACCCAATTCTTGTAAAACATTTATAGTTGGATTGTCAGAAAATGATCTAGCTCGTAACCAAAACTTTGCCGATTCTACGAAATCGTAACGGGGCAAGATGTTAGTCGTTCTCCATTACATGAATGGGAGTACTTCGGATGTATCCACCAATAACACGTAAGGCCTGATTTTGTATTCGATCCAGTTTTAATAAATTTTTTCGGCAACTATCGTCATACAAAAATGAAGCGTAATCTATTCTGCTGCGGATGATGGAGATGTATAGACGTCTTAGGTGTATATATTTACATGTACATGTTGTCGTATGTATTTACAAATATCTATAGTCGCCACATTGAAAAGGAGCGGAGACAGAGGATCTCCTTAAGCTAGTCCTCTTTCCGTAGATCTTACCAAGATGCGGCCATCAACTGAAATACTTAACTGTCTATCTTTCAAATAAGACCACAGATACAAGCAAATGCTTGACGGTCCAGAATAGATAACAAACAGCTGACGTCGATATTGTTATATGCATTGTCTATGTCAATGAAGCAAGCGGCGGTGGCACAATTTTTGGAGAACCCTATTTGAATATAAGTCACTAACTGTGAGAGATTGTCGAAACATGATTTTCCCTTTCTAAAACCTATCATTTTATCTGAAAACAATTGTTGTTTCTCAAAGTACCACTCTAGTCTTTTGTTTATAATGGAATGGAAAATTTTACAAAGCCAAGATATTAAGGCAATAGGTTGGAAAGTAGAATATGAATTAGAATCTCTGTTCTGTTTAGGTATAGGAAGAATTTTAACTTGGCACCATTGCCGAGGTAAAAGGCTTAAATTTAACAATAAATTATATAAATCAACGAGCATACGCTTGCCTATATTCGGGAGATGTTTAATCATTGAGAATGATATCTCATCATATCCTGGCACAGTATCTGAATTTTTAATGCAACTTCCTAACTCCTGTAATGTGATTATGACTTCCAACTGACTATTTACGGAAAAGAACTGTGGCTGAGGTTGGCAAGCGTAATTGGGACTGAGATCGTTAAGTAGACGTTCAGCTGTATCTTTAGTCACATAGTGATTGGGTACATTTGAACGATGACTTTTTACCCATCTCATTTTGCACCACAAGTCTGACGGCGATATATTTTCATCGATGGAGGAACAAAAGCTTTGCTATCTACACTTCGCCGATCTTATCATTCTTTGCGCATTGCTTATCTTCTGTTTTAAAATTACCAAGTTAGATGGGGATGGGCACCGTCTCAAATTAGCTAATGCACGACGCCGTTCACCACCTTCGATAACTCAGAAGTCCAGTATGGCTTCGGATTGAAGTTTTTACAAATATGTTGCGGAAATTTTATAAAGGGAATAAAAATATTTGCAGATGTTTGAATAGAGTGTTCAAGAAAGTCGTAAAGCTCTTGTGTGTCGCTTGGGATACAACCACGGGATAAACGGTTTTCTATGAATGATGTTTTTGAGATTTCCAGTCATTATTTTTATAATTTCTTTTTTTTAGTAATTATTCTGGGAATTTTTACACATATCGAGAGCTTAATTACTAGATGGTCGATTCATTAGAAACAGCCCAAGAAAACAAAGTGGCCAAATCTGTAGACACGAATTAAATGTTGGGTGAGGACTGTTGCAATAGGCCATTTACTAGGCGAATTCTAGTAGGGCTACCGATACATAAATTTATGTTCCAACATAGAGTCGAAAATGAGAGAGCCTCTTTGGTCAGTTCTATTTGACTTTTAATGAGCATTAAAATCACCTAAAATTAATGACTTAGTACTCACTAATGTAAATAAATACTCCCAATTACTTTGCGTAGTGAGTACTGTCGAAGGACAATAGACAGAGATGACGTTTTCAATACATGGGCAGTTGAATATTTTAACGTGGAAAAGTTCAATACCTGTATTAGGGCAATTAGTTACGGATGCACAGCTATTAATTGACAGATGTGTTAGAATGGCCGCGCCACCGTACGAGTCTAATCTGTCAAATCGATAGGTGTTAAATCCGCTAATATTAAAATAACTACTAGGTTCGAGCCAAGTTTCACTAAAAACAGCGATGTGAACTTTATCTTAGATAAGTAGCGCTTCTAAGGAAGTGGTCTTAGGTCGTATACTCTGACAATTCCATTGTACGATATTGATGTTTGGATGTGTATTTTGTCACTAGGCCGATCTATGCTGACTAGGACGGTAATGATAGACTTTAGACGTCTTTAAAATAACTGTAATGTTCAATGCAAGGTACAAGGTAAAAATATTAGGCGCGCGCGACCACTGCGTTGCTCTGTCTCTTCGGCGAATGAATCGGGTGGGGGCAAGACGCGCCAGCGCCGCGGCCAGCGGCCGCGGCCCCCTCGTCCCTACCCCTGCACCTCGTTGGCCTGCGCTGGAGAACCGGTCGCTTACGATGCGACCATAACTCCCGGGGTTGAAGAGTTATCTTCAAAATTATTAAGAGGGCAGAGCACGTTGAATGCCCTGCGAAGAACTCCCTTCTTGGTCTTGATGTCGGCGACTCTGGCGACGCCGTCTCTCCCAGGATGCACACGAAGGACGCGGCCGAGAAGCCACATCAATGGTGGAAGACCCTTTTCCTTCACGATGACCAGAGCTCCCTCCTTTAGTTGTCCTCTAGAGTGATGCCATTTTGCTCTCTGCTGAAGGGAGGACACATACTCATTAGAAAATCGATTCCAGAAATGTTGCTTTAGATATTCTATCCTCTGGAACCTCTGCAGATTTGTAATCTTCTCGCTAATGACTTGCGGGTGAGGCAAAAACATGAGTGACCTTCCAATTAGGAGATGGGCTGGAGTGAGAGGAGTGAGGTCTGAAGGATCATCGGAAAGGGCTGTAAGAGGCCTCGAATTCAAAATTGCTTCAACCTGAACAAGACATGTACTCATTTCCTCATAAGTGAGATGAGAAAGCCCTAAAATACGTCTCAGGTGATGTTTGACTGACTTGACAGCTGACTCCCATATGCCTCCAAAGTGCGGAGCGTATGCGGGTATAAAATTAAAATTAATACCTGTTTCAGACATCTCATTTGTGAAGTTTTGATTTAAAATGTTTGATAGTTCCTTAAAAGTACCTACAAAAGTCGTACCGTTATCCGAATAGATATTTTTCGGCTTACCCCGACGAGCTATAAATCTGTTTAGAGCTGCTATAAATGCCTCTTTAGTGAGGTCAGACACGAGCTCGAGATGCAATGCCTTGGTGGCGAGACAGATAAAAACACAAATGTAGGACTTTATGAGACGACATCCTCTCCCCTTACGATCGGCTATAAGAATTGGTCCAGCATAATCTGTCCCGGTCTCTAAGAAAGGAAACTCTAGGTGTAGTCGTTGCTTGGGAAGGTTTCCCATAAGAGGCTGAATGGTTTCGCCTTTGAACCTAAGACACTTCACACATGCGCGTACAATATTTTTTGCAAGGTTTCTACCTCCCAGTGGCCAATAACTACGCCTAATGGTTGTTAAAAGCAGTTGTGGACCTGCATGGAAGAGACGTTGATGATAAGCGTTAAAAATGAGTCTAGTCAAGTGATGCTTGCTACATAGTAATATAGGATGTTTCACGTTGTAATCATAAAATGAATTATGCAACCTACCACCTACTCGTATCAAGCCATTGTCTATGAAGGGTGATAGGGCGATAAGTCGATTTTTTCTGTGTAAACTCTTACCGGAGTTGAGCAGTTCGTATTCAGTAGGAAAAGACTCCTGCTGAGCTATGCGTAGAATATGCTTATTTGCTGATTCTAATTCAATTGATGTTAACGCACCGCTAGCTTTAACACCGGAAGGCGCACGACAGTTATTTAAAAATCTATATATAAATGCTATTATTCTTTGTAGTTTTGAAAATTTAGATGAATTGTTAATTAAATTTTGAATTGAATTTTTGTGATGTTTAGCGATTGTGTGCAGCGACCGGACCATCTCTGGTAACTTGTTTTCTGTGTTTGGCATGATGGGCCAAGAAGACGGACCCATTGCCAAATAAGAAGGGCCGGACCACCATAAGACTGAATCGCTAATGAGATTAGCGCTTAGTCCGCGAGAGACTAAGTCTGCGGGGTTCTCTTTGGAAGGAACATACTTCCAAGAGCAAGACCCAAAGCTCTCTTGAATTTCACACACACGATTCCGCACAAATTGCTTAAGGTGAGCTGGAGAAGATTTCAGCCAACCCAATACGATTGTGGAATCACACCAGAATATGCAATCGTCTGGCTTTATAGTAAGAGAGCTCAGTATTTTGTTGCATAACCTCGATCCGAGTAATGCTCCGCACAGCTCGAGTCGAGGTATTGTTGTTGGCTTGATAGGAGCCACCTTACTCTTTGATGCAAGGAGTCGAACTGTGACAACGTTGTTGACTGTTGTTGTGCGCACGTACACGCAGGCCCCATATGCCTTTTCAGAAGCATCTGTAAATATATGAAGCTGTATAGAAGATGGCTTATCACAAAAAATGTATCTGGGAATTTTGAGGTTATTGAGATGTGAGAGATTAAATGCAAAATTATTCCACAATATTTTAATCTCTACTGGAATCTCGTCATCCCATGAACACTTTTCTGTCCAAAGTCTTTGCATTACTAACTTGGCTTCAACTATACAAGGGGAAATTAGCCCTAATGGATCGAAAACCTGCGCTATAGTGGAAAGAATTAAGCGTTTATTAATCTTTGTCTCTCCATGTACAACGGGACTGATAGAGAAGGTAAGATTATCTGTATTACATTGCCAATTAAGACCTAGAGTTTTTGAGAGCTCATTGGCACTAAGATTTACGGTGTTCGAATCCAAACTATGTTCACGCATGGTGTTCAAGACTTCGAGATCATTGGATTGCCACTTTCTGAGATTGAATTGCGCTGACTTCAACACACTTGTTACATTACGACAAAGAGCTATAGCATCGGAAGTAGTGCCTGCTCCACTCAGGAAATCATCTACGTAGAAGTCATGAGCTATAGCTTGACTTGTCTTAAGATCCGTAGTCTCCTTAGATAATTGAAGAAGGCAGCGGGTACTCAGAAAGGGTGCAGAAGCTGTACCGTAAGTAACAGTGTTTAAAGTGTACCTCTTAAGTGGTTGAGATGGGTCAGTCCTCCACAATATCTGCTGCAGAGAACGTTGGGGGGCGCTGATCTCTATCTGCCGATACATTTTCTCTATATCGGCTGAAACAACAATTTTATGTTGCCTAAAGCGTAGAAGAATGGAGAGCAAGTCATCCTGAATGGTGGGACCTACTGACTGTATGTCGTTAAAAGACTTGCCAGATGTCGTGACGGCTGATGCGTCGAACACAACACGCAGCTTTGTTGTCGCGCTCGACTCCCGTACAACGCCGTGGTGTGGCAAGAAGTAGGACTTATCTGTCGATATGGGATATTTAGTTAAGGACATGTGACCTAAATCTTCATAATCTTTCATGAATTTAACATAACGAGTTTTCAAGGCGATATCCTTTTCTAGCCTACGCTCTAATGAAAAAAACCTGCGCTTGGCTATCTCGTAGGAGTTTCCTAAGACCTCTGGCGACTCTTTAAGAGGAATAGCTACTACGAAACGCCCATCACTCTTACGCTTAGTGTTATCAATGAAAGATTGTTCACATGAATTTTCCTCTGCTGTGTAATTATGCCTAGAAGATACGGAATCGAGTTCCCAAAATCGAGTCAAGTCTGTAGAAGCATGATCGTCTTGTACAAACAAACAAGAGGGTTTCTGATTACATGGTTGATGAATGGTACCTGATATAATCCATCCCAGCTTGCTTTCAAAAATATGGGGATGATTCCTACCTAAGCTAATACGGTTAGTGCCTATTACGTTCCAAAAGACGTCAGCTCCCACGAGTATATCAATGGAAGATGGGACATTATAAGACGGATCTGCCAAACAAATACCAGAAGGCATAGGCATGTCGTGCGTGTCTATGTATGTATTTGGTATGTGAGCTGTTATTTTAGGCATAACATAACAGTCAATTTCCATTTTGTAATCACTGCTATAAGACTCTAAATGAAGATAGCAAGATTTGGTACTGTCAGAAAATTGATTATTTATGCCAGTGACCCTAGACTTGGCTGTACGAGTAATTAAATTAAGCTTACGACACAAGTCCTGAGTCACAAAGTTTGCCGTGCTTCCATTGTCAAGCAGGACTCGGGCGCAGTGCTGCTTGCCTTCTCTGTCCATCACCTTCACAAGTGCTGTGGACAGTATGACATAACGGAATGAGTTGGATGAATGAATATTAGCTGATAAGGCAACATTTTCGTTATTAGGTTTTGAGTTTTCCTCGCTATGTAATAAGGTATTATGTTTAAGTTTACAATATTTGCAATGGCCCAGTCTACACTTAACATCGGTATGACCCGGACGTAAGCAGTTAAGACACAGTTTTGATTCTTTTGCTTTTGATATCCGTGTCTCGACTGGAAAACACCTGAAGTTTTCACAGCTGAAAACATAATGATCCCTTTTACAAATAGGACAAATCGGACAAGATGGCTTTTTATAATTTGATTTAGAAGTAGATGTTGCGATAAAACTCTTAGGTTTGCTATATAATGTTCTGTTTTTATCGCTCTTTTCTTTTGTATTTTGTGCCTCCTCAATCGTCTCTAATAGATTTGACCTACTATGAACGAATTTGACAAAGCATTCTAAGGAAGGAGCCTCACTTAATGTATTTCTGTATTCTTCCCAGTGTCTACTAGTCACAGGATCTAATTTAGAAGACATTATATGTATGATAATTGTGTCCCAGTGTTGAACAGGTTGGTTGAGAGTTGCTAGTGCTCTAAGATTTTTATTGGTACTGTCTACAATCTGTCGCAAAGCTTGACTAGACTCCTTGTGCACCGGTTCAACATTAAACAGTGCTTGAACATGATTATGAACTAATAATTGATTGTTGTCGTACCTATCACATAGTAACCTCCATGCAGTCTGATAATTATCGGCCCTGAAATCTAAACTCTGTATTATGATACTTGCACTTCCATGAAGTGAAGTGCGTAAATAGTGAAATTTTGTTATTTCGTCAGTTGATTTATCATCATGTATTAATGATGTGTAAATGTCTTTAAACTCGAGCCAATTCTTATAGCCCCCGCTGAAGTGAGGTAAGTTGATGATAGGTAGCCTAACGTGTTTCTTTTTCTGTGACACCACCGTAGAATTAGCATCTGATGAGCCTACCTCAGAGTTAGCGGTCCCTTCGCGTTGCGCGCGATACCTTTCCACCAGCTCTCGCGCAGCAGCCAGGGTACTGTAGTAGCATGTCTCAAACTGCTCACGCTCGGTATACAGCTCGTCGGGGGTGTCCGCAAGCAGCTCCAACTCGGTCTGAAGTTCATCATAAGGAACATATAAGGCGACTATTTTATCAATTCTAATATCTAGTTCTAAAAGTTGTGCATCACTTAATTTAGTGCTGGTTTTAGCTATAGAAAAATAGCTTGAAAACTGCGTAAGCTTAGCTTTTATGGATCCACGTTTTTTAATTAAATCGCGCATTTTTATATCACTGCTTAGTGCCATTTTAATATGAGCAATATAGTGCTGTTAAATAAAGGGAAAAACAAAAGATTTAATAAGCGAAAGCAGCGATTGAAGTAGTGCAGATAACAGATATCTTGCAATAGCCAATAGTTTATAAAATTAAATGCAATTAAAAACAATAAACACTACCTAATTATAATATATTATACTAAACTGAATCAATTATCTTATTTAAATCTGCAATGAAATGTATCACTAACTTGCTAACAAAAAACGTGTAGGCGCTTTAGAGTTTCCTTGAAAGAAATTATTGATTCACTATTGTAAGTAAACAATATGATAAAATTATTTAAAATTTAAAGCATATGAATTAACTGAAAAAATTTAAATTATTCTAATGAAAATATGATTTTATGATATGAAATGAGTTGATGTATTGTGATATTATGTAATATGACACTACAAGTATGTCTAAACTACAAATGAAAACTAAATAATTGTAAAATTACTATGTTAATAAATGACTATGAAGATATATGACTATGAGAAGAGGCAAAGCAATATGAATTTTGCATGAATAAGGCATGGAATGGTGTGAATATTATGGTTGTGATAAGATGTGATGGATGAATGAGTGGTTATTGGAAAGATCTCACAGTTTGTTGCTCGTCCGTTGGTAACGTTCGTTGAAATTCAAATTCCAATTCCAGTAGGTATGTTTGCTTTTTCTCACGGTGACCATTAACACACTTCTCGACTGCCGTTGCACGGATGATATTAATGAAGAGGAGTTTCTGAAGCTCGTTGATGTTAAGAAAGGCACTGATGTGAAGACCTTTTGCTTTAACATACGTTTGAAGAAGTCACTCCTTAAATATCCAATTTCCGTATGTAGAATATAGTATGTTGAGTCGTATACGCTGCCAGAAACACCCGTAGCTTGCCGGTGAAGATATCTTGAAGCAGATGTATCTCAAAGAGGCTGTCGCTAACGGTAAATTTCAAATTTCTTCCTTGACCTTAGGCGCGTTCAAACCTTTCGAAGGACCTTATGGATGTGTATTTTGTCACTAGGCCGATCTATGCTGACTAGGACGGTAATGATAGACTTTAGACGTCTTTAAAATAACTGTAATGTTCAATGCAAGGTACAAGGTAAAAATATTAGGCGCGCGCGACCACTGCGTTGCTCTGTCTCTTCGGCGAATGAATCGGGTGGGGGCAAGACGCGCCAGCGCCGCGGCCAGCGGCCGCGGCCCCCTCGTCCCTACCCCTGCACCTCGTTGGCCTGCGCTGGAGAACCGGTCGCTTACGATGCGACCATGTTAGTAAAGACATTATGAGCCATTAGTGAATATGTCGAACAAGAAGCCAGCTGGTAAAATTTTAACTACTCGTTTTTTTACCCAATCTGCACAGATTTTAACAATCTGTATGATTTTATTCTCCCATGTGTCCCTACTTGTCAAAATTTTGTAAAATCTGCCTAACAATCCGAAGAAAGTCAAGTTCTTTGTGGTATTGCCTGTAGATTTCGTTCGCGAATATTTACCACCGTGATTATACTCATCTGAACACTCTGAGTCTTTATTATTATCGGTGTCCATCGGTCACAACGACCTTGAGTGAAAAAAATATATAGCTAGGTAGCATTCAAAGGAGAGGAACGTACTCGTAAATAACGATACAAAACAAATAAAACAGTATCGTGCATACGTGTATTGTAGATCTACGCGGACTGTTGTTTTAAATTTGATGCAAAATTTTCAGGTCGCATCTGCGACGAAAACCACAGATCCCGTTCCCGGAAACGCGGACTGAACTAAATACTGCAGCCAGCAATTTATTTTTATTTTTAAAAATGTCCTTTTTCTCAGTTTGTTACTGTAGTATTATTGGAATAAGGGAAATAAAAATAGCTTCTGTCTGTGACTTCGTCCGTGTGGACGAATCAATATTCAATCCATAGAGAAATTAAAAATGTTGAGTGCACATAATTTTAATACATTTTTTTGGAATGAAATTCTATTTCATCGAGTGTTTAATTTCTCTGTCTAATAAATTACATCCAAATACTTTTATTTATCATTAGGTGTGATTTAAAGGACAAATATATGAGTCTTTGCAGACTTTTGAATTTATAATATCATTAGTATACCGACTCGTAGGTTGGCTAGAAGAATGGGTAAGGCATGTTGGGGTAACAGCGGACGGTTTTTTGATGTTCTTGTAAGACTTTAAAAGAATATTTTTATTTCAATAGTCTGCTTTGTTAACGGACTTCTAAAATATTTTTATGAAAAAAGAAAAGGCATATTTTGTGTATATAAATAATTGAACCCTCTATAATTAATGTATATTTATGAAAATTAGATCTAATTGAGAAGGTAGTGTTTTTGTTTACCCGGGAAAGTGCGGACCATATTGGGGGAAGAGCGGAATATATCCTAAAATCAATTCTATTCGTCGTATTGATAAAGTACATAAAGAATTTTATTCCGGTCTAACCCTAGTCAAATTTTACTTTTACAACAGTCTTGAATGTTTTGTATCTTGGCCAGCAATGATAATTTTGTTTTTTCAAAAGCATAATACTTCCGCTCTTGCCCTGTTCAACAATGAAACAAAAATATGATTCTCAAACTTTATAGGAATGAAAATCATAAACTTAAAAATAAGTATAACAAATGAAAATTTTCAAGTAAATATTTAGGCAACAAACAACGGTAGCAGTAAGTAATAGTAATTCAAGTCTTGAATGTAGAAGATAATTCTCATTACAACTATGCCTTAATTTTCAATATACTGGTGTGATATTCTTGAATTAGATTATTTATTTATATAACAATATCACGAACTTCTATGGATAACCCAAAGCCCAATTTCTCTAACGCCCTTAGGCATTTAGCCAGCCTTGTTTGTGATCATTTTATGTTAGCAAAAAATATAATATCAGTATCCTATAAATAAACGATAGGAAGGTACATCATTATGGGATAAGTAAGTACATTTTATTTGAGATGCTAACACAAAATTCAAATAAGTTACTTAAGTAGAGGTATTCTGTAATTTACTTAAAAGCTAAAAGTTTGAGTACCATTGTTTTCTTCTGTACTTTTTGAAACTGGGAAAGTGCGGGTGAAATTTAGTCCGCTCTTCTCCCAAAGAGTAAAGAGCGGATTCTTATCTAAAACCTAAACTACACGTTATTCATTATTCTAACCTAGAAAACACGAGAGAAATAACCACAAAAAACTCAACAGATTATGAATACTCCTTTTGGGTGCTGAGATACACTACCAGGGGAAAGAGCGTATTTTATAAAATCAGACCAAAATTGCACAATTCCACATTTTGCTCTTTAGTACCCGTGTTTGTGTGTAAAACAAACACTGCAGATTGCATTTTGAGGCACTACAAAATGGCGTTATTGCCTGCGTTGTCGGTATTAAAAAATAGTGACTAGTTTTGGAGTTATTACAACTATCCGCTCTTCCCCCGATCCGCTCTTACCCCAACATACCTGATGGAATCCGACTTACAATTTGATATACAAAATTGTATCGTCTCATTGTAATTGGTAAAGACACAGACACGTGATGTCGCAATGATCATCGCTCCGCCAATCATGGTGATCCTTCAACCAATCACAACGACACGATGCGATGTCGATACGATTTAGTGTGTTCCATTCTAACTCCCCGATTCGATTAAGATGTTATTTGATGATGATTGTTAGGGTTTCTTTAAAGAAATTCAAGGGTATAAATCGTCACTAGCTATTACCACTAGCTTACGGCCCTCTGATGGTAAACTACGTTTACTAAAGTAGAGATTCCGTGAGGCCGCATTCCCACAATTTTGTGACAGTAAACTTATCGATGGACGACTGACGTATCTAGCTGTTCCCATATAACGAATGTTAGTCGTTATTTTTTAAGCTTGAACAACTAGACTAGATACAACATCTAGTCGTTCCCATTGGATCGTGACGATATTTTTATCATGACTATGATAGATAGTTGCAACAACGACATATGATTTCTCGTAACTATTAGATTTGTTGCTGTCATAATAGCAAATTAAAATCAAAAATATCTTTATTTCATAGGCCTATCATATAGCACTTAAAATTGTCAAGAATACACTAATAATTAATACGAGTGCCTGAGGCAAGTGCATCCGCGATAACATAGTGGCGATTCACGAGATTCTTCTCGCCCCCCATTAAGAAACTCATGAGCCACTTTTTAATTGTCCAGTTTATTAAAAATGCTGAAACCAAAATGACATACCTACTACTACTACCATCAAATAAGTATATTTTGAAAATTTATGAATAAAGAGCAGCTCAAGCCTATTTTATTTTATCCTCAAGATAATCCGAAACTGAGTAATAACCTTTATTACAAAGTCAAGATTTTATGGCTTTCTTAAACATGTATATTCTTATATTTGGCATGCTTCGGATATTTTCATGAATTTATTATAGAAGCATATACATTTCCCCATGAAAGATTTACTAATTCTGTGGAGATGAATACTGTGTACAATAAGATTGCCTTCTCCTCCTTAGCCTTGCGGGTAGCGAACGTTCCCCAGTCATCCACCCGCAGCTTCAGCTAGTATAAAAAAAGTTGCTGATTGACAGTCTATGGAATTGTAATAGGGCCTCCACCTAAATATATTATGTATTTTATAAAAATTTGGACTCCAAACGATTTTATACCTTATAGATATTTCCATCCTGAGCCTTAAATTATATTTCCTTTAACCTCGTTTAAATGAAAGGACCTTTAGTTGGATATGAATTCCAAGCGATTTAGAATTCACACGAGCAGTTTTTCCATACCATTGAATTTAAAATATGGCACTCCTACTTAGTCACTGGGCTTCTTTAGTATATTCTCCTCACATTTCTTAAATTTATAGAGGATGGTTTTAATAAAATATTACTTGCAATTTGAACTACCGATATTGTTATTTTTTTATTACTACGAGGGTGGAAAATAAGCAAATGGCCCGCCTGATGATAAGCGGTTAACGTAGCCTATAGACGTTAGCAACCAAAGCACAGAATAAATACTAGTCCTACGGACAGAAACCTCACTTCCATTAAAACTTGTGCGTCATTCAACGAATGCGCTAGGGTTGCACCTATGATGATTTTACTTACTTACTTATCATCACGCTATCTCCCTTGGGGGGGTAGGCAGAGAGAACAGAGTGACAAAAGGCTCTATTCTTGCATACATCTCTCGCTTCCTCAACATTCATAATTCTCTTCGAACACTCTCCGGTTTCCGCTCGCTGGTTTCGGAGACTACTGACTCCACCAACAGCAACAAGGCTGTCGTTTATAAAACTGAAAAATTTATTTT
The DNA here is from genome assembly GCA_948253155.1 of Leucoma salicis. Lineage (NCBI taxonomy): Eukaryota > Metazoa > Arthropoda > Insecta > Lepidoptera > Erebidae > Leucoma > Leucoma salicis. The sequence continues at coordinate 2,188,083 of OX411804.1, forward strand.
TCTAGTAGATTCTATTTGATTACTTTTTATATCATTTTAAATGTTATTTTCAAGTTGGATTATTTTCTTATAAATTGTTTTTTTTTTGTTTATCATAAATATACGTTTAGAGTATTAGCTATGAATTTTCGTTTATTAAATTTTATTTTCGAAATACCGTAAAATTTATAAATCTCGTAAATAAATTTTATTTTAATCAATACTACAAGCGCGAGCGCTTAGGTGCGCGTGTGACAGTCTTCTGTCGGTTGTAACGTGGTCGGTACGCGAAGCGGTAGGCATATAACTCGGGGCCTTGAGCGAGTGATGTTGGCCTGACCAAAGGTATTATTCGCGCGTTACCGACTCCAAAAGAAAGAAAAAGATGATAGAGTGAAAATAATGAGGTGGACAGTGAGGAGAATAAGGAGGGGTTAAGGGGAGGATTTGAGTCTCCAGAGCTTCTTACTCATCACACGAAGCACAACGGTAGGAGTGTCTACCGTTTCACGACAATCTTCTGTAAGAGGGTGGTACTTTCACAGTCGAGCCGGCCCATTCATACTGGGACAAGCAGAGCTCTGCCACTCTTAGCCTTTTAAAGTCCACTGCTGGACATAGGCCTCCCCAAGAATGGGGGATAGTGCCGTAATCGCCACGCTTGGCAGGCAGTTTGGCGATCGCAGTGGATGTTGTTAATACTCGAAGAAGTGCTGCTGCCCACTTCCCCGGTATTCCCTCAGTCGGCTCTTACGACACTCGTGGGTGGAGAGAGGTGGGAATATTTGACACTGAGGATGAAGAAAAGGATGCACATTAATATGTACATCCTTTCCTTCGTCCTCAGTGGTTGTAAGTATTACTCTGGGTTTGATTTATATATAAGCCGTGTGGGGCCGGCTGCCGTATGGGGCCGGCTAATACTTATGAACCTTAGCAAAGATTTTGTACTGTTTCAAAATTGAACCCACACTACTGCGCACGTGATTCATTAACCAATAGAATTGTCTGTTAAGTAAGAAATCTAACTGCATAAATTACTAAATCTAGGATCCTTAGTGGCTCGCATAATCTGATGATTATCTTACCGCAAACCATAATTCGCACATAATAAGGTTGTAAGTGTTATCTTAATTAATGGCAGCAGCTTCGCGAGTGTGAACTATTTGCTCGTTGCCATGATTAAACTAAAAATTGTGAGTGGAAAATTTTGTTTCGTCGGTATATCCGTCGTAAGGTTTTCGGTATTATGAAAGATTAAAATTTTACCCCTTTTTTTTTTTGTTAAGGCAGTTAAACACATAGCTACCCGTACACCCCATCGTTGGGGTCAACGAACAGGGTAGTACGGGGCCCTCATCTACTGAATAAGCTCGCTGTGTGCCGTCTATCCGCCGTTACATTACTTCAGTGGTGGACTATATCGTCAGTTGTTATACATAGGTAAGGTAGATAGTGACTACGAATTTTTTTCACTTTCTTTCCTCTTTTGTTAATAGATAGACTAGATTTTCTAGTGGTAGAAATATCTTATATCTGGGATAGGCAAAGGGGGGGCACGCTGGCGCGAATGGAGCGGCTCGATCTGGGAAATACCGTCCTCTCAGAGAAGATCAGCGTGAAATGACAATAGGTACTCCTACTGTTATGTTTCATACGGTGAGTGAGGGCGCCGAGGGCCCAAATCACCTCTATATCCTCTCCTTATTATCCTTTCTCTCCTTTATTTATTATACTTTCTATCCTCTCCTTACCTATTATCATTCCTGCTTTCTCCATAATATTCCTTCTATACTTTTTTTTATTACTTGTGATTGCAGGCCAGCCACGGCCCACCTGATGGTAAGTGGTAACCGTCGCTCATGGACTCAACTATATCGAAAGTATAGTCAAGTCGCTGTGCACCATTTCATTTTTCAGATGTGAAATGAAAGCATAAACGGCTCTCTTCTGCTACAGCCAAAACACACTGACGTGCTTCATGACCGGTCACACAGGAGACGGTGATACCAACCCGTTCGGGCCCGATAGCAAGTGAATACTCTCACTTAGTACCCAGCCCTACCACCAGTAATGCAATGGGTGATAATTGCTTACTTCCCTTAGTCACCTTATACGACACCCGCAGGAAAGAATGGGGTGGTGACACTTGTATTCTTAGTCCGTCACCAAACGGATATCCTCTCCTTATTATTCCTTTATCTCCAACTCCTATCACTTTTCTTGGAGATGGCGATGCGCGAATGACGCCTCTGGTGTTGCTAGCGTTTATAGGCTAATGTAATTGCTTACGATCAGGTGAACCATATGCTTGCCACATATACTTTATAGCAAAGGCTTGTCATAAGTCATCGAAAAAATATCAAGTATACAGGTTTCCTCACGATATTTTAGAATTTTTTATTGATACTACAACAAACTACAACACAACAACTGCCTCACAACTGCCTCGGTGGTGTAACGGTAGTGTATGCGATTGCTAATCATGAGGTCTCCGGTTCGATCCCCGGGTCGGGCAATGTAATTGAGCTTTTTCCTAAAAGGAACAATTCTCAGTAACAGCCCGGAGTTTGGAAATGTGCCCGGTAGACGTCAATAGGCTCGCCCCCTATTACGTGGGACTTAAACATAGCTGGCGAGTCGTGGGTGTGTAATACACCTCTGCCTACCTTTTCGGGGAATACAGGCGTAATGCCTGCGTATCGAACATTATCTTTGCAGTCCCTGGTTTACTTTTAGGCTATCACAGCATTATTTCTTTAATAATAAAGTGTTATCCACGCATTACTGTACACTAAAAAAAATTACGTATTTTGAACTATCTGATTTCCAAAATACATTCTGTATAAACACCAGAGACCCTTGTAAATCATGTGGAAAACTGATCTTGCCATAGTAAATCAAATAACCCGGAAAGGTAAATAACTATGTGAGCTTTCGCCCGTAGTGACGTAATCATTTGGCGGGTTCAACTAGATTGTTCATATAAAAACCCGTATAATCCCAGAGGATGGATTTCACTTAGACCGGATTTCGGGTTGCCAAAATATGGAAACACACGACTCAGAAATTCGCATTGAAATAAATTACTATAACATAATTAGTTACTACTCGCGATTCCTTCCGCGTGAAATTTAGTTTTTCTTTTGTACGTAGAATCCTAATTATTTTTCTAAAATAGAAGTAGCCTAAGTAATTCCTTATAATACCAGCATCTGCTAGTAAAAGTTACGTCTAAAACGTGTTCTTTTTTAATAAGTAGGTACCGTATACCTACTTTCATATTATGTACTTATGTACTCATAGTAAGCAATTATTTAGACATTGCAAACAGACACTTTAAATTCATATACTTGTATAAATCTTCTAGCTAATTTGAATATATAATTATCTGACAAATAATAAACAAAACTATAGTAATCACGACATAATTATCGACACTAGAGTTTTGTTGGCTCGCAGGCACTAAATAAAGTTCACACATTTTTTTTAAAGAGACATTCGTATTACACTAACATCTGCCGACTTTTACTTGAATTAAGATTAAGCAAACATCTAAGATTGTCAAAATTAAATTACTAGTTTCTCTTCTATTATTATTTATTATAATGCGCATCAGTGTCCCGGATATACGCCCCGCTTTTATTATGGGATACTGATCTGTCCTCGGACTTGTGAGTAGTGACTCACACGTCCAAACAAACTAGCAACAAATTATTTTTGGAAATTACTAAAATAACTAAGTAACTAATATTGTAAGCTACACGAATAAAACTGAATTTTAATAATTTTCTGCCTTTTTTTGTCTTCCAAAAGAGATAAGAGTAATACTTTCTGATATCCACTATTAGGCATTATGAAATTGAATAGCTTTGAAGAAATCTATTTTTCTTGTCTTGTTCTTTTACTAACCCGATGTCTCAAATTTCGCAACCATGGTCACGGATCATTTTACTTATTATTTACAATTCGTGTATTTATGATGGCGTGAACAAAAAATAAAGTATTTTAATTTGCAACAAACTACTCACCCGTATGTTTTCAAAACTACACGGTTGACCTGTCACTTCGCCCATTCGCACCTCAAGCGGAAAAATCAACGGTCATCTCTGTCAGAGCTGTTTGTGAAAGACGAAAGTAATGACACCAAAGTTTTAGTTCTTAGGATTAATTAAATATTCTAATTAATTTCTCGGTTCAAAGGATTACGGGCAGTATTTGTTGTCCTAAAGTTTTGATTTATATTTTTATTCCTAAATGGATTTACTATCTGATATTGACTTATCTGTAGAACTACCACGTCCTTATGCCGCATTCTCAATATATCGTGACGACAGATAGTCGGGCAAACAAGCACAGTTCACCTAATCGTAAGTGATTACCAAAGCCTATAGTTAAACGCTAGCAACACCAGAGGCAACACTCGCGCGATGCCGATGGAAAGGGAGAAACTTTCACAAGGAGAGGATTTGAAGTATATTAAGAAGAAAATAGGAAGAATATAAGCAAAGGATATGAAGTTTAATAAAGAGAGGACAGGACGGCTATCAAAGAGAGGATTGGGCCTCCGGCACTCTCACTCACCATTCAAAACACAACGACAAAAGTACCTACCATCGTTTTACGCTAATCTTCTCCTTCTCGGATAAGCAAGGCTGCCAATAGAAAATCTAGTATATCTGTTGGCAAAAGAGAAAAGCAAGTGAAGGAAAATATATTTGTCTCTGCCTACCCTACCTATGTATGTATAGCAACTGATGATATAGTCCACTACTGAAGTAATATAACACAGTTCCAGTAGTCCACCAACACAGGCGGAGAGACGACACACAGCGAGCTTATTCAGTGGGTGAGGGCCCCACACTACCCTGTTCGTTGACCCGAATGACAGGGTGTGCGGTTAGGTAAATATTTAGCGGCCTCAACAAAAAAAAAAGAAACAAAAGGGGTTAAAATGTTAATCTTTCATAAAACCGAAAACCTTTCGACGGATATACCGACACTACAAAATTTTCCACTCACAATTATTTTTAGTTTAATCATGGCAACGAGCAAACAGTTCACACGCGCGAAGCTGCGGGCATTAATTAAGATAACACTTACAACCTTCTTATCTGCAAATTATGGTTTGCGGTAAGGGAATCAGATTGTGCGAACCATTAAGGATCCTAGATTTAGCTTACAAGATTTGCCTAGAGAATTGATACAGTTAGATTTCTTACTTAACAGACAATTGTATTGATTAGTGAATAACGTGCAGAGTAGTGTGGGTTCAATTCTCAAACAGTGCAGTTCATTTATATATATTAAAAGGGTAGTAGAGCCTTCCTTGTCATGAATGGGTTGGCTCGACCGTGAACGTACCACCCTCTTACAGAAGATTGTCGTGAAGCAGAGATAGATACTCCTTTTTTTTAGTTAAGGCAGGAAAAAATGTTCCTAACCGCATACGCCGTCGTTCGGGTAGAGATAGTTACTACTTGTGTTTTGTATGGGGAGTGAGAAGTTCTGGAGGCTCAAATCTACCCCTTAACTCCTTCTTATTCTCATCGCTTTCCACTTCATAATCTTCTCTCTATTATCTTTTCATTTTCTTTGAGGTCGGCAACGCGTGAATGGTGCCTTTGGTTGCTCCTCTTTAGGTTATAGTAACCATAAATTTAAGAAATGTGAGGAGAATTTACTAAAGAAGCCCAGTGACTAAGTTGGAGTGCCATATTTTAGATTCAATGCTATGGAAAAACTGCTGTGATTCTTTACAGCTTCTTGCCAAACGGGATGAGCATTACTGCAAATATGTACTGCGAAGAAAGGAAGATGGAAAAGCTCTCAAATCTGGAAACAGCTTTAGACAATCGCTCGTCCCCGATGCTCGTCCACGAGAACGCGTGACCTCATACTGCACAACGGACGATCTCCAAGCTGTATGGCCTTCTAATATTAGGTTAATTTCACCTTTGTTCCGTAATAAAAAAAAAGACGATATGAGGCAGCGCTATGAAGTGATAAAGGTCGGTAATAAATCGGAATTTTAGAAGGCTATATTATTTACTGGGATAAAAGCTCAAATCATGAACTGTGTACCAAATTTGCGTAATGCCAATCCTTTCAGACGTATTGACGATATGATTACTTTTTATTCAGGTCTATGACTATCCGTAACGACTGGGTGTTACTTCACAACCAGGATGCCACTAATTAATGTGCCTTTCGAAGCACGTTAAAAGTCAGATGTTCTTAAATAGGTGCAAATTTTTGGCTAAAGATCTGTTGCTGGTCAAGCGAATGTTGCTTAACTTATTGAATACAAAGTTTTACACATTGATAAATAGATATTTTCTGCTTTACTAATGAACGTTGTATAAAGACATGACTTTAATTTTTGAATTAATTTTTTTGTTTGATTATAATAATATACTAAGCTACTTGCAACGTACAAACATACAACGATTACTTCGCACGGGCACATTCTGAGGAATGAACCTTGTATTGTGATTCAAACATACAACTTAATTATATTCAGACTTATGAGTCAATTATTTTATGGATCATCACACATAAACAATATATTCCTTTTTGGGAATTGAACCCATAACACTCAGTACTTGGGGTCGGCATCCAAAGCATTCCACCATCTGTGCAGTCATCATTATAAAACGTTCGTTAAATTTTCATATGCATATTACGTAAGTTAGACTTGCCGAACACAAATTGACAATTAAGGTAATGCGGTAAGGCAGCAACGTTCTATCAAAGCATTCGTTCAAACTTGATACACGAACCAGAATTCATACTTTTATCTGTACATTTAAATTATATTTTAAATAATGTGTTTCAACGTCTGATAAAAATAAAACGAGGTAGAAAAAGCTACTAAAAAAATAGTTCAATGATAACTTCGCTTATCAGTGTTAATCTATACTATTACAAAGCTGTAACAGAGCTGTGTCTGTATATTTAAGATATTTGAGACAAAATGACTGTAATAGGCTATATAGGCGTGTCTAAACACAAAACAATTTTTTTTAGAATTTTTGTCTGTTTTTCTGTTTGTTTGTTCGCGCATCACACAAAAACTAGTAAACGGATTTTAATGCAACTTTTTTATTTGAAAGGCCTTGATTAGACTTAAAAACTGGTAGACATTTTATCCCGCTACTATATCAGGAACCTGAGATATAACCGAAAAACTAGCTTTTGGCTGTGGCGAAGCCGCTGGCAAAGGCTAGTTACCATATATAACAATAAATAAGCACCTACAAATTTGCAATAAGTATCACTTATTGTAAATTTCTTTGATTCCATATAGTTTAGATTCTTTTTTTATACTCTTTGGATGGCAATCAAGCATATTATTACCCATCTAACAGTAAGTGGTTACCGTAATCCATAGACGCTATCAATACTAAGACCGTCACACGCGCGTCGCAATCTCCAAGAAAAGGTATAAGAGGTAGAGTGAAATGCTTAAATCGGTGTGGTGACGGACTAAGAATACAAGTGTCACCACCCCATTCTTTCCCGCGGGTGTCGTATGACGCGATTAGAGGAAAGTAAGCAATTATCATCCATTGCATGACTGGTGGTAGGGCTGGGTACCAAGTGGGAGTAATCACTTGGTATCGGGCCCGAGCGCGTTGGTACCACCATCTCCTATGTGACCGCCCATGAAGCACATTATTGCGTTTTGGCCGTAGCAGGAGATAGCCGTTTATTCTTTCATTCCATATCGGTGAAATGAAATGGTGTGCAGCGGCTTGACAATACTCTCGGTATAGTTGAGTCCATGAGCGACGGTTACCATTTACCATCATCTGGGTCGTGGATCGTCTGCCACCATCCATCCATCTATCTATCCATCAGCCTTTCAACGTCCACTGCTGGACATAGACCTCTCCAAGAGAGCGCCACAACGAGCGGTCCCGTCATGGGGGATAATGCCGTAATCGCCACGCTTGGCAGGCGGGTTGGCGATCGAAGCGGATGTTGTTAATACTAGAGCGAGTGCTGCTGTCCACTGCCCCGGTATTCTCTCATTCGGCTCTTACGACTTCCATGGGTAGAGAGGGGTGGGACAATTCTAAAGCCGGCATCGATAAAAAGGCTGATAGAGAGAGGGTAGAAAGGATTCTATGGAGAGGATAGGAAGAATAATAAAGAGGATAGGGTGGGCGTTTAAGCCCCCGGTGCTCTTACTCATCAATTGAACCACAAGGGTAGAAGTACCCACCGTTGTTTCAAGCTGATCTTCTGTGAAGGGTGGTTCTTTTCGAGCCGGCTGATGCTAGATAAGTAAGGGTCTACCACTAGTAGATACTGTATTTATTTGTCCATGTTCATTAGTCTAATTCTCAAAGTGTACTCCGCGGAACGTCAAGCGACCGCATAGCCTTTGTAAGGCTCAAATTGGGAAACAAACATAATGATTAACTTATTGAAAAATTATAGCAACGGCATCATAGCTAAACTAAATAAAATTATCTTTACTTTTTGTGTTTATGACAATGTTAGGAAAAAGCAACATTAGTGCTTTAAATTAACAAGTTTGCATTACATGAAATTAAAGAGAAATATGTTGAGTATCAAGACTCTTCATTCCAATCATCCTTGTGTTACCAGATATGTATTTTATTTATCTGAATTTGCAATGAGATTTTGGTAGACCTATACTACTCTATCACATTTTAGACATAAGGATCGGTATTTAAACCGTTGTATTTCGGTCATTGAATGAGAGCGCAAGAGGCTCGAATCTCTTCTCGTTCACTCTCAATCATTCTCTCTATATCATCCGTCCTTCATATCTCAAATGCCTTTACTTCGTTTGTTTTTTGATTAGTAGTTCTATAGTATCTGAATAGGTTCCTACCTACCCCTGTATGGGAGAGATGCAGGTTCAAAACCTGTTGCAGACATATCTTTTTCCATTTTCCCACAAAGTATTCTAAACACAAGATATAGTAACGTAAAAATAATAGCTTAAACAAAAATAACTAAATCAATACCCACCGACAAGAAAAGGCACTCAGATTTCAATAGCGTCAATTTGTGGTGAATAATCAAAGTCTTCTCTTACTGAGAAGGTATGTTCCAAATATCGGTAAATTCAATTATTGCTAAAACTCCCCTTGTTTACTTATATATATTTAATGACTAGTTTCTAACCACGAATTCGTCGACATGAACTTCACCAAAAAGGAAATAAAATATTGTAACAGAAAATTCAGCCTTCATGTTGCTTGTGATAAAATAAAAAGAGTAGGTAATTGGGTACGTAAAAAAAATATAAAATTACCTAAATGATAGAGAGTACAAAGAGAGTATTAAATAAAACTTTGCTTAGTATTTAACTGTATACACTCAGTACTAGACTCATATTATTAACATTTTGCAAAACACAGCCACTGAACTCAGAACCTTATGTATAACAAACAGTAAACTTATACTGCGATACTAACGATATAAGTTCGCTAAGTATTTCAACACGCGCCACTCAACTAAAATTAGGTTTACAAACACTGATTCGTTCTTCAAACATTCGTACTAACATTAAAGAAAGAAGAGAGAAGAACATATTTCCCAATTTATCGAAATAGGAAAATTTGATTTAAAACTTTGTATACGATAAACGAAAATACGATTTGATATTCAAAGGAAGTTTGATGAATTTTTCGGTGTCCATAACTAAGACTTTTTTCTCGGCGCGTGATAAACAAAATATTTCGCAAATATTCAGCAAAAAGAAATTCGTAGTATTAATTCAAAATAAACTTTTCGTGTTGGATTTTCTATATACTTACATTTGAAATCTCATCAATATTTACAAATCAACTTTATGTGAAATAAAAATAAATATATTACGGTTTCATCCGCGTCATAAAGTAAATATATACAGAATCTGCGTGCGACTCTGTCCGCATGAACTTCAGAATAAAAATACACGACTATGTATGGTTCATGTGATGGTAAGCAGTAAACGTAGCCTATAGATGCCACAGGCATCACTTGCAACACCAGAGGCATCACTTGCAACACCAGAGGCATCACTTGCAACACCAGAGGCATCACTTGCAACACCAGAAGTATCATTTGCAACACCAGAGGCATCACTTCATGCACGTCGCTATCTCCACGGAAATGGATAGAAGCCTAGCCTATCTAGCCTCTGTCCGTTCCTCTTCATATTCTTGTGGTGATGGAAAAAGTTAAGTTTACTTTTTTTTTTTAAGTCTTGCCGTGAGGGGCCGGCTTTAGAATTGTCCGACCCCTTTCTACCCACGCGAGTCATAAAAGCCGGCAGAGGGAATACTGGGAGAGTGGGCAGCAGCACTCCCTCGAGTATTAAACAACATCCACTGCGATCGCCAACCCGCCTACCAAGCGTGGCGATTACGGCACTATCCCCCATTTCTTGGGGAGGCCTATGTCCAGCAGTGGACGTTGATAGGCTGATAGATGATGATGATGATGATGATGGAAAAAGACTGCAAGTGTTATCACCTCATTCTTTCCCGTGGGTATTATACGAGGCTACTTAGCGAAGTAAGCAATTATCACTCTTTGCATTACTGATGACAGGGTTTGGTACCAAGCGGAAGACACAATGTTATCTGGCCCGAGCGGGTTGGTACCACCACCTGTTTAATCTCATTCTTATCCCTAGTAACTTCTAGTGGTAAAGTCATGCTTATCCCAACATGAATGGGCCGGGCTGGCTGGATAGGCGAATGACCATTCTCTCCTCTCACGGAAGACCAGCGTAAAAAAATGTTAGGTATCCTGCTATTATGTTTTGTATAGTGGGACAGAAGTGCCGGAGGCCCAAACCTCCCTATCCCCTCTTTATTATCATTCCTCTCCAACTCCTATCCCTTTTCCTGGAGACGCTGACGCCTTAATGATGCCTCTGATGTTACTAGCGTCTATAGGCTACGGTAACCGCTCAATATCAGGTGGGCCGTATGCTTGTTTGCCACACATGCAATATAAAAAAACATCCTGCGTGTAATGAAATAGTCGATAGCTGCTTGGCAGTTTCTTGGTATTGCTTAGCAGCATAATTGATAAAATTACCATCAGATTGGCCATGGCTTGCCCGTCACCATATGCAATAAAAATATATTATTTTACCTGTAAGTCTAGTATTATATTTATCCCTTGTCATCACAAGCCCATACCGCTATAACCTATTATTGTTTTTTCAAGTCTTGATGGTTATCGCTGACCATCAGCTCGTTTCTGAGTTATCAGTCACCAATAGTAATAAAAAGTCACAATTTACTCATAGCTCAAGGGCAAAGTATAAAATTCCTTACCAGCCTATCTGTTGCAGCATTCATTAGCCGTAAAACCTTTTTTATGATAGGCCTTTCGTCAGTTGTTTGAATCCCAATCCGTCTTTTCAAAGCTCATAAAAGACAAGGTTATTCCGTAAAAAATACATTCGTTCGGTTTTACGCTTTTTGATGGATCTGAGGCTAAAACAGTTGCCCTAAAACTTTTTTTGGGAAAGAAAAATAAGAAAACCAGTTGCCCTTTAATTTTTTATACAAAGTTAAAAAAATGAAAGAGAGTATTGGTGTAAAGATGCGAAAGGGAATGCTCCGATGGTTCGGACATGTGGAAAGAATGCCGGACGAGTGACTGGCTAAGAAGATATACAATGCGAAAGTGGAAGGATGTAGGTACAGGAGGAGACCGAGACTTACCTACCTAGACCAAATTGGTCATGTATTGAAGAAAGGTGGAGTCTGGAGTCTCCGAAACCGGCGAGCGTGTATGAAGAGAGTTATGAATGTTGAGGAAGCGAGAGATGTATGCTAGAATAGAGCCTCTTGGCACTCTGTTCTCTCTGCCTACCCTGCAAGGAAAAAGGCGTGATGATAAGTAAGTAAGTAAGATAAAAAATGGTACACCTAATAACCCACCTTTTTATAGTTTTCCAACAACACTATCTGTATTTCTCAAGAGTTGTTTATTTATTTATTTATGTACACACAGAGATCTTAACCACAATACAAGAACGGATAAATATAGTAAAAGTACAAAGGTACTGCTTATTTCTAATAGAAATCTCTTCCAGCAGACCAGCGAGAGGATAGCGCGAATATTATAAATATGATTGTGTGTAGGATAGATATACATACATATATTATATTAATACATACAGTAAATATACATACATACATATGTAACATATAACTACATAAATATCTGAATGATACGTAACTATACAATAAAATATACTTAAATATATAGTAATGATGAAAGATTTAGGTATAGATTATGGAATAGTTGACAGATAATGTTGACGAACCTTATGTTTGAATGAAGAGGTAGTGGTAGATTCTCTAATGCTGGATGGGAGTTCATTCCACAGTTTAACCGCATGCACCGAAAAAGAATAAGAATAAAAATCACTTTTGTGTGTAGGGAATTTTAGCATAGTGCGAAGATTAGTCCTGCAGGTCGCATCATTAGACCGGGCAAAGGAAAACCGCTCACGCAGATAAGAAGGAGCATCAGGGTTGTGTAAGATATTAAATAAAATACATAGCAAACGAGTGTTCCTGCGAAGGCGGATTGGGAGCCACTTGAGTTCCTTGCGAAGGTGGGAGACATGATCGTACTTTTTAAGATTAAACACAAAGCGTATACACAGGTTTTGCAGCCTCTCAAGCTTATCTATGAGCTCCTCGGTGGCATCCAAATAGCAGGCATCTGCGTAGTCAATAATGGGTTGAATAAGTGATTGAGCAAGAGTAATTTTTGTTTTCAAGGGTAAGAAATACTGAAGGCTTTTCAATGAATGAAAGGTATAATATACTTTTTTACTGACCTCATTAACTTGTCGGTTCCATGACAAAGTGGTGTCAATAACAATTCCTAAATTTTTAACAGAATCCGACAATGGAATCAAAGTCCCAGACAGAGTAATAGGCACCAGTGAAGAAACTTGCAACCTACTACGGAAATGTCGGCTGCCTATTATTATGGCCTGGGATTTGTTAGGATTTAAGAGTAGACCGTAGTTTTTAGCCCACGTATCTATACGACTTAAATCATTATTAATTGCAGTGAGGGCTGATGGTGCGTCAGATTCTGTGAAGTGTGAATACAATTGCAGATCATCCGCATAAAGATGAAAATTTGAAGATATGAGCTTTGTGACAGAATTTATGAAAATAGAGAATAAGAGAGGAGAGAGAACCCCCCCTTGAGGTAGACCCACACTAAGGTTACTCCATTCAGAGAAAGTATCATCAAGACGCACGCACTGCGAACGCCCTCGGAGATAGAAATCGAACCAGGTGATACTAGCAGGAGAAATGTTTAGAGATTTGAGTATGCCAAGCCGTATATCAAAATCAACTGAGTTAAAAGCACTACTGAAGTCAAGTAGTACGAGTGTGGTCAATAATTTATTCTCCATAGCCCAGCGGATATCGTCAGTAACTTTGAGAAGTGCTGTTACGGTACTATGGCCAGGACGGAAACCAGACTGAAACGTACTAAGTAGGTTGTGATTATTTATATGTGAAGAAAGTTGTCGGTGAACAATGTGCTCAAGAACTTTTGACAGAAAAGGCAGTATAGAAGATTGGTCGAAAGTGAGAAGGTGTAGTAGGATTTGAAACTTTAGGAAGAGGTATAATATGGGCACGTTTCCAGAAATTAGGGAAAGAACCATAGGAGAGGGAAGAATTAAATATAAATGTAAGAACAGGAAGTACTACTGATAGAATAGGATTAATCATACTGGAACCTAAATTGTCGTAACCAACAGCTGAAGAAGTGATAGATGATATAGATCTAAGGACATCAGTCTCTGAGACTAGACTTAGGGTGAAGGATGGGACTTGTGGTGTTGGTAATCTTGAGATTGACAATAAGGTCCTGGCCTTGACAATATTATCCAGAGATAGAGGAGCATCAGAAAAATGTTTATTTATTGAGTTTAAATCAATATCCCTAACACAAGGAGAAGATTTTCCGATGCCCACAGTTTTTAGAAATCTCCAAACATCAGACGAGTTACGATTCTCGAGCGCTGCCTGGAAATATTGCCTTTTAGCATCACGACACATTCTATTACAGCGATTACGCAGGTTTTTATATAAGTGATGCTTATATTCCGTAGGATTTCTCTTATATTTACGTTTAGCTTTGTCCCTGAGAGCCATACAGTTTTTGATATTATCACTTAGCCAAGGAGCTGGGTTATGCTTGATTTTGATACGCCGAATTGGAGCATGCTTATTAAATAAGTTTGTGGCATTTGCATTAAAGTGATCAATCATAACGTTGATGTCTGTACACTCATACACACACGTCCAATCAATAGCACTCGCATCTCGTTGCAATGCATTTAGATCCAAACCCTTAAGATTTCGTAGAAGGCGAAATTCCGGTTTACGTTTAGGAGGACGAATACGATAAGAGGTGTAGAGAAGGTCGTGGTAAGAGAAAGGAGCAGACAGTTGGCCGAAAGTACTGATTTTATCAGGAGAAGAGACAATTATAAGATCCAACAAAGATGGGGTAGAGTTAGGAGAGTGATGGGTAGGAGATAGAGGTAATGTTTGAAGGTTGTGAGAAGATAGTAATGAAGTTAACTTATGTGATCTTATGTCATTTTTTATTAAACATGTGTTGAAATCTCCCATTATCACTATATTGTCATAGGTTGGACAAACTTCGTGCAAGATATTATCCAAAGAATTAAAATAATCAATATGGAGATTCGGGCTGTAGAATACTCCTAGCATAATTTTACTGTGAAGCAGTGTAATTTCAAGGAACAGGTGTTCTGCCGACTGGGAGTATTGAGATAAAGATTCACTGATAATTTTATAAGGAATATCATCACGTAAGTAGATGGCCACTCCACCACCTCCTTTACCCGTTCTGTCGTTTCGAACTAGGACGAAACCAGGCAGTGAATAATGAGTAGATGGAAGAGAAGGTTTGAGAAAAGATTCAGAAATTAATATGGCATCGAGATTAGCACTGCTGAATGTAGCCAGAAGGTCGGAATAGTGACCAGGAAATCTCTGCGCATTAATGTGGACCAAGTTAAAATTCTTAGGAAATACTGACATGATTGAGTGAATTTGGTCATGCAAGGTTAAACCATCTGTAGAATCCCCACCAGCACTTATGAAACTATGAGACAAGGAGGACCAAGTAAAGAAGCTATCGTTGAAATCAATGTGATCATCCATAATATCTTGAGATTATTAAAAATATTTCAATAAAAATAATATAGATATTGAACTAAGAATAATAACGTATAGACTATTAATACATACATATATACCACCAACTCGCAAGTTTAGAAGGAAGATTTTACAAACAATTTTATAGTAGTTGAGCTGTAAAAGTGAAGACGACAAGAAAGAAAAAAAAATGAAACTAAGTGAGACACAAAGAAAATTAGAAGCAATTCATTAAAAAAAAAACAACTTTATATTTGAATAGCAACAACCACATGGACATAGAAAAAGGCTGCTTAAAATATTATGTTCTGAATGTCCTTAGCGGACACAATAAGTACTTTTTCTATGGCACAATCGTTTGCACAGTGCATAATCTAATTACAAAAAAAAAAAAAATATATGGTATTCTACTGACGTACATAGCTTACATGGTGATGAAAAATCCGGTCCAGATAAAACTACAATAATCAAGCTTCTTGACATTGATATTTGACACCTATTTAAACTCAATGTAAACAAATGAAATTTAACTACCGTATTTATGATCAAATAAATATATATAATTACTCTTTGAAATATGCAAATAATGACATTGTAAAAAGGAAGGTAGTATATAGTGCAAACTTAGTGCAAGAAAGTTATAAGTTAAAAATTACCAGGCTACCGACTTATGTTACGAAACAATGTGATTGTCACAGGTTTTACAGCTCGAAATAGTAACATTATAAATATAATTGTTTATCAACGGATGTGGATAGCTCTTCATTAGACGCGATGACGTGACGGCTTATTGGTTTTGGCCAGAACCTTGGGAATCGCTGTAACGGGAACAGAGCTTTCCTCGGCTGACGGGGATTTACGGCCTTCAATAGTAGACGGAAATTGCACTACCAGAGCGTCGTACTCAACCTTACTCTCTATCTTTTTACGGCATTGGTCCGGAGTGAGAATTACAATTTTACCATCAATAGTCCAGCAGTTCTTTATACCAAAATGTTTCCGTGCAGCAATGAAAACCCGATGCCGGGTCTTAGTGAGGAACTCTGACAGTGTGATGCCAGTACCCTTGAGAGTTGTTTTGTTCTCCCAAATCAATTTCCGATGTTCCATATTGTGAAATCTTACTAATATTGGCCGTGCCTTACCCTGCGCACCACCCAACCGATGACATACTTTGATGTGATGAGCACCAATATCTGGAATCTTCATTTGCGTTGTAATTACCTTAATAATAGACTGATGTAATTTTTCATTCAGCTTTTCTGGTACTCCATGAAACAACAGTACCTTTCTTCGCATAACGGTTTCATGTCTATCAAATCCAAGGCTGAGAAGTTCAATATGTGCTTTCATTTTGGAGAATGTTTGCCAGACAAAGGATTTGAAATCATTAAACTCACATTATAATGTGGCGAGGTCTGCTTGAGCTGGAGCAGTTCCTGAAGCAACATTCTGTAGCTTGCCATCATATTCAGTCATTTTAGATTGAAAGAACTTTTCCAGTTCCTCTAAACTGTTTGCCAGCTTCAAATCCATGTTTGTTTAAGATATATTGTTGTTTGCAAAATAAAAACTTTGTTAAGAAGTAGTTATTCAATATACTGGATAACAATAAACAGCGAGTTTATGGTAACCTTTAGTGCATAATTAGTTTGATATTACTTAATTAAGAAATTTAATCAACAAAAATATCACAGCAAAAGCCTTTGCCGTGTAGGGCCGGCTTTAGAATTGTCCCACCCCTCTCCACCCATGGGATTCGTAAGAGCCGACTGAGAGAATACCGGGGGAGTGGGCAGCAGCACTCCTTCGAGTATTAACAACACCCACTGCGATCGCCAACCCGCCTGCCAAGCGTGGCGATTACGGCACTATCCCCCATTCTAGGGGAGGCCTATGTCCAGCAGTGGACTTTAAAAGGCTGATGAGTGAATGGATGGTTGTTAGCCTAAGGAATCAGAAAGTGGAATAGTCTATGATCCCGTGGCATTGGAAGGAGTGAAGTTCTTCAGGTGGCAAAGAAACGTTGAATCTGTTGGTCTGCTCTATCGACTCTTCTATGGGGAACACTCTGAGGAACTTTTTAAGTGCAAACCATGAGCGTTGTACATCCATACCACCTGGAAACGTTCTCGTCCAAGACTGTTCGTTTCCTGCGCTCTTTTCTACCACGCACGTGCTGGCTCTGTGGGATAAAGTTCCTGCTGCGGTGTTTCCTTGTCCTTCTTTAAATGTGGTTTGAAAAGAGCAGTTTACTCACAGTAGGTGGTGGCTTGATTATGCTCCTGGTGCTACCAAAGTCCATGAGCGGAAGTAACCACCTACCAGCACGTGGGCCGTTTGCTCAACAACCACCGTTGGCAATAAAAGAAAACAAAAAAGCTTAAAGTAAAGGTTTTAGTTTGCCGGCACTCTCTCTCACTAAAGAAATATAAAAGTTGCAGAACTTACCGTTACTTTAAGCTAAAATACTATGATATTGTAGTACCTATGTAAACAAGTCGGCCCATTTATACTAGAATTAATAAAACTCTATCATATTATATACTTAGTTTACAGAGACGCAATTAAGTAGGTATTTGAATAAAGACTGTTGTTTGAGATTGAAACTAAGCGACTGTAATTGAAATTAAATTAATAAAAACGCATATCTAAGTCCAATTGAAAACTGTGAGAAAATGAATATGTTATTGAATGCTATTAAACCTTCCATGTACAAATAAAGCTAACAAAGAGTTTAATGATGACGTTTAAAACAGCTAATCAACCACACACCCATAGACTAGCTACAACAAGCCTGTTAATTCTCTTTACTGCTTACCAATCAAAGAGCTCAACTGACTATAAGCGTCTCAGGCACTGTACCCAACGTATAATTCACTGAAGACTAATGTCTGGTAGAATTTGGTAGAGCAAATCACTGGGACAAATTTACCGCATCATGCAGGTTTAGTAGCTGCGACCAACTAAGGCATGATTAATGCTCTTTGTGCAAACTTAGATGCGTGACTTAAGTGTGCTTTGTGTTAGCTGAAGATTGTAGTAAGCAGAAAGTCCTTACTATAATTATAGATGCAAACGTGAGTTTGTTTGTTATGCTTTGAAGTCGTAATTACTGAACCAGTCATCATGAAAGTATGCACACAAATAGCCCAGAGCCCAGAAAATGAAATAGGTTGGTCCCCATGGGATAGCTAATTTTACATAGAAATAATTCATAAATAATAAATAAATAAATATTCACGGACATTTCACACAACGTCCTCTGGTCCCAAACTAAGCTTAACGCTTGTGCTATGGGTACCAGATTACGGATATAATACCAGTCATCAGTATCAGTCTTGCGCGCGCATCCTCCGGCGGTGAGCGTGTTCCGGACTGCGTACTGCGTAGCATAATTATGCAAAAATAAAAATGTCGAACATTATAAAATTTACACAGTGTAATCTAATTATGAACAAGTTACTTTCATATGTGCAAAACAAAGTGTCGGTAATTGACGAAGATACGTTAGTTCGTGTGTGTACGTCGGCTTTTGATGCCAGTGAAATCAAAATTGCGAAATCACTGCTTTTTGAAGCGATCCCTACGGATAAGCGAAAAATAAATCGTAAAAATGCAGGCAAAGAAAAACGCGACTTGAACGACATTATCAATCTTTTTAAGTCTACTGATCCCGACGTTATTCCAATTTTCGTAGCAAAAGATCTAGACAAATTACCTCCGGTCACGTTTGACCATCTAGACTGCACGAAGTTACTCAAAGATATGGTGTTAATGAAAAGTGAAATCGATTGCATTAAGTCATCATACGTAACACATGACGATATGAATGACCTAAAGGAAGAAATATGTCGTTTGAAGACTGATTCTTTGCCTCCTACTTCGGCATTTAAAGTGAACAAAAAACGCGGTGCGTGGCTCGACAGTGGACCCATGGGGCTGTCGCACGAATGTCACACGATAGTATTCAATGAGTCCCAAATTGAACACACCGATATACTTGTTGACACCGTATCGCCCTCACCAAATTATAAGGAAATGAGGGTAGATGTTCGTCTACAATCGGCAAAGAGCGAGGGCCGGAGCGCGGGAGGTGAGCACCTGCCAGCTGTGCCGCGTATCGAGCCGGTCGCTGGGACTAGTTCTACAACGAGCTGCGAGACGGCCAACACAAGTGCCTCGGCCAGCCGATAAGGTTCGTAACACACCGGCAAATCGGCGGCGCGAGGGTGAACTACAGCAAAAAGAGCATATGTCTCCTACTATGAGCGATGATGGTTGGCAGCATATAAGACGTAAGAAACAACCTAAATATCGGTTTCATGGAAAGTCGGGTGTGGCTCGAGACTTAGAATGTAATTTTAAGGCAGCTGATAGGAAAATCCCGATTTTTATTACGAACATTCATCTCGACACGAAGGAGTGTAACGTAGTCGATTATATTCGAAAGAAAACTAAATAAGTTGTTGTTTTAGAAAGAATTATTATGAATACACAAAGGGGGCACAAAGCATATACATTTTTAACATCTGAATGCAATGTGTTATTATATTTAGACGAACAACTATGGCCCACAGGTAACGTAGTCGATTATATTCGAAAGAAAACTAAATAAGTTGTTGTTTTAGAAAGAATTATTATGAATACACAAAGGGGGCACAAAGCATATACATTTTTAACATCTGAATGCAATGTGTTATTATATTTAGACGAACAACTATGGCTCACAGGTATAAGGGCAAAGCATATACATTTTTAACATCTGAATGCAATGTGTTATTATATTTAGACGAATAACTATGGCCCACAGGTATAATATTTAGACGCTGTGTTAATTTCAAACGCAAAAGATCGAATAGCCCCCGGGCTGTTACCGGCCTAAATGAGCTACGGAATGAATAGCGGTCCGTATCGCTTTGCTAGCTACAACTGCAAGAACGTGAAGCGTTCTATCGATGACGTCAGGAGTCTATGCCGTACGTGCGATATAGTGTCTACAAGAAACCTGGTTGTTACTACATGACATACCATTTATTAGCACTATAGATAGCGGTTTTGGGTACACTGAAAAGTCAGCTGTGAATACATCGGCGGGCATACTGCGCGGGCGCCCTTATGGCGGAGTGGCAATACTGTGGCGGCATAGTGTTTTTTCGAATGCATCCGTATTGCCATGTGATAATGCGCGTATTTGTGCCGTTAAAATTATGACGTGTGACCGGTTATTGATAGTGATAAGTATTTATATGCCGACAAATTCCACTGATAATCTCGATTTATTTAAAGACTATTTAAGTGAACTATGCGCTTTGGTACTTGCGCACGGCATTGAGCCGGTTTTTATTTTAGGTGATTTTAATGCGGACCCTCGTGAATTGTTTTTTAAAGAATTAATAAAATATTGTGATGAGCAGTTTCTGACATGTATCGATGTAGATGTACTAGGGGTAGACTCGAATAATTATTCGTACATTAGTCAGGTATATGGTATATGTAGCTGGCTGGATCACTGCGTAGTGACGCAAACAGCCAGGCAATGTGTAACAAACGCGCGAATGAGATATGATTCAATGGTTTCTGATCATTTACCGCTCATAATTGAATACAACTTAAATTTATTGACACCCATAATATCTCAAACTATAGAGTCGGCCAAAAGTGCGAATTGGGGTCAGCGAAATGACGAGCAGATTGTAAAATACATGAAAGAGTGTAATAAATTGTTAAAATTAATCGATTTCCCAGCTGAACTTACTTGTTGTGCTGATTATTATTGTAATAATTCCGGTCACGGGCGTGTTTTAGATAGGCTTTACTCTGACATCGTCACTGCCCTTCGCACCGCGGCAACAACGGAGGAGAGCCGAGGGGAGGCCAGGCGGCGTGCGGTGGGCTCTCGCGTAATTGGATGGAATAAGCATGTCTCCGGGGCTCATAGGGAGGCCAGGTCTAAGTTTATGGAATGGTACTCATGCGGTAGGCCTAAGTCCGGTTCTGTCTATAATGATATGTGTAACAGCAGGGTATTCAAATCAAGATTGAAGTGGTGTCAAAATCACCAAGATCAGATTAAAATGGATGCCCTTGTCGAAAAACACCATGAAGGCGATTTCGGTGGCTTCTGGCAGAGCACTGCCAAAATCAACGCTCGACCTGGACTTCCTGTGAGTGTCGGCGGGGTGAGTGATTCTAAGGGCATTGCTAATCTTTTTAAAGAGCGTTTTGCTATGCTATCGCCGAGAGGTCCAGCCAGTGAGATGCTCAATGCTGACGGAAGTGGTCATGCTGTCGAAACGAGCTTTAGTGCGGAAGAAGTTTCCAGTGTCATAAGGCACACGACCCGAGGTAAATCTCCGGGTCACAATGGACTCAGTATTGAGCACTTCCTGCATGCGGGGCCTCACATCTGGCGAGTATTAGCAATGTTTTACTCCCTGTGTGTGAGCCACAGCTATTTGCCGGATGATTTTATGAAAACAGTGGTAGTGCCGGTAGGTAAAAATAAAACGGGTGACTTAGCCGATACCAATAACTACAGGCCTATCTCTCTCGCTACCACAGCGGCTAAAGTTTTTGATGGTCTGCTTAATGCACAGCTGAAAAATTACGTACCTCTCCATGACAACCAGTTCGGGTTTCGTCCACAGCTATCAACGGAGAGGGCGATACTGTGCCTTAAGCAGACCGTCAAATACTATATGAAGAGAAATACGCCAATATACGCATGCTTCCTGGACCTCTCCAAGGCTTTTGATCTAGTCCAATACGATGTCCTATGGAGTAAGCTAGACCAGATTAACTTACCAAAAGAGATTACTAGCATATTTCGGTTCTGGTATGGGCATCAAAGGAATTATGTAAGATGGGCAGGGGTAATGTCAGAGCAATATGAACTAGAATGTGGTATCATGAATGACCTGATCGTCGCGCTCAGCAGTCTCCATGTCGGCTACCATATTGATGGAGTGTCTGTGAATAATCTCAGTTATGCTGACGACATGGTGTTGCTGAGTGCGTCGGTATGTGGTCTGAGAAGGTTGTTAAAAATGTATGTGAGGACTATGCTCGTGATCACGGTTTGCGGTATAATGTTGTAAAAAGCCAGTTCATGGTATTTGGAGTTGGTACAGCAAGCCCCCAAAATGTTCCATCGGTTAGATTCAACGGAACACCTCTGGAGAGGGCGAACAAATTTAAATATTTGGGACATATTCTTACGCCTGACCTAAATGATAATGAGGATGTTGAGAGAGAGCGGAGATTGCTTTAAATACGAGCCAACATGATAGCTCGCAGGTTTGCTAGGTGTTCAAAGGAAATAATAGTCACACTATTTAGAGCCTATTGCATATCGCTCTACACCTGCAGCCTGTGGGCTCATTATACAAAGAAATGCTATAGCGACCTCCGCGTTCTCTACAATAATGCGTTTAGGATTGTGCTGGGGCTGCCTCGGTTCTGCAGCGCCTCGGGCATGTTCGCAGAGGCGCGTACCGCCTGCTTTCACACGACTATGCGCAGGCGGAGCATCTCGTTGGTGCGCAGAGTAAGGGCCAGCTCCAATACAATCTTGACAATGATTGCTGACAGGCTATTTGCTACATCATGCATTGTTGCAACAGACATTTTCAGGCAAAGCCGTTTGTACGGCGCTATTAATCGTTGGTCGACTGGTGTGTTATGCGTCTTGAATTTAGTAATATGCATAATATAATAATATTAATTTTATTGTACATTTTGAAATATATTATAATTTTATTGTAATTTAATAATTTAAATGTAATCTTTAAGTAATTTGAATTATTTGACATTTTCCATGAATTTATTTATAATTACTGTAATTATTTTAACCGAATGTTCTGTGATTGCCTTTCTATGGGTCTAGTTACCCGAAATAAATGAATTTTATTATTTATTTATTTAATACATATATATTACTTTTTTTTTGTAAATACATACATATAATAGATAGAAATCACCCAGACAATGTACAAATATCTGTGTTCATCACAAAAATAATTGTCCTGAGTAGGAATCGAACCCACTACCCCTTGCACGGAAGTCGGTTACACTACCGACTACGCCATCATGTGACCTATATATAAAATATATATTATTAATTTTATATAATATACATATATTAATTATAGATATAATATATATTCTGATTTGAAGTCGATGCCATGTGGGGCTGGCTTTAGAATTGTCCCACCCCTCTCCACCCATGGGAGCCGTAAGAGACGACTGAGGGAATACCGAGGGAGTGGGCAACAGCACTCTTTCGAGTATTACCAACATCCACTGCGATCGCCAACCCGCCTGCCAAGCGTGGCGATTACGGCGCTATCCCCCATTCTTGGAGAGGTCTATGTCCAGCAGTGGACGTTTAAAGGCTGATGGATGTATGGATGGAAGTCGATGCGGTATTGAATCTAGTTACATAATATGTGTCTGCGGATCATGAGGTCTCGGGTTTATATCCCGTGTAGTGCCAATTTAAATTTATTAGCCCCCTTTACACGACACCAGCTTTCACTCGAGATTGGAGTGTGCGCGATTGAAAACGGAAAGCTTGCAAGTGGATCGTGAGTGATTGTTTTTATCCATTTTTATATGCATTGATTCTTTTGCGCGCTATTACTTACTTACTGCCTTTATTTTTATTCCGAGAAGAAAAAGCGTCGTGTAAAGGCTACTCGCGCGTTATTCAGAGCGGGAAACGGGTTCTCGTCCGTGTATGAAAATCACGCAGTTTTGAAAAACCGCGCGTTCTATAGACTAGTATTATAAAGAAATGGACAAAAGGGTCAGAAGTAATATTGCAAAAGCAGATATATTCACTAGTCTAAGCGTGATTAAAATAAACGAAGATCGATGTGGGTAAAGAAATATAGAGAACGATTTGGTAATTTGCCTCTGATCTAAGAGCGGCGAGAAAATTATCCCGATGATTTTCAAAATCATTCTATAGGCAAGCATGAGACGTATATATTACCAAGAGCTCTGTAATATGATCCCTGCTCCATAATCTAATGTACGCCACTTTACGACGACAATCCTTTTTAGTAAAACGCACGTGTAAATTGTGTTTGAAGCGCACATACTTGAACGAACTGAGGTATGAGCATGCGCGAGCGACAATGTGTTATCGAGATTAGCAGTCAGGAGCAAGGGTCACGATGGCTGAATTGGCAAAGCATCTGGACGGTATCCAGGAGATGCAGGTTCGAATCCTGCTCGTGATTGTTATTCTCGATTTCAAATTTTTAACTTTGTGTTTAATTTATATTGCTAAGCATGTCAAATGCTAAAAATATATATAAAAATATCTAAACACCTCTAGCTTGCCAAGCAGCAGGCGGGAAAAAAAATTCCTAACCGCACAGCCCGTCGTTCGGGGCAACAAACAGGGTAGTTTGGGGCCTTCACCCACTAAAGAAACCCGCCGTGTGCCGTCTCTCCGCCTTTATTGGTGGGCCACTAGAACTATGTTATATTCCTTTAGTGGTTCTACGTCAGACCTCTCTCTGCTCATGTACGAATGCCGTCAAATCGGACTATACACACAGTAAGGGAACGAAGTGTGCACTTGTAGTTCCGCACACACTCGTGCACTTATAATATCTCCTACGTACATAGCCAGTGTCTCTTGACACTAGCTGCCGTGACTGCAGCTACGGTCTAAAGATCATTGTTGTTATGTTCAGTAATATTTTTGGACATTTTGATGAATACGATGTTTAAAATACTTTGGAAAATCTAATAGTGCACGCCTCATAATCTTCATTTTTCACAATAAATTGGATTATTTGATAAGTAACTAATAAGGTATTGGTCTTACTAAGTAGTTTTCAATAAATCACATAGATACCTAGCGCTAATTTCAAAAAGTACCTATTAATGTGGTTATCATGTCTTATACACCATCTAGCGCTAATTTTAAGAAGTATTACTATATTGGCCTACATAAGTAGTTCTCACGAAATAAGGTATATCACTGGTTAGTGTCAAATCGATCGTAAATATTCACTATTTTTTTGTTTATTTAATAACAATTAAGCCACATCGAATCATACCGTGAAAAGTGATAGGGCTCTATTCGTAATTATACAGAATCGTAAAAGAAAAAAAAGACTCGATTAGTAAAGTATTTCGTTTGTTATCGTGTTAACATACATTACCTACAACACACGGACATCCAAGACAGAACTTTTTGAAACAGTTTTTTAACAAATTAAACATATAGCATCACGCCTGTATTCCCCGAAGGGGTAGGCAGTGGTGTATTACACACCCACGACTCGCCAGCTATGTTTAAGTCCCACGTAATAGGGGGCGAGCCTATTGACGTCTACCGGGCACATTTCCAAACTCCAGGCTGCTACTGAGAATTTTTCTTTTTAGGAAAAAACTCAATAACATTGCCCGACCCGGGGATCGAACCCAAAACCTCATGATTAGCAGTCGCATACACTACCGCTACACCACCGAGGCAGTTATTCCTTGACTAGTTTAAATAACAATAATTGCTATTTAGATATTTTTATATATATTTTTAGCATTTGACATGCTTAGCATTATACATTAAACACAAAGTGAAAAATGTGAAATCGAAAATAACAGTCAGGAGCAGGATTTGAACCTGCATCTTCTGGATACCGTCCAGATGCTTTACCAATTCAGCCATCCTGACAATTGCTCCTGACTGCTAATTTCGATAACACATCATACTTAACGTCTTTGGGTGACGCCTGCGCCATCTGTCGGAAGTATTTTCATACATTATACCGACCAGGTAAACTTAATTTTACAATTAAGATTTTACCTAATAATGACGCAAACCCTTTAAATATTTAGATATTTTTATATATATTTTTAGCATTGAAATTTTCACTTTGTGTTTAATGTATAGTGCTAAGCATGTCAAATGCTATATATATATAAGCAAGAACAACCAGATAAATAGACAAAACATGGCGTACAGGCTCGTGTCGTAGTCGGTAGTGTAACCGACTTCCGTCCACTCAGAGCAATTATTTGTGTGATGAACACAGATATTTGTAATGCGTCTGGGTGTTTTATGTCTATTATATGTATGTATTTACTAAAAAAAGTAATATTTATATATTATATCCGTAATTCGACACCCATAGCACAAGCGTTAAGCTTAGTTTGGTACCAGAGAACGTTGTGTGAAATGTCCATAAATATTTATTATTTATAATTAAAAGTGTTAATAGAAGTCTTTAGTACGATATCTTAGACTATCAGTTCTCTTTAATATAGATGTAAATGGGTATTCCTACTTATGACACAATAGCACATATTTGTAATTGAACCATTCAAAGGTAGCATTTGGTGAACGTTTTAACATAAAGCAGTACTTCTAATTATCCAAACTATCTTGTAATTACTCGACCCTGCCAGTTTCAGAATCTCAACTACTGAAATCAAATTGCTAGGGGCTTACGCAGCACTTTTAGCAAAAGAAAACGTAAAAAGGAGCACAATTAACCATAGAGCTCGTTAACTACTTTGAGAGATAAAGGCCAGCTGTTATTATCACCAGCAGAATCCCTGAATTACCAACACCAAAGAGTATTAATTACTAAAACGTCAAGGAAAACGTAAGCGATTTTTAGATCTGATTATTAGTTTGAATATTTTGGAGTTCATAGTTAAATAAATGAGATTTTTTACGTATCTTCATACTTCTTAATTTTTGTAAAATATGTTCTATGAAATTATATAGTTTAAAAAAAATATTACGTGTCCTATATAAACCACTGAAATAATATCAACACCCAGTTCCACTAGTAGTAGGTACTGGTGGAGAGGCGTCACATGGCGGGTTTATTTAGTGGGTGAGGGCCCCACACTAACCTTTTCGCTCCCTTGAACGATGGAATGTGCGGTACCGTGAGAGCCTAACAAATGTAACACAAATTCACTTTCGCGTTTGTGTTATTAGTAAGGATTTTGTTGTTATAAGTGCTAGTATATAATATATTGCCGTGACTCATTTGGAATCGCAAGCAAATAAGACATTTACAGTTAAAGCTAATAATATAAGCGTGTCAAAAAATCTGCAAAAGGTAAATATTCTATCAAAAAAAAAACAGTAATGAGCTACCTTCTATATATATCAGATCAGCTTCATATCATCATAATATTGCATTGTCACGCGATATATATATGGGTGTAAAATTTGAGCTCAATCGGAAACCGGGAAGTGTGTCAAATTTAATTTCCAATGCACACACTATAGCTGCGTCTCGTAACGGTGTCGCGAGTCCAGAGATTTTATCTCATCTAAAAATATGCGTACCGCGCTAAAAGAAGTTTTCACTTCAAATATAATAATAATCCGTTAGTTTTAAGTTCATAGGTACTAGGTATTTTCGCTACGCTCAATTCTACGTATTTGATTTTAACTACAAATAGCTCAAAATATGTGATAAAATATGTTTGGGATTCTTTTGGAGAAGAAATTGATATTTTCACGTTTACGCTTGAGAACAACAGAAAGACCTCCTTTGTACTACTTGACTGGACTGACAAACATATAAAATGTTTTTTGTTAAATAATTTGGAACGTTAAGGATAATATTATGCTCTGTGTTACATTGTAACGCCAAGCCATAAAAAATATTGTGGGTTTTATATCCAGAGATAATATTTAGGGTTATAATCATCCGTCAGCCTTTCAACGTCCACTGCTGGACATGTGCCTCCCCAAGAAATAAATGGGATAATGCCGTAATCGCCACGCTTGGCAGGCGGGTTAGCGATCGCAGTGGATGTTGTTAATACCTACTCGAGGGAGTGCTACTGCCCACTCCCCCCGGTATTCCCTCAGTCGGCTCTTACGACTCCCATGGGTGGAGAGGGGTGGGATAATTCTAAAGCCGGCCCCACACGGCCGGTATGGTTATAATACCAGGTGTATTATTTTAATTGTCTCGGTGGTGCAGCGGTAGATTGTGCGATTGTTTATCACGAGGTCTTGGGTTCGATCCCCGGGTCAGGCAATGTTTATTGAGCATTTTCGTAAAAAGACAAATTCTAAATAACATTCCGGAGTTTGGAAATGTGCGCGGGGGACGGCAATAGGCTCGCCCCCTATTACGTGGGTCTTCAACATAGCTAGCGAATCGTGGGTGTGTAATACACCTCCGCCTACCCCTTCGGGAATACAGGCGTGATGCTATGTTTTTATATGTGTCTTATTTTCTAACAGTTCTGTATCTGGATGCGCACTTTTTTTAATTTACAATGGCAGACGGCGAGTAGTAGCCTATGGCTATTCGCAGACATAATAGTAATAGATAGACCTTTATTATTTTAATTGTGATTATTATCATCATGCTTAGCTATTTTACAACAACACATTTTTGTAAAAGTGGAAAAAGAGAAATGTTCTACAAGCAGGATTTGATCTTGCGAATTTTCCCCATCCTGATGAATGCTTTAGAACGCTAAGCTATTGTAGAAACCTATTTGCAACTCTCAATCTCCACCTCACATTTTAGTTTTATAAGACCTGCGCCATCTACTGGATATATTTGAATGTTAATTTTGTTCAAATGTCTGTTTTTAACAAGCCTAATTATTACAATTAAGAATTATACTAAATAAAGCAATGAGCATGCGTCCTTTCACAATCCACCCGGATTAATTATGAATCCTGCTGGTAAAAAGTTATCTTTTTCACAAAAAAGGTTTTTTTATACTACACGTTGTTCCGTGTGGTGACGGACTAAGAATACAAGTGTCACCACCCTATTCTTTCCCACGGGTGTCATATGAGGCGACTAAGGGAAGTAAGCAATTATCATCCATTGCATGACTGGTAGTAGGGCTGAGTACCAAGTGGGAGTACTCACTTATTATCGGGCCCAAGTGGGTTGGTACCACCATCTCCAGAGTGACCGGCCATGAAGCACATAGTTGCGTTTTGGCTGTAGCAGGAGATAGCCGTTTATTCTTTCATTTCAAATCAGTGAAATGAAATGGTGAGCAGCGGCTTGACAATACTCTCAGTATAGTTGAGTCCATGAGTGACGGTTACCATTTACCATCAGATGGGCCGTGGACCGTCTGCTACTACATGCAATAAAAAAAAAACACGGGTGGAAAACAAGCATACGGCTCACCTCTTCGTAAGCGGCTATCGTAGTCTACAGACGCTACCAACACCAGAGGCATAACTCGCGCGTCACCCAATAAAAGGGATAGGAAGGCTAATAAGGAGAAGATAAGGGGCAGGGGTTGTTTGGGCCTCCGACGCTCTCACTCACCGTACGAAATACAACTGTAGAAGTATCTATAACTGTTTAAGAGGGTGATACTTCCCCGATCAAGCCGGTTTATTCATGCTGGGACAAGCATTGCTCTATCAATAGAACTTTCTAGATCTTCATAATATTAGAATGAATAAAAATTTAATTTGTAATAAACTAATATTTTTATGTAAGCAACATATTCTTTTATTTTTACTTTTTTAAATACAAAATTAAATATCAAAATAATGCCTCAATAGTTGCTAGTATACAAAATAAGCTTGTTAAATTTCCAACAACCGGCTCTAAAATTAGGAGCACAAATTTAACGAGAGCTTCAAATTCAGCCCTTGAGTTCGTTGGAGGGCACTTTGAGTTATCCAAAAATGCTAGTTCAGAGATTTTAGATTGTACTTTTATGACACTTTAATAATTACCGCACCGTTATTTTTTTGATGTTATTTTAGCCATTGCTTTATTAAAAGCGATCCATTTTAAGAGAAGTAATTTCAGGAAGTAATTTATCAAGTATGTATGAAAGTATCCATACCAACAAATAATTACGAAAGTAAGTCAGTTTTTTTGTTATGTGTGAGTGGCAAACTACCTGATGATAAGTAACTACCGTAGCCTATATACGCTAGCAATACCGGATACATCATTTGCACGTCGCCAACTCCAAGGAAAGATATAGGATGTGGACAGCAAGGATAATTAGGTGAAGATAAGGGGTTTGGGCCTCCAGTGCTTCACCGCATTCACTTTCTGTACCCACTGTTGTTCTACGCTGATCTTCTGTGAGAGGATGGTACTTTTCCAATCAAGCCAGCCCATTCATGCTGGGACAAGCAAGGTTCTAAAACTAGCATTTTCACGCTGCTTTGACTCAATTAGTATTTTTGTAAAGCTTTGGAATTAATTTGAATCTTACATTTTCAAGTTTCAAGTTCATTTACAAGTTCATCGGGTTATCTAGGGTTCTATAGCAAGGTGGCCAAGACCTGTCCGGGGGGGGGGGAATGAGGAATACGATGAGTGTGACCCTCCTCCCTGGGCTACAGGTAGATTGAAGGAACACTGTCAGGTTTTAGTCGGTATACGGCGTGGCATTGCACTAGGCATCTCCACTTGCCAATCGCCGCGTCCGGAGTACGACATAATCTTCCCGTCTGCCCCGACGGGGGGATACCTATAAAAGGTTTCCAGATAATAAAAAAAAAAACAATCGATAAAAAAAAAATTGGTTTAAAATTATGCATCATAAATTTCATCCACACTTTCTGACCACTGGCAACGTGCCATTTGTTTGTGCTTTGTGATCACGTAAACGCCGAATTAGTCATTTCGAAATTTCTGCATAAAAGTTGCGAGCGTTTGGACCTAAGGGTCCACGTGTTTTGACCTCAAATGTTTCAGAAATATAATTACATTTAATCTTTAATTAGGGTTATTAAAAACAATATTTAGATATTTTTATATATATTTTTAGCATTTGACATGCTTAGCACTATACATTAAACACAAAGTGAAAAATGTGAAATCGAAAATTAGTTATTTTCGAAAAATGTGAAATCGAAAATTAGTTATTTTCGATTTCACATTTTTCACTTTGTGTTTAATGTATAGTGCTAAGCATGTCAAATGCTAAAAATATATATAAAAATATCTAAATATTTAAAGGGTTTGCGTCATTATTAAGTAAAATCTTAATTGTAAAATTAAGTTTACTTGGTCGGTATAATGTATGAAAATACTTCCGACAGATGGCGCAGGCGTCACCCAAAGACGTTAAGTATGATGTGTTATCGAAATTAGCAGTCAGGAGTAATTGTCAGGATGGCTGAATTGGTAAAGCATCTGGACGGTATCCAGAAGATGCAGGTTCAAATCCTGCTCCTGACTGTTATTTTCGATTTCACATTTTTCACTTTGTGTTTAATTATTAAAAACAATATAATTCTCCAAAGAAATTATACCACGCCATTTTCCTGTATTTTAGATTAAGAAACAATATTGCGATAGTATAATTACTTGTCATTTGTCTTACTCAGCTTAACCGTGGATTATTAATATTAAAGTAACTACTGTAACATTGAAATTTTTGTATCCTGTCTTTAAAAAACGTCTCTTCCATACAAATATTCATCCATCCATCCATCCGCCTTTTAAAGTCCACTGCTGGACATAGGCCACCCCAAGAATGGGGGATAGTGCCGTAATCGCCACGCTTGGCAGGCGGGTTGGCGATCGCAGTGGATGTTGTTAATACTCGAAGGAGTGCTGCTGCCCACTCCCCCGGTATTACCTCAGTCGGCTCTTACGACTCCCATGGGTGGAAAGGGGTGGGACAATTCTAAAGCTGGCCCCACACGGCATACAAAATTACAAATATTCAATCGGTGTTTTTTTTTTATTCTATACGCAAGACAGTAAGAGCGTTTTATCACTAACATAACACTGCTCTTATTGGGGCCAGATAGTCTTAATAATAATTTATTTTATTTAAGCATCACACAAATGTTTTAAGTATATTTGTATATCTGTATGTCTGCATTTAAAAACTGTGGAACATACTATAAATAAATGTTGCCTTATCCACTAGATGAGTAGTTAGTAAATCCTCAATCCGTTTCCTTCCATTAAAATTTACTTCACTTAATTAGTATGTAGTATATTTGTAAAAAGTAGATAGAATCTCAATTTTTAAGCAGGTACTAATCGCCTTTGATATGTAATAAGATCTATAATGATCATATAATGATTCAATTTAATGGATTAATTTAAAATCGTAAAGATGATAGAAAAACTAGAAATACTAAATAATAAATACCTATAATAGGCCCGATACTTCCATATAAAATTATTTTCCCCAATTTCCATCACATAACATATATTATGAATATACATAAAAACTGCGCGTCGCTATTTATTTGTACTCATTTACAGTTTCTATCTAAAAAGAACAAAGACTTTCATACAAAGTTCTCCCATTACCTTATTAATTATTAGTATTACATTATTTATTAGTAGCGGGATATAATGTATACCAGTTTTTAAGTCTAATTAAGATCTATCAAATAAATAAAGTTGCATCAAAATCTGTTCATTAGTTTTTGTGTCATGCACGAACGAACAAACGGACAAACAAATAAAAAATCTAAATATTTTTTTTTGTGTTTAGACACACCTATATATAATAGTCTAATACAGATTTTTTTTCTATATCTTAAAACATCAGATACAGCTCTGTTACAGGCTTATAATAGTTAAGATTTACACTTCACTTTATTACATAAATATACATTACATTTGACGTGTGAGGCCGGCTTTAGAATTGCCCACCCCTCTCTATCCACGGGAATCGTAAGAACCGACTGAGGGAATACCGAGGGAGTGGGCAGCAGCACTCCCTCGACTATTATCAACATCCACTGCGATCGTCAACCCGCCTGCCAAGCGTGGCGATTACGGCATTATCCCCAATAAGGAGCACACAAAAAAAAAGGATGCGGACGGCACAGGACCACTCGTTGTAGCGTTCTCTTAGGGAGGCCTGTGTCCAGCAGTGGACGTCGAAGGTCTGGTGGATGGATGGATGGACTTTATTACATTATATAATAATTCAGTAAGTTATGAGGTAAGAAAATAAAAATATCTTTTATTTAGTTTGAATTTACAGGCATAATTTTCCGAGGTATAATTTTAATAAATGTCAGTCAAAGATTTTTGTCACAGAACAGCCCTAGACCTCACGTTAACTCTGAGGCCTCTCGCTCCCATCTGCCACTTTAATGCTAATGAAGGAAGTTTTGCCTAAAAAGGGACAAGATGGAACGATGAAATGATTTTAGTTCTGGCTGTGACGTCCTAGTTTTTGTCCTGAACCTTTTTATGGATATAGTTTACGATAACCTAATAGTCATAATATACTAAAATAAGTACCTACATGTTTTTTTTGTTCTCGTTTCAAACAGATGAAACAAATACCGTAATGGAACTCAAAATAAATTACACAAATTTAAAGTACAAATTATTATTTGTGAATAAGGAAAAAGAGAACTTTAGTACGAGCGGGAATCGAACCTGCGTAGACGCTCAATAAGAACGGATTTTACGAAACTTTTATTCAAAATATATATTTTTATCTGCTATCACAATAACCCCAAATCACACAATAACATGTCAACCGTTGCTATGGTAACCATTGATGTGGTTATTAAAGTAACATCATGCTAAAAGTTGTTTTTAACAAAATAATTTTAGTTATGTTTATGAGTTAAAGTTGGCATTAGTTTATTAGTTTTTTTCAAGACTTATTTTAGATATTCCGATTTCTATAATATTTCAATTGGCATTAGTTTAATAGTTTTTTAAGACTTATAATTTAGGTTACAAATTATTTGTGAATGTAGAAAAAGAGAACTTTAGTGCGAGGTATTTCGGGCGGTAAAACATCATATAAAGAAAAATTTAATTTAGAACAGCAGAAAAATATATGGTCCACATTTCCCTCAGCCAGACCGCATTCGACAATCACAATTGTCTTTACGATCCACTCCACCGTATCCGTTCGGATGCAACGTATATTGACCAGATCAGAGAGGTTCTTAAGGAATGCCAGGTTAAGAGTACTTGAAACCAACGAGCATACATGAAAGCGCTGATGAAAGAAGATGAAGCGAAAGATGCGTGTCAGGATCGTAGCAAGTGGTGAGAAGCGGTCACTGCCTACCCCTACGGGAAAAAGGCGTGACAATATGTATGATTTTGTAAAATAATAACAACTTTTAACTACGTTACTTTGAATATGTGTAGAATTCGCGAATCTTTAAAAGTTAATATTGATACGTCGCGGGAAACAATACTAAACGAAATGAGTGCAGGAAAGCGTAATCTGAACGAATTTATAGTGGATACTTTTAGTGCCTAATTGTGAATCTTCTCTGTATTATAACATCAACTGCCTCTGTGGTGCAGAGGTAGGTTAAGCGACTACAGATCATGAGGTTTCGGGTTATTGCTGGGTCGGGCAATGTTACTCAGCTTTTTCGTAAAAAGAAAAATTCTCAGTAGCCGCCTGGAGTTTGGAAATGTGCCCGGTAGAGGCAATAGGCTCACCCCCTATTACTTGGGACTTAAACATAACGGTAAGTTTGCCACCCCTGAGTGGATGACGTGGTAGCCAATGCCTATAGACCAAAGGCAACCTTCGCGAGTAATCCACCTCAAGAAAAGCTGTAGGATATGAAGAGGAATGATGATATAAAGGAGATGAGGAAGTGGTCAGTTAAATAATAGGAAGGGAAGGAGGGGGTGGTTTGGTAGGTTTCTAATTTAGATATAGAAACACACATATTTAGACTTTTTTGAATTAAGAATGTTAAATTTCAGTTTATAAAATCTCGGGTAAATTAGGTGGCCAATTTAGAAAATAAATCATTAACGCTGGCGAAGTCGCGGGTATCAGCTAGTAGCTTTATAAATACACAGAAAAAACTTTTTAACAGCTCTCTATAAGGTAAATATATAAGGTACCTTAAATTGTAGCAATTTTATGTAATAGTTATATTACACTAATTAATATTCGTGCATGATTTTTTTACACTACATGGGTGGCAAACAAGCATACGATTTACCTTAACCTATAGACGGTAACAATACCAGAGGTATCACTTACGCGTCGCTATCTCAAGGAAATGGATAGGAGGTGAATAGGAAAGATAATAAGGAGAGGGTACTTAGGATACTAAGGAGAGGATAGGAAGGGGCTTTGGACCCCCGGCGCTCTCACTCATCATACGAAACACAACGGTAGGAGTACCCACTGTTGTTTAAAGCTGACCTTTTGTGAAAGGTGGTACTTCCACGATCGGGCCGGCCCATTCATGCTGGGATAAGTAAGGTTCTACCACTAGAAATTGATTACACAAAATGGTTTGTTTAGTAGTTTTGTCATGCCTAATTCAGTCATGATTTAAATACATCAATATTGGCCATAGAAATCACTATTTGAAGATCTTATACAACATTCATCACAACTAACAGAACAAATTTAAAGCCACAAAAAATCAAATCGTACGATCCACTGCAATATTTCTAGTATAATATTGACTGTGTTTTCATAACCAATAGGATGACGGTAGAGGGTTGCATTTCAAATAGGTATGCTATTGGCAAAATGGAAGCATTTCAATATAAACTATTGATAAAGGACATGGCTAAATAACGTATGGGCGACTGCTCTAGAAATAAATAAACATTGTACCTAGTAATATGTAATGCTGAATAGCTGAATATTCTGCTGCTTTCTGCAGCTGTATTTTGTATGAAAAATGTTTCAGGAACTTTTCTTATCGTTATAATCCTGAAAATAAAATCGTAGAAACTCCTTCGTCAATATATCCATCCATCCATCAGCCTTTCAACGTCCACTGCTGTACATAGGCCTCCCCAAGAGAACGCCACACCGAGCGGTCTCGTCATGAGGGGTAATGCCGTAATAGCCACGCTTGGCAAGCGGGTAGGCGATCGCAGTGGATGTTGTTAATACTCAAAGGAGTGCTGCTGCCCACTCCCCCGGTATTGCCTCAGTCGGCTCTTACGACTCCCGTGGGTAGAGAGGGACAATTCTAAAGCCGGCCCCACACAGCAAATCAATACATAATATATACAAACTTGAAAAACAGCATTATTATTATTAAACCCAACCCGCCTGCCAAGCATGGCGATTATGGTAAAACCCCCATTTTGGGGAGGCCTATGTCCAGCAGTGGACGATGAAAGGCTGATGGATGGATGATGATGGAGGACACATGGATGAAACTGCGAGGCACAGCTAGTATTATATAATAAAATAACAGCAATGACATTTATTAATTTATTATTATTTTTTTGTTTAGGCGGAAAAAAATGTACCTAACCGCACACCCCGTCCTTCGGGGCAACGAACAGGGTAGTGTGGGGCCCTCACCCACTAAAGCATTCCGCCGCGTGCCGTCTTTCCGCCTTTATTGGCGGACCACTGGAACTATGTTACATTCCTTCGGTGGTAATTTATAAGTACCTACTTTCATTTATTATGTAGTAAAAGTGATAAATAGATAACCATCACTTTTAAAATAATTGCCGCAATTAGCGGCACTATTTAACTGCCGTTTTGTTACAGATTTCGCCAATGATTTCTAGATAGAATCCGATAAAAGAAGTTTAAAAGTTGGTTTATTGTCCACATCGTTTATATTTTATTTCACAGATATGAAATGAAATATAAACGGCTATCTCCTGCTACAACCAAAACACACCGATGTGCTTCATGGCCGGTCACACTGGAGATGGTGGTATCAACCCGCTCGGGCCCAATAGCAAGTGAGTACTTCCACTTGGCACTCAGCCCTACCACCAGTAATGCAATGGATGATAATTGCTCACTTCCCTTAGTCGCCTCGTACGACACCCATGAGAAAGAATGGGATGGTGTCACTGGTATTCCTAGTCTGTCACCGCAGTGAGAAAATAGTCTCAGCACGGTTTCCTTCAACGTTGATATATTATTTTTCGTGATAATAGTACTGGTTGAAAATTGAATAGTTAAAGTAATTCCACACATAATATATAGCCTAGGGATGAAGGCGACAAAGCATCTCTCACACCTTTGTTGTCTCTAATATCTGTATTTTAGTATCAACAATACTATAAGCGGTTATGTAGGGCCGTTAAAACTGAAGAATATGAGTTATAGGGCCATGTGAAATTGTAATAAATCATTCATGAAGTTAATCTGGAAATAATTACAATTAAGGCATTTTTTAACTTCCCGTTAAGAAAATTGTAAATTTTCAAAAGTTGGGAAGTTATTGATTTTACCCCGTTTTTTCGAAAATCGAGTTTTCAACGGATGTTGACGTTTTTAGGTCCTAGGAAGCTTCCCCGAATATTTCCGCGATAATGTATGTATGTGTGTGTATGTGAGTGTGTGTGTTTGTTGTAGTGTGTGTGTGTGTGCGTGTGTGTGGCCGTATGTAAACCTCTCATAACTTTTGAACTGCTTGACCGCTTTCATCTCAGTTGGCGTCATTCAAAAGGACTTGACCAAACTTAGATTTTACTACTAATACAACTAATACAATTGGGACCGATTCGAACTGGTAGATCTTATCTCAAAAAAAAAAAAAACTTTCGTGATATCTTTTAAACGGTTTTACCGATCGATTCCAAAAACTAATCAGCTCTTAACATTAAAAAGCCACGTCGATCACCGCCAGTCTGGTCAAAATCGGTTGATTCGTTCGTGAAATATCGTTGTCGAAAAAAATTGAAAAAAAAGTTTTTTTCGGAATTTCTATGAAGTTTTCAGTCTGACTAGTTCGAGCTTTAGGATTCTTCAAAGAGCTCAAAAAGTTGCATTGAATGCCGTAAATTACGAGAATATCGCTTCATTTATTCAAAAGTAATTCCGTACGAAATACAACAGTAGATTACCTATTATTGTTCTACGGTGATCATCTGTGAGAGGGTGGTTCTTATCAGCTCGAGCCGTCCCATTCATGCCGAGACAAGCAAGGTTCTACCACTCAAAATCTATCATTCCACAAAATAGTACGAAGTATTCTTATATAATGACGGGCCTCGTGGTGTAGTCGGTAGTGTAAGCGACTTCCGTGCACGAGGTCGTGGGTTCGATTCCCACTCGGGACTACTATTTGTGTGATGAACACAGATATTTGTACTGCGTCTGGGTGTTTTCTTTTAGGCCGTGTGGGGCTGGCTTTAGACTTGTCCCACCCCTCTCTACCCACGGGAGTCGTAAGAGCCGACTGAGGGAATACGGGGGGAGTGGGCAGCAGCACTCCCTCGAGTATTAACAACATCCACTGCGATCGCCAACCCGCCTGCCAAGTGTGGCGATTACGGCATTATCCCCCATTACCGGACCGCTCGGTGTGGCGTTCTCTTGGGGAGGCCTATGTCCAGCAGTGGACGTTGAAAGGCTGATGGATGGATGGATGGGTGTTTTCTAACTATTATATGTATGTATTTACAAAAAAAAAGTAATATATGTATTATATTAATTATGTAATCTGGTACGCATAGCACAAGCATTAAACTAAGTTTGGGACCAGAGGACGTTGTGTAAAAATTTCCGTGAATATTTATTTAATGGTGTTATATTGTAATCTTGGCTCTAAGGACACTGTTTGTGTTAGTCACTGGCTGCTTGATGAATAGCCTTTCCTTTATCAGCACCAATGCATCACATCTGACACTACTGGTTACGTAAAAATACCAGGTACTATTTTTATTAATACATTGTATAATTGAATTCATATCCCGAGAAGAGCAAAGCAAATAAAGCTTGTGGGTATCATACTGTGATTTAACAATAATCAAGATACAGTACCGAATATTTTTTTAGCCTTAAAGTTAATTTTAAAATTAATTTCCGCTCATTCTCGGGCCTGCCTTGCCTTTAGATCCAGCACAAGTTTCTTGAAATCATGAACTCATTGCCACAAATAAATGTAGCAGTATTACATAGTACACAAAAGAATATTATAGTTAAAACGAGGTCATTTATTAACTGGTATTCAGGGTGGGATTCTTTTTTAAAGTCTTTAGAAATACTTTCTTGCGATTATCAGCCCCCTTAGAATGTGATTCACAAAATCGTATCGATATGTTATCGTCTTACTTGTGAGTGGTAGAGACATAGACGCGTGACAATAATACAGCATCTATATACTCAGGTACTATTATTTATAGAACTTGACATACTCATCTTCTTATTAGAACAAAGTTTGTGATGAATTGCAGGCAAATATCTGCACAAATGGTGAAATGGTTTAGTTGGTATCCCCCGTGCCAAGGGTTGAAAACAATAATTCTTTGTGTGAGCCACAAACGGTTGTTCTGAGTTTAGGTGTATTGAATGATATATTTATAAAGTCACCCGCGGTACAAGGATGCCTTTACGCGGATGCTGTCTTTAAAAAAATTTCTTCAATCTCCAGCGAAAGCGCTTTCGGCCGCTGAATTGTTGTAGATATTACCTGAATTTACAATTTTATTCACCTCATTTGGTATTCTTTTGCAACTAGTGTAGCTAGCGTATACTTTATATTGCAAAGGAGGATAAGAGAATAATTAATAAATATTTCACAGACATTATTTAGAAACTGACTTCAATACAAATTAAATTAAACTATAACTTTTACAATTTTCGTGAGCTATCTTTGATTTTTGTTAATTAGTTAAATAATTCCTTACCCAATTGCACGCCCCATAAGCGAAGCGTTGAGGTGTGTACTGCTCTCGTTTCATGCAGAACAACTGATTTTTCAAACTTAATTTTTCATATATTGCACTTGTAAAATATATACACACACATATCAAGAAAAAACATTATTTTTAACACTGATGATATTTTTGATGCCATTTTTGTTATTTAAACTAGTTAAAAAACTGTTTAAAAAAAATCTGTCTGAAAGTCCGTTTGTTGCAGGTTATGTATGTTAACACGATAACGACCGAAATACTTTATTAATCGAGTGTTTTTTTTTTTCTTTTACAATTCAGTACAACTATAAATAGAGCCCTATCACTTTTCACGGTCTAATTCGATGTGGTTTAATTGTTATTAATTAAACAAAAAAATAGTGAAGTGAATATTTACGCTGGATTCGACAATAAAACCAGCGCTATCCTTATTTCGTGATAAGTGTGAGAACTATTTCTATAGACCAATATAGAAGTAGGTACTTCTTAAAATTAGCGCTAGAAGTAATAAGACATAAAAAGACGAATTATTTGTGAATGAGGAAAAGAGAAATTTAGTGCGATCGGAAAACGAACCCGCGTGCCTTCCAATCCGGGGAACTGCTCTGAGCCACTGAGCTACCGCACCGACCTTACGACCATCCCAATCTCCTCATCACATTATTTTGTCTTTACGACCAACGCCATCTATCGGAATGCATTTACACGCATTAATTAGTTCTCGTTTTCCTCATTCACAAATAACTTGTACTTTAAAAGTAAAAAAAAAGCTGAGCATGTCAAATGCTAAAAAATTTAGATCAAAAACATTGAAGACGTATTAAAAAATCTGCTCGTTCGCTGAAGTCAGTTAATTTGTTTAAATTCAATTATTATCATACCTCAAAGTGTCTTAAATACTCTCGTTACTAGTATCAATAAAAAAGTAAAATATTCTACCGTCCTCTAATGAAGTGATCGGTGGATCGTGCTCAAGCATCATCGGGCCGGCATCCCTCCTTGACTAGAAGGTCGAACGTCTTCAAATCTCTGGTGTCAAGCAACTGATATTGCTTACGATGTTTACAGATTTCGTTTGGCGAAATTTTGTTCGAAATTTTACGCGTCACGCTTCCTTATTTTCTCAAACCGATAATTTGTTGCGAAGGAGTGAATTGTGGTGTGGGACTAATAAATGAATATAATTTCCCTATTCGATTCCATATCGTAAAAGTGGACAGTGAAGTAATAATAACTACCTATGTATTCTCTTATTGCATATACGAGTATATCAATCAGTTATGAAAAACATCGTGAAGAAAATTGAGTGCCTGAGAAATTGTTAAAGCAATAAAAATCAAGGTCTACCCGCTAGTGATAGACTTTTGTATCGAGTAAAAATTTTCTTTGTCATACTGAAGTGGTAATGGCCAGACCACATCGCTTGACCAACTGACAACCATTGGGGCAAAAATGTTCTCTAGTGGCGACCACGTATCAGACGGCACAGCGTTGGGCGGCCTTCCACCAGATGGGCCAAAGATCTGGTCAAAGCCACAGGGAGCTGTTTATTTTAGTTTTAAAGAAAAATCTGAAGAAGCTGTCCGTGTGGTGACGCATTATGAATACAAGTGTAGCCACCCCATTCTTTCCCACGGGTGTCGTATGAGACGACTAAGGAAAGTAAGCAATTATCATCCATTGCACGATTGGTGGTAGGGCTGGGTACCAAGTGGGAGTAGGTACTCACTTAGTATCCCGCCCGAGTGGGTTGGTACCACCATCTTCCGTGTGACCTTCCATGAAGCACATCGTTGCGTTTTGGATGTAGAAGGAGATAGCCATTTATATTTCATTTCATCTGTTAAATGAATTGGTGAGCAGTGGCTTGACAATACTCTCGGTATAGTCGAGTCGATGGGCGACGGTTACCATTTACCATCAGATGGACCGTGGCTCGTCGGCCACTAAATGCAATAAAATAAAAAAAGGATAGCTTATCTAGTTCCACTACTCTCAACAATCAATTTGGTCTGAGTCAAAATACTATGAAATTACCTCAATGGAATAAAACATAATTTGATGTTACACTCTGATTACACATAAGGAGTGAACGGTGTCTTTGATGTAATAAGATGGATATAAAAACACATCTTAAACCAAAGTTCGTTCGAGTGGAAAGTTTCTTTGATGAAATCACTTTTACCGAAATATGCTTGAATAGATGTTGAATTTCAAAATGGGAATTATTCAAATTTCATTTTCAAAGCGGGCAGTTTGTCAAGAGTCTGCGCTATCAGATTCTTTACGGTACACATAAATCCCGTGGCGTGGATTGCTGAGATAAGTCCTTTTAAGATTATATAGACGAAAATTTTTTTTTTTCTATTGCGTGTGGTGGCAGACGATCCGCGGCCCATCTGATGGTAAATGATAACCGTCGCTCATGGACTCAACTATACCGGAATTATTGTCAAGCCACTGCTAACCACTCCATTTCACACATATAAAACGTAAGAATAAACGGCCATCTCCTGCTACAACCAAACCACACTGATGTGCTCATGGCCGATCATACGGGAGATGGTAGTACCAACGTGTTCAGGCTCCACAGCAAGCGAGTACTCCTAGCCCTACCACAAGTAATGCAATGGGTGATAATTGCTTCTTCCCTTAGTAGCCTCGTACGCCACCCGTTGGAAGGAATTGGGTGGTGACACTTGTATTATTAGTCTGTCACTACGCGGATATACATGGTTTGTAGGTTTTGGTGGTCTAGAGTAGGTGAGTGTGAATTGCAGGTTGGGCCACGAAAAAGCAATTGAATTTAAGCTTTAAAAAAATCTCAATATTAGCTTGGAGTTAGGAATTAGCAGTGCTTCAGACCCCTTGCCTCAGAGTACAGGTAAAGCTGCTGGTATTATGCCTGATCTCTCTCCAGTTGTCACATTGAACTATGAAAGTGAGGCAACACATAGTGCACTTGTGTTTAAATAAATAAATATTCATGGACATTTCACACAACGTCCTGTGGTCTCAAACAAAGTTTAACGCTTGTGCTATGGGTACCAGATTACGGATATAATACATATATTACTTTTATTTTTGTAAATACATACATATAATAGATAGAAAACATCCAGACGCAGCACAAATATCTGTGTTCATCACACAAATAATTGTGCTTAATGGGAATCGAAGCCAAGACCTCGTGCACGGAAGTCGGTTACACTACCGACTATGCCATGAGGCTCGTCATCCCGTTTG
Source organism: Leucoma salicis (assembly GCA_948253155.1). NCBI lineage: Eukaryota > Metazoa > Arthropoda > Insecta > Lepidoptera > Erebidae > Leucoma > Leucoma salicis. Next base: position 2,231,083 of record OX411804.1, read on the forward strand.
CGCACACAGGCGTGCACTGTGATATATTGTTGACACTGGCATACTGGCTCATAGCCCAAATTCCTCTGGAGGTTATTATAACTATAGGCTTAAGTTTATATTATATTTACAGTATACAAAAGAAGTTTTTTTTATGGATGGGACGCTTTAACCAGAAAAGTACCTAGCACCCTTTTACACAATATCGGCTTAAAATACACAGTGAAAGATGATAATAAAACTGCAGATCGCATAAAATTTTTACGATAAAATATAGTATATAAAAATACTCAGGAACTATATAAATATACAATATAATCTGCAATAATACCATCTCGGAATAATACCAACATAAAAATCGTCCAATAAAGTATATTTAGGACGCTCCTAAATATATTCAACAGAAAATATATTTAATACAATGGTAATCTCATAGACTACGTTAATCTTAATATCCCAGACGACGAATGCGCAAATCAGCGCAGATCAGAGGAGCGACCTCAACATTTGTGAAAAGGAGTTAGTATTAAATCGCCCATTCATTTTAATACTGGAGTCGTTTTAATACTGGACTTCTTATTTATTTCTAGTATAGACTACAAGCTTGACCGGGGAAGCACCGTCCCCTCACACAATTTAAACGTACAGTGAGGAGTGAGAGCGCGGAATAACCAAAATCGCTATCTCTATCTATTTTCCTAGGGTTGGTAAAGCGCGAGTGTTGCTCTTGATATTGCTAGCGTCTATAGGCTATAATAGCAACTGCTTACACAGCCATATAATATATATATTTTTTTATCATGCTGAAATTATTTAAAAAATTACAAGGTCTTTGTTCTGAATTCGAAATGCTATTTTATTTATGGTTTGAATCGTTTACAACATGTATCTTGTTTATATTGCAATATGGTCATTAAATTATGAGATTTTATGTAGTTCAGCAACCACTCTCCAAGTGAAATTTCCACAATGAGACATTTTTTGATACAAGGGCTTTGATAAACCTTCTTAAAAGAAACATGTATACCAACAATGATATATTGTATATAACAAAAGAACATCATTATGTACCAATATATTTCTTGAATAGTAATAATAATATAACTTAATATTCAACTGAACGACAATCTATATAATCCTAATGATATATATGAGGGATTATAATTGTTATTTGGATATCATTTGTGAAGCAGTTCATGTATATCTTATAAAGTGAATAATTTACGAATTTCACAACGGTCTTTTAGCAATAAACGTGGGTTAATTATTTATTGATTATATCTAAGTTGATACTATATATAATACACACGTTGAATATTTTTAGGAAAGTGTATATTGTAGTGTAATATAGGCGAAAGTAATTGTTCTATATTATTTTAATATGGTTAAAGGGTGAAAATCATGTATTTTGAATTCAGTTTCAAAACTCCAATAAGTGTGGTATGACCATGGTGACACCATGTGTTCGATGCAACAGTAAACTTATATGAACATTTAGATTTTTTTTAAAGATATTTTTGATTCAATGGTAATCTCATACAGACACAAATGACTGCTGTTTTTTTAATTTATTTGTTGAATAATGCTTAATTATCTAATTAATCTGAAAAATGTGTTTTTCAAACTAGATAATGTCCACGACTTTATGTCCCACGACGGTATAGTAAATTATCTCTATAAAAAAATTATAATTCACCATTAATAAAGCTATGTGTAAAAAGTTATTTAAAATCGGTACAGTAGTTTTTGAGTTTATCGGGAACAAACAAAATAATCAAATCTTTTTTACTTGTATAGATAAGTTACCACAACTGATTTTAGATAAAACTACCGAGTCAATTGAGGAACCTAATGGTAGAGGCTTGTTGCGTTGCATAATAATTGACGGGCCTCGTGGCGTAGTCGGTAGTGTAACCGACTTCCGTGCACGAGGTCGTGGGTTCGATTCCCACTCAGGACCATTATTTGTGTGATGAACACAGATATTTGTACTGCGTCTGGGTGTCTTCTATCTATTATATGTATGTATTTCCAAAAAAAAAAACAGTATATGTATTATATCCGTAATCTGGTACCCATAGCACAAGCGTTAAACTTAGTTTGGGACCAGAGGACGTTGTGTGAAAAAAGTCCGTAAATATTTATTTAATAGGCCGGCTGATCGGGGAAGTACTGCCCTCTTACCGGAAGCAGCTTGAAACAACGGTAGTTACTTATACCGTTGTATTTCATGTGGTGAGTTGAGAGTGCCGGAGGCCTTAATCCCTTCCCCATGCTCTCCTTATTAACCTTCTCATCCTCTCTTTATTATTCTTTACTTATTATCTTCTCCATCTCGTATGCCTTTCCTAGACGATGGCGACGCGCAGTGATGCCTCTGGTGTTGCTAGCGTCTATAGGTTATGGTAACCATTTACCACCAGGTAGGCCGTAAGTATGTTTGCCACCCACATAGCTTAAAAAAATGTTTTTTTTTCCATCCATCAGCCTTTTAAAGTCCACTGCTGGACATGGGCCTCCCCAAGAATGGGGAATAGTGCCGTAATCGCCACGCTTGGTAGGCGGGTTGGCGATCGCAATGGATGTTGTTAATACTCGAAGGAGTGCTACTGCCCACTCCCCCGGTGTTTCCTCAGTCGGCTCTTACGACTCCCATTACAATAAAGCCGGCCCCACACGGAAATAGACGGTTTTATTTTTAGATAGGCATTATACATTGTTATAATAAAGTATAAACACTAGCTTTACAAAATTATAAAAAGGTAATTAGGCACAGGATACAATCTCTAAGTAAATATAAACCATATCAAGCTTTTATTCGTTTCAAAAACTGTTTGCTTTGATAAATTTACTTTCAATTTCGTGAAAATTCGGGCTTTTAATTTTCAAGGATGAAACTCAAACATATTTCGTATATATTAAGTAGGAGTTACCTACTAAAAAGTCAACCAAACAAAGAAGCTTCTCGATATCATGTGTATGTGTGTGAAAGCAGGCATACAGACAGTCGTGGATAGATATTTTTTTATAATATACAAGACAAATAAATGTGTAGGTAGATAGATTACCGTTTTTCTATATTTATTTAATTGTTAAGGCTGAATTTCAACATAACCATATCGACCAAAAATTGTATATGATATTCGAAGGATAATTAATACGATACAACTTATTTATTAGCATTCTCGTAGAATTCAAACACCAAACAATTAAAACCGTCTAATCTATTTTAAAGACATGTATAATACATGTATAATGTGCTTCACAACAATAATTTGGCGAAAATACTGCTGCAAAGTTGCAATAAAGTTTCAATATTTTGTGCTACGGAAAAGTCATGCTGAAAATTCCTTACGCTCAGAATTTATATTCCGTGAGAAAAGTTTATTTACCTCAGGATATTCGATCATTGTTTGTGCTTTGAATATTGAACCTTTATGCAATTTCGAAGGCTTGTAGTATGTGTGTGAAATATTGCATTTTATAGACGTTATTCACGTTCTCAGGCTCTAATCGATATATCGCTCGCAGAGATTTTAAATTAAAGTTTATTAAACACACACACACACACACACATATCATCAACAATTTATATTATTGTATACTAGCTGTACCCCGTGATTTTGGCTGCTTATAATTATTTTTAAGGTAAGTAGATATGTAATCAATCACAATTAGGCTCATTTCTACCAACCTGGCTTATTTATTGACTGCCAAGTTTCTGAGAATCTTAAGGTATAATAATAATAGAATCCCATCAAAACATACATGCGAAATGAGAGCCAAGTTCAATATTATGATATATTCCTTGGTTGTTGACTTCAACGGCAAACGAAGTGAGATCTAAATTGATGTCAAGTTCAATGGTCAACTTAATTCTTGAGCATAATTAGTATGCCTTTACACCTGTAGTGGTATACTGTAGCCTTTGCTGCGGCTTCGGCGAAAGCCAAAGTTAGTTTTTTGTTAAATTACAGGTACTCAATATGGCAGCGAGATAAAGTGTACCTGTAAAAATTTCTAAACTATCAAAAAACCCGTTAGTATAATAGTTTATTAGTAGAGATGCCCAAACCATCGAGATAATACGATGATAAGTAAGTATAACCGTTGTCGAGCAGACAAATTAGTTTTTGTATTCGGGGATATAATTTTTGTTACAGTTTTATAATAGCATGGTTAGATATTTAAATGAAAATATTTTTACTACAAAATAATAATAAAACACGATATTGTATATAGTCTTTATTTAGTTTCCTGTTAGCTTGGTTGCTGTAAGTAGCTTCAGATTTTATCTGATATTTTATTTACGATAAAGGCGGTGATAGAGGTTTGGGATGAGTTATCAAAATGGTGGTGACGTAGACCGCCACCCATCACGATAAATGGCAATCCATTCTTTCTGTCCTGTGGGTTTGGAGGTAACTTTGTTTTTTAAATCGTTTTATGATTTTTTGTATGACACAACAAAAATATTACAACCCTACCTGGTAGGGAAGAGCAGTCCCTTATTGAATATTCTAATATGTTGGGTAGGATAGCCTCTTTTTCTCTGTTAGTCCCTCTCTTCTCTTTGCTACCACACAAAGGAGATGGTGTGATGATAAGTAAGTACAACCTCTGTCGGGCTTGCTAGTAATTTGTTAGATGTTTTTCACGTCCCATTACGGTCTAACTGAGTACGGGTCCCTTCTGAGAGTGAGAGGGCTATATTGTAAGTTGATAGACTTAAAACTCGAGAAAATCTTTTCCTTTTTTCCGATATTTATCAACATATAAATAATAATTTCGAAAATGGAGAAGGGGACTTAACCTCGGATCGACTTACATACTCTTTAAAACGATTGGTTTTACCACTATCATTGAAAGAAAGGTACAGCTTTGATTATCCCAGCATGAACGGGTTGGCTCTATCGGGGAAGTATCAACCTCTCACAGAAGATTAACGTGAAGTAACGGTATGTATTCTTACCGTTGTGTTTTGTATGGTGAGTGAGAGTAATGGAGGCCTAAACTTCCTCCCTATCCTCTCCTTAATATACTTCCTATCCACAGCTTATCTCTTTTTTAGAAGTGGCGACGCTCAAGTGATGCCTCTGTTATTGCTAGTGTCTATAGGCTACGGTAACCGCTTGTCATCAGGTGGGCCGTGTGCTTGTTTGCAACTCACGTAATAAAACACAAAAATGCTTGTGGGTATTTTTATAGGATATATTTGTATGGTACATAAGTTCAACCTCAGCCTTACAGATCATCTCCATAATAATGATGGCACGTTTATCTCTGATGTCACTCTAATAGTTTATCAAACTTTATATAATTTATCGTCAATGTCCTTTACTAAAATCTAAAATAACTGGAATGGACGAACAAAACGATTTTGAATTTAAACTTTTTTTATAAATTATAAGCAATTTATGCAATATTTTATAGGTTTTCGTTTACAAACCCATTTGCATGAATAATCAATTACCGCGCACCGTGCAAGCTATTGAAACGTAAAACAGAAATAAGTTTAGCACTAATTTTAATATAATTAATCATTTGAGTTTTTGTAAGTATATTAATTTTTTTTTATCATTCAGAGACTAAGGAATGAAATTAGAATATGATTATATTTTATTTCCGTATTACTACGACCTTGATAAGTGGTTTAGTAAAAATATGTCTACTTTGCTTTGCAAACACTATACCCGCATTTAATTAAGAGCCGTTAACTACGTTTAGTCATGCGCCCGCATGCACTGTTGCAATTGTATCTATTATTTTGAACTTGTTCTGGAACGGGACAAGTTTCCGATATCGTGCAAGAAAACTGGTTCTAATCAGGAAAGATGGGCACCCACCACCTGGGATTCACCATCTGCTAACCGCCCTGTGGTTCAGCTTGATAAGGTATTATTTCTAGCTATTATTTCTAGGCACCTCAACGCGCACTTGAAAGGGGCGGGGCTGAGTCTACATGAAATCCAATTTCTATCCGCCATGGGTGCTCCACCGTGGATGCGGTCATGCGTGTGAGAGCTCTAGTGGAGGATATAATTTTTCTGGGCGTGCTGGCGGTGTCACTTTGACTTGCTATACCGAGGATGCTCACGTCACGTAGCGGGAGATGACACACCGGCAAACGCATGATTCGTCAGAAGAATCCGGCGGCTGGGCTTAAAGATGGCCTTCCATAAAACCGAGGCCCTTTGTTTACGTGGGCCTCATAACATGCTCCACTAATGTTATAAAGTGTTTCCGTCAGCTTCAAATGGCCTTTGAAATAACTTGGTCTAGTTCTCGATAGCCGATGGACCTTAAAACATAATTTCCGATGGTTAATACCACGATTAATGCGCGTAGTAGTCGGCACTATAGCGTAATCGGGCTACCGCAAAATTTGGAGGGACCCAAAACCTGCAGTAAGCTTGACGTAGGGATTGTGCAGTCTATATAGTACACCCCTGTTTGGGTGGGTTCGCTGACCCCGCAACGCTGGTAAATTCATGATGTTACTATATTTGGAACCTGACATAAAACCCTAAAAGTTAGCATAATACTAAGCCAGTATTATATGTATATAATTGCCATGTGGGACTGGCTTTTTTAGAATTGTCCCCCCTTTCCACCCATGGAAGTCGTAAGAGCCGGCTGAGGGAATACCGGGGCAGTGGGCAGCAGCACTCCCTCGAGTATTAACAACATCCACTGCGATCGCCAACCCGCTTGCCAAGCGTGGCGATTACGGCAATATTCCTCATTTTGGAGAGGCCTATGTCCAGCAGTGGACGTCGAAAGGCTGATGTATGGATGGATGGATGCATTGTATGTATACACTTGATAATATTTTAGTATAAAAACTGGGGACACATAGGTGTTCCAAAATTACGTAGGTAGGCACAGATTTTTAGCTTCCTTTCTTTGGAATTTCTTGTTTTCCTTATTAACCTTACATGGACATTCCCACATGTAACGAAAGACCGTTAAGAAGGAGGGATCCTAAGAAGGGGGGCCAATTACCTATTAAAAGCTGCAGCAGGAGTTAGATTCTGGTGGCACTGGAGCTCTCTTGGGGAGGCCTACGTAAAGTAGTGGCCGCTGAAAGATTAAAAAAGTGTATAGATAATTCTTAGTCTATCCATGGAATGATCTAAGATGGAATATTCTATCTTAATACATCATAACACAGATGAAGAATGAACCTTATGAATACATTCTTGTAATAATATATCACAGCGCCATTCAAGAATCGCCTGATACTATATCAGGCGTGACTTTAAGTGTAAATTGCTCTTTTAATATGCATATGAAAACTGAACATCGGAAAAGATTGATGAAGGCAGGAGAAAAATATTTTGTGAAAATTTTCACGATTCAATTTATTTGATTTATTTTACACTGACTTATACTCGCAACTTTCCAGGTAAAGTTAACCGAACAATAAAGGTAACGTAATTAATTAAAAATTATTATAATGTAAAAATGGTTCACCATATAGTTTGTAGTAAGATACAAAAAAAAGGGCTGTAACGAAAATGGTTTTGTGGTAGAGCCATTGTTATCCCAGCACGAAGGGGCCGGTTTGATCGGAGAAGTACCACCCTCTCACAAAAGATCAGTGTGTAACAACGGTAGTTACACCCACCGTTGTGTTTCGTATGGTGAGTGAGAGCGCGGAAGGCCCTCCATCCTATCCCCTACTTATTATCCTTCCTATCACTTTCCTTGGAGATGGAGATGCGCGAGTGGTACCTCTGGTGTTGGTAGCGTCTATAGGCTACGGTAACCGCTTACCATGGTGGGCCCTATACTTGTTTGCCACCCATGTAGTATAAAATAAAAGTATAAGATATCGCCATTGAGTAATGAACTTCATAACTAAATATTGGTTTAACATGAATTAATACTTACTTACTTATCATCAAGCCATTTCCCTTGCGGAGTAGGCAGAGAGAACAGAGTGCCAAGAGGCTCTATTCTTGCATACATCTCTCGCTTCCTCAACATTCATAACTCTCTCAATACACGCTCGCCGGTTTCGGAGACTCCTGACTCCACTTTCCTTCAATACATGACCAATTTGGTCTAAGTAGGTAAGTCTCGGTCTCCCCCTGTACCTACATCCTTCCACTTTCGCATTGTATATCTTCTTAGCCAGTCGCTCATCCGGCATTCTCCACATGTCCGAACCATTGGAGCATTCCCTTTCGCATCTTTACACCAATACTCTCTTTCATACCTACTCGCTCTCTTACGTCATTGTTACGAATGCGGTCAGTCAGCCTCACTCCACAGATTATCCGCAGAGATCGCATTTCGCCCGCATTGATTTTACTCTCATGCTCCTTTTTACATAACCAACTCTCGCTTCCATATAATAACGTTGGGACAAGCACTGCGTTGTGTATTGCGACACGTGCTTTCTGGCTGAGGTGGTGGCTGCCGAGAAGTTGTCCCAATGCTCCGTTCACTCTATTTCCCGCATTCACTCTTTTCTCTACATCAGTGGTGTACCTTCCATCCCGACTGAATCCACATGCTACTCTAACATCGGTTCTGGCTTCTACTCTTTCAAAAACCATTACTTTGGTTTTGCTCACATTCACACGTAGGCCCCTTTTCTTACAATCTTCTGCCATTACGTCGACTAGGGTTTGCAGGTCAGTCGCAGACTGCGCTAATAGGACCGCATCGTCTGCATACAGCAGCGAGTTAACCACTTAGTCACCCATCTGAACTCCCACATTCATTTCACTCAACCTTTGTAGACATTTATCCAGATATATGATAAACAGTCTGGCTGATAGAACGCAGCCCTGTTTAACACCGATACTGACATCAAATCAGGGTGACAATCCATCATCCAGCCGCACATAAGCTCTGCAGTCCATGTAGTTTGACTGCACCGCTTGTAGCAGTCTACCGTTGATACCATACTCCGGCAAAATGTCCCAAAGTTCCTTTCCTAAAACAGTGTCAAAGCTTTCTCCAAATCCACAAAACTGCAGAAAACCCTCTGGCCTACAGCCAACTGCTTCTCCACAATGTTGCGCAGAGAAAACACTTGATCCATGCATCCTCGTTCACACCTGAAAACTCCTTGTGCCTCCCACAAAAATTCATCAGACACCATCCTCATTCTCCTTTCAATAATCTTACCATACACTTTGGCTCCCAAACTGGTCAAGCGTATGGCTCTGTAGTTTGCACAGTCATAACATGAACCCTTGTTTTTAAACAAGGGCACGATGACTGCGCTTCTCCAGTCCTAGGGGACCCTTCCTGAGCCCCAACATAAATTGAGAAGCATCAGGAAGGATTCCCAGATACATGAGCCTCCAAGCTTGATCATCTCAGCAGACACCATATCAATAACCGCTGCCTTACCATTTTTTAAACTTCTAATCGCCCATTCAACTTCATCCATACTAATGTCATCAGAGCATGCTGGTACCGAATGCTGATCTGTTAGACCACATGTGGCACCAGCATCACCCTGAACATCCGCATACATATCTCCAAAATATTCACTCCATCGGCTTAACACATCTTGTGTTTGCGTAAGAATGTCTCCACCTCTAGACCTTATTTTATTCATTCTGAAAGCTGACCAATCACTCCGAGATTTCTACACCGGAAGGTGGAGGGATCCAGAAAAGTTTGGTGTTGCTCTCGAAATTTTGGTCAGCCTTACTTCTGCAATAAAATTTGCTCTATCACGCTTCTCTTTCACTAAGGCTTCGGTGTCATTCTTACGTTGCCGGTATATTTCTTTCTTCTGTTCTTTCATACTTGCACTCAGGTTCAAAGAAGATACATAGTCCAGCCACGCTTTCTTCTTTTGGTCTACGGAAGCTGCTACTTCCGTATCCCGCCATGCATCACCTTTCACTTTTCTATGCTTCTTTGAGCATCCACATACTTCTTTCGCTGTATCTACCATACTATCTTTCAATACTCTCCAGCATTCTTCTATGTCAGATCCCGGCTAACTTGCCACAGTCAGCCGTTCACGGACACCCTCTATTTCAAGCCCTCCGAAGTGGACACGCTCTCGCCAGTATTTTCACTTTCTGAACAGACCACTAAATCTCGCAATAACGAGATAGTGGTCCGTGTCGACAGTGGGACCCCTGTAGGCTCTTGTATCCAGAATTTTACTTCGGAGGCGACTGTCTACCAGAATTAAATCTATCATACTTCTCTGTTCATTCCTTCTCCATGTATACATATGGATGTCCTTATGTTGAAAAAATGTGTTTGACACAATAAGGTTTCTCTCCATACATACATCCGCAATGAGCCTACCTGCATCATTCACTCTCTTATCACCAAATGAACCAAGTACGTCCTCGAAGTCTGGACGCTTGGTCCCAACCCATCCATTCAAGTCTCCGCATACGATCACGCGTTCACTAGCTTCTGCCAAATCCAGAACTTCCCTAACATTATCCCAGAACTTCTCTAGATCCGATGCCACCGAAGAGCCTACGGGAGCATAAGCGACCATAAAGACCCTGGTGACACCTAGTTTTACTCGGACCCATAGAAGTCTGGGATCAAACATTCCGTAGTCTTTCACACCTGAGGACAAGCGAGCGGACAGCAACACCACCACTCCCATGCTAGCCCGATCACTCTGCGGTACACCAGACCACAGAGCTAACCCGCCACCAGGAAGATCACAGGCGTCGCTAGCCTTTCGCTTGGTCTCTGTTACACAGGCACATCAAGCTGTCTGTCTGACATGACAGTTACCAGCTCGTGTAACTTACCTTCCACACCAGCCCTTACATTCCACGTGCCTACTCGACACTCTGCTCCCCTTGACTCGCCAAACTGGGCAAGGCGTGATGGGTGGCGGCCCCCATCACCGCATCTGCCGTTGTTCGTACCCACGGGGGCGAGTCGGTACGCGTCGCCTCTGGGGCACGCCTTAACCCGCACTGCGGTACGCATTCGAGCCGGATTGCAGCCTGTGGATTACAGGCTGGCAGGGATCGCGACGAGCACGCTCCGGACTATGATCACTCATGTAGTATAAAATAAAAGTATAAGATATCGCCATTTAGTAATGAACTTCATAACTAAATATTAGTGTAACATGAATTAATAGCAGTAAGTAAACCATAAGCATTTATCGGGATATAAATATTTTATTTTTAGTCCATGTTATCAATTACTTATTTGTCGAATTTCATACCAAATTCATTTATCCATTTTTATGTTTGAGTAACATACATTTAAATCTGATAGCACAGATGGCGGAGTGGTTCAGATACCGGCCTGCAGCTCGAGTGTTATGGGTTCGATTACCACACAGTGTAACTCTTTGTGTGATCCACAATAATCAATGGTTGTTCTGAGTCTGGGTATACTTTCGATTTCACATTTTCGCACTTTGTGTTAATTTATATGGCTAAACATGTCATACGATACTTAAAATATTATATAAAAATATCAAAAGTTGCCCCAAACAACGTGGTGTGCGGTTAGGTACATTTTTACTCATTTAACAACTAGTTAAGCCATTTCTTTTATTAAAGTACGCTTTTATATAAAGATTGGAGCCTACAAACACATAAAGTACGCTAATCACGGATTGAGGTTAATCTGACATTATTATCGCTACCACTAATACGAGGTATCAATACGTTGTTATTTATTGCCGATTGTAGATTAAGATTATTACGGGCTATAGGAGAATCAGGTTTCTGTTTTTGTGGCTTACGGGTGACACAAATAATTTTATACGGCTATCTCGCTTTCGCTTCCAAAGTTTGCTTTGGAAAGATAGAGAGGTTCACATTACTTAATTAACTACCCAAAAACTGCTGAATGTATTTCATAAAATACGTTAAGGAACACAGATAGTTTTAACCCTTTTTTTATTTTTGTTAATGCGTGGAAAAATCTTCACAAACGCACACCCCTTCGTTCGGGGCAACAAACAGGGTAGTGTGGGGCCTTCACCCACTAAAGAAACCGTGTGCCGTCTCTCCGCCTTTATTGGCGACCACTGAAACTATATTACATTCCTTCGGTAGTAGATAGTTTTAACCTGGATACAAATGAAGTACTTTTTTTACCGTAATATTAATGTATAACGACAGTCATACCAACTGCCTCGGTGGTGTAGCGGTAGTGTATGCGACTGCTAATCATGAGGTCTCGGGTACGATCCCCGGGTCGGGCAATGTTATTGAGCTTTTTCCTAAAAAGAAAAATTCTCAGTATCTGCCCGGATTTTGGAATTGTGCCCGGTAGACGTCAATAGGCTCGCCCCCTATTACGTGGTTCTTAAACATAGCTGGTGAGTCGTGGGTGTGTAATACACCTCTGCCTACCCCTTCGGGGAATACAGGCGTGGTGCTATGTGTTAATTGTATAGTATCAAACTTTATCGCTGGATGACGCTACTTTATACTGCAGCTATTTATTATTATTATTACCAGGTTTTTATTAACTCGCTTTCTTGTATGTATGTCCGGGTGTAATTAAATTTAAAACTTCCTATATTAGTTTGAAATTTGGACCATAGCTCAAAAGTGGATTACAATACATGAAAATTTGAAAAAAGAAGAAAATAATAATAAAATAAAAAAATAAAATAATGTACCATATTTTTATAACAGACTACTTTGTACTTTTTAGTCGGTTATAAAAAATGGTACATATTTTTTTTGTTAGTATTATTTATATTAATCTCAAAATAGAAACTTTCTCACTGGAATCGATTCAGCCTAAAACTAATATGGCCTCGTGATGTAGTCGGTAGTGTAACCGACTTCCGTGCACGAGGTCGTGTGCTCGATTCCCACTTAGGACAATTATTTGTGTGATGAACACAGATATTTGTACTGCGTCTGGGTGTTTTCTATCTATTATTTATGTATTTGCCACGCTTGGCAGGCGGGTTGGCGATCGCAGTGGATGTTGTTAATACTCGACTCCTTCGGTATTCCCTCAGTCAGCTCTTACGACTCCCATGGGTGGAGAGGGGTGAGACAGTTCTAAAGCCGACCCCGAACGGCAAATGTAAAAAATATATATATATATATAATAATGTATTATATCCGGAATCTAGTACCCATAGCACAATCGTTAAGCTTAGTTTGGTGAATCTTCACTACTGCTACTCCTAAATTCAAAAGGGTTATTCTTTTTTATAAGCTGGGTTGCCGTTTTAATAATATTTCTACAAAAGTATAAAACAATAGTTGTTTTTCTATTAATTTATCTAATATTACTCTAGTTATATTAGGACCTTATGTTGTGATTGAACGAATATTCTGTTAATAAGTGCTAGTACAAAGTAATCAACACGTAATCAAGTACCGAGCTCGACGCCCAGTCCGCCATTGGGTCTTCAAAAAGTACAAATATAATTATGAGGATAGGAAAAGGGTGTGGGCTTCTGGCGCTCTGACTCACTATATGAAACAACTCACATTCCCTGATCGACCCTGCCCATTCGTGCTGCGATAAGTAAGGCTCTAGTATTAGAATAAGAAGCTTTCTCAGAGAAACTTAATATTGATCTATTACTTAATGCTTCCTAAGCTTGAAATAGGTAACTTACGGTAGTAATATACAAAATCCTATTGCCTCATTAAAAAATATTGTAAAATATGAACTTATGCAAAGCTTTATAAAATTTTCATTAAATTAAAATAGCAGCGGCGCTTTGCGTACCTCGAATTAAATCCCCTACGGAACGCTACGCTCGCTACGGCGTAGCTTATATCGTAGCCCTACAACAGAACTACGGATAAGATAATAATAATAATCATTACGATCAGACGCGAAAGGAATTTTATCGTAATTTAAGGGTATTTACGGATCATCAGGCATTATATTTATTAGTAAAATTGGTACGCGTGGTCATGAATTAAGTGTACTTAGTGTCACCACCCCATTTCATTCCAAGAATATCATCTTACAACGCCTCAACTTTAACAATAGAATGCAACGAGGTGGTAAATTAAACAAGAATAGAACGACTGTGAGAAATATAAGCTTTAGGGTAGTAAATTAAATTTCCTAATATTACAGGGGAAATAATGTGGGGCTTTCACTCACTAAACAACCAACTGTGCGCCAGTCGTAATATCAAATATATAATTTATTTGGTTATATACATCTGGTTAATCAGTTAAACCGAACATATGGATGATGATTAACAGCAGGTGGTGTGTGTGATGATAAGCAGCAGGTTGAAATCTTGCCCAAAGATAGCTATTACTAATTCCACAATAATTAGTTCTAGTGCTGATAATGACCTCACGACAAATTTCGGTCTCAGTCACTATCAGCGGAAACAAGCCAACTATGCAGGCGATATCATATTGCACAAATAAGTATGTGCGCAAACACAAGACTGTACTCTTTGTTCCCCCACTCTCCTAGTTCAATGGGACTGTATTTCGGAATACAGTAGTACAGAGGTTAGGTGTTCACATGTCAGCATGACCCGAGAATAATAAGTTGCAGGACCAACGCCTTTAAAGTTGTTCCAAGACACAGGGGTGATAACCAACTTCTCAACTCCGAGCTGCTATTGAATTTTTTTTGGTGGAATCATAGTCATCATCATCATCTGCTTCTCCCTTCTCCCAAGCTTTATTGGGGGCTCCCGATCTGTTCGGTTTTTCCTGATCTACTAGTATTTACAAGAAGCAAATGCGTATCTGACCTCCACCACCCAACTAAGGCTACAAATAGCAAACTTTAGAACAAGATCGGAGTCAGACTTTTCAATCAGACATCTACAAGCTATTTTTTTTTTCGTGGGCAAAATTGTCCTACCGCACACTCCACTGCCCAGGGAGACAACGGGGTAGTGTGGGGCTCTCACCCACTAAAAGCCAACCGTGCGCCCACGCCCGCCCTTATCACGGGTACCGCGTCGTATCGCCCGCGATCCGCATGAGGGAAACCCCTTTGGTGTCACTTTTTGGCACCCATCTGATGCTTTCTGTGCGAAAGCTGCTTAACATTGCCAATCTATCAAGTGGCAGGTAAACAAATATACTACATCCTTCCCAAAAAAAAAACGTAGTCGTTTTAATGAAATTAGGTGGAGAGTAATATTATATATGTTGGAGTTTCTAATGCATTAATATGTGTATACAGCCTTATATTTATATACTTGGCGAGTTTCCACGTATCGAGCTCTAGCAAATGAAAGGTACTCATAGCAATATATTAATTACAAGTATATCGCAAATATAGTTGATATTTAGGTCGTGTTATTCTGTTTGTGTTAAGTAATTGACTTCACAGATGGAATGGAGTAGCTTAAATTTCGACCAATCCAGAGCCGAATATTGTATATTCGATCCCCACAGAGTACAATGAATTGTGTGATCCGCAAATGATTGTTCTACATCTGGGTGTACTATATGGCCAATAAAATATATTTTTAAACTGCCGCGTGATAAGTGTCTCTTCAAAAATATTATTTACCAAAAAAAATACCATATAGGCATTGTCATATATATTTAAAACTTGTGGTGGTTGTAACTAACGAAACGTACTAAGAATATAAGTGTCACCACCTCATTCTATCCCGCGGGTGTCGTACGAGGCAATTAAGAAAAGTAGGCAATATCATCTATTGCATTACTGGTGGTAGGGCTGGCTTCTAAGTAAGAGTCCTTACTTGCTACCAGACTCAAGCTTGTTGGTATCACCGTCTTCTGTGTGACCGCCCATGAAGCACCTTGGTGTGTTTTGGCTGTAGCAGGACATTTTTTTTGATAGGCAACCCCCTTGACTAAGGGATAATCCTTGTATCGCGGGGGACTTTACAAACATACAATTTCATGGACACAAAGTATACACAGACTCAGAACAACCATTTGTTGATCACACAAAGAGTTGTTCTGTATGGGAATCGAACTTACAACACTCGGGCAGGAGGCCGGTATCTAAACCACTCCACCATTTGTGCAAACATAGCCAACATTTATTCTTTCATTTCATATCAAGAAAATGAAAGGGTGAGCAGCGGCTTGACGTTACTCTCTGTGTAGTAAAATCCATGAGCAACTGTTACCACTTACCATCAGGAGGGCCGCGGCTCTTGTGCCACCATAAGCAATGAAAAAGTTTTCTTGTTGATACAGGATTTTAAACGTTTATGGTCACTAATAATACAAGATTTGTTGATGGAGCGCCATGATCACGGAGCTGGCAACAGTGCCGAAATATCGGAAAATCATTATTAAAGTAGATGGTACAAATCCTGTCAATAAATCTTGTTTCTTAAAGATGTTTCCATCAAGCAGTAATGTAAAAAAACACATAATGCAACTCTTATATAACCTATATCATAATATGGGTCTAATTAAGTCACAGATTTGCTTACCCCTGATTACCTTGATGATTAATGGGTGAGACATAAATGTATGTAACAAAAGAAAAAAACAGGGCATTTTCGTTTATATTGTATACGTGTATACGTATATACATAACATCAAATCTGCAAGTCAGTATTTTAATTAAACCATCTCGAAGGACCATTAAAGATTATGTGTCTTAATTCTAGCAATAATACACAGAGGGCGTAATAGTTTATACTTCAATCTTTTGAACCGGGTTTGAGAATATATAATTTTGTGTACTTATCAAATGATTGTTTAGACTTGTATGTACTATGTGTTTGAGTTGAAATTAGTAGTTTACATAGTTACTTGACTTTTAGAAATCCGTAGCAAGCGTTTTTGAGTACTAATATATTATCTATAGATGATGTTTGCAGAAATCTATTTCTAGGCTTTTTACTTTTTACTGTCTAAAACCACTATATAAAATTACTAAACAAAATTCATTAGATTTAGTGACATGCATTTTACTAAATAATTATTACAATTAGATCATCTAACCGATTTTTTATGCGTGGATTTTAGTGGTTACTATAATATAAATCATACACAACGGCATTTTAATTATATGTAGCCTTTCTTCTTCCAGGCTTTGGACTAGACGAATGTGCATAAAAAAATATGTTGATCGATTAAGTATTTACAGTGTAAAAAAGTAGCAGACACACCTTTTTCATTTTAAAATATAAGTTCAGGAGGATCAGTAAGGATTCTTTGTTTGTACAATGATTCCAGAAGTCGAGCGGTTCGTCACTCAAATTAAACTCATAATAATAATCTTTTTCTATTGTACTTTAGAGAATAGCCGACTAATATAAATACTAAAAACAAGTAATTACGTACACAGTTACTTACCAAGAATTATCATATAAAAGCGCTAAGTCCTGAGCCACAAACTACGGCAAATATATACAATGCATATGCAAATGGTCCTTTTTTAGGTTTCATGCAACAAAACACTCGGTTTCATTGTGAAATAGAAATACTGTCGCTGTTATTTCCATACGTGTTTTATTGTGTTATGTGATCCAATTAGATTTGGTATTTATTTTTCTAGTACCAAATAATCTCTTTGATAAATTAGTCGTTCTTTTAAATTATTTATAAGTTTTACGTGCTATAGGGGTAACTAATTTTACTCCTATAAGGGTTCTATTTATTGAAGTGGAAAATTTTAACGGGCTTCGTGGCGTAGTTGGTACTGTAACCGATTTCCATGTACGAGGTTGTGGGTTCGATTCCCACTCAAAACAATTATTTGTGTGAAGAATTTGCACTGCGTCTGGGTGTTTTCTATCTATTATATGTATGTATTTACAAAAATTAAGTAGTATATGTATCATATCCGTAATCAGGTTCCCAAGCGTCGTTCGTGAAAAATGTCCATGTAAATTTATTAATTAATTTATTTTATAGGCACATCTCTGACTTTCAGATGGTGAAAATCTAACGAGTTTGCATCACCGATATGGTGTGCGTGCAAAATTCTTTAAACTGCCATTCAGACACTAAACCTATGATGACTTAGGAATGTTTTTTTGTTCTTCCTACTACCTCTGTCAGTAGTCCTCATCACTGCCTGTGCTACAATTAAAAAACTATAAATTAAAGACGTCTGAGAAAATTGCCTGTATTAAGCTACTGGCACGTCTGAAGCCATTTTTTTCATATTTATAGGTATATCTGAATTCTTTATTTACACAAACTTAAGTCCTATTCCATCCATCCATCAGCCTTTCAACGTCCACTGCTGGACATAGGCTTCCCCAAGAGAACGCCACAACGACCGGTCCCGTCATGAGGGATAATGCCGTAATCGCCACGCTTGGCAGGTGGGTTGGCGATCGCAGTGGATGTTGTTAATACTCGAGGGAGTGCTGTTGCCCACTATTCCCTCAGTCGGCTCTTACGACTCCCGTGGGTATAGAGGGGTGGGACAATTCTAAAGCCGGCCCCACACGGCCAAAGTCCTAATATAAATTTAAAAAAAATAACAATTCTATAAATAAAAACAAAAGAACTTAAAAATTAGGCATCGTAAAAGTCATCCACATCACTGACTTCTTGTGATAGTCAAAAAAAGAGAGTTTTATTGCAAGCAGGATTCGAACCTGTTCCCTCCTTATCTAGAGGAGTGCTCTGGATCGGTAAAAACACTTCAAATTTTTTATGTACTAAGCGGATAGAAAACGAGCTTACGTCACCTGATGGTAAGCGGTTAACGTAGTCTATAGACCGAGTCACTCATACCAAAGAAGGGAGCTGGACATGAAGTATGATAAGGAGAGGGGTTGGGCTTGCGGCGTTCACACTCACCATATGAAACATAACAGGAGTACCTACCTAGCCTTGTTTCATGCTGCTCTTCTGTCATAGGATGGTATTTCCCTGGTCTAGCAGGCCCATTCGTGCTAGGATTAGCAGGGCTCTGGAATGCATCACGCATAGCATCACGCCTGTATTCCCCGAAGAGGTAACCAGAGGTGTTTTACACACCCACAGTTCGCCAGCTACCTATGTTTAAATCTCACGTAATAGGGGGCGAGCCTAATGCCGTTTACCGGGCACATTTCCAAACTCCGGGCTGCTACTGAGAATTTTTCTTTTTAAGAAAAAGCTTAATAACACTGCCTGACCCGGGGTTCAAATCCGAGACCTCATTATCAGCAGTCGCTCACACTACCGCTGCACCACCGAATCAGTTGTAAAATTACGGTCTTAATAAATCTTTTTTAGATATTTTTATATATATTTTTAGGATTTGACATGCTTAGCACTATACATTAAACACAAAGTGAAAAATGTGAAATCGAAAATAACAGTCAGGAGCAGGATTTGAACCTGCATCTTCTGGATACCGTCCAGATGCTTTACCAATTCAGCCATCCTGACAATTGCTCCTGACTGCTAATTTCGATAACACATCATACTTAACGTCTTTGGGTGACGCCTGCGCCATCTGTCGGGAGGAATTGGTAAAGCATCTGGACGGTATCCAGAAGATGCAGGTTCAAATCCTGCTCCTGACTGTTATTTTCGATTTCACATTTTTCACTTTGTGTTTAATGTATAGTGCTAAGCATGTCAAATGCTAAAAATATATATAAAAATATCTAAATATTTAAAGGATTTGCGTCATTATTAGGTAAAATCTTAATTGTAAAATTAAGTTTACCTGGTCGGTATAATGTATGAAAATACTCCCGACAGATGGCGCAGGCGTCACCCAAAGACGTTAAGTATGATGTGTTATCGAAATTAGCAGTCAGGAGCAATTGTCAGGATGGCTGAATTGGTAAAGCATCTGGACGGTATCCAGAAGATGCAGGTTCAAATCCTGCTCCTGACTGTTATTTTCGATTTCACATTTTTCACTTTGTGTTTAATTAATAAATCTTATTAGACCATAAATCCAAATTGTGTACAATTAACCATGAACAGCTTAACTTATTAGCAAAAAGTCGTAATAATTTAATTTCTATACCTTCTAACATTGTAGAACATTCTGTCGTAGCTGCTTACGGTCTCATATATAAATAAATGAGATTGGTTAAATCTTTTTGAAATAAAACTACGTTTACGGAATCTATCGCGTTTACTTGACTTTACTACTATCCCGACGTTTCGAATACTTTACAGCATTCATGATCACGGGTGGACTTAGATGATAGACGTCCAAGGCTGATATGTTTCATCGGGATCATGACTCAAGGTGTTGTTGGAGTAACGGATTAGCATACAGTATATCGAAAGAAAACCCATACTGATAAGTACCTGAATGGAGAGTCTCACCACCATCCTTCACAGTTGGCTACCGTGTCTAAATCTTTGTTTCAGAGAACATAAGGAATATGTGATGAAGAACACCTGGCTGGAGAGTTGCAGCATGTAAAGAAAGTTTTACATGCAAATAAGCTGCAGGTTCCACGCCGCCGTCACAGAAACCGAGTGAAGCCACCCAAAGTTGAGCGCCTCCCTGCAGTTCTGCCCTATGTTAAAGGAGTCACTGACAAGATTGGCTACATTCTCAAAAAAGCTTCAATTAAAACCTACTATAAGCCGCTCAAAAGAATTAGTCAATTTTTACCACCAACCAAGTGCCATATACCCTTACAGGATGCAGGAGTATACAAGCTGGATTGTGATTGTGGGCTCTCCTACATTGGGCAAACAAAGAGATCCATAACAACTCGGATCAAAGAACACGTAGCTGATGTGAATCACCGTCCCTATACAAAATCTGAAATTTGTGAGCACACAGGACCACACCCGCCATTACATTAGATTTGACAAACCTCAAATCCTCGCAAAAGAACATCGATATCGCCCTAGAATGATACGTGAGGCTATTGAAATTAAGAAACATCCCAATTTCAATAGAGAAGACGGCTGGGTCTTACCATCAAGCTGGAATCCTGTAATAGACCTTACCAAAGAGAATACAAGAAGGCACACCACAAGATTGCAAGACACAGTAAGCGCTTATTGTGTAGATAAAATACACAGTAGTGATTAGTTTTTGCCTTTTTTAAAAATTTAAACTTTATTAGCTCTCAGTAATTCCGTACAAAATTTAATAATCCATAACAGTTG
Organism: Leucoma salicis; assembly: GCA_948253155.1. Lineage (NCBI taxonomy): Eukaryota > Metazoa > Arthropoda > Insecta > Lepidoptera > Erebidae > Leucoma > Leucoma salicis. The sequence continues at coordinate 2,252,028 of OX411804.1, forward strand.
TTGCCTACTGAGTTTTCTGGCCGGATCTTTCTCAGTCAGGCCGCGTTCCGATCCTGTGGTAGCTTCTTAGTAGCTTTTGGCGAAATCAATATATTTAATAATATAAACTTATAACCAAGATTGTCTTCTGACTGGTAGTAATTGGTAGTTTGTGGTAGAATTTTTGAGCACTAAATAAAAACAAAAATTTTACAATTTAAAGAGGAGTATTATACTCATTTTAATATACTAACTTAAAGTCTCATACATTGTAAGCATAAAAAATTTAAATAGATATTTTCACTGTGTTTCTAAACGAATATTAGGTGAGTTAAAATAAATAAACCAAAAATGTTGTAAAATCATATACTGTGGGTAGATGAAACCGTTGAAATAACGTATAAGCCTTGGACGTCTATCATCTAAGTCCACCCGTGATCATGAATGCTGAAAAGTATTCTAAACGTCGGAATAGTAAAATCAAGTAAACGCGATAGATTCCGTAAACGTAGTTTTATTTCAAAATGTGTAACATTCGCGTAAATATCAGAAAGTGTGGTTAAATCTTAATAAGAAGCTATATTGTGTAAAAAGTCTTAACTTGCCTATTACTTAAATTATAATCCAGAATTAAAAAATAAATATCCTTCAGAAACTTGAAACTTCGAAGAGCGTTCAGTAGTAGACGCGCGGTCGTCTGGAGCGCACGTTATGCCGCTCTAAATATGCGGACACTAATATTGATATACATCGCGACGTTAGTGCAGTGCTACCAAAGTGAAGTGAGAAGTGTGCGCCATGGTGGCAGGAGTCTGATAAGACATGGGAGGTCCCGGGTTCATTTCTCGCGGATGTATGGAAGGGCGCGAGATTTGGTCGCCCAGATTGAAGCTGAGAGAAGTAGTGAACTAGGTAACTAGTATTTTTTTATAACTTTCTAACGGCTTTAAGGTACTTATGAATTAAATTACACATTATTAGCAGAATCACAAATAACTATAATGATACACTATCCACAAATCTCCGAGATTTCGAAATACATTTTCATAAACTGGAATGGAAAGGAATCGGAGATAGCTCCAAAATGCCTAAGTAAATTTTGACAAAACTTTGTCAGAATGATAAAAGATTTTTTAAAGAAATAAATTACATTTTATTTTAATAATATTTACGGTTACTACTTTATATTATAATATTAAGGTGCAGATAATAATTATTATCGAATGGATTTTAACAAAGATATTTTATTAATTAATAACAATTTAATGAGAACACGTTATTGGTATCATTTTCCAAGCTTTCGTCATGCTATTAAAATTGTACGTTAATAGAATAACAATTAATTAATTTCAACAATTGATACATGTTTCTATAGTGTCTGGATCCTTGCAACGAAGAGATTATTTTTCAGAATTGCCTGTGATAATTACAATAATTATGATTGCATATTAGCTGACTAGTTTCTGCGCGCAACTTGTCTTCATGGGATTTTTTTTTCTTTACAATCACGTCATTTTAGGGCATATTAGTACCATGCATGCAAACACAAATATTCTACAGAAACCGTATAGGTACTTGATTTTCTTTCCTGTACTCTGAACTGTATTATAAAAAAAACTGTCTTTGAGATTAAATTGTTATTGTATGATTCCATCCATCCATCAGCCTTTTAACGTCCACTGCTGGACATAGGCCTCCCCAAGAGAACGCCACAACGAGCGGTCCTGTGCTGACCGCATCCAACGGCTCCCCGCAGCTTTGACCAGATCATCGGTCCATCTGGTGGGGGGCCGTCCTACGCTGCGCCGTCCGATACGTGGTCGCCACTCGAGAACCTTTCGTCCCCAACGGTTATCGGTTCGTCGAGCGATGTGGCCTGCCCATTGCCACTTCAGCATGGCAACCCGGCGGGCTATGTCGGTCATTCTCGTTCTCCTACGGATCTCCGTATTACGGATTCGATCACGTAGGGAAATACCAAGCATAGCCCGCTCCATGGCCCGCTGAGTGACTTTGAGCCTTGATATAAGGCCAACATTCAGAGACCACGTCTCTGTTCCGTATGTCATCACTGGTAACACACACTGGTCGTAGACCTTCGTTTTCAGACACTGCGGAATATTGGACGAGAAGATCTTCCTTAGCTTCCCAAACGCTGCCCAGCCGAGTTGGATTCGTCGATTGACCTCTTTCTCGAAGTTGTGCCTACCTAACTGGACTGTTTGTCCCAGGTAGACATAATGGTCGACAACTTCGAGAAGCGCACTCCCGACTAGGACCGGTGCTGAAATGACATGGACATTAGACATGACTTTCGTCTTGTCCATGTTCATTTTGAGACCCACTAGTCGGGAAACCCTGCTGAGATCATTGAGCATGGTGCCAAGGTCCTCCAGAGATTCTGCCATGACTACGATGTCGTCGGCATATCGAAGGTATGGTATTGTATGATTATAAAAAACTAATTTATTTATAAATATTTATAGATTATTATTCATATAATCTATAAATATTTATATTATCTGCCGTGTGGGGCCGGCTTAAGAATTGTCCCACCCCTCTCCACCCATGGGAGTCGTAAGAGCCGACTGAGGGAATACCGAGGGAGTGGGCAGCAGCACTCCTTCGAGTATTAACAACATCCACTGCGATCGCCAACCCGCCTGCCAAGCGTGGCGATTACGGCACTATCCCCCATTCTTGGAAAGGCCTATGTCCAGCAGTGGACTTTAAAAATCTGATGGATGGATGGATGATTCATATAATTGAGATGTTTGTCAACGTCTTATTTAGTGGTGTAATACCAAATATGAGTAATAGATTTATATTACTCAATATCAAGAAAATCGTTCTTCCGGTGATTAATGTGGTGTTTGCGGAATTGCCATTTTTTATTGGTATTCGTAGCTTTTTTATCAATTACAGTGATTGTATTGTTGTATGTGTAGCATATAAAGCCGTAAAATTGGATTACACTATTACGGAATATTTTAATAATAATATGCACAGAAGTTTACCCATTAAAAATATTTGTTTCATGTCGTAATGATTGAACCGATCAACATGAAATTTTGCATTCATATAGTCTAGAATCCAGAAAAGGATATAGGGTATATTTTTATCACACAAAAAATAGATGATTCTTGTAGGATAGCTATCATTGCATAGAGATAACTAAAGTATCGTAGAGTGATATGCTTACATATATTCTAAAGTCTATGTAGAATAACATTGTTATGGATTTGAATTTCAACGTATAATATTAAAATTTTAATAAACTTTAATTTAATGGAATTAATTTTAGAGCTTATCGAATATTGTAAATTAATATTTTGGAAGACTATATGTTGTTTAGAAGCAGTATGTGATACTTCTGCAATGGTAAGCAGTGCCAGCCTAGGGGTAAGACTTAAGTAATGTAACATAGTTCCAGTGGCCCACCAACACAGGCACACGGATTTCTTTAGTGGGTGAGGACCCCACCCTGTTCGTTGCCCCAAACCACGGAGTGTGCGGTTAGGTATTTTTTTTCATATTATTAACAAAAAAAGGGGTAAGACTAAGGACTGCAAAGATGTTGTTATCAAGTGTGATCCCCAGTGCCAGGTCAGTCCCCACATGGTACACAGCTTAAGATTTTTGTTATAATGTGTTTATGTATCTTCGATCAGTAGTATTATTGATCTAAGGTATGTATAGACAAATTTATCAAGTTGGTGAGGAAAAACATCGTGGGGAAACCTGCATGCCTTCGAGATATAAATTATAATGGTTACTCTGTTATTTTTAAACAAGCTTTTGCCCACGGTTCTATCGCAACCAAAAGCTAGTTTTTAAGTTGTATCTCAGGTTCCCGATACAGTAGCGGGATAAAGTGTGTACCAGTTGTTAAGTATAACCAAGAGCTATCAAAAAAAAAAGTTTCATTAAAATCCGTTATGTAGTTTTTGCCCCCTAAAAAAACAGATAAACAGAAAAAATCTAAAAAAAAAACGTTTTGTGCTTAGATACGCCTATATAGCCTAATTCACTCATTTTTCTCAAATATCTTAAATGTACAGACATAGCTCTGTTACAATTTTATAACAGTATAGATTACCTACATTATATACATTGTGGAACACGAAAATAAATGAATATAGTTATTTTCAATGGCTTGTGAAGTATGCCAATCCACTCTAGTCCGTCACGAGTAGAATAAAAAATAACCCAGTTTTTGTTTTTTTAGGGTTAAAAACAGTTATGTCCCTAAATACTGATCTGCAGGCCTAACATGAACTCTTAGCTAGCGATTCAATTCCGACGCAATTCAAAATAGGTGTGTTGTTGTATTTCGTACCATTATGTCTAATTAAGCGATCAAAGGTTGTCAAGTGAGTTCATGGTACGAATTTCAATACAAAGATGTCATGTTTGCGATTCAGATTATGTGCTGATTCGGTAAAAAAACAAAAGATTGTGTCTTTGACACGTCATGGTACGAAATTGCGATTCAGTTCAGTTTGGGTCCTAAAACTGGATCGCAATAAGAGTTCGTAGTAAGCCTGCTGATAATATTTATAACTGTGCATCCATAAGTACCAGAAATAAACCCCCTTGGATGGGATAGAAGGTGGAGAAGAATGATACAGAAGCCGTTATTGTATGCCGACATTCTGTGGGAGGATGGCTCTCTCCCCTCGTTCTAGCTCCTTTATGCTGATATCGACAAGGGTCTTTCAATGAAAGATGAAAAATTCTTTAGTTTTAAATATAATTTTGACACCATTCAGTTCCCCAACACCGATTTTAATACAATTTGAAAGTTGATTAGGAATTTATAATTAAAAAATTCTAACAAATTGAAACTCAAATTGGACACGAGAGCCTTTTGAAATAATTCAATTGTGTGAGAAATATGAAATATTGAATACTAATAATATATTTCGGTGTTCATGATTATCTATTGAAAACGATGGTTGAAAAGCGTCAAGTGCCGCTTATTAAATTTATGTACCTATTGCTAAAATGTGCCAGAAATTTAAACTTACATACATTTATATTGCCACGCCTTTTTCCGTACGGGTAGGCAGAGACCACTTCCCTCCACTTGCTACTATCCTGAGGCTTCATTACTTTCATCGCCGCTTTTATGCATGCTCGTTGGTTTCGAGTACTCTTAACCTGGCCTTCCTTAAGAACGTCTCCGATCTGGTAAAATACGTTAATCTAGGGCAACCACTACCAACTTGCCGATTCACATTCGCCTTGTACATCTGTTTCGTTAATCATCTTTTATCCATCCTCTCTACGTGTCCGTACCACCTCAGCACTCCTTTTTCTATTCTTGTCATTACATCTTCTTTCAAACCACAGCATTCTCGTTTCAAACTATTTCTACTTTGTCCATCAGAGTCACTCCGGCTATGCTTCTCAGGCTTCTCTTCTCCACAGCATTTATCATACTCTCATGCTTCTTCTGCCATATCCAACATTCACTACCATACATAAGTGTAGGGACTTGAACTTACAATATACATACCTATATAAATTCTATTCAAAACAAACTTACTATACTTATTTTACGTTGTGTGGGAATTGAATCCACAACATTCGTGATTTATACTTTGATGTGATTTATACTATTATAAAAGTGGCAAATAAGCTACTCCTCATAGCCTGCCTCAGTGTAAGTAGCTACCGTATTTTATAGACGCCAACACACAGACGAGATGAGATGATCTTAACCCACTGATCGTTTTTTGACCGCTTCATTATTTCACGTTAGTGAGAACGAGGGGTTTCTCATAGAAAGAGGATGATAAAGTGAGAATGAGAAAGTTAGTAGGTAAGCCTTCAGCTCTTTCACTCACTGAAACATATCATCACATATCGTATGGAACGTCACCGTTTCTATATGCGCACCGCTTCATTCTTATATACCTATTACAGATGAGCCTCGTGGCGTAGTCGGTACTGTAACCGAATTCCGTGCACGAGCTCGTGGGTTCGATTCCCACTCGGGACAAATATTTGTATGATGAACTCAGATATTTGTACAGCGTCGGGGTGTTTTCTATCTATTATATGTATGTATTTACAAAAAAAAAGTAAAATATGTATTATATCCGTAATCTGGTACCCATAGCACAAGCATTAAGCTTAGTTTTGGACCAGAGGACGTGGTGTGAAATGGTCCGTGCATATTTATTTATTTATTATTACTAGCTCACTCGGCGAACTTCGTACCGCCATATTTGTTTTTCGTGAATATTTTGCAATGAAAATTATTAAAGTACTAATATCGCTAATAAAAAATAGGGGTTGGCAGTAGAAGGGTGAAAATTAAGGTTGTATGTATTTTTAATGCCGAATCATAAAAATGTTGTCCACGGAATAAAAATAAATGTTTGGGGTGGACCACCCTTATCACTTAGGGGTAAGAATAATAGTTTACATCCCATTCTTAGACCTACTGAATATACACACAAAATTTCATCGAAGAATGAATCGGTCAAGCCGTTTCGGAGGAGAATGGCGACAAATACTGTGACACGAGAATTTTATATATTAGAAGACTTTATTTATACACTAATGGTAAAACCGTGCTAATTCCAGCATGAATGGGCCGGCTGGATCGGAGAAGTATCACCTTTTTACAAAAGATCAGCGTGAACCAACAGTAGTGGTAGCTACCGTTGTGTTTCATATGGTGAGCCTCTCCTTTATATACCACCACCACCCACCTCCTATCCCTTTCCTTAGAGATTGCGACGCGCGAGCGATGTCTCTGGTGTTTCTAGCAGCTATAGGCTACGGTAACCGTTTACCATTAGGTGGGCCGTATGCTTGTTTACCGCCAGCGTAGTATAAAAAAAACTAACTTGGTCGAGCCGGTTCAATAATCATACTGGAACCATCTTGTTGGTTCAGATGTTCATGAGCCAGGGAACGGAGTTTTGTAAAATAATTAATTATTATCGATCAACCATACCCATTGCATTATGATATTTATTAATTAATACAGGAACCACACCATTGAAAACCTTTTCAAATATAAAAGCCTCTTACAACCCCAATTAACTGTTATCAAAGGGGAACAATCTAGCTTTCAACAAATTTATTCAAATCACCCTTAGAGGGTCACAAATGGAGTTGACAGTTCGTGATAATCATAAAAAAAAATCCGCCTAGTTAATTTTCTTTTTATACTACGTGAGTGAAAAACAAGCATACAGCCCACCTGATGGTAAGCGGTTACCGTAGCCTGCTAGCAACACCAGAGGCATCACTTGCGCATCACTAACTCCAAGAATAGGTATAGGAGGGGGAAAGTAGGTTTTAAGGAGAGGATGGAGCATAAGGAGGGTGTAGGGCATCCAGCGCTCTCACTCACCATAACAAAGTACGTACCGTGATCTCACTCAAATTCAGAAATATATTCATTTCATAGGCTTATTATAGCACTTAAAATCGTCAAAGTTAATAATAACTAACACGAGCGCTTGAGGCAAGGATGCAATGTCACGAGCAATTGCCACAAGCGGCCGGTTTCCGTAGTAAGACTTTCCATGAGAAGAACCTGGCAAGAAACTCTTATCTTCTGTAGGAGGGTGATACTTCCCTGATAGAGCCGGCCGACTTATGCTGGGTCAAGCAAAGCTCTAACATTAGACAACTTAAGAAATTTACACCGTGTGGTGCCGGACTAAGAATACAAGTGTCACCACCCCATCCTTTCCCGCGGGTGTCGTACAAGGCGACTAAGGGAAGTAAGCAATTATCACCCATTGCATTACTGGTGGTGGGGCTGCGTATCAAGTGGGAGTACTCACTTGCTATCGGGCCAAAACGGGTCGGTACCTCCGTCTCCTGTGTGACTGGTCATGAAGCAGGTCAGTGTATTTTGGCTGTAGCAGAAGATAGCCGTTTATTGATGTGAAACATCTAATGAGGAGAGAGGGTAAAATCGGCTGTTAGCGTGGCGACGCTTTTATTTTACTTGTCCCGTTCAAATCTTGCAAGTTAAATTTGACATACTTTCCGGTTTCTGATTGAGCTGAAGCTTGACACACATGTGTATATTGCGTGACAATGCATTATTATGATGACATAGAGCTGAGCTGATGATGGAGCGGGAAGGGGGACATAGGAACTCTATAATGAAACAACCCCATCGAGTTTGAGCTCGTATGATTCGTCTTGACGAGTACTTTGTCTTTAGATTGTATCCAGGGTCTGATGATGGAATTAGAAGGTGGCCATAGAACCTCCGTTATAAAATGACTTAACTCCATCGAGTTTTTGTTCGTATGATTTGTCTTGACGAGTACTTTGTCTCTAGATGGTATCCAGGGTCTGATGATGGAGCTGGAATGTGGTCACAGTAACTCTGTAATGAAACGACGCAACCCTATCAAGTTTATACTCCTTTGATTCGTCTTGAGGGGTACTTTGTCAAGTTATGATCATTTTATTTCTACAAAATAATTTCGATGTTTTCACATCTGGTACGTCTAGTTTTTTTTTTTTTCATTTTATATTTTAGAAATGAAATGGTGCGCTGCGCACCATATCATTTGGCTTGACAATACTTTCGGTATAGCTGAGTCCACGAGCGACGGTTACCACTTATCATCAGGTGGGCCGTGGCTCGTGTACCATCATTAGCAATAAAAAAGAACCATTGTGCTTTGCTCTTGGATATGCTTTTACTGTAAGCAACTGGAACCAAAAATAAATTGGCCACATCCCTGATGCCGCTGAACCAATCGGGAGCAGTTACTGTTTACCATCAGGTAAACAACGGCTCATGCCACCGAATAGTCGTATAGACTCGTGGTTAGACCCCCCCAGTTTTGATAAAATAACACACTCAGCTGGTCCCAATTACTTACATCAGGCGTCTCAAATTTAATTAAAAACTAGATAGAAGATAGTCTCGTTAGCTTGTCATACATCCTTATTGAAGTTACAAAAGAAAACACTATTCATTAAAATATATAAAAGCAGTGTTTTTGCTTTGCTTAAAAGGTGTTAAACTTAAATATACTGCTTACTAGAAAAAATATCCTATGATAATTTAATTTACTACTAAGTATTTAGTAGAAAAAAGTCTATGATAATATTTTTTTTTATATTTGATAGTCTAGCGGTAAATTCAAGGACTGCAAAGACAGTGTTACCGAGTTAACCCGTCAGGCGTCCAAGGCTCATTGGTTAGTACCTAAGCAAATACAGATTAGTACCTAAGCAAATGAGGCGTCCAAGGTTCATGCATGTGTACCTGAAGACCAGTGTGATTTATTTCTTGTTTTTTCTCTATCGGCATGGACGTAGTAACGTTATCTATTTACTTAGTCTATTGCCAATGTAACAGACTACATTTCTACCGCAATATTTACACTGTATATACATAAGCTGTGGTGTGAAACAAAAAAAGACGTACTAAGTAGCGTCCCGCTGTCCCGATTTCGCGCCATTTTGAATCGCCAGCTCAGTTCACGCGCGTCATTCGTTGCGTAATGACATATAATAAATGTTGTGGAAGCATCACCGGTAAATAAATAGTTATAATCTTTTAACAAATGTGTGTAGAATGTGCTAAAAGTGTTATATTAAATGTTCATTGTGTATTTAAAAATGCAAACATAAAAACTTTTAAAGACCTTCCGAGTCGGTTCATATTAAGATTTCTGTATATAATATAACTCGAAGTATACATTAAAACGACGTAATTGCATGTAAAATTATTAATAACTATTTAACAATGTTTGAGAATAATAGTTTACTATTTTATGTGATTTATAAAGCATTTCAATTTAATCAGTTCCATTTTTGACTACTCGACTGTACGTAATACACAGCGTTGTGTTCAAGGTTATCTCAACCGGCCTTAACAAAGAACGCGCCAACGGCTTAGTGCTCGCTTTCACGTTTGCCGCCTATTATTTATGTTAGTCTAAAGTGTCGTTTTTATTTATTTAAGTAGTGTTGTGATTTTTGATAGTGATCTATTAAAGTGATTGACAATTAAGTTGTTTAAGATAACATAATACAATAAAGTGCGAAATTTCAATGGTAAAATACAATATTATACAAAGAAACTTAGGAGGTTCGTGCAAAATTATGTAAGTACTAGATTTAAGCACTATTATTATAATTGTTGGTAATTTTAAGGGAGTTATAATTTATATACAAAGCTAGTACACTTCACAAGAAATCTTGTCATATATGCAACATAGTATATAATTATAAAAATAACGAGATATCACCGTTTTTAAAAACCTATATTTTAAAAAACAACACGTTGCAATTTTTTCGGGTGCTCACGTAAATTTTTGAATGTTTGTTTTGTTCCCGTGACGGGTTAAATCCCCAGTCTAAGCTTCAGACCTCGTGCGACACATACCTCTGACTTTTCGAGACAGCACAGTGTAAACAAATTAGAATTTATCACTGCTCGGTGAAGGAAATGCCTGAGAGATTTACTCGATGGCTTGTGAAGTCTATCAACCCGCAATGGGCCAGTGTGGTGTAAATATACCCGTAATATAGACTAATCCATGTCAGAGGGATTAGGCTATATCTAGTATAGCTAAAGCGTTAGCCGTAAGCTTTGTGTTTATTAGATTAGAATTCCGTCTGCCATTATTTAAAAAGACATCTTATAATAAGTTATTCTAATAACTAAGTAACAAGTGCTTCGAAAAAAATGACAAGTAACATTTTAGTATTAATGCGAAAGTGGAAGGATGTAAGTACAGAGGGAGAAAGAGACTCACCTACCTAGACCAAATCGGTCATGTATTGAAGGAATATGAAGTCAGAAGTCTCCGAAACCGGCAGAAGAGACAAATATGATGAGGAAATTGGGATGACCAAATAGGTCTGTATGATAGCTCAGTGGCTTATAGCACTTCCCCGGATTGGAAAAGAAGCTGGTTCGATTCCCGCTTGTACAAAAAATCTCTTTTTCCTTATTCACAAATAATTTGTACTTTAAAAAGTAGCGGAACATGTAAAATGCTAAAAAATATAGATCAAAAAAAGAAGATCTACAAACTAGATATTATATACCTACGCGTAAGGATGAAGAGAGTTATACTGCCTTTTAGTGTGTATGTGATGAGAAGCCCTGGGGAATTGTTGCATGCCGATGGCACAAGATACTCGTTATGGTAACCTCTTTGATAGTATTAATAGCAAATAGACTTCAAAACTTTTACAATGAAGAAGGCCACTGGCGTCAAGAAGACCAAAAACTAATGTAGAACTCCGTTTTTTTTTAATAACACTTTCAACACCAGTTAAATCAAGGATTTTCTTGCGCCCAGCGAGCCTCCTGAACTTATAAAGTATACTTAAGCTTCCAAAGTTGTTGGAGAAATTAAGTGTTTGTTCCTTGTTTATTCAGGAAATTTAACTTTGTAATGTACTTGCTTAGAGCACGGATTCGAAAGCCTTTCTACCTTCATAGAGTCTCAAGGGAAATTCTTGCTCAATTGGTATAAAAGTTAATCTAAATTCTTTCTAAGTTTCTATACATATTACTATTTTATCAAAAAAAATATCAAGTAGCATATTTTTTGTGTGGGGCCGGCACCAAGGATAGCTCCACCCCGTCTCTTCCTATGGGAGTCGTAAAAGCCGACTAAGGGATTACCGGGGGACCGGGCAGCAGCGTTCCTCTGTGTACTAAAAACATCCACTGCGATCGCCAACCCGCCTGCCAAGCGTGGCGATTATGGTAAAACCCCTATTTTGTGGAGGCCTATGCCCAGCAGTGGACGATTAAAGGCTGATGGATAGATGGATATTTTATTCTTTCTGACCACGTCTGCTGTTAAAATACCGTTACTCATGGAACACGCTGTATCAGGGTCATCAGTCGAGGTGCTGCGTAACATAAGGGTCCTGTATAACATTTACGAGTACCAGCAATAAACCTTCTAACGTCTACACCTGAGGCACACTGACAGACACTAGTACGAGTAAAATATCCACTACTGCAAAAGAAAATAAATCACTCATTCATCAGCGATATTTTTAAAGTTATCTATATAGTTACTTTAGGCGCTTCTCTTTCTTCTTTATATTATAGTTCTCAGAAGTTAGTTAATGAACTCCTATAGGCCTGGACTGATTTACCTTTTTTTGGGTATTTGAGAGGGTACCAGGGTGATTTCAATTCACAATTTTGACTCGGAAGGTGGTGCTGCAGCCGAATATGTTAACACAAAATTTACCACAAATCCTCAACAACGACTTATCAAAAATATAACAAAGTTCTACAGCCACTCATGGCAGGTTTGATCCGTGTGATGACGGATTAAGAATACAAGTTTCACCACCCCATCCTTTCCCGCGGGTGTCATTCAAGTCAGTGTGTTTTGGCTGTAGCAGAAGATAGCCGTTTCTTCTTTCATGTCATATCTTAGAAATGACAGTTGAGTCCATGAGCGACGGTTACCACTTACCATCAGGCGGGCCGTGGCTGTTCTGCCATCATTATCAATAAAAAAAGGCAAACTAAAATTCAAACAAAATAACGCCTGCTTTGTTGCCTAAAAATCGTCGTATAATAAGTCACCTATTTACGATTTCTAAGATCCTCTATATTCTCTTGTATAACTTAATTAAACGCAAGCCTTAATTAAGATTTGCTTGTTTTATTTTTATTCTTCGAATATAAACACAAATTTATGTTCTTCGTGTTTTAATAAGGACGATTGCTTGCTTGTGAGTAATGAAAAGAAATCTGAATATTTACTTTAAGTAACACTAATGACGAACTTTTTGTCGTGGATCGTTTCATGTATTTTCTGTGAGAGGGCGGTACTTCCCTGCACATTCATGCTAGGATAAGCAAGACGCTACCATTAGCTAGTATTTTTTCTTATTACCTAGTTAGTGGCGCCAATACCAAGCTGAACTTCAAATATAATATATACCTATAATAAATAAGACATTGAAAACATTATGCCGTCCAAAAACAAAGGAACTTCCTAAGTATAGTTAAGGATATTCTGGACTACGAATGTATAATGGAACTCCTTCACAACAAATAGCGTGAATGTTGGATTTAAGTTATTATGGCTTTATGCCTGGATATTTTGCCGTGTGGGGCCGGCTTTAGAATTGTCCCACCCCTCTCTACCCATGGGAGTCGTAAGAGCCGACTGAGGGAATACCGGAGGAGAGGGCAGCAGCACTCCCTCGAGTATTAACAACATCCACTGCGATCGCCAACCCGCCTGCCAAGCGTGGTGATTACGGCATTATCCCCCATGACGGGAACGCTCGTTGTGGCGTTCTCTTGGGGAGGCCTATGTCCAGCAATGGACGTTTAAAGGCTGATGATGACGCTGGGCTGGATATCATGCCCTGTTATCCCCCTTGTTTTAGAATATGAATTTGAAAGGAAATAAAATTTAAAACAATACGTAGTTAAATTATTTTGTTGATTTTAGTTTCTTCTACATATATTTAGATATTTTTATATATATTTTTAGCATTTGACATGCTTAGCACTTTTTCACTTTGTGTTTAATTCTTATATATAATATACTTTTATGGGATTGTTAGTTTTGGCAAAAGAAAATAGTTTATATTTGTATTATTATAAAGTTGTGATAAAGCTATGTCTGTACATTTAAGATATTTTAGTAAAAATACTGTAAACTTCCTGATATTGACGCGAATGTTACACATTATGAAATAAAACTACGTTTACGGAACTTTACATCACTCATGATCACGCACCCGTTAACATGAATGCTGTAAAGTATTCAAAACGTCGGGATAGTAGAAAATCAAGTAAACGCAATAGATTCTGTAAATGTTGTAGTGTTATTTCATATAGTAAAAATACTTTATTAGTAATTCAGACGTATATGAACACAAAACATTTTTTTAGAATTTTTCTGTCTGTTTTTTCGCACATCACAAAATCTGTATTGTAAAAATGCTGTAAGTATTTTTTGATAGCTCTTAATTTTATTATACTTAGGAACTGATATAAATATTATTTTACTAATATATCGAGAATAAAAGATATAAGAAAATGTTGGCCACTTTAAAAAAACAAGACATCACACACTTAAGCCCGTTAATGGCTAATACTATTTTAATAGTGGTAGAGCCTGTTGCTTATCCCAGCATGAATGGGCCGGCTCGATCGGGGAAGTACCACCCGCTCACATAAGACCAACGTGTAACAACGGTAGTTAATCTTACCGTTGTGTTTCGTATGGTGAGTGAGAGCGGAGGACGGAGGCCCTAACCGCCTCCCTATCCTCTCCTTATTATCCACCCTATCTACCTCCTATCCCTTTACCTCCCTCCCTCTGGTGTTGCTGGCGTCTATAGGCTATAGTAACCACTTATCATTAGGTGGACTGCATGCTTATGAGCCTCTCACGTAGTATAAAAAAAATATTGCTTAAAGTACAAATTATAATTTGTGAATAAGGAAAAAGAGTATTTTAATCCAGGCGGGAAACGAACCTGCGTTCCTTCCTATCCGGGGAAGTGATCTAATCCACTGAGCTACAGTACTATCTTTTAGACATACCCAATCTCCTTATCACATTTGTCTTAAAGGCCAACGCCCTCTATCGGAACGCACTTACATGCATTAATCCAATATAGTAAGTTTAATTTTGCAATTAAAATTCATACTATTTGATGGCGTGATTTTTTTAAACATTTTGATCTACAGGCGGGAAGCCCGCCTGTACTAAAATACTCTTTTTCCTTATTCACAAATTATAATTTGTACTTTAAGAGTAGCTGAGCATGTCAAGTGCTAAAATATAGATCAAAATGTTTAAAAAAATATTGCTCCAAAAATTTATAATAACCTTATTGGATAGGATATAAAATACATTTAGAATGATTCGTAATTCGACTGGTAATGCCAAAGATCAAGAAACAGAGACAATAAACCAAACTACCAACAGATCCAGGTCGAACTAAAAACTTAGAGGAAGCGGCGTTCCTGGCCACCTTAGGGACCTCGGAGGTGGTCAGGAGGAACGAGGCGCTGGGGCTTAGGGTGGCCCTGGACAAGTTGGAGGCCCTACTATTCCATGGACCCCGACGTCGGCCACCTGCTGACGCCTCGATCACAGTGGACGGGGTCCAGATTGGGGTGCAGGCCCAGATTAAGTATCTGGGCCTGGTGCTGGACGGGCGGTGGCACTTTCGCGAGCACTTCCGCCAACTGTCCCCGAGGCTAGTCGGCGCAGCGTCCGCCTTTGCACGGATCATGCCGAATATGGGCAGACCCAACAATGCGTGCCAACGACTTTACGCGGGGGTGGTCCGGTCGATGGCGTTGTACGGCGCACCCGTGTGGGCGGGGTCCCTAGATGCACTGAACAGGGCTCTTCTGTGGAGACCACAGAGAGTCGTTGCGTCCAGGGTCATACGTGGATACCGCACGGTGTCGACGGAGGCGGCCTGCGCGTTGGCCGGAATCCCCCCGTGGGACTTGGAGGCGGAGGTGCTCGCCGGAGTGTATCGGCGGGCGTCGCAAGAGCGGGAGGGGGGTGGACGCCCCCTACTCATGGAGGTGGCCAGGTGGCAGGGCGACGCACGCCGAACTGCCATGGCCAGATGGAGGGCGCGGTTGGAGGCGCCTCAGGCCGTTCTTTGGACCGTAGGGGCGCACCAGCCAGTGCTGGAGGAGTGGACGGGGCGACGGCACGGAGTCCTTACCTTCCGACTGGTGCAGGTGCTGTCGGGGCACGGTTGCTTCGGCAGATATCTGCACATAGTTGCAAGGAGGGAAGCGACTCCGGGCTGTCACCACTGCGGCTGTGACGAGGACACGGCGCAGCACACGCTCGAGTCGTGCCCGGTTGGGCCGAGCAGCACCGTGAACTCGTCGCGGAAATAGGGGGGGACCTCTCGCTGCCGAGCATCGTCAGAGCTTGCTTGGTCAGATGCTTGGCAGCGACAGGAATTGGGCCGCGGTCGCTACCTTCTGCGAGGAGGTTATCTCGCGGAAGGAAGCGGCGGAGAGGCTAGAGGAGGATTCTTCCGCTGACCCAAACCGCCGCCAGAGACCGGAGCGGCGCAGGCGCAGGAACTTGCGCCTCATGCCGCCCTGGCTGAGGCCCCGGGTGGATGGACCGGGGAACGTCCGCCACCCGCAAGGCCTCCCGCGAAGGTGCGACGCTCCGTGTGCGGATGCGTCGCTCAGTAGAGGGTACCCGAAAGGGTAAGCCGCCGCCGGACCACCGAAGGAATGTGACATAGTCCCAGTGGCCCGCCAATAAAGGCGGAGAGACGGCACACGGCGGGGTTCTTTAGTGGGCGAAGGCCCCACACTACCCTGTTCGTTGCCCCGAACGACGGGGTGTGCGGTTAGGAAAATTTTTTCCCGCCTTAACAAAAAAAAAGGTCGAACTAAAAACTACTTCTGGATTTTTTATTATTAAACTGGGAGGCCAGAAATCTTACGGATTAATAAACCCGTCCTTTGTATAAAAAGCAATGTAGTCGGTTTTGCACCTAATCGCCTATCGGTCATGTCGGATTACCGTCCCATCGGATTAAGAGAGTGAAAGAGATAGAGCATTATAATAGCGTTTCACCGGCCACTATAACCGAATTTTGGTTAACAGAATATTTCCGTAACTAACTCCTGCGATAAACATGGGGTGCAGACACAATGTTTTATTAATCGAGAAATATTCAAGAAACTATAGTTCTACTAGATTCTAAACTGCATCTTAAAAATACAACGCTTTACGACAACTTAATTATCTTTATGCGAATATTGCTATCTCATAGGATTATCCATGCATCCGGAATAACATTGCTGAGTGCACCCCATTTCTCCTTTGTTTCTTTAAAAAACACAGTGATAACTTTTACGTCTTTACGGGGACATAATAATGTCACCTTGCATTGCGTCACTTACCAGTAGAGACTTAGTCTAGCTTACAAGGCGTTAATAAAAAAAAAATTACTTAGAAATAAAAGTATATGTATATTATTTCTTTGTAAGTTCAAAACAAAGCATGTAAAGATCGATATTCAATTTCTTCAACTCATGTATTTGTTTATTTGACGTAAAAGAATACGCCTAGGATCAGTTATTCATTTATTTTTGTGAAGAAGTTAATTAAAGGCCTTTTGTTCTAAAGTATTTCGAAAGAAAACATTGACTGTAACAAAAAAATATACGAAAAATCTTCTTTGAACTGAAACCTTTTCATATTGAACATTGAGTAAATTCAACTTAGAGGGAGAATTGTTTTCGTCTATTAAGAAAAGTTTGACTTAGTTATTGAGAGACTGTTATTTAACTGAATTTAAGATTTCACTTTTTTTTTGTTTAGGCGGGAAAAAAATTTCCTAAGCGCACACCCCGTCGTTTGGGGCACGGGGGACGAACAGGGTAGTAGTAGGTAGGTAGTGTGGGGCCCTCACCCACTAAAGAAACCCGCCGTGTGCCGCCTCTCCGCCTTTTTTGGCGGGCCACCGGAACTATATTACATTCATTCAGCGGTCAAAAACAATTTTCTATCATAAACATCTTAGTGCTATTTATTACTGAACCAAACCCAGCAGACTGAATCCCAAACGAAGAACCACCCAACGACCCACCAAATACACACAAATATTTCCATCAAATCCGGTCTAACCATTTTAGAGTTTTTGCGAGACTGATGAGATGATGAATATTAACTGTTTTCATTCAGGCGAACATTAAAAATTAAACTATTTTATCATTTTTATAGAGCAGGAGAGCTCTATTGAGAAAAATCTCTATAATTTTTAATGAAATACATTTTTAATGACTACAGCATAATGCATTATTTTCTTGCATCTCTTAGAAATTAGCCAACGCTGGTAATAAAATCAATCCAGTAATTTATATAATTAATAATTCGCCGTGTGCCGGCTTTAGAATTGTCCCACTCCTCTCCACCCATGGGAGTCGTAAGAGCCGACTGAGCAAATTCTGGGGAAAGTGGGCAGCAGCACTCCCAAGAGTATTAAAAACATCCCCTGCGATCGCCAACCCGCCTACCAAGCGTGGCGATTACGGCACTATACCCCCAATTTGGGGAGGCCTATGTCCAGCAGTGGACGTCGAAAGGCTGATGGATGGATGGATGAATTTATATAAAAAAATAACAATAAAAAACCTTCTAAAAGACAGTGAAACCAATAAGTGATTCAGAAGTAAACGGAGAATGAGACATGTGCAATACATATCTTTGTTTTATTATATTACTAGCTGCTACCCGCGATTTCGTCCGCTTGTAATTTAGTGTTTTTATGCGGAACCATAATTATTTTTCCAAAATAAAAGTTAGTTGTTCCTTATAACATCAGCTATCTATCAGTGAAAATCGCGTCAAAATCGGTCCAGCCATTCCGAAGATTATCCAAAACAAACAAACATACAGACAGACAGATACTAGCTTTAAGAATTGTAACATTGGATATTTTAATACTGGCGGGTTTTTAAATCTTTTGAAGAAAGCTTATTTTGTAGAAATTTTTGCATGATTACATATTTGAATTTGAAAAACAAAGGATTTGCGTGGCATAACTTTAGCGAAATTCTGCAACGCCCTCAGGAAGTCCATTCATGCCACAGTGGGACAATTATGGTTTGGGCGGAAATTCGTGTTAGAGGAAGAACAGACTTCGTTTGGATCAGAAACTCCATAACCGCTGAAAATACCGTAACCAGTTGCAAGTACTAATGGGCCAGGAATTTACGCTCCTGCACGACAGCGTCCGCACACAGCGCGAGTGGTAACCAGCTAGCTGCATTAACACGACGTATCAGTATTAGACTGGCCCACGCAATCATCAGACCTAATAGAGCAGGCGTGGGACATGCTCTAAAGAAGGGAAAATTTTCCTGAAAACATTGCAACTGAAGAGCAACTTTTTTGGCATCTTAGCAAGACCTGGGGCAATATCCCACAGCAAGACTGATAACTTGATTCAAAGCATGAAACGTCATGGGTGGTTTTACTGACTACTGATTTTTGAATATTTCAAAAAACGGAATAAGTCTAGTCTGATAAATGGGCTTTATAAAAATATTACTAATTTTTGGTAATATTTAGATATTTTTATATATATTTTTAGCATTTGACATGCTTAGCACTATACATTAAACACAAAGTGAAAAATTTTCGATTTCACATTTTTCACTTTGTGTTTAATTTTTGGTAAATTAGAAAAAAACTTTACGCATATATTTTCTGTGTTGAAAAAAAGTAGTTATTTAAACCTTACAAACATACACTTCAATTTTATTTATTTGTATAGATGTATAGATTTAGGACTTTTTTGTATACTACCTTGAATGGCAAGCATATAGACATAGGAGCCCATATGCCATTGTAAGCAATAAAAAACGATTGAATGAATTTAACTGCTTACGCTTTTGACGATAAAGAGTGTTGAACTATGAATAAACTAAAACAAAAATATGTAAATAAATGACTTTTGAACCTCCTGGCTTACAGGTTCCTAAGAGTGTATGTTTGTAAGGTTTAAATAACAACTTTTTTTCAACACAGAAAATATAGGTTCTGCAATAGTATAGCGGTTGAAGCTAGTTCAGTGTTATTCTATATTTTTTTCTCGTATGCTTAATCCTATAGATGTTTGCCTTTTATTAGGTAGTGTAATTTTTTCATTTCGTCGAGATTAACATCACAACAAGGCTAAATAAGTTTTTACTTAAATAAAAAATAGTAATAAATAGTGTTGTCTTTAAAATACTGCATTTGAAACTAAACTCATATACATAATAGCACAATAAACAATCGCTTAATTTCAACATCAATTAAAAACTTCAATCCTGTGGAACAAATAGTAATTTCATTCCATACGGAGCGCAAATATAGTTACAAGTTTCAAACAATATTTATCATTATTATATGTACCTATATTACTATAGGATCACTTTCGAGAAACAAAACTAAGGAGAAAAATACCTACATACAGCTGTAAGGAGGCCAGCCTTTGAGTTCTCTAGCAAATTGCTAAAGTTTTTCTACCTGTAAAGTCTTGCGACAATATTTGTAGTGTACTCGAGTGGACAATAGAAATCGTTTCTACAGCTATTAAGCTCTGCGTCTATTGAAGATTTATTTTTGTTCTTAATATTAAATTCTCACCTTTATCCTATTTTTACATAACAAAGGTATTTTTATATAATAAAGGTACAATGATGATGTTCAACCGCTAGGGGAAGAGATAGTTGTTATTAATGTTTGAGATAAAACTCACGCTTAACTTAGTTTTAATTCATATTTAGTTATTTAAAAAAAATAACACCCTGCACAAAACAATAATCCTTGTTTAACGGTGGATTTTACAAACATACAATATAACGGAAAAAGTACACTTACATTCAGAACAATCATTTGTGAACAAAAGAAAGTCGTCGATGAATCTATAACACTCGCCACGAGAGATCGGCATCTAAATCACGCCAGCGTTAGTCGATTAGATGTCGGATAAGAGGTGACGAGGAAGGATCACATAGTGTGAGCAGTATCAGAATATTAACCGTTACTTTTTCTTATTTCATGTTCACATTCATTTACACAAAAGCAGTAAATAGTCCCGCTATGGGCACATGTATGTTCTTAATATTGGAAGGATTTAGACTACAGTATAGCATGCTACAGAGTAGCAGCCTTGGAAAAGTTACCACACAATATAAATTCGACAGAGATACATGCCTTCTAGTATCGACAGACTGAGAATCAAACTGTGGAGAGCACACAGCCACTCCTCGAGACTTGACGTTCGAAAATTGGGATAATTCAATAATTAAAATCACTGTTTTTTCTTTAAGTCTTGTCTTTTTACAAAACCTATTTGGTAAAATAAAAAAAATATAATACTGTAAAGTATTATTGCAACCTTGGTGCTATAAAACTTCAATTATAACATTCCTACAACATTTTTCGCGGGACTTCGTTGGCGTAAAATAATTATTATGTCACTTTAAGGAACATTAATTATCTCTTTGAAAAAAATGTAGTCCAAAGATATTGTTTATTTTGCGCCATAAAAGTAGCCTGTTCTATTTTCTGGGTTCAGTGTGGAACCAAAATTTTATGTTGATTGGTTCGTTAGTTACAATGAACCGACTATATTGGAATATAATGTATAATACATTCGATAAGTGGCGTGGTTCTAAAAGACATCTAAAATAAATGTGAAGTGGAGATTGGGCATCACCATTAGGTGACTGCTTAGTTGTAACTTGACGGTCCAGAGCACTTCCCCGAATCGAATGTGACGTAGGTTTAAATCCTGCTTGCAGTAAAGCTCTCTTCTTCCAATTTCACAAATAATTTGTTCTTTAAAACAGCTGAGCATGTCAAGTGATAAAATACAGATCAAAATATGTTCTGGAATATGTGACAGGATTTCAACCGCTCGCTATGATGTCCCGCCAAAAACTCAATCAGCGTTAAAATAACCTGTAATGCCATAAAAAAAACTTATATATTTCTCACTAGATACTTTTATGATATTGCAACACAGTTATTGTCCCCCGTAGGTTTTCTATAACAATTGCAAGGCCACTGAACACAGTAGACTGGTTGCTCCCGACTATTAACTATCAACTACTACTCTCTACGGATAAATCAACTCAATTATATATTATTCTGCACACCAATATGGTTGTCATTTATCAAGCAAGCATCAATGAAGTAAAGAACAAAAGGGAACTTTACTGCAAGCAGGATTCGAACTTGTGTGCAGTAAAGTTTTTTTTTCGACTTTCACAAATAATTTGTTCTTTAAAGTAGCTGAGCATATCAAGTACTAAAAGACAGATTAAACTATCAATGAAGTATTTTCCCAATTGGAGGGCTCCATTGGGTTTGCACAAACAATCAAATTCGCTTTCAATTTTATTATTTTTATTAATAATAGTAAGAATAATAAGATTTTCCATAAAACCTCATTAAGTAGGTACTTAGTAATAACACAAGGCTAGGCAAGGACAATGAAATCAGTCAGCCTGCACTCAGACCCTAAGCCTGTGAGTGTATACACAGCAATTAGTAGAGTTCCAAGACAAACAAGCCTTAATTTAAGCCTACAATAACGTTAACCTGGACTTTTAGAGAGGGGTTTTAATTAAGTTTCATTTAAAAATTTTGTCATATTTTTTGGCAGGAATAATTATTTTATAGGTGTTTCTTTACAGCAGTAATTATTCCTAATGGAAGTGTTTCAGACATTTTGCTTATTAAAAAAACATCCGCCGTGGAATTATGACTGGAGATCACTTACTATGGACCATTCCAAGGCACTAATAGAAAATAACTGCCACGTTGAAAGGACTGGCCACGTATCGAACGGCACAGTATAGGACAATCGCCCACCAACTGTATTTTCTGAAGGTTGAATATTTTTAACTTAAATATTTAGGCTCTGTATATCGCTTCAGGAAACAGACATAAATAGGTATATCATATTATTATGTTGTTGACAGGATAGTATATTCTAATATATCTAACACTTTGAGTCTAATAGTATATCGTCCATTGTTCCATTCTATCAAAAATGCGATTTTGTACGTGCTATTCCTGGCATTTCACGTGGCAGCACTAATACTAGAATAATTATTGTGAAACAATAAATAATAACTACAAGTGGTGTTCGAACTCACATCTTTTGAAATGCCGGCTCAAAAGCTCTACCACTGAGCTATCGCAGCAGTCGTGTAATATATATGCACTTCCTCGGATTGGAAGGGACGCAGGTTTGAATCTCGCGCTCGCGTGAAACTTATCTTTTTCCACATTCACAAATAATTTGCTTTTTACTAACAAAACATAATGAATTTTTTTTTATACTAATTCGACATGTAAGAGCAACAAATTCAAATTCAAAAATATCTTTGTTTCATAGGCCTATTAAGTAGCACTTAAAATCGTCAATAATACACTAATAATTAAAATAATTAACACGAGCGCCTGAGGCGAGTGCAACCGCAATAACAAAGCGGCCGGATTCCGTAGTAAAGCCTTTCATGAGAAGAACCCGGCAAGAAACTCATGGGCCACTTTTTTAAATTGCAAATTTATTACAATTTAATATAATCTTTATAACTAAAATTACATTATTTCTTATAAAACAATTTTGAAAATTAATGAATGAGGAGCAGCTCAAGCCCATTTAGTTTTATCCTCAAGATAATCCGAAACAGTTTAATAACCTTGATTACAAAGTCTAATTTTTATGGCTTTCTTAAACTTATTTAGTGGCATGTTTCGGACATTTTCAGGAATTTTATTGTAAAAGCATATACATTGCCCCATGAAAGATCTACTGATTCTGTGGAGACGAGTACTGTGAGCAACAAGATTGCCTTGTTCCTTGTATTAATGTGATGACCACTCATACCGGGTTGTGTTGTGTAACATGAGTGTAGAAGTAAATATGAGGGCAGATAAAAATATAAATTATGGATAGGAGTATTGTAAAATCCTTTTTAGTGAGCGTCTTCGTCGTGAAAGGAGTCGCTCTATGATTAATTGATTTGGGAGAATGCAAAATTTCAAGTCAATAGACATTATTTCAAATATTATTATGTTAAAATGAAGTCAGCAGATTTTAATATACTCTGTAGCAAATTCTAAAGTCAACTTTCTCTCAAATAAATTAATCACAGAACGGTATAATACTAACTATTTGAAGAACTAAACAACTTAGTTTTAGTATTTGTATGAAAAGCATTTATTAAAACTTCAACTCATTTTGCAATCTAAACTATTAATCACGAAGTCAAATAAAGACTCCGATAACCTTCAATGTTAAAGAATGGACTAAACTTTTTGGAACTTTTAAGTACTTACTATATTCTCCACTTAACCTTTCCATTCAGCATAGAAACACATAGTTAGCTAACTTTCAATATTTAAAAAATGATGAAATCAATGCAATTGTAGAGAATATTTACTAGATAATAGTCTTTGTATATATGTATGTATGTCTTCTGCTACTATGCACCTACCACTATCTCTCTGCTCTGCCCCAGGTTGACTGGAAGAGAATGCCCATGGCATTAAGTCCCCCTTGTGCCACTTTTTGTGCTAAAGTAATAAATAAAATAAATAAATAAATAATATTTCATGTGTCAAAATGTAATTTGGAAATTATCACATTTAATTGCGAGTGGTCTATGTTCGACAGAAAACAGCAATAAGCTGTTTGATTGAGTGTTTCAATTGAAGGACTTTAGAAAAATGGATAATAGCAGAAATAATGAAATCCAATCAATGATAAACGGTCTCAGTATTAATAAAAACCTAACGGGGACTCCGTTAGGTTTAAACTCCGGTAGGAAACTACAGTCACTTTACTTTACTCGTGAAAGTTGTATACAAGTAGTACTTCGACATAAAAATCTTTAAGTATATAAACAATTAAAATTCCCATCATATAACTTGAATATTAACTGTCGACTTCCTGCAGATAACCCTTTATATTTTAACGCCATCATTAATTGGTTTAGCTACCACAAGCTCTCGAGGTGCTTAGAGAAATCGAACATCGAGCTCCACAATCCCATTTCTCATGAGAATCCGCCGAAATTTATTGTGTGGTATTTGGTACACAAAACACAGCTATATCTAGAACATCCATGCTTGTTTCGATTGTTATTCAAGCTTATCATGTATCAAGCCTATGATTATTCAAATGCATGTTGCATTTGCAACCGGACCCTTGCAAATTTATGTGTGTCGATTATTTTGTGACTTGATTTGGCTTCAAGAATTAATTTTAAATAGAATTGTTCTATTACCAATAAAGGATATTTTATCCTTTATAGATCACTTATTAGTCGCTTAGTTAGAAACTTTTTTTTATTGCATGTAGTGGCGGACGAGCCACGACCCATCTGATGGTAAATGGTAACCGTCGCTCATGGACTCAACTATACCGAGACTATTGTCAAGCCGCTGCTCACCATTTCATTTCGCAGATATAAAATGAAAGAATACACGGCTGTCTCCTGCTACAGCCAAAACGCAACGATGTGCTTCATGGCCGCTCACACGGGAGATAGTGGTACCCACCCGCTCGGGCCCGATACCAAGTGAGTACTCCCACTTGGTACCCAGCCCTACCACCAGTCATGCAATGGATGATAATTGCTTACTTCCCTTAGTCGCCTCATACGACACCCGTGGGAAAAATGGGGTGGTGACAATTATATTGTTAGGACAATTGTCACCACCCCTTTCCATACTTTTTTATGAATCTAAGTTTTTGAGAATGAATGGAACTGACATTTTTATAGTTAAGTACCTGGATGACCGAGCTTTGAATGGTATTTTTTTTTTGTAAATC
Organism: Leucoma salicis; assembly: GCA_948253155.1. Lineage (NCBI taxonomy): Eukaryota > Metazoa > Arthropoda > Insecta > Lepidoptera > Erebidae > Leucoma > Leucoma salicis. The sequence continues at coordinate 2,277,363 of OX411804.1, forward strand.
GCGAGTTTTTCTCACAAAAGACGTAACTTGAAAAAAAAAGGAAAAAAACAATCGGACTGGAGATCTGGACTCGAACTTTTTTTTTTTTGAACTCGTCTACTAGTTTCGGGACCGCCCGATTTCCCACCTGAGCTATTATAACCTTGTAGATGGTGGCGAAATGGTTGGGTGGTATTGTAGCAGTTTTTCAATGCGTGAAAACACGGATAAAACGACATTTTCTACAAATGAAACCGAGCTAATCTAACTGGTATAATAATAAATACTAATGCTTTCTCAAATAAAGTAATATCAGTAATATTGCCATAAATCTTCAGTTATATAACAGATTTATATTTCTAAAGCCTTTTGATAGATACTCTTTTTTATTACAGCCTGTCAATATAGTGCCCTTGGTTTGGACGTGTTAGAACTGCAAAAATATGATAAGTAGTTTTTCTTCAGAAAGTTATTTTCTTTAGCTTAGCCATGTGTTATGGCTTGATAAACAATTTTTAATTTTGCAAAGTCATTTTTGTCCCGAAAGAAATACACAGACATGTTAAAAATTATAATACGCTTATGTAATATAGTCCCATATCATAATAGGTATTTAAACTACGCTAAGCCGGGGCAAGTCCAGCCTATAGTAGTCACAACCGATCTTAGTGTCTCTGAAGTTAGGCACAGAGCAAGTGGAAATTGTGTGTGACGGAATCTCACGATTAGAGCTGACTAATTTAAATGTTATTACTCGATTAACAAAACAATCGAATGAGATAATAGTGTTTTCATATCTTATTGTTTCATCCATCCATCCATCAGCCTTTTATCGTCCACTGCTGGACATAGGCCTCTCCAAAATGGGGGGCTTTTACCATAACCGCCACGCTTGGCAGGCGGGTTGGCGAAAGCAGTGGATGTTTTTAGTACACAGGGGAACGCTGCTGCCCGGTCCCGCGGTGATCCCTTAGTCGACTTTTACGACTCCCATAGGAAGAGACAGGGTGGAGCTATTCTTGTGTGCCGGCCCCACACGGCAAATAATTGTTTAGGCTCTATTTATTATTTTTATATTCATTAAAAAATATACGAGCGCTTTGAGTTAATAAGCTTTAATCTAGATATAGAAGAGTCCACATCTTTTAGTACGATTGATAATATAAGGATTATCGATTAAAATTGTTAAATTATCATCGAAGATTTATCGATTAATGTAAACTGTAGAAGACGCATATGCCTTGCGACACAAAAATAGCTACTGCGCAGTATTTTGCAGCCAACTTCAGAGACACAATTATCCGCTGTAACAACTGTACTCTTCTCGTTCTAAGGTCGCCAGTTATCCAATTAACTTGGGTCATGGAGGTCAGATAGGCAGTAACTGCCTATCTGACCTCCATGACCCAAAAAAATACAATATGAAAAAAATACTGTAATAGGCTATATAGGCGCGTCTAAACACAAAACATTTTTTTTAGAATTTTTGTCTGTTTATCTGTTTACAAATTTTAATTGTTTATCTGAAACAGAACTAATGGTTTACAGCTATAAAACTCTGATATTGATACCTTTTGAATGCACAAAAACCACATCTAAGTCGATCTAGTACTTTTAAAAGGGGCAACAAACACATACGAATACGTAAGAACCACCTCCCCTCCATTCCGTCCGTCGTGAGTAAAATAAAAGGGATATAAATTGGTATCTGTGGTTACTATCAGCGATAGCAGTAAAGCGTCGTCTGCTAAAAGTTATATTTTGCACGTCAAATGCTTTAGAAAATTCAAAATGTCATTATCTTACCACAATTTATTCTATACATATAATAAAAATGAAGTGTCTGTTTGTATACCATTTTGTGTCTATCTGCAGATATTCTAAGTGCTAATAAATGTTATTTCTTTCTTTCTTTCTTCTTTCTTTCTTAATATCTAAATAAAAGAATTTTAATTAAATGTATACCAGAGTATATACCTACGGCATCCATAACAATAAACACCAATTTTTAAAGTTTTTGTCTGTCTGTCTATCTGTTTATTCCGGCTAATCTCCAGAACGGCTGGAGCGATTTGAACGGGAGTTTCACTAACAGATAGCTGTTGTTATAAGGCATAATTTAGGCTACTTTTCATTTAGAAAAATGAAAAAAATGAAACCCATGAAATTGTGAATTAATACCGATTGAATTAGATATATACATCGAATATGCTCCACCACCACGGCCACGGCTAATCTCCTAAATAGCTGCACTGATTTGGATGGGACTCACAGGACAGGGATCACTACTTTTATTTTCTAAAAATTATTAGGATTCTGTACTAAAATGAAAATAAATAAATTCCGGACGAAGTTACAGCTAGTTGAACATAAAATCACTACAGATTTGAATAATTTCACCAGTTAAATAGACGTTGATTACTAAATACACTCCGAGATCTATCTCAAAGTAAATTCGGCTATTATCCCGACGTCTGTTTGTTTTACAGTACGTATTCATTTGATAGGATAATACAGTAGTTACATCCTGTGCTATACTCCACTGAGATAGTTGTCTTGACTGTTTTCCTTATGTATACAAACGAAAAGTGTATATTTTATGAGTATATTTTATGTTCTTCTAGTTTATATTTTTTTTACAACTTTTTTACTTTTGTATATTTATAATAATAATACAATAATAAATATTCACGGACATTTCACACAACATCCTCGGGTCCCAAACTAAGCTTAACGCTTGTGCTATGGTTACCAGATTACGGATATAATAAATATATCAGTTTTTTTTTGTAAATATATATAATAGATAGAAAACACCCAGATGCAGTACAAATATCTGTGTTCATCACACAAATAGGTAATTGTCCTGAGTGGGAATCGAACCCACGACCTCGTGCACGGAAGTCGGTTAAACTACCGACTACAAGACGAGGCCCGCCGTTATGCTTTATTTATGTATATCCCACAGGAAATCATTTACCCAAAAATAAATATTCTGTTTTTTAATAAAACCACAATTTTTAACTGTCTCTGTGGTGCAGCGGTAGTTTAAGCGACTGCTGATCATGAGGTCTCGGGTTTGATCCCCGGGTCGGGCCATGTTATTGAGATTTTTCGTAGAAAAAAAAATCTCAGTAGCAGCCCGGAGTTTGGAAATGTGCCCGGTAGACGTCAATAGGCTCGCCCCCTATTACGTGGGACTTAAACATAGCTGGCGAGTCGTGGATGTGTAATACACCTCTGCCTACCCCTTCGGGGAATACAGGTGTGATGCTATGTCAATTTGTCTGCATACCAGAATTCATTCAAATCTGTTTAATCATAAGGTCAATATGGAAAAAAATCTTACGAGAACTATTATTTTTTTCAGGATAAAAAATATTTTCTTTTTACCCACCAAAAATCCAAATCCGTTTAATCAATAGAATTCAGGTGTGATTTATAGACTCACATCTAAACATCGAAAAAAGTTTCACGTTTATATTATAAGTAGAATAAAACACACACACAACCAACCTACATAATTTTGACGGGCCTCGTGGCGTAGTCGGTAGTGTAACCGACTTCCGTGCACAAGGTCGTGGGTTCGATTCCCACTCAGGACAATTATTTGTGTGATGAACACAGATACTTGTATTGCGTCTGGGTGTTTTCTATCTATTATATGTATGTATTTACAAAAAAAAAGTAATATATGTATTATATCCGTAATCTGGTACCCATAGTACAAGCGTTAAGCTTAGTTTGGGACCAGAGGACGTTGTGTGGAAAATGTCCGTGAATATTTATTTATTATTTATACCACTGCCGAGCTCTAGGTCACAAATAACACCACTGAAGGAATGTAATATGGTTCCGGTGGCCCGGCAATAAAGGCGGAGAGACGGCACACGGCGGGTTTCTTTAGTGGGTGAGGGCAAAAAAACAAAACAGGTTCGCAAATAACAAAAAATGCGCGACTTAGCTATTGATGTGACTCTGTGTCAAAACGAGCCTGAAGATGTCATCAAAACAGTATCAGTGAAATGAGAAAATCTAATTTCTCTCAGTGATATGGGTCAACAGATATTGGACAGAACAAAACAAAAACAAATAAACAGTCTGCTTATCATACGGAAAAAGCAATAAAGTTTTATTAAAGCGGCGATACTATATGATGTGGTTCAATCGACAGGGGAACATAGAATTGATGAACATAAAAGCCTTGTTTACGAATACACTTGTCTAGTTTGAAAACATAAATAAACTTAGATATTATAATATCTCTGTGTACTGATTTAAATATTATTGTAATTAAAATTCATAGGAAGCTTTATTGTGGAAGTACATGCTTATTCCAGCGTGAATGAACCAGCTCGGCCGCTATAGGTGGTGTGGGTCGTGAAGCCTTGCCGTGTGGGGCCGGCACCAAGAATAGCTCCACCTAGTCTCTTCCTATGGGAGTCGTATATGCCGACTAAGGGATTACTGGGGGTAGTAGCGTTCCCCTGTGTAATAAAAACATCCTCTGCGATGGCCAATCCACCTGCCAAGCGTGGCGATTATGGTAAAACCCCCATTTTGGGGAGGCCTATGTCCAGCAGTGGACGATGAAAGGCTGATGGATGGATGGATAGGTCGTGAAGACATCTCAAACGAATGTGATGTGAAGATTGGGTATCACCATTTCATCCATCCATCCATCCATCAGCCTTTCGAAGTCCACTGCTGGACATAGGCCTCCCCAAGAGAACGCCACAACATGTGTTTCGCTCATATGGGGGATAGTGCCGTAATCGCCACGCTTGGCAGGCGGGTTAGCGATCGCAGTGGATGTTGTTAATACTCGAGGGAGTGCTGCTGCCCACTCCCCCTTCACCATTTATGTATCTGCAATAGCTTAGCGATTTAGAGTACTTCCCCGGATTGGAATGGACGCAGGTTCAGTTCCTGCTTGCAGAAAAACTTATTACCTATACTTACCACTTTCACAAATTATTTGTTAACTAATGTGCTTTTGATTTATTTTTTTGTTAATACCTTCTCATTTGAATATTTTACGTTAAAAAGAAGTTTATTATGTCTAAATTCGTGGAATGATAATGGCTACTTATATTTTTGAGCATTTATAAAAAAAGTGAAAAGCATAAATGAGCGTTTGATATTTATAAAGAAAACCACCAGTAACTTTGATAAATAACATGTCTTTATTTTTTCTCTCAGCAGCAGTATAAAGTATTACTCAAGAGAAATTGTGATTTCTGACCTCGGGTGCTTTTAAAGCCCTCGCCTACGACTTGGGCATAAAACAGCACTCTCGAGCAGTAATCTATCACTTCTCTCCTTGTTGAACAACGTACTATTTAACTTCAAAAAGATACAAGTATGTTCCCACTGACTCTTCAAATATTGGAACCATCTGGTGGTTTGGTGTATTCTATTCTACGTTCAGTGATCATATCGGTTCTTTTACAAATAAATATGTGGGTTTAATTTAATTTTTTTAGCGGCAATCCAAATATAGCCATTATATTTGACAATTAACTCACCCCAATAATTTACCGATTGTGTTATAAAATCAGATTACTTCAACATCATGATTATATTTATAATTAAAACTCATATAAAACAATACATAATTAACCTTTGTAATAATAAACACGGTAGCTTTTATAATATCAAATTGTAAATTGAAGCTTTCGACTTATGTAATGTTATAACCACACATTGTAATTAATGGAACTTCGAGCTATAAAATTATTGAATGCTAATTATTTTGTAAGCTGACTCTAAAACGAGGAAGGTTTTAATGAGTTAGTTTCTAATATAAATGCTTTTCGTCAGAGATCTTTTTTCAGCGATAATTCTTTGTACATATTATCTAATTTAAGCAATTCATCAGCACCCCGCAGGTGTTATAAGTTTAACGTGTACTTCTGTGTCTACTCGTATGTATGTCTGTGGCATATAAGCTTGTAAACGTCTTTATAGATTTTGATTCCGTTATTTCACAGTTACTTAATCGAAAGTGTTCTTAGCTATGATTTCAAAATAATTATCTATTCAGACGTCTCAAGTCTATTTAGTTTTTTCACCGACATAATTATTTGTAGTCGTATTTGGGCTCATTGAAACGGTCTGAGTAAATAGATTATACATATATGGTGACCAGTGTCTGATGATAGAGTAAAGAAGGATGTCAGAGAGGTTTCTAAAATTTGTAATGTCTACGTATTATAGAAAAGAGAATGTCATGGGTATAGTCCCATATAATGATAGTAACATCTGAAATAATTGTTAAAGTCCTACTGGAACTCAAAGTAAGAGCATTCACCTGTAGACCGATCCCAACGGCTAAGTATCTTTAAAGGAGATGTGCCAAATGTCCATACATTCTCGGCATGCAAAGGACATACATAAGACAATATGTTTTTTGAAAATAAATGACTATCCTACTGCCCTGTATATTTCTTTTAACACTAAAACTTTTGGATGATGAGATAAAAGACATCAATATGGATATAATTTTGAAATTAAAATACCTCAAAATCGAATATTTGATTGAAAATAACACCATAATTATAAATAAATAAAATAATATCTACATATTTAAACAAATAATAAGTTTTAATATCACTAAATATATAACTTACACTCATAAAATCACAATACAATATTCACCATACACAATAACAACAGTAGATGAGTAGAATGACATGACATGACAGATGTAAAATATTTTGCCAATATTTTGAATCATAATTGCTACTCTTGATTAGGAATAATATCAGTTTACATCAAATAATTATAAAAAAACATTTTATTGAATAGGAATATTACTGTTCTCACGAAATTATTTAAGAAATAACTACGTAATATTGTTTTGTAATATAATAAAAGGTTTTATATAATTTTGTCAATTCAGCATAGCGGCAATATCCTATTTGGGTATTTATTTTAATATAAAAATTATAGTTTAAAAATAATAGTTTTTTAAACTATATTTTTTTTCTGAAGTTCTATCAAGAAAAGAAAACCACTGACGGATTTTATAAATTATTAGTTTAATTTTAAATATTGAAAACATGTCCGCCACAGGCCGTAAACGGCACATGTCCTTTACATAAAATATAGCGTATTTTAAACACAGTTTTTTGTCGTTTTATAAAAGCCAACCGCCTTAAAAATATATTCGTGGTTACGCATTCTACACATTCATGCTAATATTAAGTAACTAGATGATTCGATTGTGTATACGTAAGTAATAATAGGGTAAAACCGGGATAGATGCCCCACTTTTTGAAATAGCCTCCTAATTTTAAAAATATTAATTTTATACGAATAATTTCTATTAAAGTAGCTAGCTCAATCCTTCATGTTGAATTATTATTATTTTATTTTAACCTATCAAATACAGATTTTGCAGAAATTAGCTTTTCGTGAAACATTTTTTTTGAGGATAGATGCCTACCTGTATGGATAGTTGCCCTACCATGAAAATACTGAGAAGGATAGATGCCTGCAGTGCAGGATAGATGCCCTTTGTACCGTGTAAACGAAAAACCTAAACCAAATATTAGGTAGTTCTATTCCTAAAACAGCAATTGTCTCCAAGAAACATGGGTCATAATAATAAAAAACATTTTGTGTTTTTTAATCTTTTAATTGTTATCATTAGAAGATAATTAATATCATAACCTAATATCACAATCTAATATTTAAAAAAATCTAATATTCATAATCTAATATCACAATCTAATATTCATAATCTAATATCACACAAATTACCATAATTAAATTTTTAAAGCGTTTGTTTAACTAAAATATAAATTCTTAAGTTTCAACATGCATAATCATATTTTTTGTTAAATTAAATTTTATAAGCATTTATTCAACAGAAATATAAATTCTTAATTGTTGTTATAAAATATTCACTTTAAGTGTCAATATGCACATTGCACCATCATACTTTTTTAAATTAAAATAACACAATAAAGATATTTTCATTATTTTATCCAATTTAATTGAAGTTTAGCTGGATAGTGCTTTTAATTTTCCACATCTAGAGCAATAATTTCTGAATAGTGTACATGTTTCATGTAGCCAGTTCTGACACATTACACATTGAAGTTGGATTGCGACTTCGTGTTTTTATAGTTTTCAAGACATTCAATGCAGTTATTTTTACTTGTATCTTTAGGGTTATCCTGTCCATTTCTCTTAGATTTCTTTACGGGTAAACCTTTAGTTTTCTTTCCTTTAATTTTATAGTTTGGTGGATTGTCTTCATCTTCGCTGCTTGAACTGTAAATAATTTGCCTTTTTAGTGATGCTCGGTCTTGGTATAGCTTTAAATAATTATCGTTTTCTTTATCAAATACATTAAAAATATAACAGAAACTAACTTCATATATGGTGTATGGAGGGATAGATGCCCTTAAGGGCACCTATACCTCGAAAAATCAGGGCAACTATCCTTTGTGATAGGGATAGATGCCCAATTTTTTTTTAAATAAATTATAAATAAAATAGCTTCTATTTATACCTAGATGCAGACTCAATGAACCAGTATATTGAGGTAATAAAAAATATAACGGAATTTATTACTAATTATAAAGTTATATAACGCAAAATACTAACCTTTAAATCTTTGACGTGTTTGTGAATTTTGCCGCGGAAATAATTACACACACGAGCAAAACGCGTCCTCACCGCACGACTGTCCGTGGTTAATTGAGGTACGGGGTGACTGCGGCTCCTATTTATACAATTAATTCCTAGTCGCGAGTTTGGGAACTTAGGTTTTTAGAATATGAGGCATCTATCCCGCTGCGGCATCTATCCCGGTTTTACCCTATTTAATTTGCGCAGTTTACATTGAATATACATTGAACTCAACAAATTCTGTATTTAGCACTTGGTATGGTTAACTAAGAACAAATTAAAAAAGTGTTTGTGAAAGTGGAAAAACAAAGCTTCTTTTTCCACCTTTACAAAATAATTTGTTCTTTAAAAAAGAGTCATAAAATTCGGTTCCCAAAAAGGTTTATTCTAAAAAGGCATTTTCAATCAAACAAACCAATTGAGGACTTCCTTCTTTTTTACGTGTACGATTTGATATAAAACAAGAAATAAAAAAAACGAGATGAATCTTTGTTTTAAATGGCCGTGATGTACTTCACGTCCTATCAAGCATTGTGGTTAAACATCGTGATGGGCAGCGGCTTGGCTGTGTTCCTGGTATTTCTGAGTCTATGTTAGGTCTATTTGTAATGTAACTATCCTAGGTGAGCTATTCTCAATAACTCAACATGATATATAAACATAGCATCATACCTGTATTCCCCGAAGGGGTAGACAGAGGTGTATTACACACCCACGATTCACCAGCTATGTTTAAGTCCCACGTAATAGGAAGCGAGCCTATTACCGTCTACCGGGAACATTTCCAAACTCCGGGCTGCTGAGAAATTTTCTTTTTTTTTAGGAAAAAGCTCAATAACATTGCATGACCCAGGGATCGAACCCGAGACCTCATGATTAGCAGTCACATACACTACCGCTACACCACCGAGGTGAGGCAGTTGGTGTGTATTATAGTTCCGAACATGACATAATATATCTAATAATAATAATAATTCTTTATTTCTATAAAAGTTTTACAAATTTATCAATGAGGCGCTGATCCCTGTGCTAGTTTATAAATAATATCTATATTACAGGGCCCAGGTATCTTCCGAAGAGGTACATAATAAACTTAGGTCTTAAATTAAATAATAATAATATCTATCTAACCTATCCAAAAACATTTAGTTATTTAGATGTAAACGGACAAATCTATATATCGCAACGTGCAGACATTTTTTGCCTAGTTTCGCATTTTTTATATAAGTAAGATAATGTTTAGCTTCGTATAGGTTGTCTTTCAATATAAAATTGCGAATAAAACCTATTTTCATTTGATTACTTTGCGAGACGAGGAAATATCTATCACAAAGTCGCTGGAGACGTCTGTCTAGACTTAAATAAAAAATAACTTTATTTTCGCATACAAAAACATTGAATCCAAACAAATTGCAGAAGATAGCTCTTCGATATAACAAAAAGTGGTCCCAACGTTGATAAAATAACGAGTCTGCAAGTTTTAAGCGCTGAAGATATTCTAGTTTTACAGCAACTTTTACCAATATTTTTTTAATTAAGTAACACATTATATTTTGCACTGATCCCAGTTAATACTTGGTCGTCTTCTTGCATACAGTTCTGTCACATCACAAATTTTTACCACTTACAGAGTTAGAGACGCCAAGTATGGTTAATAGTAGGCGCTGCTCATTGGCTCATCAATGCTATGAGTTTATCCAAGCTATTGCGTACGATTAAGCTTTCGTATACATTTTAACAACTGGCGATTATTGCACCTAATATATAATAAAATACATACAACCAAAATACATTGAGATAGTTCACAGCCACTGATGTTCAATGGCACCTACTCGTTTGTGTCTTATAAAAAGCGACTTCTCTATCCATCCTTTCAACGTCCACTGCTGGACATAGGCCTCCCCAAGAGAACGCCACAACGAGCGGTCCCGTCATGGGGGATAATGCCGTAATCGCCACGCTTGGCAGGCAGGTTGGCGATCGCAGTTGATATTGTTAATACTCGAGGGAGTGCTGCTGCCCACTCCCCCGGTATTCCCTCAGTCGGCTCTTACAACTCCCGTGGGTAGAGAGGGGTGGGACAATTCTAAAGCCGGCCCAACATGGCCGACGTCTACTTGGTACCAAATTCTACTGCTACTTTTCTATTTATATTTATACAATAGTATTTAGAAAATAAGTATCATTAAATAGCACGGATATGCATCTTTTGACTGCGTGATCAGAATCCAGATGACGAACAAAGCGAATCTACGAAGATGAAGTCGCGGGTAAAAACTAGTTACAACATATTTTAGTTCGCTATTGATGTAATTTCTTCACTTATATAGATACCAAGGCCGAACATTAAATTCAGAACACGACCTGTTTTCCGACCCTAACGGCATCTGCAGACTCACAATCACAGATCAAACGAGACGAGACAGACAGTTCTATAATTATTTGATTTATCATCTGCGATAGATTTGCGGCCACATAAAATAGGTATAGCGAAAGCGAACATAGTTGTATTAATACTTTCCAAGAGATTTTTCTTTAACGTGATAACTCAATAAATTGTGTCATATTCTTGATCAATATTTCCATTAATGTCCTTGTCTGTTTTGGACTCAGTGAATAATTATATTAAAATATATTTACTGTATACTACTATTCAACTGCCTCGGCTATGCAGCGGTAGAGTAAGTGACTGCTGCACATGAGGTCTCGGGTTCGATCCCCGGGTGGGGTAGTGTTATTGAGATTTTTCGTAAAAAGAAAAATTCTCAGTAGCAGCCTAGAGTTAGGAAATGTCAGGCACATTATACGGCAATAGGTTCGCCCCCATTACGTGGGACTTAAACATAGCTGGCGATTCGTGGATGTGTAATACACCTCTGCCTACCCCTTCGGGGACTACAGGGGTGATGCTATGTTCGATGTTTATACCACGAGAGTCTACACACGACGTCTTCCAAACGAACTTCAGAATTACGTTGTGTATGTATATTACTCAAAGGCACATTTATATCTTTTGTCCATTTTTCGGCATTAAAATTATCCTATGTATTTAAAATAATGTTATTACACGTATCAAACAACTTTTTACTCCCGACGTTTTAACTGGGTTTCACCAACCGTGGTCACTGGTCACTGGTCGACTGGCGATGTGCGGCGCCACCTGCTTCGTCCGGGGGCACTAGATGTAACTACTCACTTCATCGTCACAGTTCTGATATTTGTTAGTCTCTACACAAAACACTAATAATATCTACCGGCGCCTTAGACGGTAAACTTCGATTTTTATATTTCCTAGCACTGGATTCCATGCCGACGACAACATTTTGTATCCCTCATCCTTTTGTGTTTTCTAATCTCAATCACTTCACGGATTAGAAAAGAAAAAAAGGAAAGAAAGAAAGAAAACATTTAATTTAGTCTCCACAAATATAGAATAGTTCTAATTACAAATCAGTTATAGTTAACACAGTTACAAGGTATATATAAAGTGAAAGACTAAAAACCTCAGCATTGGCAAAAAATAATAAAAATTAATAATAAAATAAAAAATACATTTTTGAGTTTATACAAAGTAATAAGTTTAAAATATTAGCAATGCTATCTTTGACATTGAGAGCATAGAGTGGTTGATATTAAATAAAATTTCAGTAATCAAACAACGATTGTGATAAATGTAGGTCGATCAAAGAACATAACAGGGAAAATCCAGAATTCGATGTTAATGTTCATCAATGAAGTATTCAAATTTGTGATTAGGTACTTCTATAGTGTAATATAGTGTGTGTGTGTGTTGCTAGAACATTCATGTCTATAATCAATAATCATAAATGAAGGTGTAAATTGTAATATAAATAAATATGTAAGAATTTCTACTATGTGTACAATAAGTAACAACAGAGAGCCATATAACTTTATATTGCTCGCTTTTGTTTGTCAAGCAAAAATTGTTTGCATTTGACTGTAAAACTTTTAATTGTCTTAATCGAATGAAATGGAGGTAACAAATCATTCCAGCAGCGGGTAGCAGCAAATTTAAAACTGCCCCGAAAAGCCGCTGTTTTATGTCTAGGAGTTAGTAATAAACAAGAAGAGGCCCTAGTACATTTTTTATTATGATCCCTGGACCATGACAATTTGTTGTCAACAGAAAACACAAAAAGTGCCCCTGGACAAAGCGGCGCCACGGCTGGTGAAACCCAGTCGAAACGTCGGGAGTAAAAAAGTACTTGATACGCGTTAAGTCCCGTAATAACATTTTAAATACATAAAAATAAAACGCGATATTTTGAAATAAAACTTCGTTTACGGAATCTATCGCGTTTACTTGATTTTACTACTATCCTGACGTTTCAAATACTTTACAGCATTCATGATCACGGTTGGACTTAGATGGTAGGCGTCCAAGGCTGATTAAACGCGATAGTTTAAAATCTTATATTAAAAAATAGCCTAGGTCTTTTTTGGGTTCCAGAATATTATCTGTACAAAATTTTCTGATGTTAGATTAAGTACGTGAAAGCTTAACAAACCTAATTTGTGCTTCAACCACAGGATACAGACAGGACAGGAGGTGAAACAAGAGGAGAATATTTAGGCCTTCAGCGTTCTCACTCACCGGACAAAACGCATCTATAATATAAGAATACCCACCGCTGTACGAATCACCTCTATCATAAATTACCACATTTTTAACTTCCCGCTAAGAAAATTGAAAATTTTCAAAAGTTGGGTTAGTTATTGGTTTTACCCCGTTTTTCGAAAATCGAGTTTTCAACGGATGTTGACGTTTTGAGGACCTAGGAAGCTTCCCCGAATGTTTCCGCGATGATGTATGTATGTATGTATGTGTGTGTGTGTGTGGCCGTATGTAAACCTGTCATAACTTTTGAACGGCTTGACCGATTTCATCTGGGTTGGCGTCATTTGAAAGGAATTGACCAAACTTAGATTTTGAATACAATTAGGACCAATTCGATTCAGTAGATCTTGAGAAATCTCAAAAAAACTACAAAAAAAATGTTTTTCAAATGAGTTTTTTTTTTGGAATAACTTTTAAACGGTTTTACTGGTCGATTCCAAAAACTAATCAGGGGGGTTAGGCAGAATTTCATATCTCATATGTCGATGGTATCGTGATCACTGTGATTGGTTGAGAGATCACCTTGATTGGCCAACAGATTATTGCGACAACACGCGTCGGTTTCTCTACCAATCACAAGCGAGTCGATACGATGTCGATTGTGAGTTATGAGATTACGTCTAACCCCCCCGCTCTTAACATCAAAAAACCATATCGATCGCCGCTAGTCCGGTCAAAATATAGTGCTGCCCCAATCGAGCCAGTCCATTAATATTCATATGGGATAAGCAAGGTTCTACTACAGCTATTATTAATTAGGTACTTGAAAACTTCAAACTATCGTTGATTGGATTTAGAGATAGATATTCGGTATAAGACAGCGTTTAGAAACCAAATCACCTCTCGCGGGCCTGATATTTATCTTGGAACTACATTATAGTTTGAATGTTTCTGACACCGATAGTTTCAGCAATCCCGTGTCCATCAGCAAACTGTCAACTTTGACACAAATTGATAATGATAAGGGACACAACACGAAGCCATTTCAATAATATTATATTCATTGAATTATTCAAGACTAGATGACCCGGGGAACTTCGTATCACCTACAATTTATTTTATCAGCGCTTATCAATCCTAATCAATTTGCATCGTCCAAGATTTGGATTTTAATTTTTGGAAATTGTGAGTTGTCACAAACGACAACATGACAAAATCCAATTATTAGCTACGAACCCTTTAAAATTTATTTCATTTGATTAGTTTGAAATTGTTATCTTTCATGCAGTCCTGGCTTCTGAAGTTGCCTTTATTTAGGCAATCTAAGGGGCTTTAGTCGAAATTCAATTTCTGGAATTAGTACCTATTTTGTTTGAGTTGAAATGAAGACAATTATATTCTAAAAATAAACACAATAAACGTGGAACTTGCACGCCTATGGGTGAATTCAGATCAAGCAAAAAAATGCTCTAACACTTTTTAAGTAGTAATTAAATATCAACCTTTCTCTATTTAGACAAAGCTGAAAATAGTATGCAACATAATAATATGAAATCGAAAATAACAGTCACGAGCACGATTTCATATTTTTCACTTTGTGTTTAATGTATAGTGCTAAGCATGTCAAATGCTAAAAATATATATAAAAATATCTAAATATTTATAGGGTTTGCGTCATTATTAGGTAAAAATCTTAATTGGAAAATTAAGTTTGCCTGGTCGGTATAATGTATGAAAATACTTCCGACAGATGGCGTAGGCGTCACTCAAAGACGTTAATAAGAATATGTTATCGAAATTAGCAGTCAGGAGCAATAATTGTCACGATGGCTGAATTGGCAAAGCATCTGGACGTTATCCAGGAGATGCAGGTTCATATCCTGCTCGTGACTGTTATTTTCGATTTCATATTTTTCACTTTGTGTTTAACATTATAATCTTATCCCATAAGACAATAGCGTGTGTTGTTGTTCGAACAACCTCTCTGTCTGCGCAAGCATGTGCGAGCGCACGCGCGACTGCTCCATCATGTATTTACGTGCTCCCACTTTTTTCTAATATTCCATCTTCTGCTAATAGCGTAATAACTATCAAATCCCAGTTGATCATTTTTTACACAGTTAATGTTTTGTTTGTGCTCTTAGAATATCAACTGTCCACTGGCTTTAAGCACGACCTCTTCAAATATCCGCAAGACGATTCGAATAATTCGAGAAACTGTTCGAACATGCACGAGACTGCTGGATTATCCATGAGTTATTTGCACTAAGTGTCAATGATGGCCACGAATAAGCTTAAGCATTGCACTACTGGTGGTGGAAATATCAGTCACGAGCAGGATTTGAACCTGCATCTCCTGGATACCGTCCAGATGCTTTGCCAATTCAGCCATCGTGACAATTGCTCCTGATTGCTAATTTCGATAACACATTCATACTTAACGTCTTTGGGTGACGCCTGCGCCATTTGTCGGAAGTTAAATGTAAAGTGCTAAGCATGTAAAATGCTAAAAATATATCTAAATACAATGAGAAACAGTTATTCAATAATAGTCGATAAAGATAACAATCATAATAAATATGTCACATAAAATAACATTAGCTATGTAACGGGATTAAAATCTGTCATTCAAAAACCACGTAGGTAATTATAAATAAACCAGTTTCTGCTCGCCACTTCGTCTGGTGGACCCCAGAATTGGATTACAATCTATATAAGTACTATTATAAAGCTGTAACAAATACCAGCCTCCCGCCCGAGTGTTCAATACCAGCACAGGACAACTCTTTGTGTGTTTCTTTAGTGGGTGAAGGCCCCACACTACCCTGTTCGTTGCCCCGAACGACGGGGTGTGCGGTTAGCACCATTTTTTCCCGCCTTAACAAAAAAAAAAGGACAACTCTTTGTGTAATCCATAAATTAATGGTTGTTCTAAGCCTGGGTCTACTTTTTGTCCTTGAAATTGTATGTTTGTAAAGTACCCCGCGGTACAAGGATCATTTCTTAGTGCAGGGCGTGAAAAAAAAAACAAAATTTTGCATTTATAATATTAGTAAGAAAGTAAAGATACCTGAATTGGAAATAAAATAATTTGAAAAAACTAATTCCTTGCAAACCGCAATGGCTGGATCTTACACAGGGGATTCAATTCGATAGATCTGTATCAATTGTCCTCTTTATACTAAGCTGTCAAATCTATGGTTTAACTTTGGATTACGCTTACACTCTTTCTTTACTGTGGTTTCTTTCAGTCTATCAGCAGATACATTGATATCCTGCCAAATCTAGGTATTTTAGAAAAAAAGTCAATTTGTAGCTAACAAGGCTCTTCCAACTTTAAAGGCGTGTAGACATTTTGCTTTTAAAAAAAAAACTTTATTTAAAGACGCGGGCAAAAATATTTCATCACATAAATTATATAACATTGCCTCAAGATCAGCCTCAAGCAAGCTTTATTTACTCGCTTTGATACTCGTAATAATGATAATTATAAATATGAAATTCGAAGAAAATATTACATTAGAGTAATATTTTTTGTAAACGTTTTTATTAATTCCTTTAGGCAATGTATTATTAATTTTTTTTCTCAAATATATATTATATCCAGCCTGGGGTGGCTGTTTCTGGATGGATAAACGGAGTAAGCTATATTTTTTGTTTCGTTTCGTTATTAATTTCACTACATTGAAATGTCTCTGTGAATAGCGATTGCCTAGTGTTTACCACCAAGGACTGCAAAGACAAATAGTATCGAGTTCGATCCCCAGTTCAAAGTCAAGGCGCACACTCCTGAATTTTCGAGACCTTTCTAGAACATGTTTGTGTGTATTTGCTTACAATTTATTACTGCTCGGAGAAGGAAAACATCATAAGAAAACCTGCATGCCTGAGAGATTTTCTTAACGGCTTGTGAAGTCTGCCAACATAGACACTAGGTCAGCGTGGTGGACTATGGTCAGAGTCCCACTGACTCTAGGAGAAGATCTGATAAAAATTATTCTTTGTCTAGTATTAAAAACCCTATGTCCAGCAGTGGACGTTGAAAGGCTGATGGATGGATGGATGGAGTATTAAAAATAAATGATCATAACAGAAATATTAGGAACAAAGTACTCTAGTGAAATAGACAAATTGTTACAATGCAACAAATTTATATAAAAGTTCCAACAAATATCGAAGCTCACAAATTTTAAAGAAAATGCTTCTGTAACAAAAGCAATCAGTGCTTCCAATTGAAACTACCAAGAATCTAGTGAAACTAGTTCGTTTGCGATGAGGTTCTAACACAACAATTGTTTTGAGTCCATTTCTATTCTGCTATACGTAGTCTCCAAAGAAGTGTATTACTAAAGAAGTATTGTATACCGGACAAAAGCAAATCTAACTATAATGCGAAATCTCGTTTCATCAGTTTGTTTTATCATGCGAGTGGTAATATCGAGATAGTTCGAAGACGTACCAGTTTATATTGCAGAAAATCAGACGGAACAAAATAATATAGAAAAGTTTCGTGTTTGCACTCAATAACACATGAGTTGGACAATCTTGAGAAAATAAATTGACCCATTTCCGATAGAAAAATAGATTAAGTTAGTGACTGATTGAACCGATTTGTAACGAAGATTTACTGGAATTGTCTGTGACATATTTAATAGTTATAGGGAGAATCATGATTTGTTTTGTTATATGTTAAGCATGTAGCTGCTGTGTCTCTATCGCTCTTCCAATCTACCTTCTCATTCCATCTCTATACTTCAACACTTCCTCATCCAGTCTCTATCATACTTTCTCTCTACGTAACATTACCCTTATAACCCTTTCTGTGTCATACACCTTCTTCTTTTCTGTGGAGTTGACAACACGCGAGAGATGTTTTTGAAGTTGCTAGCATCTATAGGCTACACTGTACAACCAGGTAGGTCATATTACTTTTTGCCAATTTTTGTACTATAAAAACAAAATATATCCAAACGAGAAAGACTACACCTCGTTTGGATTGGGATTGGCTTCGGGGAATTATGATATTATAAACAACGATGCGAACCCAATTTACCACAAACATACAGAGTACGGTCCCGAAGAATTATGATACAACATTACGGTATATTATTTCTGTGTCTCGAAATTACTCGCAAGAATATACAATTGACTTTTTGCCCGCTTGGTTTGTAAGTAGTCTGTGAGGCAAATATTACTTTTGTTACTGGCATTATAAATTTTCCAGTAAATGCGGTGACGACGAAAATATGCGGTGATATTACAAAGGCTTTATACTTTTCATGCCTCTGAACGAATGTTGAAAATAAAACTATTTAGCTTAAAAAATTTGTTAACATTAATTAAAAGTATACACCGCCCTCCAGGCTTTATGGTTGTGTGCAGGTACTTTCAATTTAATTAATTTATAATAAATTTTAGTGCGTGATAGCGATAGTTATTTATTTTAAATACTTTTATATTTTTAAACTTTTCAGCCTTAAAATTACTTTAAAATATTTATTGATGGTACAGAATGGATGTGAATATTCACTATAATACATTTGACTGGTCTAAATTCGTAATTCTAGCATTAAACTTTTCAAAATAATAGTTATTCTGACTAACCTCGACGTTTCCGCTGAGTTGCACCAGCCGTGGTCACGAGTAGACTGGTGAGAGCAGGTGTTCGTCATCGTCAGTTTTATTGTGTGGGAGTGTCTTTAACTACCCTCACTTTCTGACCGCAAAGTATTAAGGTACGTTACCCTACACACAACACTAACAGTGTCGACCGTTCTTCTTAGACACAAATCGCGACATGGACATTTCTCCACTACGGAGCTCTGCGATAATGAATCAAGTGAATATTGCCTCTGAGGAGATCCACTATCCAACTCCTCACTCCATTAAGAAGAAAACGGTGGTACTACTCTACACTACCAGTCTCTCTCTCAGTCAGTCCCTCATGTCTGAGGATCGTGGTCAGCATCAGGGTTGCATCTGGAGCGGATGATCTGCCTCCACCGGTTTCTGTCCAGGGCGTCCCTTACGACCATGTCAAATTTGGAGGACGACGAGTCTTTTACTTGACCGGTCCACCTGGTGGGTGAATGACTGCGCAATCTTTTGCCTTCGGTGTTCCCAACCACAATCAGTCTTTCCAGATTCTCGTCGCCTCTGCGCATTATATGACCGTAATATGACAGAATGCGCTGTTGGAATATGGTGGACAAGTGAGTTTTTAATCGAAGTTGAGTCCGGATCGATGCATGGGTTCGTTTCGCCACGGCAGCATTCGCCTCTAACACCACATCTCGAATGCATCAATCCTTTGTATCTCACCGGCCATGATTGTCCATGTTTCAGCTCCATACAGGAAGATGGGGAATATCAAGGCTCGTACTAATCTGATCTTGGTTTTGATACTATCCATTCTTCCAGGTGTTGCTTAAACGGGTCATCGCATCCATTGCCATCCCGATTTGCCTCTTTATCTCGGGGACACAACTGCCGTCATTGCAGATTTGGGAACCCAGGTAAACGTATCGGTCGACGATATTGATGCCAGGAATTTTGCAGGTGAAATTTGCAAGCTTTCCGGCTCAATCCACTATCATCACCTTGGTTTTAGCTCTGTTTACTGCGAGACCGATGTTGCCACTTTCCAGCTCGAGTCTTTGGAACAGCTCTCTCAAATCTTCTATGGATGTTGCCAGAAGAACGGTGTCGTCGGTATATCGTGTAGCGTAACGGTGAAGCCGTCCCGTCGCAATTATTTAGGACCTACCTAGGGGTCTTAAAAGAAATTAAATATAAAACAGATCGCAACAAATTTGAATAAAAAAGAAAACATGTACAAGTTTTGTAAGCACTAAGTACTACTAGAGTTATTACTGTATTTACCTAGCATTCACCGCAACACTTGGGATATTCTCCATATATGTTGAAAATAGCAGGGAACAAGATGCGACCCTGTCTCACTCCTTTTTTTGTTTGGAACATATTGGAGCATTCAGTGCCCATCCTGACGAAAGATCGGTTTTCAGCCTATACAACACTACCAGTAATATTATCTATATACATGGCATACGTTGAAATCAAATATATAAAATTCTCGTGTCATCGTGTTTGTCGCCATTCTCCTCTGAAATGGCTTCACCGATTCTAATGAAAATATGTTTGTATATATAGTAGATTTGAGAATAGGATGTAAACTATTTTTCATGCCCCTAAATGATAAGGATTTTTTTTATAATTTGGCATGAAAAAATGTATGTAACTCTAAATTTTCACCTTTCTACTACCAACCTCTATTTTTTAATAGCGATATTAGTATTGTTTTTTTTGTCTACGATAGAAATTCCCTAAAATACTCTAGAAATTATTTATATGGTAAAAACACGTTTTCCGGGTCAGCTTAATTAATAATTATTCTGTACGTGTGTTTGTCACCTAACTCCTCCTAAACGGCTGGCCGGATTTGGATGAAATTTTATGTGTATATTTTAATGGGTTGCTGTGTGTATGCTGTGAATGTTTGAAAATACAATTGGACCCGGTAGGTGGCGCTGCTGACGGTATATCACTAATTGATTTGGTTTGCTGTACAATTGACAAATACTACATAATTTTGAGCGGTAGGTAATTTTTATTGCCTGGCTAGAAAATTATAGAAAAAGTTACCCACATTTTTTATTTTCATGAAATACTTTTAAAGTACAAATTATTATTCGAGAATGAGGAAACAGATATCTTTAGTACGAGCGGGAATCGAACCTGCGCCCCTTCCTTTCCGGGGAAGTGCTCTAATCCACTGAGCTATTGTACTCCCTTGCGGTCGTAACCAATTCCTCATCACATTTGTCTTAACGACATTCACAAATAATAATTTGTACATTAAAAGTAGCTGAGCATGTCAAGTGCTAAAAATATAGATTAAAAATGTTCATGAAATACTCCAATTTGCGTATAATAAATACATTAAACACAAAGTGAAAAATGTGAAATCGAAAAATAAAATGCTAAAAATATATATAAAAATATCTAAATATAATAAATACATTTAAATTAGTTAAATACAATTTTCCAGGCAGGACAACGTCTGCCGGGTCCGTTATTATTACTTTAAATTTTGGTCTGTGAGCAGGGTATGAACCTATCCAGGCGGAAACGATTTAGCTGCTAAGCTATCGTAGACCCAGCTCAAACACTCCAATTTTCACATCTGGTATCTTATAATACTTAGTAGAAAGGAAATATTTGTCTCATATGCGGCTTAAATAACAAACATTCAACGAGAACAATGTGCACACAAGCTCTGAATAACTATTTGCGGCACGTATCAGTCCCTTGTGGAAATCAAAACCTACAAGAGAGGCTCCTGTTTGTTGAGGTAGGTGTACGTACTTCTATATCTGTATAATCCCTGCCCACACAAGGCTTTGTTGTCCAGTGTATATGATGTTTTTCCAATAAAATCTTTAATTTTAAATCCTGTTTCAATGTTTTATTTATCGGTGAATATTCAGTTCGTCCATCTCTAATCTATTTGGTTTGCTTAAGTCTCTACTGACATTTTGAATACTTTACAACATTCATGGTCATGGTGGATGAAGGTGACGAGAAATAGTTTAAGTAATATTTGCCGCAATATCATAAAAAAGTTCATTTAGTAAGTTTTTACAAAGTTAGAGACTTAAAATTTTGGACCTACGAGTAGCTCAGGGTTGCTTGACGACCCACATAATTTGGAATCGGAACTTTTAATTAAATTAGTTTAACAAACTTAGTTGTGGTATTATTATAACAAAATGAATGCGTTATACATGTTTTATTGCGTTGTAAAACTTCCATATTTATTCAAAACTAGCATTTACCTACCCGAGACTTCCTCACCGATAAAGTTTTTATTTTCCTAATTCAACTCCCGATTTTACCCTCTTGAGGCGCGATTTTGGAAAACCATTGAAATGCGTGATCCTTATTCAAATATAAAATGAAATTATGATTCCAAATTCAAAATCCTAAAGGTAACTACGGATCTATCAAACCACATCCTCACCCTTTATTATTATTACCATACACGTACTCATTTCTCTATCATCTCGCATCTCCACATCCTATACAATTATCTGGGATTGGTTTACACGCAAGTTATGCCTGTGGGGTTACTAGCGTCTATATGCTACCACAAACACTATCAGGCAAGCTGTATGCTTATTGGATTGCCCAGCGTTATAAAAAAATACAATTTCATCACTCATTTCACCGGTTGCAGTTTATTTTTCTAATTTTATATTGCTATTTACTTGCTCGGAAATCATTGATCTATCTTTAATTAGATCGATATCTATTAAACAGACAGCTGGAGTAGCAATACATGCATATATTAAATGTACTGTGGTGTTAGTGTGTACTTTAAACGTATGCATTACATACAAAAAAAATAAAAATAGACGACGCGGGACGTCTACTAGATGTGAAAACATGGAAATTATTTTGTAGAAATAACGAGTAGAAATAAAATAATTAAAACTTTTTCAATGTGTGCTTTTATAAAATTATAACATGTGTAAAATAACGGAAATGGACATAAATCATCATCATCAGGCCCTGGATATCATCTAGGACCGAAGTACTTGTCAAAACGAATCTAACTATTCCAAAGTTGATGGGATTGCAGCGTTTTATTGCATAGTGCCCATGGCCATCTGGCTCTATCATCAGACCCTGAATATCATCTAGGATTATGATACTATTCAAGATAACTTAAACTATTCCAAAATCGATGGGATGCGATGTTTAATTACCGAGTACTCATGGCCATCTTCCAGCTCCATCATCAGACCCTGAATACTATCTAGAGATAAAGTACTGGTCAAGACGAATCAAACAAGTATAAACTTGATGAAGTTGCGTAGTTTCATTACAGAGCTACTGTGGCCAGCTTCTAGCTCCATCATCAGACCCTGGATACTATCTAACGACAAAGTACTCATCAAGTCAAATCAAACGAGTCCAAACTCGATAGGGTTGCGCCGTTTCATTATAGAGTTCCTATGTCCATCTTCCAGCTCCATGTCATCATAACATTGCATTATCACGCGATATATCATATATATATAAATGAAAATTTCAGCTCAATCGGAAACCGGGAAGTGTGTCAAATTTAATTTGCAAGATTTGAACGGGACAAGTAGGTATAATAAAAGCGTCGCGCGTCACCACGTTAACAGCCGATTTTACCCTCCCTTCGCATTAGATGTTTCACATTAATATGACAGAATGGAAATAAATTAGTGTTAAAAATACTATTTATCATAAAATTTTAATAAAAGAAGAAATTACATGCAGCTCAAAGATTTATATAGTCGTAAGTGTAGATAAAAAAAATAGTTTCGTGTTACTTTTCACGTGAGATTGTCGTGATTAAGTTGAAAAATAAAACAATTTATCCGTCAAGTACCTACCTACTAAAAATCTCTTACGTATTTGACAGGGGGACCGTCGTCCATAATTGACAACAAAACACTTCAGTGTTACATTTGCGTTATCTAATATTCGGACGTTTTGAATAGGTACTTTATAATTTCATGGTAGACAATCAAGTTAATGTGAGATTTGTTCTTCTATTACATTGTCTTCACGTAAATAGGTATCACAAAATATAAAGATTCAGTTTTTTTTTATATAATATGTACTACGCAGGTGGGACACAAGTATACGGTCTACCTGATGGTAAGCGATTATCGTAACATATAGACGCTAGCAACACCAGAGGCAGCATCTGCACGTCAACAACTCCATGAAAAGGGATAGGAGGTGAAGAGGAGGAATAATATGGAGCGGAGATGAAGGAGATTTGAGCCTCCAGCACTCTTACTCACCATACGAAACACAACACTATTTATTTATTAATTCCCACACACCGGAGGCCCAAACCTTCTCCTTACCCTCGATCCTCTACTTATTATCTTTCTACTCCATCACCTGTCTCTTTCCTTCGTGTTGATTGCATCAATAGGCTACTGGTCCAGGAGCCGCCACCTATTTTTTTTAGTAATTAATAACAGGCTGAATATTTGTGAGCAGGTTCCGTTTGGTGAGACACGCAAATTTTTCTTGTAAGAGGTAGCTATTAAGTGTCCATGAATTTGACAAGCGTGGGACAGAGAAAACGTACCACTAAATTTGTAGGACCATATGGCCATTTCATTATACAAATATTTACAAAGCTGCATTCAAAAAATCAGATCGTTAATAATTTGAATGTCCTCTTTATTTATATTTGTAGTAGAGCATGCTCCAGTCAAACTACCCATTTTGTAGGATAATTGTTATTCCGAGTTTATTATCCAATTATCTTAACATTTAAACTTACTGTTAGTCAGACAATTTCAACACCTCACCAAATCAAAATGTTTTATACCTGCGCTCTTTATTAGCTACCTCTTTCAAGATTTTTCACATAGAAAAACTTGGGCGTCTCGTCGAACGGAACCTACTCACAAAGATTGAACCTGTTATTAATCACTTAAAAAAATAGGCGGCGGCTCCTGTACTATACGGTAACTGCTTACCATCAGGTGGGCCGTATGCTTGTTTACCACCCGCGTAGTTAAAAAAAGATTACTATCTGTAAAGACAGTTAACGGACGATAATTTTACGTGATAACGTCATATATGTCGATAAATACGTCACAAGCCGAACTCTTAGGCCGATTATGCCTTTCTATCGCTTGTTCCGCGCTCTCGCTTGCACGCTCGCCGGAACGTGACAATGAGTCATGCTTTTTCGTGCATGCATCCGGCGTTCACCGATTTATAAGACGTTTTTACGTCAAAAACATTATTACAAGTATCGAAGATAACGATAATGATGTGCATTTTCTTAATACTCTAACGCACACACTCCACGTTTCAGTGGTCTACTTATAAACTATACTGTGACCTAAATATGTGAATAAAAAATGCCCACAGTAAACTAATAACCGGATATAAAATAATTATCCTATTGAACTCCGCACTCTTTGGTCAAACTGTCCCCTACGATGAGCACAAGAGCACAACAATTTATTTTAGGTCAAGCACTTATGAATCAGGTCCACGCAGAAGTTACGACTTGGATGTATAATACCTACATATGTCTAGTACAACAGACGTTATTCTGTCGACAATATCAAATATTTTCAGTCCAAATGTCTGAAGATATCTTTTTAAATATAGCAGAGCCCGACATACGTCCTGCAAAGACGTTGCTTACCTGCTACTAGATGGCGAGGTAAAGAATTTTGTGGTAATTTATTCTGATAATTATGTGAAAAATATAATGATTTTCATAAATAATTCTAAAACATGATAAAAGCGCCTTCAACCCGACCTTTTAGTGAATTATAACTATCCAGGGTTCTACTCAAATATACAAACTTTTATCAATTTAGGAGTCGCCCTGTCGACAACAATAAACTTGTTATGTATTACCGCATAGTTAGATTATCTGAAACAATTGTGGCAAAGTTAAGTTAGCTCAGTGCGCATTGGCAGAATTCTCTTATTGTCGATAAATCGCTCAGGCATAAAGGATCACTATAAGTGGAATTCAATACCATTACCTTTGTAGTTTATTACAACACATCCAGCCAACAGATTTTAGATGTACACTGTCAGACACAGATCTCCTCAAGAGAACACCACTAAGAGCGATCCTGTGCCAACAGCATCCAACGACTTCCCATGGCTTACGCCTGATCTTCAGTCCACCTGGTAGTCCTCTGGCCTAAATGTGATCGCTACCCGAGAACTTTTATTCCCCGAAAGTTCGTCGAGTGATTTGACCTGGCTATTGGTACTTTAGCGTGCCAACCCAGCCAGGTTAAATTGGTCACTCCGTCATACTTAAAATAAATTGAAAATTTGACTCATAAGAATGATTAAGATAAGTACCTCAAAACGATAATTGTATTGAAAAGGGTTTACATTAACGCTTGGCATTAATCGGTACGCTCTCGACTCAATAAATAGTAAGTAATGAATATTGAAACTCAATCAATTACAAGTTATTGACTTTTCACAAAGAGGAGTAATTTCCTAATTGTTATTTTTTGGTTATTTATTAAAGAATGGAAACACAAGTCTTACTTATAGTAATGAAAGCACAACTTTCTCACATAAATTTTATTCTTCTGAGAAAAGCTTGCGAGTTCTCAGGAGAAAAGAGATATAAAAAATATGTGACTTACTAAAAAAATCATGAAATACGATAACACTTTTACACATTGCTTGAGCTGTAATAGAGAAGTGTAGCTGCATTATATGGCATCGCTATCTAGCAATAAAGTGCAATATGAAATGATAATCCTACTACCTCCTCTCTCATAGTTTAAAATAATGTGGCTATTTGCACCTGGCTCTTTTCTTCGCCATTTTTTTTGGAAACCAAACTACAGATTTTGAAAGAATTTTCAGTGTCACTTAGACTCCATAATTTTCCAACGTAGGTTTATATGTATAACACATCTTATTGGTACAGCCTGATTTGTCCCAACATGAATGGGCCGTCTCAATCGGGGAAGTACCACCCCCTCACAGATGATCAGCGTGAAATAACGGTAGGTGCTACTACAGTTGATTTTCGTATGTCGAATGAGAGTGCCGAGAGCCTAAAACCTGCTTTTTCCTCTATCCTCACTAAGGCAAAAATAGTTATTGTAGAGTATTTTTTATTTTTTTTGGAATAAAAAAATATCCTATATAATATATAGATCAAGTATCTTGTCTATATCTAGATATTTTTATATATATTTTTAGCATTTGACATGCTTAGCAACATACCTTAATCGGTCGGTATAATGTATGAAAATACTTCTGATAGATGGTGCAGGCGTCACCAAAAGACGTTAAGTTGGAATGTGTTATCGAAATTAGTAGTCAGGAGCAAGGGTCACGATGGCTGAATTGGCAAAACATCTGGACGGTATCCAGGAGATGCAGGTTCAAATCCTGCTCGTGACTGTTATTTTCGATTTCACATTTTTCACTTTGTATTTAATGTATGTTGCTAAGCATGTCAAATGCTAAAAATATATATAAAAATATCTAGATATTTATAGGGTTTGCGTCATTATTAGGTAAAATCTTAATAGTAAAATTAAGTTTACCTGGTCGGTATAATGTATGAAAATACTTCCGACAGATGGTGCAGGCGTCACCCAAAGACGTTAATTATGAATGTGTTATCGAAATTAGCAGTCAGGAGCAAGGGTCACGATGGCTGAATTGGCAAAGCATCTGGACGGTATCCAGGAGATGCAGGTTCAAATCCTGCTCGTGACTGTTATTTTCGATTTCACATTTTTCACTTTGTATTTAATGTATGTTGCTAAGCATGTCAAATGCTAAAAATATATATAAAAATATCTAGATATTTATAGGGTTTGCGTCATTATTAGGTAAAATCTTAATAGTAAAATTAAGTTTACCTGGTCGGTATAATGTATGAAAATACTTCCGACAGATGGTGCAGGCATCACCCAAAGACGTTAAGTATGAATGTGTTATCGAAATTAGCAGTCAGGAGCAAGGGTCACGAAGGCTGAATTGGCAAAGCATCTGGACGGTATCCAGGAGATGCAGGTTCAAATCCTGCTCGTGACTGTTATTTTCGATTTCACATTTTTCACTTTGTGTTTAATATCTTGTCTATCTTCCTACCCATCGAAATCGATTCAGTTGTCGATGCAGTTTGGTGTTATTGATGTGGGCAATCTCAGAATTTACACCAAATATCACATTTATAATATTACTAGTGACCCGTCCTCGCTTCACACGGAGGCAATAGATTAATTACAATATCTTTGAAGAACTGCAACTTTCTGTGTAACCAGCGTATGCCATAAACCTACTTGATTAAAATACGTTTGAATATCCATAGAAAAAAAATATTAGGATTTTTTTTTTTACTACGCGTTAGGATAAATAGGATATTAACGAGAGTGTAGGAAAAATAATAAGGAGAGGATAGATAGGATATTAAAGAGAGTGTAGGAAGGATAATAAGGAGAGGAAAGATAAGATATTAAAGAGAGTGTAGGAAGGATAATAAGGAGAGGAAAGATAAGATATTAAAGAGAGTGTAGGAAGGATAATAATGAGAGGGTAGATAGGATGGATAGGATATTAAAGAGAGTGTAGGAAGAATAATAAGGAGGGGATAGTTAGGATAAATAGGATATTAACGAGAGTGTAGGAAAAATAATAAGGAGAGGATAGATAGGATATTAAAGAGAGTGTAGGAAGGATAATAAGGAGAGGGTAGATAAGATATTAAAGAGAGTGTAGGAAGGATAATAAGGAGAGGATAGATAGGATATTAAAAGAGCGTAGGAAGGATAATAAAGAGAGGAGAGATATCATATTAAAGAGAGTGTAGGAAGGATAATATGGAGATGATAGATAGGATATTAAAGAGAGTGTAGGAAGGATAATAAGGAGAGGATAGGGAGGTGGAGAGACGGCATACGGCTAGTTTATATAGTGGGTGAGCGTCCCACACTACCCTGTTGGTTGCCCCGAACGAGGTGTGCGGTTAGGATTTTTTTTTAAAGGAGTACCTAATGTTGTTTCAAGTTGATCTGTGACAGAGTGGTGTTTCCCTGATGGAGGCAGCCCATTCATGGTGGGATAAGCAAGTCTCTACCACTACTTTGAAATATCTTCATAACATATTAAACCATTTTTTTTGCTAAGGCGGGAAAAAATGTTCCTAACCACACACCCCGTCATTTGGGGCAACGAACAGGGTAGTGTGGGGCCTTCACCCACTAAAGAAACCCACCGTGTGCCGTCTCTCCGCCTTTATTGGTGGGCCACTGGAACTATGTTACATTCCTTCGGTGGTTTACATAATAAACCCATAAAAATCTCAAGAAATCATATTGAGTAATCATATTTATTAGACATGACCCATAACCTTTGTTCAAACAGTAGATATGAAAACTACAGTTCAACAATGTTTATTGCCCAAATGTTCGCCTCAAATAAATAATGAACAAACATTGAGGCTAACAGATAGATGGACAGCATTGTGCATATGAATAGCGTTCTGGGAAATACTTAGATGTAGGTATTTATAAATTCAAGTTTGTAGTAGACAAGAAGGTGAGCTACAGTAACATAACCAACTTATTTAGAAATTAAGAATTCTCACTTAGTGACTAGCATCATGGGTGTCCGAATAATGGACGAAATCCATAACTCTGAACTGTGCTGCAGTGGTTTGCCAATACAAGAGGAGAGACAACACGTCGTCGTTTATATAATTTTTGAGGGCCTCACACTACTGTATTCGTTGCCCCCGAGTTATGCGGTAATGTACATTGACATTGTTTTGGAGAGATGTGGTCTCTGCCTACTCTTTTTTTTTTGTTAAGGTGGGAAAAAATGTTCCTAACCGCACACCCCGTCGTTCGGGGCAACGGACAAGGTAGTGTGGGGCCTGCACCCACTAAAGAAACCCGCCGAGTGCCGTCTCTCCGCCTTTATTGGCGGGCCACTGGAACTATGTTACATTCCTTCGGTGGTGTCTCTGCCTACCCCTACGGTACAATATGTATGTATATTATGTACATTGTTTTGGCGTGTAAACGCAATTTGCAGACGTAGCTTGAAAAGCCGCTAAGCTGAAAAGAGGTTGCACTGGTCATGTGAATAGAGCTGTGGACAATGGTTAATCTGAGCCGAAGAAAAAGTGACTTGGCAGACCGATACGTAGATGTTGGGATGAATGAACCAATTCTTTGACGATTGGTTTGGAGGGTTAGTATTGCTGGAGGAAGCGGGTGGAGGTCTTCGCCTGGCGTTGGGATAATTTAATAACAATAAGATAATATTAAAGGAAGGTGGAGTCAGACAGGAGACTCCGAAACTGGCGAGCGTGTATGAAGAGAATTTTATTATGAATATTGAGAAAGCGTGAGATGTATGCAAAATAGAGTCTCTTGGCACTCTGTTCTCTCTGCCTACCACGCAAGGGACGTGGCGTGATGATAAGTATGTAAGTATTATAATGATGCTTTGATGGTAGTTTTATGTACAAAGTAAAAGTACATTAGTCAATAGTCATTGTCGTACTCGAACAGTACAATCTATTTTTTTTTAATTTTAACGAAGATCTTGATGTATTTCTTTTGTATAGGAAGATATTATCGATCGATCTCCTAATAAAACTTATGCATAGAGTAAACAATACAGACTGTAGTATGATATCTTTTAATAGGGAATAATGAGGCACATTACACGTTTCGATCCATCAAGAAATAATTTTAATAATTGTAATGATGTTTTGTAACCTTGACCTTTGAACTTTTGATTCTCAAGTTATACATGTAATAAAATGTCTCCGTAGATACGAAATGTAAGTACGACAATAAGTCAGAGCTTGGCGATATTTTCACATTTATCACTAGATTCGTAGACATATTTTTTGAGAGGCTAACACTTCGTAATATTTCAATGAGAATGCTTTTGTGGGATAATGTAGATTTTTAAGATATCACTTTTTACAAGGATTGTACTACTTCATTTATCAACGGACGCATGCCATTACCAAAAGTATGTTGCTCTTGGTCTAAGCAGTGAACGAAATCCGTAGACTATGTCTAAGTGATCAATTTAATACTTAATACTGCATTTATTTGATTTTGAAATATATATTTATATTTGAAGTGCTCTGAGACACTCTGACTCACAATTATAGAATTGGTACTTTAGTTCGAAGTGCTTATGTAAAACCAGGTCTTCGAAATTAACATCACTTACCATATTCAGAAACTCTTACTCTCCCACTTAACATGATTGTTACTTAAATAGTGTTAAAATAAAGTGTACATTAAAAGTTCACAAAGTACCTTATCTATGAGATGGACTATAAAATACTATCAGATATTTACACGAATGTATAAATATTTACACACTTTGAAATAAAACTACGTTTACGGAATCTATCACGTTTACTCGATTTTCTACTACCCTAACGTTTCGAATACTTTATATCATTCATGATCAGGGATGGATATGCCATAGATTTCACGTTCTATTTCATAATGGACCATACATTTTTGTTTTGTTTATGGTTATATTTAAAATTTTGTGTATGTTAGCTATAATTATGCTAACTTCAGAATGATAAGAGAAAACATTGACTGTTTTTATGCATCGTGGTCTGTTTAACATTATACCCGAGGCTATTATGTTGATGTAAGTTGAATGCGTTTTCAAATTGTAACGTAGTTTTATGATACACTAGCCTTTGCCCGCGGCTTCGCTGCAGCCAAAAGCTAGCTTTTAGGTTATATCTTAGGTTCCCGATATAGTAGCGGGATAAAGTGTGTACCATATGTTAAGTCTAATTAAGAGCTACTTGTCGGAAGTATTTTCATACATTATACCGACCAGGTAAACTTAATTTTACAATTAAGATTTTTACCAAATAATGACGCAGCCCTAGAAATATCTGGTGACACTTTCATTCACACATCAGCGTGGAGTTCAGAATATAAATACATCACTCTATGCAACAATAAGAATTTTTATGTAAAAATAGCCCTATATTCCGAAGGAACCATTTTTCCGGAATGGAGAGTAGTTTATGTCCTTTTCTGAAATCCAGACTTTAGGTATGCAAAATTTCATGACGGTCGGATCAATAGTTATGGTGTGAAAGTGTAATAAGCAAACAAACTTTCGCATTTATAATATTAGTAAGGCTACTAACCTAACTAACCTAACTAAAACTCATTCATATGGTTAGTGTGATCGGACATATACTTATTTGCCACTTTAGTAATTTAACAAAGACATATTCATGCTTAATTAAAATAAATCGGATTCTTTATATTAAAGTCTTTTGATGTAGAACATATTTTTTATCATACGCGAGAAGAAAGATGATTAGCAGGATGATTGGTAGAATATGAGGAGGATGACGTACGATACTTTTGTCAAGTTTAATAAGTTCGATTGCATCTATAATTTATATAATATGATAAGAGAAAGTGTTTGTTTCATAAAAAGTTACTATTAATTAATAGTGATAGTGATACCCACATACGCACGCACACACACATACAATCACATACACACACACAATCTTACTACTCACTCGTCCCATACAGTGAACATGATATTTTTAGAAATAACATTAATGTACTTGTATAGCTTGGAAAGGAGCTTAAAAGTTGCTTAAAAGGAGATTACAATCGCCAATTTATGTTTTAAAATAGTTTTGTTAAAGAAATAAAGAAATAATTATTATTATATATCCCCAAATCAGTTGTGTTTACATCAGATAGATATAAAATATCACGGTTTTAACGCTCGTATTTCGTGCGGTGTAACGTTTATAGGAAACTCCGATTTAATGACGTCACATAAATTCGAGTCGTGGAGCGTTTGAGCACTTATTTGATGGTGGGTTTTTATTAATATTTTATAGATGCCTATTTTATTTACAACCTTGTTCTCTTATAGGAAAACTGAGTCTAGTGCTACTAAATTTTAAAGACCTTCTGAAACATTTAACGATAGTAGTATTTCCAAATTGAATGGATTGTTCCTACCGAGAAAGTAATAATTTTTAACAGAATATACGCGTCATGCAATGTTTGAA
This sequence comes from Leucoma salicis, assembly GCA_948253155.1. Taxonomy (NCBI): domain Eukaryota; kingdom Metazoa; phylum Arthropoda; class Insecta; order Lepidoptera; family Erebidae; genus Leucoma; species Leucoma salicis. Next base: position 2,310,206 of record OX411804.1, read on the forward strand.
TGTTTGTTACACAATCACGCAAGAACAGCTGAACAAGTTAAGATGGTATTTGGCACACGTGTAGTTTATTAGCAGGATTAATATATAGGATACTTTATATCCGAGAAATTGTTGAGTTCTCCTGAGATAGCTATTTTTGAATAGAGATAATTAATTAATTTAACTGCCTCGGTGGTGCAGCGGTAGTGATGTGAGCGACTGCTGATCATGAGGTCTCCGGGTTGATCCCCAGGTCGGGCAGTATTATTGAGCTTTTTCGTAAAAAGAAAAATTCTCAGTAGCAGCCCGGAGTTTGGAAATGTACCCAGTAGACGGCAATAGGCTCGCCCCTTATTACGTGAGACTTAAACACAGCTGGCGAATCGTGGGTGTGTAATATACCTCTGCCTACCCTATCGGAAAATACAGGCGTGATGCTATGTTTTTGTTTATGTTTCTTTTTTATAATTAATTTATCATAAAGTGAAATACTTATAATTATATTGACCCAATTTTACTGCCCACGCACATAAAGTCGCGAGCAGCAACTATTTTTTTAAACTATGAAGTTGGCAACCAAGCATATGGCCTCCTTGGTTATAATATTAGCTGTTACCGTAGCCTATACGTAGATTCTTGAAAGCTTATCTAAATGACAGCGATATGCGTTTCAAAATCTATATCGTGGCAGAAAACATAGTAGTAACAAACAAACGTAAATAGCGACTTTACTTTAAACTATTTTAAATTGCACAGAATACATCGTTACTAATAATATAAATACAAAAGTGAGTCTGTTTGTATGTTACGCCTTATCTACTTAAATTATCATCGTAAGATTTCGTATAGATATAGTCAAGAGCTATGAGAGGACATAGGCTACTTTATATCTCAGAAAATGCATGACGGATTAGCTGCTTTTTGTTATTATTTGGGAAACAAACAGAGCTATTAATGACAATTAACGTTAAATAGATTTCACATGATCCAGCAAAGCTTCCACAATTAAGTACTACATAGAAAAGCAAGCGATCAAAAATAAGCATTAAAAATCTTAATACGATAAATCATTAAAAAAACAGATAGATTTAAAATATATAACAAAAAAAAATCTGATTGAGATTTTGCTACATAATTAAAGGTAAAAAATACATCAAGTACATTCCTAGTTATTAAAAAAGTAAATTAACAAAACAGAACCAAAAATAATCATAAAAAATCTATACTTAATAACAAATTGAGAGAAAAGAGAAAGAGAGAGAAAAAATATTTATTTGTGCTACACATTATATATCGGACAAAATTAAAATAATAAATAATAAAAAAAAAATGAATAAATACATTACATTAAAAGTTAATACAAGCAAGAAAAAACAAAAATGGGTACATTAATTTGTACTGTGTGGCTTTTGTGACACAAAAAGGAAAAAAATCAGCTTTTGCCGTTTTGTCGTGTGACATCATCGCTGTGTGCATTTTCAATTTGGGATGAATTTTCGACGCTTGACATCGCGTACTCTATGGCGCGTACGCAACACGCAGAGCTCTATTTTAACTCGTGTCAACTGTCAAACGTCAGTTTTCTTGTTTACCCTTTGCTTGTTGCATAATTTATTTTGATAATTGATATCAAGTGTGTATCATAACAAAAACTAAAACACCAGAATACCAGTGAATATACAAAATAATAGTAAATAATATTTGATGTTAAATGTGTTGTTATGAAACGTAACTAACGACAGCTTGTTCCAAATGAGAAGCCCGTATGATAGAATCCAGACTGATAAGGGAAACAACATTAATACGCACACAAAAAATTGTGAGCAATGCTAAGCTCAGACGCACCGCTGGGAGTCTTCAGGCTTAGCTAGACACTATCCAGAAATCATTCAATAAGAGATAAAATTTAGGCGGGATGTATAGATTTAACAAGTGTTTTTGCGTAGGGATAACTAATGTGCAATAGAGTGATCTTATTATATTCTCAACTCAGGCAGAATCTAAATAAAATAATTATGTAATGATAATTTGTAAACAATAAAATATTCTAGAAAAATCTCGAAAATTCAGAGGCATATCGGGACTGATGATTGAGCTTTATACCATTGTCTTTGCAGACCTTAATTTTACCACTAAGTTAACACTGCTTAAAAGACAAACGTAATAGAATTTTATTCCAAAAAATAACAGTTTCCATAGAATATTTTTTTAACTACATTTTTTATTTACCAACTGGGATAATTTTGAAGTACTTGCTGACGAAGCGGTCGCGGCCAGCCAGTAAAATAATGAGCTACAATAAACTAAGCACTTGAATCTAAACGAAGCATAACATAAAATGACGCGAACTGGAATTTATGTAATTGTCGTGACGAAAGCGCGGTATTAATGAGTTAGAGAGTTGGTATTGTTGTTTTACAACCGTACTGCTGATTGTTAGCTTGATAGATGGCACTTTGGGATACTGCCAAGACTTTTCTGCTCATTTGTTTCATTGTTTTTAGCATATTTTTATTACTAGACGTTCTAACAAATATTTTCTAATAGAACAAATTTTTTATTTGCCGTGTGGGGCCGGCTTTAGAATTGATATGGGACTCGTAAGAGCCGACTGAGGGAATACCAAGGGAGTGCGCAGCAGCACTCCTTCGAGTATTAACAATATCCACTGCGATCGCCAACCCGCCTGCCAAGCGTGGCGATTACGGCACTATCCCCCATTCTTGGGGAGGCCTATGTCCAGCAGTGGACTTTAAAAGGCTGACGGATGCATGGATGGATGGACAACAAATTTTTGCTGGGTTGGTATGCTGAAGTGGCAATGGGCAGGTTACATTGCTCGACGAACCGACAACCATTGGCGAAAAAAGGTTTTCGAGTGGCGACAACGTGTCGGACGGCGCAGGACGGCTCACCACCAGATGGACCGATGATCTGGTCAAAGCCGCGGGGAGCCTTTAGATGCGGTCGGTGCAGGACCGCTCGTTGGGGCATTCTCTTGGTGAGGCCTATGTCCAGCAGTGGACGTTAAAAGGCTGATGGATGGATGGATGAGAATAAATTTTATGAAAGTGGATAAAGATTCTGATTTCTGTCCATGTGGTAATGGACTTTGAATACAAGTGTCACCACCCCATTCTTTTCACGGGTGTCGTATGAGGCGGCTACGGGAAGTAAGCAATTATCATCCGTTGCATGACTGGTGGTAGGGCTGGGTACCAAGTGGGAGTACTCACTTGGTATCGGGCCCAAACGGGTTGGTACCACCATCTCCAGTGTGACCGGCCATGAAGCACATCGTTGCGTTTTAGCTGTAGCAGGAGATAGCCGTTTATTCTTTTATTTCATATCGGTGAAATGAAATGGTGAACAGCGGCGCTTGACAATACTCTCGGTATAGTTGTGTCCATGAGCAACGGTTACCCATTTACCATCATCCTTCAGATGAGCCGTGGCTCGTCTACATGCAATAAAAAAAAAATGAGAGAGAAGTTTTCTAAGAGCAGGTTTCAAACCTCCTTTTTCCTCAAACCTACTTACAGCACCGAATTTCAACTTCACAATTTTGAATAAAAAGAATATTGAACCCAAGTTCTAGTAGCAGTGATAAACATGTGACAAGAAGGACGACTGCCAAGGCAAATGTAGAAATTTATCATGTTAGATCCCTAGTCAGTCCATATTCTTCATAAATGATCATAGTCCTAAACAATAAATTATTTGTGAAAGTCGAAAAAGAGAGCTGTTCTGCAAGCAGGATTCGAACTTGCGTCCCTTTCAATCCGAGGAGGTGCTCTAAGCCGCTAAGCTATTGCAGACACCTAACGGTGACACCCAATCTCCACATCACATTTGTTTTAGATGTCAAAATAAAATAGATTTTGGTTTACTTTTGATTATTGATTATAGCAGCCTTGAAAAAAATAAACTTGTGTGTCGAGTATTTTATCGCCGGTTTATTAATTTACTAACTGTCACATAGATTTTTTTAAAGACTTTTAACATTAAAAAATACTGCTGCTTCAAAATAACCCAAATCATAGCTCTTATCCGAAAATTCACAAATCGGCAAAAAATAATTTGGAGCGTCTGATAGCAGGCAATGTCCAGGAGACCATAATTGAAATAATATAAAATAGTTCAGGTAGTCCACATATACAGGTGGAGAGGCACACAACGGGTAATTTTTGTGGGTGAAACGCTACTTGCTACTCACCTCAAACAATAGAGTGTGCGGTAAAATGTAATCTATCTATACTATTGTAAAGCTGTAACTGTACATTTAAGATATTTGAGAAACAGACCTTTTTATTTTTAGCATTTGACATGCTTAGCCATATACATTAAACACAAAGTGGAATTGGCAAAGCATCTGCCCCCTTAGAATGAAAAACGAAACGTTAGACGAGCTTTCGTTTTGAGTCATTGTGATTGATCAATGATTAGTCGAGATTTCGACTTGTGTTTCAGGCGACCAATCACAATGAACCGAAACGAAAGTTCGTCTAACGTTTCGTTTTTATTTCTAATGGGGCTGGACGGTATCCAGAAGATGCAAGTTCAAACCCTGCCCGTGACTGTTATTTTCAATTTCACATTTTCCACTTTGTGTTTAAAACTTGAGTTATTGGCGGGCCACCGGGACCATATTACATTCCTTCAGCGGTATTAAAGTATATACCTGACCTTTTTTTATATTGCGTTTGGTGCCAGGCGAGCCACGGCCCACCTGATGGTAAATGGTAACCGTCGCTCATGGACTCGACTATGCTGATAAACCATCGACAAACCGCTGCTCACTATTTCATTTCACAGATATAAAATGAAAGAATTAACGGATCTCCTGTTACACTCAAAACACCGGTGTGCTTCATGGCCGGTTAAACGCGAGATGGTGGTACCAGCCCGCTCGGACCCGATAGCAAATGAGCACTCCCACGTGCTACCCAGCCCTACCACCAGTACTTTAAGAAAATAGCAATCCCAAAGGTTTTTGTCCATCTGTCCGTCTGTCTTTCTGTCTATTTGTTCTGGCTAATCCTAAAAACGTCTGGGCCGATTCCAACGGGATTTTCACTGGCAGATCGATGATGTTAAAAGGAGTGACTTAGGTTAATTTAGTTTAGGTAAAATTATAAGCCTTAAGGCTAACCAAAGGAGAATGTAAGCCAACATTCAGCAGCATAACATCTTCTGAGAATTTTTAATATTACCTAAAAAAATGATCAATAAATGAATGTTATACTGACGTGACTGCACAAATAGCTGGTTTAGATACCGGCGTCCCGCCCGAGTGTTGTAGGTTCGATTCCCATACAGGACAACTCTGTGTGTTCCACAAATGATTGTTTTCAGTCTGGGCTTACTTTGGGTCCGTGAAATTGTATGTTTGTAAAGTCTCCCGCGATACAAGGATTATTCCTTAGTGCAGGGTGTTGTCTTTTGTGAAATAAATAAAAATATAATTACTATATTATATACTATAATATATATTGATAAAATTATGTTGAATAATTACGTATATTGAGGACATCGGAACTGTTAGTTACAATAACAAACAACTTAAGGGATATTTGAGCAACTGTTAAACCCGTATTCTCAGAACAAAAACAACCTATATCTCTAATCCCAAGGGTAAGGAAATGTTCAAACAAACATTCATTTATGCAAATATAAACATTTTTCTCGATGAAAGGGGATGGAAAAACAATTTTCAGGATATTGCTAAAGCCAATTTAAAATATCTATAGACACATTTCGAATTTCTGGCTACACGGACATTACGCAACATTCGCTCGTGTGTTTTATTTCGATATTCTAGCGGGTATTCTTCGTTTTTTATTTGTGTTACAATTAATAACCACAGTAAAGTTAGTAGTAATGCTAGGCAAAAACAAAAAAGGTTTTAGCCCGCGTATTTACTGTGCCATTTTAAAAACATTACAATATTTAGTAACGTATGTTGTATTATCACCAGATTTAAATGTACGCCTCAAGTCACTTACAAGGAGACCACGAGACGGCACACGGCGGGTTTCTTTAGTGGGTGAAGGCCCCACACTACCCTGTTCGTTGCCCTAAACGACGGGGTTCGCGGTTAGGTAATTTATTTTCCGCCAAAACGAAAAAAAAAATATTGACCAGGAAATATCCAAACATTTAATTACATATCGACGCTTGAAAGGCAATAATTACCAAGCGACACTGGACGATATTGAGTTATATATATATCATTGAAATCAGAAAAAAATTCTGCGTCGATTGGTCCTACACTCATGCCGCTAGGAAGAGTTTTAATGTCGCTTGGTAACTTAAAAAAACTATCATTTTCGCAATTTTCGGCGACCAAGCGACTAAAATTTTGCTCATATATGATTAATTTTGATTTGGTAGATATTCGATTTTAACTTTTTACACTTAGTAATTTTGCCTTAAATCTAATTAATACGTGTAAACATAAAGTGTTTTTTGCCTCACGGAATCTAGGGTATGAGCATTGTTTAAGACATTTTACTTAATAGAATTTTTTTATTTTTGCCGATTTAAGATTTTTTACACGCCTTAATTATGTACTTATTTTCATATAGTATTTTTTTACTAAATGCAATTTATTTAAAAACGTAATATAGTAATGTTTTTCCTACCTAAAAAGTATACTATATTGTCGTTTGGTAAAATTTTACCTGGCATTTTTTTACTGTTTTCATTACTTAGTTATCTATTATTGATAGGAAATTAGTATAAAAATGTACTTATTCCTATTGCACGTATGTTATTTTGTCGCTTATACGCGCTGTAAAGCATAGTTTGAGTGGCTGTTGGTAACAAAATATCGATTAGTTTTCACCGAACTGTCGCATAGGCAACCCGTGTGGTCGCGCGCATCGCACAAAGTACGTAATTGCGTAGCTTAGATAAGTACGGTAAGTGTTTTCATTAAAATTATAAAGATTGTATGTTAGCTTATTTAACACGCTTGTTTTATTGATTTTAAATTTATTATTTTAGGTACTTAATGAATCGCAAAAAGCGAGTAGATATCATTATTAAACAAGCTATGTCAAACGAGGGTATGGATAGCAGGGATTTGACCTTGGTAATGTACCTGCTTGGTTAAATATTAGATAATTATTCTCCCAATTGTAACTTTTAGAAGTAACTAACACTAAAATTATTTTCTAGGGGCCAAGATATCGAGAATATACTCGTAAATGCAAAGAGAAACATCTGCAACTATTGAATCAAGTTCGCAAAAAACTCACGTTTGCTGGACCGGTATATTTTTAATTTATTAAATTATTTATTACGGGTAGTAAGAGTATGTTTGGTGCATGTAGGTTGTAAACATTTTATATTTGATGATTTTGCAAACACTTGACACATTCTTATCCAGCAGCTTATATAGGGTGAAGGTTGAAAAATTGTCATCTGATAGTTTTACACTTATGTTTATGACTTTTTTCAGACTACATAATTTTATTAAACCACACTAAATGTATCCCACAATGGTAGAACTTTAAACCTGGTACTTTTTTAGGCAAAAAATAAATAATTTTTATTAATAAAGGTGGAGAGACGGCACACGTTGGGTTTATTTAGTATGTGAGAGCCCCACACTACCCTGTTCGTTACCCTGCACGACGGGGTGTGCAAGGTACATTTTTTCCCGCCTTAACAAAAAAAATGGTATATCACTTTCTCTGCACATGTTTACAAGGGTAAATTGTTAATTTTGTACCTAACTAAACATCTAGGTATTTATTATTGTACTATTTGTAGGACGAGACACTTTCAGATGAAAGCCCTTTAACATTGATTGATGAAATTGTCGCTGGCCTCAGTTCCCACCCTAGAATTCGTATCTGTAGATAAAGAACTTACAAATAGCGAGCTTGAATTGAATATACCGGAAAGCAATGCCCAAGAACAAGGACTGAAAAATACTGAAGGTGAATTGACTACACCAGAAGTATGTGCTACAAGCAACTACCAAGTAAGTGCCAATTCTACAAATTCTACCATTGTGAGTTGCTCTCAATTTGGCGGATCAAAACTATACAACCTCACAAAGGTCGTAAACGTAAGTGCAAAACTGATAAAATGTACATTGATTATTTATCAGATGAAGATTAGTCAACGTTTATTGATTGTGAAGAAGCTGCAATATCACATGAATGGCTAGCTTCTTATTCTTCTTCCAATGACGATGAAGTAAAAATTAAAAAAAAAGTTTAAAAAAGAAAAATCAAATTTAAATGACATTAATGAAGATAAAGTTGGCGAAAAAGGCTTGAAAAAAAAAGGATAAATTTAAGAAAGAAACAGTCACAAAAAATAATTTCTGGTCAAGAATATGTGCGAAGTAATGGCAAAATCATCGTATTTAAATCTGGTCAACCTAACCCGTGTATTGGAAAGAAATGTAGAAATAACTGTAAAAGTATTGATATTGAGAAAAGACATGGTATTTGATAATTTCTGGGAACTATCAGGAGATCTTCGAAGAGACTGATTAATAAGCATTACACAAAAAGAAGATATAAAGCATAAGCGGTTGATTCGGGGAAACGCTTGGCAAGTTTTAAGTATCATATTAATGAAGGGGAGGGCAGGAGACCAGTGTGTTTACAATTTCTATCAGCTACGCTAAATATATCTTCGAAAGATATTTATCATACCGTCAAGAACTCTAGTTGGGGCTACGCTAAAGAGGATTTGCGTGGCAAGCACGTGCCATCTAATAAAACCAAACCAGCTACAATATAATCAACGGTTAATTTCATTAAAAGTTAAGTACCCACGGTACCTTCGCATTATTGTCGTCATGATTCCACTAGAGTTTATTTAACACGCGAATACAAAAATGCTGCTAATCTTTACAGCACTTACAGAAAAAGTTCCGAAGCTAATAGTGTAGATTTTGTTAGTGAGAGAGTGTTCCGTAAAATCTTTTGTGATTATTTTAATATAGGGTTCCACATACCCAAAAAAGATAAATGTTTAAAATGCCTAAAATTAGAACAAGCAGATACATATGATCCAGCAAAGGCTAAAGACAAAGCCGAACATGAGACAGAGAAAAATGAAAGCTACAATAGATTTTTTGCACATAAGAATATTCACAATAGTGACCCTAATACCTTATGTGCAAGTTTTGATTTAGAAAAAGTTTTGAACACTCCACACGGACAGTCAATGCTTCTATATTATTCGCGCAAATTAGCAGTTTATAATTTGTGTTTTTACGAAAACGAGACACGAAAAGTTTTTTGCTATTACTGGAATGAAAGTGACGGTAAAAGAGGTGCGAATGAAATATCTAGTTTTCTACATAAATACATACTGTCAGCTGACGAAAGAGGTAATGTTAAAAACTTACTTCTGTATTGCAATTGTTATCGTGGGCAAAACCGGATTCGGGTTGTTTTGGCAATGATACACTCCACGCTACAGCAATGCAAAAATTTTGAAATCCTACAGATAAATGATTTACTTACTGGTCATACATATATGTCAGTCGACAGTATCCATGTTGTTATTGAAGCTAATCTAAATAACAATTATTTATGCACCATCTCAATGGTATACTGTTTTCATCACAGCTCTAAAGAACCCCTTCCCATACGAGGTTGCAGACCTTTAAGGATTTTTATAAGTGGGATTCTGTTGCTGAAAAGTACTTCAAAGGTAACCTTATTGGAAAAATAACTAAAATCAGGATAGCAACATTCAAAAAAGTAATCTTGCAATTTTTGCCGTCCAGTATTCCATGCACAAATCTGCTAAGTCGAGCGTGGTTGAAGTCCAATCTAAGACCAGAGTACCTCTCATGTCGTGTTACCATTCACGTCTGCCTATAGCAAAGGCCAAATATAATGACCTTGTCAAACATTGCAAGGACAAAGTTATTCCTGCTCTATTCCAAAAAGAATTCATCGAAAAGCCTTATTCTGTATCCGCAAAAGATACTTTGCCAGAATCAGACATCGCAGACATAGAGCCTGATGATCCTTAAATTTTTTAAGAAGTTTTTTGTCTATTTATTATCTAAAATAATATTTTAATGCATTTTCGCTGTTTTTATGTATCTTCCAAGTAGTTATTTAGATTATAAAACAAAAATCTAATTATGTGATTTTTAAAGTTAATAAATGGATCTCAATTTATAATTATTAATATTTAGATATTTTTATATATATTTTTAGCATTTGACATGCTTAGCACTATACATTAAACACAAAGTGAAAAATGTGAAATCGAAAATAACAGTCAGGAGCAGGATTTGAACCTGCATCTTCTGGATAACGTCCAGATGCTTTACCAATTCAGCCATCCTGACAATTGCTCCTGACTGCTAATTTCGATAACACATCATACTTAACGTCTTTGGGTGACGCCTGCGCCATCTGTCGGCAGTATTTTCATACATTATACCGACCAGGTAAACTTAATTTTACAATTAAGAATTTACCTAATAATGACGCAAACCCTTTAAATATTTAGATATTTTTATATATATTTTTAGCATTTGACATGCTTAGCACTATACATTAAACACAAAGTGAAAAATGTGAAATCGAAAATAACAGTCAGGAGCAGGATTTGAACCTGCATCTTCTGGATACCGTCCAGATGAGAGGAGCAATTGTCAGGATGGCTGAATTGGTAAAGCATCTGGACGGTATCCAGAAGATGCAGGTTCAAATCCTGCTCCTGACTGTTATTTTCGATTTCACATTTTTCACTTTGTGTTATAATTATTAAGTTCGTAAACCAAATTTACCTCGCTCGTTAAGTTGATAAATATTTAATTGTGATAATATAGCACAAAGTTTCTTATATGTCATGACATTATGTTGTGTTAATGGTATTATCAATACATATGCCAAATAACTGAAGACAGACTGCCGAAAAAGGTTGATCTGAAACTTAGACTAGATTAAATAAGTTGATCATGTGCTAATTTATTAATATTTGTACTAATTTTTAAATTATTAATAAAGATTTATAAAAATTAAATGCTTTATTTATTTAAATTTATTTTTGCAAGACAATTGATTTCAGCTATTGTAAGTATTCAAGAACAGTCCATATTTTTTATAAGATCGGCTATCCACTTTGCGAGAGATTTGACTGCAATATTTCTATGAGAGAATTTATAGAGACGTCTTTAATAAAAGGTTAGTCACTGGCCTAAAATCTCCACCAATCAGCAACGTGGTGGAGCAATCTAAATTACTACTCTTTTATATGCTCCGTGACTACTACAACAGCAGTACTACTGCTCATGATGACAATATCCGTCGAAAACTCTTCTCTCCAAAAGTTTTTGATTTTGTGTACTAAACATAAATTTATTGCTACTTGTTCAAAAAAATCATACACTTACTTTATTTAATTTGTTATATGGTTAAAATTGGCTGGCAGAAAAGTTTTTTGTTTTCTATTTAGATAATTTTACATAAGTGTCAAATATGCGCTACTTCCATTAGCGTCATTCTTCTTCATACAAAATTATCAAATAATGAAGCTTAGTTAATATTACTTCTTTTATAATTACATTTGGATGTCGGTAAGGCGCTTTTACCTGTTTGTGGACTTTAATGAAATGATTACTAACCGACACTATTTCATAAGATATAAATAAAACACATAATTTTTAAATGCCACGCTATTAGCCCATAATTGCATTTAAAATTCGTTGGAATCAAGTAGTTATGACAGTTAATAGATTTTATACGTATTTTTTCCGAAAAATGAAACTTTAAAATGCTCTGGTGTAAAGTTCACTATATGTCGCTTGGTAATTATTGCCTTTCAAGCGTCGATATTGATGTCGAGATCGCTTACAGCAAAAGCAAGGTTTGAGAAGAGCACTATACTCGCGGTAGGTAGTGGTTTTGCCCCTGGTGTTGCCAAATTCCATGAACGGCGGTTACCACTTACCATCAAGTGGGCCGTTTGCTCGTCTGCCACCGTTGGCAATAAAAAATAAAACCAAAAAAAAATTGTAAAAGTGCTTACATTCCTGTAGGAAATTTATGCTTTTTTAATAGATTTTAGGATTATCATATATAATAAAAAAAAGGGCTTGAAACGTTATTATAAAATTTTACATTATTATCACCCACTCCATAATATAAATACGTCAGCACGCATATAATACAGTAAGAAGGGTTTATTATATAAGGTAAGCATACCATAACTAAAAACACGCTAGATCAAGTTACCTTTAAAAGTAAAAAAAAAAACTAAATCATAATTTCAGTGATTTGAAGTTATGTTGCCACAGATAAATATAAATTATAAAAAAAAATATAATCCAGTAGCTGCTTTTCTAAATCCTCCTTTAAATATTGTAGTATGATTGACAGCTAAATAACCAAATATCCAAACATCAACAAAGTTTCGCATTAATAATTTTCAGTAGATGTTTGAGATTTCTGGTGCTTGAATATAACACCGAAATCTTGGCAGTCCGTTATCTATAGCTCTCCCTTCCCCCTCGTTCATTGTTTAAATATACACAAGAGCATCCCTAGTGTTAATATAATGTCTACGTTATCTATTTCGTTTCGAACGATTCTGTATTCTCAAATTTATTCGTTGTTCAAAGTTATACGGTACTTAGAATGCTTGTTTATACTAATATTTAACAATAAACATCAACATCTCTCGATTGGTTTTGATCGCAAAAGCAAACTTGGCCTTTGTATGCGTTACTATAGCAACAACAGTAATATTGCTAAAGCTTAAAATTAAGCAAAACTTATTAAGTACACTTACTGCCCTGGGGCATAACAGTTCGTAATTTGAATTCAATGAAACTTTATACCAATTTAATTCTATTTCTAAGACAGTTTATTGTTTTAATTTCTTGCTTAGTTATTCATAATAATGCTTGTAAGTTTAGTTCATAATACACAGATTAAAAAGATTAATTAAATACTTTTTAGTGGTAGAGCTTTGCTTATTCGAGCATGAATGGGCTGGCTTTCTCACAGAAGAGCCTCGAAACGACGACAGGTACTCCTACCGTTGTAACCTTCAAATGGTGGTAATTTTACCATCAAATATGCCGTATGCTTGTTTGCCAACCACGTATCATAAAAAAACATACGACGCCACGATCTTAAAACGAATATAAAGTTTACTGATTACCTTACAGGGTGTAAGCACTTACTTATAGATTATCTGACATTGGCTTTCATAAAATTGACCAAAAAAAATGAAAACTGTACAAATTATATACTGCATGACATTTAAAAAGAAATTGTATAGAAACTTATCACCTTTATTGCATAGAAGAGTTACGACCCACTTGGTAGTAAATAGTACTTAATATTACTAAGAATACTGCCAAAACACTGCTTACCATTTCTGTTATTACAAATGCAGGTCCATACAGAGAGTTTGTTAGAATTAGAGAACAATAAAGGATATAGAACCATATACTCGTAGTTAAGTTCGAATCCCGCTGGCAAATCTGAGAAATAAAAATAATAACAACATCAGCCAGTCACCCATAAAATAAAATAATAAACTTGTTATAATCTCTCAATTAAGGTGAATCGCTTTGAATGAAAAACGAGCAATACTAACCTGTATCTGCGTTAGTGAATAAATTTCCTTTATGATGAGCTCTTTATTGAGTTAACACAAAGTGTGAAAAGGAGGAATCGAATAATCGAAAACAACAGCCACAAGCAGGATTCGAACCCGCATCCCCCGGAACACCGTCTCAGATGCTTTGTTAATTCAGCCATCGTGACAATTGCTTGGGACTGCGAATTTCGATAACACATTCATTCTTAACGTCTTTGGTGAAGTCTGTGCCATCTGTCGGCGGTATTTGCATACATTATACTGTCACCGGTGTGTCGGGGGATGCGGGTTCATATCCTGCTCGTTACTGTTGTTTTCCATTTTCACTCTTTGAGTTAATTTAACTGGTTAAGCATGTCAAATGCTAAAAAAATATATAAATATATCAAAATCTTTAGTGGGTGTCAGGATTAGCCTGAATTCTTTTATTCGTATTTATGTCAGCCACGGCAAGGATCTCAAAAGAGGTTAGCGAACTTCGCAGACCATTATCATTATAAATCCCTACCTAACTAACTTTCGCTCAGCTGGTAATCAGATATGAAAGGCCTTTTCTTAACTTTTGTCCGGGCTGTCAGTAAGTATATGCAAAGACACTTGTTGGCCTGTCCAGCATTTATTATCTACGTAACCTTTGCCGGCGGCTTCGAACGGACTAAAGCTAATATTTAAATTATATTATATCTAAGATTTCCGGTACAGTAGAGCGACAAAACGTATTACAGTTTTTAAGCCTGGTTACGAGTTAACACAAAGTGCGAAAAATATGAAATTGAAAATAACAGTCACAATTAGGGTTTGAACCTGCTTCTCCTGGAGTACTGTCCCAAATGCTTGGCCAATTCAGCCATCGTGACAAATTGCTCGGGATTGAAATTCGAATTTCAATAACACATTCCTTCTTAATGTTTGGGTGATGCCTGCGCCACCTATAAAATGTATTTGCACATAAAGTAAAAGTAAATTATAAGTCATGCCAAGCCGCATCAAGCCGTGTGGGGCCGGCATTAGAATTGTCCCACTCCTCTCCACCCATGGGAGTCGTAAGAGCCGACTGAGGGAATACTGAGGGAGTGGGCAGCAGCACTCCTTCGAGTATTAACAACATCCACTGCGATCACCAATCCAAGAGGGGCGATTACAGCACTATCGCTCATTCTTGGGGAGGCCTATGTCCAGCAGTGGACGTTAAAAGGCTGATGGATGGATGGATGGATAGTATAAGTATTTATAGATTATCTAACATAAGCTTTTGTCAGAAGCATAGTCCGTAGCACTGGCTAAAACAAATGTAAAAAAGACGCATTTCAAACTTTCATGGTCACTTATAATTCTAAACGTTTTTTCGGGATTTATACTATGTAAATTTTTACTTACGAGTTTCCGATATTTCGGCACTGTTGCAAGCGCCATGATCACGGAACAACTGAAGTCCTTGCGGGTGGGAATAGTTTTTATTATTCTGCGGTTAGAAATATCGGTCTACCCGCTTTCTCACTCGTTTATGACACGCAACACTATCTATGGAACCACTACCACTGGTCTCACTCACGTATCGAGCTCGATCACGACACACAACACTCAAAAACCAGGGTCGACACCGTAAGTGTTGTGTGTCGTGATCGAGCTCGATACGTGAGTGAGACCAGTGGTAGTGGTTCCATAGATAGTGTTGCGTGTGTGACATTAGCTTTCATCAGAAAAAAACTGTTTGGCAGTTTAAGTCCCACGTAATAGGGGGCGAGCCTATTGACGTCTACCGGGCACATTTCCAAACTCCGGGCTGCTATGGGTACCAGATTACGGATATAATACATATACTAGATTTTTTTGTAAATACATACATATAATAGATAGAAAACACCCAGACGCAGTACCAATATCTGCGTTTATTACACAAATAATTGGCCATAGTTGCTGAAAAACGTTCCAACCCTTATTGCAAAGTTTCGAGAAAATTGCGTTTTTAGTTCAATTATGTATTACTATCTCACATTTAGCATAATCGAGTATATATCTTATACTATATATCTTATACTCGATTATGCAAAATGTGATATAGTAATGCAAAATTCAACTAAAAACTCAATTTTCTCGAAACTTAAGATTGTGGGTTGGAACGTTTTTCAGAAACTATGTCCTTGTCCTGAGTGGGAATCGAACCCACGACCTCGTGCACGAAAGTCGGTTACACTTACAATCCTCTCCTTATTATCGTTCCTGTCCACCTCCTACCACTTTCCTTGGAGATGGTAATGCGCGAGTGATGCCTCTGGTGTTGCTGTCATCTATAGGCTACGGTAACCGCTTATCATTAAGTACTTGTATACTTAATGATAAGCGAGCACCTTGTATAAAAAAATCTTTACCATGTAAAACTAACAAAAGGAGAAAGTGTTTTAAAGTAAAATTGAAATAGTTTCACGTAATTTTACTTCCCAGCTGC
This sequence comes from Leucoma salicis, assembly GCA_948253155.1. Classification (NCBI taxonomy): domain Eukaryota; kingdom Metazoa; phylum Arthropoda; class Insecta; order Lepidoptera; family Erebidae; genus Leucoma; species Leucoma salicis. Next base: position 2,326,236 of record OX411804.1, read on the forward strand.
TTACAATTTGACAACAAACAAGAAATCTTTGTTTGAATTCCTCGAGGGAGAGCGTTTTATAATGATAACAGTTACGAGCAATACGATCCAAGAAAGATTGTTACTTTTCTAATTGGAACGAAGTGGCTTTGCTGTAAATTGGGAGATTATTATACGAAGTCTATTATACTATTTACTGGCGACTATTAGCTAATATTACGTATTGATTTTTATAGAGTTGCTTTTAGTACGATAAATTTATATTTTGTAAATCATGAAAGCGTGATTTGAACGCGCATTTATGAAATTTGCTTTGGATTATTTACGGAGGCACTGGTATTGTAAAATGGTAAGTGACTTGGCAGTATTCTTAGTGTTGTTGCTTCCATGAGCGCCGATGATTTGTGGCTAATCTGCTATAAGCAATAAAAAAGTGCTATGTTTCTATATCACTTTCCTTATTAATGTCTTTTGAGACACGTATTATATAGTTTAACCTGATTTACAAATCTGCGGATCAGTACAACTCTGATTTATGAAATGTTTCTGACGCCAGTTAACGTCAGATGTCACATGATTTATGAGTCACTGCTTGCAGTTAAGATGGTAAATAGAAAAAAAAAGGTTTTTTTTTTAAATAAAACTACGTTTACGGAATCTATCGCGTTTACTTGATTTTTATGCTATACCGACGTTTCGAATACTTTACAGCATTCATGATCACAGGTGGACTTAGATGGTAGATGTCCAAAGCTGATGTTGTTTCCTTTTATTGATTTTAAATTAAACCTATTTAATTTGTGTATTTCAAACTAAACATCCAAACATATGAATGATTAAGCAAGATTATTAAATAGTCAAACGAACTTACCTGGAAGTGAAGTTCGACTGTAATTATTCGACTTGTTATTCCTTCCGAAGATGAAGATAACTAGGTGCAGCCCGGATCTATGACTCGCTGGCGTCACATATAAGTTTAAAGACAAAAAACTAAACGCACCCTTTCTGCGCTCCATCCGTCTTTATAATCTGTGGTCATTAAGTTCAAAGTCATTAGCATATGAAAAACGTTGATTTTACAAAATAGGGTATATGTAATTTTCTTGAAAATTGCTCTGGGTAGGGTGGGACTCTTCATCTTCGGAAGGAATAACAAGTCGAATAATTACAGTCGAACTTCACTTCCAGGTAAGTTCGTTTGACTATTTAATTATTCTCCTTGTTATTCCTTCCTCGATGAAGATAACTAGGTGCAGATGTTTAAAGCCAAGTTGTAAAATCAGAGTTTTATTCAAAAAATAGTTTAAATAACATTTTTTTAATTACAAATTATGGTCTTATAGACATAATAAATTAAACATAGCGTTTTTAAACATATTACAAGAAAAAAAAAAAACAAATATGAGATCAACCTCTAATCTCTAAAGATAGCCTCTGCAAAAAGACTATTATTTATAATTGGTCTATTGTAGAACCGTGCAAAAGTTGAAGACTCACCACTCCAACCAGCCGTTCTCCTCACCTCATCAATACTAACGCCTTTTTTAAAAGCCGCGGAAGTTGATGCATGTCGTGTACTGTGTGCAGAGAAGATTGTTATATCTATTCCGCTCTGTTCCATAGTATTTTTAACCCAACGGCTGATTGTGCTGGCAGTCACTTCTTTATGCGGTTTCTTTAATGATATAAACAAATATTCTGTAGACCTTAAACTACTTGTAATTTCTAAATAATTAATCACAGCCCTTGCTGGACAAACTTTCTCCCTGTCTTTGAAGAAGGGTAAAGTTAAAAATGGTTGACACCTATTTGGTGCCGACGTTTTGATTAGCTTATCAATTTTAATATTTATACAATCATCACTAATAGTTATATTATTAATATTAATTAAAGAAATCGTTTGAGCTCTTTGGCCAGTTGCAAGAAGCAACAGAGTAACAGTCTTTTTCGTAACTATATCTAAATTGCATTGATCAGAATAATTATTTTCTATAAAGTTTAAAAGGGTTGACACATCCCAGGTCAAATTGTATTTTGGTGTAGTAGGTCTTAATTTGAAAAAACCTTTAAATAAGCGTTTAATTTGAGCATTCACTCCAATATGAGGACCTATAAGAAAAGATAAAGCAGATCTGTATGAATTTAAACTACCATAAGATAAACCATCATTAAATTTCTTTGTTAAATAAGTAATTATTTGTTGAATTTGTGGATCTCTGATACATATATTTTCTGCATTACAATATTTTGCCCAATCAGTAATACTAGGTATGTATTGTTTAAGAGTGTTACTTGAAATTGAGGATATCATTATATTTATTGCATCCTCACTAATGCCTTCTTCTAAGAATGTTTGCCTGATAATATCCCTGCCATCACTGATAATGTCTTGTGGAGTGGATGCAGTAACCTGGAATGTTTTAAAAATAACAAATCCTCACAGGGTTCAAATATAATGGGCTCACTAATTAATAATTTTGTAAATAATGGGTACCAAGGTTGGGTTGTCCAATAAGGTACCACTACAATACCCATGGCTTTATCTGTAACAATTTTTTCTAGTGTCTTAAGGATCATTGAGAATGGAGGAAATGCATAAAAGAAATATTGAGTCCAGCATAACGTGAAAGCATCCACTGCAAAAGCATCTGGGTCTGGGTGCCATGACACATATAGAGGGCATTTAGCATTAGTTCGAGATGCAAATAAGTCTATATCTGGTGTATTAAATGAATTGACAATAATATTGTAATATGTAGACTCAATTTCCCATTCTGTGTGACCTAACTCTTTTCTAGATTCAAAATCTGCTATTATGTTATCTTTAGTATTTATGTATGATGCAAAGATCCATATATCCTTTGCTTCACACCATTGCCAGATGTTCTTTGTGATATCATGTAAATGAGGGAATTGTACTCCTCCTAACCTATTAATGTAAGAAACAGCTGTTATATTGTCTATCCGAAGCAAAATTTCACAGTTGTTAAAATCTTTGGCAAAACATTTTAAACCAAAAAAGGCTGCTAACAATTCTAGGGAATTAATATGAAGTAATACTTCTTCATCATTCCATGTGCCACTAGCCGTCTGTGAACCACAGTGGGCTCCCCAGCCTTGTTTTGATGCATCAGTAAATATCTCAACTTTAAAATTATTTTTTCTTATGAAATTCTCTGACCTAACTATATTCTTTGTCCACCATTTTAAATCAATTAGGCAGTTACTATCTAATGAAGTTATTTGTTCATAATTATCATTATTATTTTTCAAGGCCAAGTATTTTATTCTTTCAAGGTTCTTAGTATAAAGTAAACCATATTTGATGGCTGGGCAAACAGACACCAATGTTCCTATTACTTTAGCTAGAAACCGTATTTTAATATTTCTTTTATTAGACAATTCTTGAACTAATTTTAGGCACTTTTCCCTTTTTTCTTTGCTTATGTTTATTGACATATTTGTGCTATTAAAAATTAGTCCTAGAAATGGACAAGTCTGTTTTGGAACAAGATCACTTTTTTCTTTATTTATTATGAAACCTAATTGTTCTAATAGTTGTATTGTAACTTGCATGTTTGTTAAACAATCACTGTAATTTTTGCCAAAACAAAGCCAATCATCTAGATAAACCACTGATGTGAAACCATTTTTCCTTAGGTGGCTTAGTACAGGTTTCATGATTTTGGTAAAAATAAATGGGGCAGTACACAGGCCAAATGGGAGTACATTAAACTGATAAAATTTACCTTGAAAAAAGAATCTAAGATATTTTTTACTGTTTTTATGTATACTAACAGTATAGTATGCATCTTTTAAGTCTATTGAAACTAGGAAATTGTCTTTTTGCAAAAGTTTACAAACTGTTCTATAATCTTCTAGTTTGAAATGGTCGTTCTCAATAAAGTTATTTAATTTTTTCAAGTTAAGTATAAAACGGAAAGATCCATTTGGTTTTGCCACAAGAAAAATAGGTGAACAGAATTGGTTGCTTTGTGGTTCACACAGCTCAATAACTTTTTTAGATAACATGTTACCTATTTCTAGTTTAAGGTGATAAATTTCACTAGTAGAAAAAATATTATTTGTTGGAATAGAGCTCTGGTACTGGTACGGCATATTCTTAAAAATAATTTGATAACCTTTAATCCAATTAAGGATGGTACTGTCCTCGGTGATTTCTTTCCATCTTTCATAAAAGTATGGAAGTCTACCCACCTGAGTCTCTATTTCCGTTGCGGAGGTCGATTGTCCTTCCTGGTCTGACCTCCTGTTGTTGTTGTAGTTGCTGCTGTTGCTGTTGTTGTTGTAATTGCTGGTGCTTGGCCCCCCTGTGTTGGTCCTCACGTACTTGGATCCTGCTGCTCGAGGAGGGCCCCGCAAGTTTAAAGTTTTATTTTTAGAATTTTTTGAGGGTACTGGTGTTCCTTTAGCTGTGGTAGTAGCAGGCTTTTCAGGAATTTTTAGTTCACTTCCCGATTTTTTTACTGATTTCGCAGTCTTAATCTTCTCTGAGAGGTTCTCCCCAAATAAATAAGATTGTGGTTCCGATTCCTCCAGAGACGCCTTCATGTCTTTATTAATGGACATCAATATTAGTGTTCGACGTCCTTTAGTATCAAGAAATAGAGAATCACAGATTAGCCTTGAGGCGTCATTAAGTTTTTTAATGATGTCTAATTTGTGGGAGTTAATGTCTCCCTTGATACAGTACTGCATGGCAGTACCCAGACAAGATAACACTGTGGCCAGCTGTGTCTGCCGCTTTTCTATAAGCTGGTCTCTCCTTTTTCCAGATTCAGATAATGCCGCAGCAACTTCTGGATTTAATTTAGGGGCGACCATTCTTCCACAGTTTTGAAAATGGGGATTTTCCTGGGACAATTTCTCCTTTTCCTCCTTTTTTATACCATTATTTATGATATGGGTCCAACGTTCTCTCTATTTTATTCTCCTCCTCCAACTCTACTTCTTGTATTTCCATAGGAGTAGGCGGTATATTTTCCGCGTCCTCGTCATTTGAGTGAGTGGGGGATGAGGACTGCTCACAGGGTTCTGGATCCCCCAAAAAGAAACAAAAAAGGAAACATATTAGCGTACATCATCTATGTATGGCATATTGTAACTCGTCTTTACATGCCGCATAACCAACGTGAGTATCAAAAATACTCCCCTTTAAGGTTATGAAAAAACGTCCACAGGTACAGTAAATCATTTGTAACACGTGTATTCCCACGGAATACCCCACAGTTACAAGTATTTTTGTTTGTTTTTAGAAAACAAAAGATGACGCAATACTTAGAAAGCATACCTTTTTGTGTAAGTTTCAATTTATCGTCTAACTTTCTTAGTTTTTTAAGTAATCGGTCTCTTTTCCTCTCCGCAGATCTTTTTCCCATGTTGATTTTTACTTTCAGATAGTAAGAAAACTGTAAAATAATTTTATTTATCCGAGTAGACGTGACGCCTTTGTTGACATAAAAACCGAAAATGACCACAGATTATAAAGACGGATGGAGCGCAGAAAGGGTGCGTTTAGTTTTTTGTCTTTAAACTTATATGTGACGCCAGCGAGTCATAGATCCGGGCTGCACCTAGTTATCTTCATCGAGGAAGGAATAACAAGGAGAATAATAACAGCAAATTTAAACCATAAACTGTTTTATAAATTGAATTAAATAAGAACAAAGTTTCATTGAATTCAAATTACGATCTGTTATGCCCCAGGGCAGTAAGTGTCCTTAACTTTTGCTTAATTTTAAGCTTTAGCAATATTACTGTTCCTATAGTCACGCAGACACAAAGGCCAAGTTTGCTGTTGCGATCAAAACCCATCGAGAGACTGTTTATTGTTAAATATTATTTTAGGTACAAACAAACGCACTCTAAGTCCCTATAACTTTGAACAAATAATTAATTTTAGTATATTTTATATTCATAAGTCATGTAAAATATTTCTTAGGCATGGATGTTATTATCGCATAGTTCTAGTGGTTCGCTAATACAGACAGGGAAATGGCATTGGAAGGGTTAATTGAAAGAGAGAAGGCCCTGAAACATAAGTGTTTGCGGTAAGGTTTTTTTTCTTAATTTAACAAAGAGAAAAAAGGCATTCTGATTACACATGTGTTTAAAACTTGTAAGACGGTAATCAAATTGATTAATTAAAATTCGATAGTCAATATTTTTTGATCTATCTTTCGCTATGTATATACTCTTACATGTATCTCCAAATTTTACACCTCAGTAAGTTTTTCACACAACACTTTTCGCCTTGCGGATATTCTTGGAATATCTAATAATGCCTGCGTGAATTTCACGTTGGACCTTAAAAGTGGAGTTATCAGCTTCACTGGGCAATCAATCTCGAATGTTTTAGAATATAATGAGCGATTTGATTATATTGGCAAATAACATTTACAGTAAATTCTTATTTTAAATATTTATCTTTGCTTTTGTTTCAATTTACATATCCATGCCTTTTATTTCTGTTCCTTGTGACTATTGAGCACGGCTTCTCTCATAATTAAAGGAACTTACATCAAAGGACCGCATGCTGGAATAATGGGGTTTGACAGGCTTATCAAACGGTCGAAAAAATTTTTCAGGCGTGTAGGCTCTCTTATCACTCTGGCAGAGGTGGAGGAACTCATCCGAAGAGCGAATGCTTCGCCTCTAGCTAAAGGTAATCTGAATTAATACTGTAGGATTTGCATTTGTAGGATTAGCAGATATACCGATTGAGAGTACGAGAGTACATCGGGTTTTATTGTAAAACCTCTTTCCCCGCCCGCCAGAGGGGTATCCACAAAGGATTTCCTCGTGAATAAAATAAAAGCTCTCACCACTGAGATAATGTCAGTTTCAGTGGTCTGCGAAAACAAGTGGAAAGACGGCACACAGCGGGTTTATTTGGTGGGTGGGGGCCCTCATACTACCTTGTTCGTTGCCCCGAATGACGCGGTGTGCGGTTAGGTAATTTTTTTCCCGCCTTAGCAAAAACAAAGACGTGTCAGCTCTAATATGAAGTTTTCTGGTAGTAGTGATAATTTGTATATTTTTAATTCAAATGCTTGTTCCGAGGTTGGAGGAGATTGCTGTGTTTGAAATTACTTGAGCGATTTAAATGCAGTTTTCACGGGAAAATAGAACGTAGCTTAGAGTGGCTTTAAGACTAGGTTATTTTTATTTAAAGATATTAAAATAAAACAAGGTGCTTGAAGTTACTACCTTTATTAAAAACTAGATAACACATCGATACGTTACTTTTATCAAAACTAACATTTCGACTAAGTTTAATATTAAAACAAAATTTTGTTGATAAATACGCCGCACCTACAATAAAATAACTGATTGAGCTTGATAATATCGTTCTTACTTATGTTTAAATTTAATGGTTTTCCAGAAGAGATAGGCTTGAGTTTCAAGATCCATGTTGGTAGGGAATTACCGTAAAATTAATTTTCGTTTATAACCTACTTTTCACGTTAATATAAGGGATCATCTTCAAAAGGGCGCTTATTATGCTTTATAACGGCCCGGATAAAATAAATAGAGTATATTATTTTCCGAAGGAAGCCGATACGATGGGAACTCATATGTTGTTACTACAAGTATATTTGATTCGCTTCTGATAAATAGGTAGGCATTGCATTTACCGTATGAAGCTACTAAAAAGACGATACCCATTAATGCTTTTAAAAAGACAACTTATATACTAAGGAATACAGCCTGTATCGCGAAGGTTAAGGAGGGCTAGGGGGGGTCTTTCCCTCCAGGGCCCCAGTAGGGGTCACGCGGCGCGCAGAACTTCCGCGTTCCCGCGGTGGGCTGTGGGTAGGCTGGAAAGGGACCTACTGGCGGAGGCAGCCATCGTTCAATCGTGGCTGTCCTCACCGGCCCGGACTGAGGAGGTAGACGTTGAGGCTTACCGATTTCGCGCTGCGATCACGCAGGTGTGCGACTCGGCCATGCCCCGTGTGCGACGTCCTCCTCCAAGGAAAGGGCTCTACTGGTGGTCCCAGGAGCTGGCGGACCTCCGTGCAGCGTGCATTCGTGCCCGGAGGTCCTACACCCGCAGTCGGCGGCGCAACCGCGATGGGGAGCGGGAGGACCGGCTGTACGAGGCATACCGCACTTCGCGGGCCGAGTTCAAGCTGGCCATCTGTCGCGCCAAAACAGAGAAAAGGCAGGAGATGCTGGACGGTCTCAATCGTGTATCCTGGGGTCGCCCGTACCGTGCGGCGCTGAACAAGCTCCGCACCCAGGGCCCTCCCCTCACAGAGACCCTTCAGCCCGGCCTCCTCACCGAGGTGGTCGAGGGCTTATTCCCACGACGGGTGGAGCACGCGCCCCCGGTCATGGCACCGCCAGATAGCGACCGGGAGGCTGACTTAAGTGTACCACCCGTCACTGCGTCGGAAATGGGGGCGGCTGTTGCGCGAATTCATTCCAAGAACACCGCCCCCGGCCCGGACGGGATACCTGCCCGGGCTCTGGCCCTGGCTCTGGACCATCTGGAGCCTCGCCTCAAGGGACTGTTCGACGCGTGCCTGGTGTCCGGACGGTTCCCTGACTGCTGGAAGGAGGGGAGGCTGGTACTCCTGCCGAAGCCGGGACGAACGCCGGATTCGGTCGGGGCCTTCAGGCCCATCGTGCTGCTGGATGAGGCGGGTAAGATGCTGGAGAGAATCCTCGCTGCCCGCATTGTCCAGCACCTGCGCGACGTCGGGCCCGACTTGTCGGACGCCCAGTTCGGTTTTCGAGCTGGTCGTTCGACAGTCAGCGCGATCATGCGTCTGAGGGCCGCGGCCGCGGCGGTCGTCAACGGCGGAGAAATGCTGTTGGGACACCGCCAACAGCATTTCTCCGCCGTTGACGACCAAGCGACAGCGACCAAGCGACAGCGACCAAGCGACAGCGACCAAGCGACAGCGACCAAGCGACAGCGACCAAGCGACAGCGACCAAGCGACAGCGACCAAGCGACAGCTTGACATCGCCAACGCATTTAATAGTCTGCCATTCAGCTGCATCAGGGAGGCGCTCCGGTATCACGGGGTGCCTGTATACCTGAGGCGGCTGGTGGCGGACTATCTAGAGGGCCGCAGCGTCGTCTATGAGAGCCGCATAGGGGACGTTGTGAGGAGACCCATGTCGTGCGGTGTCCCACAGGGTTCGGTCTGGGGGCCGCTCCTGTGGGACATCGGTTACGACTGGGTGTTGCGCTGTCGGCTCCCCCCCGGGCTGGCGGTCATCTGCTATGCGGATGACACGCTGGTCGTGGCCCGGGGTGGAAACTTCGAGGAAGTGGCGTTCCTAGCCACCTTAGGGACCTCGGAGGTGGTCAGGAGGATCGGGGCGCTGGGGCTTAGGGTGGCCCTGGACAAGTCGGAGGCCCTACTTTTCCATGGGCCCCGACGTCGGCCACCTGCTGGCGCCCCAATCACAGTGGACGGGGTCCAGATTGGGGTGCAGGCCCAGATTAAGTATCTGGGCCTGGTGCTGGACGGGCGGTGGCGCTTTCGCGAGCACTTCCGCCAACTGTCCCCGAGGCTAGTCGGCGCAGCGTCCGCCCTTGCACGGCTCATGCCGAATATGGGCGGACCCAACAATGCGTGCCGACGGCTTTACGCGGGGGTGGTCCGGTCGATGGCGCTGTACGGCGCACCCGTGTGGGCGGGGTCCCTGGACGCACTGAACAGGGCTCTTCTGTGGAGACCACAGAGAGTCGTTGCGTCCAGGGTCATACGTGGATACCGCACGGTGTCGACGGAGGCGGCCTGCGCGTTGGCCGGAATCCCCCCGTGGGACTTGGAGGCGGAGGTGCTCGCTGAAGTGTATCGGCGGGCGTCACAAGAGCGGGAGGGGGGCGGACACCCCCTACCCAGAGAGGTGGCCAGGTGGCAGGGCGACGCCCGCCGAGCTGCCATGGCCAGATGGAGGGCACGGTTGGAGGCGCCCCGGGCCGGTCTTTGGACTGTAGGGGCACTCCAGCCAGTGCTGGAGGAGTGGGCGGGGCGACGGCATGGAGTCCTTACCTTCCGACTCGTGCAGATGCTATCGGGGCATGGTTGCTTCGGCAGATATCTGCACATAGTCGCAAGGAGGGAAGCGACTCCGGGCTGTCACCACTGCGGCTGTGACGAGGACACGGCGCGGCACACGCTCGAGTCGTGCCCGGCTTGGGCCGAGCAGCGCCGTGAACTCGTCGCGCTGCCGAGCGTCGTCAGAGCGATGCTTGGCAGTGACAGGAATTGGGCCGCGGTCGCTGCCTTCTGCGAGGAGGTTATCTCGCGGAAGGAAGCGGCGGAGAGGGCTAGGGAAGAGGATTCTTCCGCTGACCCAAACCGCCGCCAGCGACCGGGGCGGCGCAGGCGCAGATACTTGCGCCTCATGCCGCCCTAGCTGAGGCTGCGGGTGGATGGACCGGGGAACGTCCGCCACCCGCAAGGCCTCCCGCGAAGGTGCGACGCTCCATGTGCGGATGCGTCGCTCAGTAGAGGGTACCCGAAAGGGTAAGCCGCCGGCGGACCACCGAAGGAATGTAACATAGTTCCAGTGGCCCGCCAACAAAGGCGGAGAGACGGCACACGGCGGGTTTCTTTAGTGGGTGAGGGCCCCACACTACCCTGTTCGTTGCCCCGAACGACGGGGTGTGCGGTTAGGAACATTTTTTCCCGCCTTAACAAAAAAAAAAAAAGGGGGGTCTTTCTAGTCTTAATGTCTCTTCTTTGGCAATTGGGTGGTTTCATTTATATCTTCATGGTCGCTCGCAGTCTGTACGCTGTGATCAAAGCTTCTCTGACTGGTGCGATCTGGCTGCGGGTGTTCCTCAAGGTGGTGTTCTCTCTCCTCTCCTCTTCACTGTTTTTATAAACGCAATCATGAAAGTTATTTCCTCTCACTTCCATCTCTATGCAGGGGGGTTAGGCAGAATCTCATATCTCACATGTCGATCATATCGTCTCGCTTGTACGATCACCGTGATTGGCTAACGGATTATTGTGACATCACGCGTCAGTTTATCAACCAATCACTGTGATCTCGATACGGTCGACACGTGAAATATGACATTCTGCCTCAGGGGGCAGACGACTTGCAGCTGTACCGTCATTCATCAATTGGTGATCTCCCTGAATCTATCATTGCCATCAACAATGATCTTGAAAATATTAGTAAGTGGGCTAAATCCTTCGGACTGCTGGTGAACCCAGCTAAGTCACAAGCTCTTATTGTTGGTGGGAGATACATGATTAACAATTTAGATTTTCAGGCTCTTCCTCCTATCACTTACGACTCGGTACCTATAGTTCCTTCAAAAAGTGCCAAAAACTTAGTCGTTCTTTTTGATCACTGGGATGACCTTTCCTAGGATAATCACATTACAGAGATTAGCAGAAGAATGTTCTGCTCATTTCAGTCACTCAAGCGCCTCCAGAAATTACTGCCTTTTCAAACCAAAGATATTCTTGCACAGTCCCGCTTTCTACCACTGCTAGATTATGCTGATATCTGTTTCCTGGATGCTAAGGAGGAACATCTTAATAAACTCGAACGTCTGCAAAATTTAGGCATCCGCTTCATTTTCGGTCTCCGTAAATATGATCACGTCACTGAGTATCGTGTGAAGTTAAAGTGGCTGCCTATTCGGCAGCGACGGGATTCTCACATTCTCTCTTTCCTTTTTTCTATTCTACACAATCCTAATTCCCCTTCCTACCTGCGTGACCGCTTCGAGTATCTTGTCCCTCGGGGTAAGCCCTGCCGCACTTCTTCTTCCCTTTTATTACGCACTACTATTCACATTTCTAGTCGGTTCGATGGCTCTTTTACGGTACAAGCAGTTCGGCTCTGGAATAATCTTCCTCAGAATATTCGCGAAAGTACGTCTGTGTGCGTTTTCAAGACGAAATTTAAAGAACATTTTCTATCGCTTGTCAGTCAATAAGTATGTATTTAGTATATTGATATATATTTACATCATTATACATCTATATATTATGTATATATATTTATTTATATATTTAATTTTATGTTTATTTATTTATTTGTATTTAAGTACCTATATATTTTAGAATAAATCAAATTTTACTTTTCTTGTGTTGTACACTTCTTTACTCTTTGTGTGTTAAATATAATCCTCTACTACTCTAAGGGTTTGCTGGTAGAAAATTCAGTATTGAATTAAGCTCGCCTTTGTGCATCATTTATATTTATTATATTTTATCTATTAACTCATGTTTGTACAATAAATAATTAAAGAAGGTTAAGTCGAAGTTAAGTTATAAGAGTGATACATGTAACTGATAAGAAAATATGGTGCAATGTGCAACCGGGATTTAGGAACGGAGGATGCATGGATCAGGTTTTTTCCTTACGAACAATAGCCGAAAAATTCTTGCCCAAAAGCCAGAAGGTCTATTGTGCTTTTGTAGACTTGGAAAAGGCCTATGGCAGAGTAATAAGAGAGGAATTTTAGTCGTCATTTTTTTCGAGTACTGAAATCACTGTGCAAGGATTCCAGTGTTTATATCACCATACATGGGGCTTGCACAGACTGGTTTAATATCGGAAAATGTGTTAGACAGGGTTGTGTAGCCTCACCATGACTGTTTAATTTATACATAGACATACAAGGCATCTGTGAATGGGCAAGTTGATAGAAATCGACCTACACGAACGTATTTTGACCAGATCGGAGTAGTTCTTAAGGAAGGCCAGGTTAAGAGTACGCGTAACCAACGAGCACTCTGAAAGCGCTGACGAATGTAGATGAAGCGAATGATTTATGTCAGGATCGTAGCAAGTGGAGAGAAGTGGTCTCTGCCAACCCTTACGGGAAAAAAGCGTGAGAATATATATGTATGTACTTACGTATGTACGAATAATTTTCTAGTCGTTTTATATTCGATCCCACTAGTGTTACATTTGTTGAGTGATTATGGATTGGATCGTTGGATGCGGTCGCCACAGGACCGCTCGTTGTGGCATTCTCTTGGGGAGGCCTATGTCCAGCAATGGACGTCGAAAGGCCAAGGGATGGATGATGATGGATGAGTGATTATGTGGTAATTTTTATTTTTATAAGGGCCACTTGCGTGAAAATTTTGAGATAATTAAATACCTTTGCGTTTACTAACTTAGGTTACATAAATAACTTCTTGAGGAAGACCCGGGAGGAAATCGACGTATCCGACATCGGAATCGTCGCTGCCCGGACCCGCCTAGCCCGCACAGGGGCTCGAATTCTCGAGTTTCCGGGGGCGGAGGGCCCCAGGATGGCTGACATGGTGGCCGAAAGGCTGACGGGTCTGTTTGGCGAGGGGAGTAGAGTCCGTGTCACCAGACCGGTAAAGTGGGCTGAAGTGCGCATTTCCAGTCTAGATGACTCAGTGACGGCGGACGACGTCCGGGAGGCTATTGTCTCGAAAACCGGATGCTCGAATGCTGTCAGAGTGGGCTCCATTCGGACCGGTCCCGGCGATGTAGGTGCCGTCTGGGCGAGTTGCCCTGTCGCGTCGGCCAAAACCTTGGCCGACGCAGGCAGGCTCCTCGTGGGCTGGAGTTCCGCGCGGGTCACCGTGCTGGAGCCTCGGCCCGCGAGGTGCTTTAAGTGCATGGCGGTCGGACACACCCGACTGACGTGAACTAACTGTTTTGATTGCAGCGGTCTTTGTTTCCGCTGCGGTCAGGTAGGGCATCGGGCGGCTACCTGCACCGCCGCCCCTCACTGCCCCGCGTGCGCGGCAGGCAACAGGCCTGCCAAGCACTGCATGGGGTGGGAGGGATGCAGACCCCTGATGACAGGCCCAAAAAAGGGGAGGATCAGCCAATCAGCCCAGGCTGCCCCCCCTAGCGTGGCTTCGCCTCCGTCTCGGGTGGAGGAGGATATGGTTATGACTTAAAATTCAACCGTGACACTATCCTCCTTCAGGCGAATCTCAACCACGCCGCCGGGGCGCAGGATCTTCTCCTGCAAACCATGGTGGAACGGTTGATTGGTGTAGCCGTAGCTGCGGAGCCTTATTGCGTTCCTGACCGTCCTAAATGGGTGGGCAGCCGCGATGGCTCCGTGGCAATCATCAGCTCCACGGCGCTTCGTTCCCCGCCCTTGTCGATCAGAGATAGGGGTACCGGCCGACTGGGGGGAAGTTACGCTGTATGGCGTACATGGTCGTGGGTGACTTCAACGCCAAATCCACACCCGTCACCGCGTCGGGAATGGGGGCGGCAGTTTCGCGGATTCGTTCCAAGAACACCGTTCCCGGCCTGGACGGAATACCCGCTCGGGTGCTGGCCCTGACTCTGAACCACCTGAAGCCCCGCCTCAGGGGACTATACGACTCGTGTCTGGCGTCCGGACGGTACCCTAACTGCTGGAAGGAGGGGAGGCTGGTACTTCTGCCGAAGCCGGAGCGCACGCCGGATTCGGTCGGGGCCTTCAGGCCCATCGTGCTGCTGGACGAGGTGGGTAAGCTGCTGGAGAGAATCCTCACTGCCCGCATCATCCAACACCTTTTTTTTTTTTTTTTGTTTAGGCGGGAAAAAATGTTCATAACCGCACACCCCGTCGCTCGGAAGCAACGAACAGGGTAGTGTGGGGCCTTCACCCACTAAAGAAACCCGCCGTGTACCGTCTCTCCGCCTTTATTGGCGGGCCACTGGAACTATGTTACATTCCTTCGGTGGATCATCCAACACCTGGCCGCGGTCGCTGCATTCTGCGAGGAGGTTATCTCGCGGAAGGAAGCGGCGGAGAGGGCTAGGGAGTGGGATTCTTCCGGTGACCCAAACCGCCGCCAGCGACTGGGGCGGCGCAGGCACAGGTACTTGCGCCTCATGCCGCCCTGGTTGAGGTTGCGGGTGGATGGACCAGGAAACGTCCGCCACCCGCAAGACCTCCGGCGAAGGTGCGACGCTCTTCTGCGGATGCGTCGCTCAGTAGACGGTACCCGAAAGGGTAAGCCGCTGGCGGACCACCGAAGGAATGTAACATAGTTCCAGTGGCCTGCCAATAAAGGCGGAGAGACGGCACACAGCGGGTTTCTTTAGTGGGTGAAGGCCCCACACTACCCTGTTCGTTGCCCCGAACGACAGGGTGTGCGGTTAGGAACATTTTACCCGCCTTAACAAAAAATAAAAAGGTTACATAAATAACTATCTAATTCAAAATTTATCTTACACGTTAGAAAATTCACACAGGTTTTACTAACCTGGACCACCGAAGTAATCCACCACAGTACCAGTGGTCCGTCAAAACAGGCGGAGAGATGGCACACGGCGACTTTCTTTGCTGTTCGTTGCCCCGAACGAAGGGGTGTGCGGTTAGGAGCATTTTTTCCCGCCTTAACAAAAAAAAGTACACTATATAAAACCACACACACACAACGCATTTAAATTACAACTAAAATTAAAATTCTAATAATCGCCACATTTTAAGCATTATCATCCATACAAATGAGGCCACATAACCCCTGACTTCAAACTTTGTTAGAACTATAAATTGTTTAATACCCTGTAACACAAACTATGTCCAGCTACCCTGGGCATCATTGTTTAATTTGTCAAACCTCTGTTTCGACCTCGGCTCAGCTTCAAAACTATTTCCCGCTTAGTAATTGTTTAAAACCTATTTGAAAGCCCTCGGAGTTATTAGTGCTACATAGTTTATTTGTCGGAATGGAATGGGTAGTTTCATTATGTAGTATTGTATTCTGAGAAGCCAGTGTCCTGAGCTACAATTATAGTGGCTAACACCAGCTAGATAATCCTTGAATATAAAGCCATTGTTTCGTACATTACTAAAATTATGTCTATTCGTCTACGAGTACAAAGGTTAGAATATAATTTTAATAAAAAGAATAAAATTATTAATCTAGTTTCTGTCCAAGACTTCACCTTTGTGGAACTCATAATTTGGATCCTCTATGACGTTTATGCGTATTTTACACGAATGCCTTATCGAGTTTAAAATAATCGCAAGCCAATTATCTACACACCATATTTTAATCAAATCCATTTGTTCTTTAGGTGTATATATCAAGATTTTTTTCGTAAGGGCGATTTAGTTGGTGTTGTAGGAGTCAGAGTAGGCAGGACGACGGCGTGATGTCCTTAATTTCTGTCTGATACTGTTGCTGTCGGGGCACGGTTGCTTCGACAGATAACTGCACATAGTCACAAAGAGGGAAGCGACTCTGTGCTGTTATCTTTACCTCTGCGATGAGTACACACGTGATACACACTGGAGTCATTTTATTTTTTTGTTTCTGTCAGTCTCTTAGCGCATCTCAGGAAAAAATCTGAACTGATTGTTATGCGTTTGTAAAAGTGAGTTGTGAACATTTTGATCTGTATTTTAGCACTTGACATGCTCAGCTACTCAGTACAAATTATTTGTGAATGTGGAAACAGAGAATTTTTAGTGCAAGCGGGAATCGAAGCGACCCTTCCAATCCAGGGAAGTGCTCTAAACCGCTGAGCTATCGCACTGACCTTCGGCCATACCCAATCTCTGCGTGGTCTGACGTGGGTCGTAAGGACAAATGTGATGTGAGAGGACGCAGGTTCTATTACCCGCTCGCACTAAGAGTTCTTTTTTTTCCACATTCACAAATAATTTGTACTTAAGTGAGTTGTGAGTTTGATAAGAGTAAAAAATAGCAATTTCGTCAGCAAAAATTTTTCATAATAATATTATGAAATTTCCAATAGATCGATTTTCTATTATTCTAACGTTTTGGACACATTACATCATCCTTCTGTTTGGAAGGAGTGGGGAGATGACATTGGAATCTTCATAATATTACCAGCATTTAACAACACTGTAGACCCAAATTTGTGTTCAGACAAGCAAGTAAATGATAACATTACAACGATCATCAAGTCTCCTTATTCGAATATTTTATAGTTAAATTTTCATATTTATAAATTAATAAATTGATTGCGGCATTATTTTATAAGTATTATATATACTACAAACACTTAGCAGTGCTAAGTACTTTTTTGTTAAGGCGGAGAAAGTGTACCTAACCGCACACTCTGTCATTCGGGTGAAATGGGCATGAAACGGGTAGTGTGGGGCCCTCACCCATTAAATAAACCCGCCGTGTGCCATCTCTCCGCCTGTGCTGGAAACCACTGGACTGCTAAGTATCTAGGACGAATAAATTGTATAAACTAATTAGGTGTAGTTTTTGTCGCATTCTAATTGTAAAATTCATCCATCCATCCATCCATCAGCCTTTTAAAGTCCACTGCTGGACATAGGCCTCCCCAAGAATGGGGGATAGTGCCGTAATCGCCACGCTTGGCAGGCGGGTTGGCGATCGCAGTGGATGTAGTTAATACTCGAAGGAGTGCTGCTGCCCACTCCCCCGATATTCCCTCAGTCGGCTCTTACGAATCCCATGGGTGGAGAGGGGTGGAACAATTCTAAAGCCGGCCCCACACGGTCAACGGTAAAATTCATATGTAATAAATATTGTAGATATTTAAATAAATTTGAAAAAATACTTGTAAGGTAAGCATTATGTGTCTCAGAACATGTGAACAGTAGCTGTTGCTCCACGGAGGCAATAACATCCATTATAGAATATCAACTAAAAAAACGTGGGTAGGCACGCATCGGAACGGACGTGTTTGAAGCGAACTACGCGATAAGAATTAATATAAAAGTATAAACGTTATTAATTGTGAAATGGAGTGTCAACAGTGTAAAAAAATATTGTCAAAAAAGGGATCTCATTTTTTGTGTCAGGGTCAGTGTCAGGGAACGTTTCATCGAAGTTGCGTTAAAGGTCTGGCAGCAGACATAAAAGCAGGCAAAAATCGTACCTATTACAATAATTCTGAGGAAGACGAGTCGGAGGGTGAAGAAATAGAAGACGAAAGCCAGGATGCGGACAGGATATTGAAGGAGATACAAAAAAATGCAAGAGCAATTCCTGGGCTCAAAAAGCAACTGGAGTCCATAAAACACAGTATGTGCCTCTTATCTGAAAAATATGATACCCTGCTGGCTGAACATGATAAATCGAAAGATAAAATACATAAACTCGAGAAAACGGTTGAAAGCCTAAATAATAAACGTACCTACATGGAAAAATGCAACACAGCAATAGAACAAAGACTGCATGAATATGAGCAATCATCTCAAAAACGCAACATAGAGATTGTTGGGATTGAACACACGCCTGATGAGAATTTGAAGGTGATAGTCAGTAACGTTGCAAAATTGCTTAACATCAGTAGCGAGGACGTAGATGGGTCAGGCGTAATCTGCCGCGCAAAAACGGGAACAAACCGGCATCCCTACTCATGGGATTTAAAGCTTCAGGGTACAGAGTCGCGCGATGAGTGGCTTTCACAACGTCATAAACTAGTAAATATAACAAGTGACAAGATAACTGGTGGTACGAGTACAAGCAAAATTTACATTAACGAAGATTTAACCAAAACTACTCGCACTTTGCTTTGGAACACTAAGAAGCAACTGCATAACATATATAAATATATCTGGGTATCAAATGGAAAAATACTAGCAAAGAAAAAAGAGGGAGACAAATCAGTTTAGGTGAGATCGGAGAATGACATTAATAATCTGCTCAAAGCTAAAACGTAAACAACTACCTACCTATTTTATTATTCCTTTGTGTTAGTGAGTGTAAAATTTAATCACAATTCACACCGTTAGAAAATATTGTTCATATGGATGATGATACAATAAACACAGCGGAAGTCGACAATATTAATAGTTGGTTAATATCACGCAATGGCAAAACGGACTTTTGCGTTTTGCACATAAATATTCGCTCATTAAAAAAGAATTTCTATGAATTGTTAGTAGTTTTAAATAGTTTTTTAGCAGATATTGATGTATTGGTGTTAACTGACGCAAACATAAACTTCTCATTGTTACCCATGTATGAAATGAAGGGCTTTTAATTATTTCATTACACACGCACGGACAGGACAGGTGGAGGTGTGATAGTTTATACGCGCGACACTCGAATAGCGCGATTAAATGAGTCTGTGCACATACACAGTATGCGAGCGGCGGAGTGCGTTTCCATCGTACTCGATGAAAACCAAAATAACCCAATATATTGTCTGTTTACAGGTCACCCAGAATAAATAATAAGGACAAGATAAAACAATATCTTGAGCAATTTGTATTTTAGAAAGTTTACCAAAAAATGCCATCATAGTTTATTGTGGTGATATTAATATTAACCTCTTAAATAGTAAAGACAGTCAAGTAATTGTATATGAAAATTTACTGGCTGAATTTGGTTTGACGAAATGTATTAATAAGGTAACACGTAGAGTAATTGTTAATGGCACATTGGATGAATCTTGCTTAGATCACATTTACATTAGAGCACCAACTTCAGATATAAAGTCAGCAATTATTCGTCATAAAGTATCGGATCACTATATTGTGGCAGCTGCAGTGCGGTGGAAACGCGCTCCCCTCAGGTATGCCACCCCACCAGACTCCCGCACCGTGCACAAACCGAGTAGTGCTACTACCAACCCACTTAGTATTACCAGGCGAGTAATCGACAACCGTAGGGTTAGAGAAAGATTATTAAGTTTAGATTTAAAACACTTGATGGATATTGAATGTCCCATACAATTGTATAACGCACTAAGGCAACTATTTGATTCTATTTATAGAGATTGTAATAAGACAATATTGGTTCGTAACAGTACTAGAAATGATAAATGTTGGATTAATAACAACTTACAAAATATGATAAAGGAGAGAAACATACTATTTGTGATATGGTGTAATGACTCAAAAAATATGTTAAAGAGATTAGATTATACTAGATATAGAAATAAGTGTACGAAAACTATAGCTAAGTGTAGTAATGAGTATGACAGGCAGTGTATAATTAAATCTAATAATAATATAAAGATGATATGGCAGAGAATAAATATGCTAATGTGTAAAAATATACAGTCTATAGATAGTGTTATAGTGTACAACATGTATAGACAGAGCGATAGTTTATATAATTTAACGAATCGGTTTGCGTCGACGTTTGATGAAGATATTCAACAGATTAAGCATATATGTGACTGTAAGTGGATAAGCAGGAATAGTTACACACAAGAAACTGATAGATGTATGAGGTGGCAACCTGTAGATGATGAGAAGGTAGCAAAGGTCATTAGGGGTATGAAAGAAAACAAATCGCCAGGAAGTGACCACATACGTATGTGTGATATTAAATTAATAGTAGATAAAATAAGCCCGGTGATAACTAAATTAGTTAACTTATCAGTAAAATTTCAGCAATATCCGGATAAACTAAAAGAGGCCATTATTCGCCCTATATATAAAAAAGGTAACAAGAAGGTATATGCGAATTATAGACCGATATCTATATTATCTAGCATTGATAAAATAATCGAAAAATGTATAGTGAACCAATTAAGCGGTTACTTGCATGAAAATGACATTTTAAATCAATCTCAATATGGTTTTCAAAAGGGAAAAAGCACGAACTTATTGCTCACTAATATAACAGACGAAATTAACATGTATTTAAATAATAAAAAAATTGTTATTTAGATATTTTATATATATTGTTAGCATTTGACATGCTTAGCAACATATATTAAACACAAAGTGAAAAAAGTTATTTACGATTTCACATTTTTCACTTTGTGTTTAAAAAAATTGTTGTAGCTATATTTTTTGATTTTAAAAAAGCTTTTGAAACTTTAGATGCTTAAACATTAATAAATGCAATAGAGGAGTGTGGAGTGGGGCATCCTCTGAACAAATGGTTCACGGACTGGCTCACTTCACGCTCATACCGGG
The DNA here is from genome assembly GCA_948253155.1 of Leucoma salicis. Classification (NCBI taxonomy): domain Eukaryota; kingdom Metazoa; phylum Arthropoda; class Insecta; order Lepidoptera; family Erebidae; genus Leucoma; species Leucoma salicis. The sequence continues at coordinate 2,347,053 of OX411804.1, forward strand.
TAAAGGTGTGTGATGCTCTCAGTGACCAGAAGACTGTGAGGTTCGGGGTCCCCCAAGGATCCAGTTGTGGACCGATTTTTTATTTAATGCATGTTAATAGTTTATGTTGGACATTAAAACATTGCTCTTCATATATGTTTGCGGACGACTTGTGTGTAATGCGTGCCGGGACTGACATGGTGGAAACCTGTAATCTAGTGCAGCAGGACATAGATGAAATAGTGAAATGGTCCCACGATAACGGTATTGTTATAAACTCAGACAAGACTAAATTATTAATTATACACTCACCATACATCCCATTACATAATGTTTCCTGTAAGTGAATTGCTCATTCGTTTGATTATTAACATAACAACCTCGTAAACTGTGTATGTTCACCGATAGGAAGAGTAAAATGTGCAACGTATTTGGGAATGAAAGTTGATGAACATTTCTCCTAGTCGGAACATATTGACTTTTTTATGTAATAAGCTCAGGATGATATTACGCAAGTTTAGTCAATTAAGCTATAAAATACCTACGAGCACCTTAAGATTATTGTATGTTTCGTTAGTTGAATCCATACTGGATTATGGTCTAGAATGTTATGGACTTACGTTTAAATCTTACATTGATAAACTAGAAGATATTCAAAGACAATTTATACAACTGCTGGTCAATAAGAAAACTAAAAATAAATATAAAGATAATTATAATAGGTTATTTAAAATATGTAAAGTGTTACCAGTTAGTGTCCTACTTATTGATAACCACAGTAGTTTTAAAAACAAATCCTTGTTATCTAGCGTTAATAACGTGTATAATACGAGGGCAGTTTAGCAGCAGTAGCAGTAGTTTTGTAGTGCCTAGAGTGACTAACATGTACGGAGACAGGACACTAAAAAAACGTATTCCTTACATTCTCAACAGTTTACCCAAATATGTTAGTGACGAAAGTAACAAAAATAAATTTAAGAAAAAATTAAAAAGATACCTGATGCAAAGCTTACCTTAAGTTAGTTATATGTATTATATATTTTTTTATTGGATTTGTTGTACACTTCATAGCTTAAATATAGTTAGGATAATTTACTATAACATATTAGTAAAAAGGTTGATCCCACAGTCAAACTGTATTTGCAGTTTAGTGGGGCTTTGTACTAGATCATAAGTTAAAACTGTAACTGCTTTTTAATAATAATAAATAAATAAATAAGAAAACTGCCTCTGTGGTGCAGTGGTAGTGTAAATGACTGCTGATCATGAGGTCTCGGGTGCGATCCCCGGGTCGAGCAATGTTATTGACCTTTTTCGTAAAAAGAAAAATTCTCAGTAGCAGCCCAGGAAATGTGCCCGGTAGACGGCAATAGGCGCGCTCGTTACGTGGAACTTAGACATAGCTGGCGAATCGTGGGTGTTGAAGACACCTCTGCCTACCCCTTCGGGGAATACAGGCGTGATGCTATGTTTTGATGTGAAACATCTAATGCGGAGGGAGGGCAAAATCGGCTGTTAGCGTGGCGACGCTTTTATTATACCTACTTGTCCCGATCAAATCTTGCAAGTTAAATTTGACACACTTCCCGGTTTCCGATTGAGCTGAAATTTTACACGCATATATATATATCGCGTGACAATGCAATGACATGGAGCTGATCTGATGATGGAGCTGGAAGGTGGACATAGCAACTCTGTAATGAAACGACGCAACCCCCTCGACTTTGGACTCGTTTGATTCGTCTAGATGAGTACTTTGTCTTTGATGGTATTCAGGGTCTGATGATGGTGCTGGAAGGTGGCCATGAGAACTCTTTAATTAAATAGCGCAACTCCATCGAGTTAGGGCTCGTTTGAATTGTCTTGACTAGTACTCCAGTTGTAGATGATATCAAGGGTTTGATGATAGATCTGGAAGGTGGCCATAGGACTCTGTTAAAAAAAGACATAACCCCATCGAGTTTGAGCTCGTATGATTCATTTTGACGAGTACTTTCTTTCTAGATGGTATCCAATGTCTGATGATGGAGCTGGAAGGTGACCACAGTACTCTGTAATGAAACGACGAAACCCCATTGAGTTTGGAATCGTTTGATTCGTCTTGACGAGTACTTTGTCTCTAGATGGTATTCAGGGTCTAATAATGGAGCCGGATGGCCATGGGCACTATGCAATAAAACGCCGCAATCCCAACAACTTTGCAATCGTTTAATTCGTTTTGACAAATACTTCGGCCCTAGATGATATCCAGGGAGGGCCTAATGATGATGATTTATGTACATATCCGTTATTTTACACATGTGATAATTTTATACAAGCACATTGAAAAAGTTATGATCATTTTATTTCTAGATACTCATTATTTCTACAAAATAATTTCGGTGTTTTCACATCTGGTAGACGTCCCGCGACGTTAATTTGTTTTTTAGAATATCAACTAACTGTATAGCTGTACTAACTAACTGTACTGTGTAACTGTATAGTGGGGCCGGCTTTAGAATTGTCCCACCCCTCTCCACCCATGGGAGTCGTAAGAGCCGACTGAGGGAATACCGGGGGAGTGGGCAGCAGCACTCCTCTGAGTATTAATAATATCCACTGCGATCGCCAACCCACCTGCCAAGCGTGGCGATTACGGCATTATCTCCCATTTTTGGGGAGGCCTATGTCCAGCAGTGGACGTTAAAAGGCTGATGGATGGATGGATGGATGGAACTAACGGTAGGTGTTCCTCCGGAAGTGAAGATGCCGGAAGCCAAATCCCCTCCAAATGTCATTTATTTGCAAAGTGGGAGTGGTGCTGTCGGTATTATTAATGTCTATATGCTACAGTCACTTACCATCAAGTGGACTATATTATGTACTCGTAAACTTTTAGTATATAATCACAATTGTTAATAAAGCCAAATAAGTTTCCAGAAAAGTTTGGCTTATATTATAATATGATATAGGTACTCGTAGCTACAATACGCGTTGAAAAGCACTTCTCTCACGCACGGTTGGCCCGTCAATACAGCCGTTATATGGCCGTGCCGTAAGTGTAGTATACAATTCTGTATTATCGTGTTCACAAGAAATACGTTGATACTGAGTCACTGGTAGCAATATTCACTTACTTTCTGACCCGTCCTTGTAATTTATTGCAGTCATACTTTACTTAAAACGTTATATAATATTATACAAGCTCGTGCCCGCGACTGGACTTTAGAAGTATTAAAGACTGATTTTCAATCACCATCTTTATATAGTGACAGACAAGCCATGGTCCACTTGATTCTTCATATATTGATATCTCTTTTTTTTAACTGCCTTGGTGGTGTAGCTGTAGTGTATGCGACTGCTAATCATGAGGTCTCGGGTTCAATCCCCGGGTCGGGCATTGTTATTGAGCTTTTTCCTAAAAAGAAAAATTCTCAGTAGCAGCCCAGAGTTTGTAAATGTGCCCAGTAGACGTCAATAGGCTCGCCCCCTATTACGCGGGACTTAAACATAGCTGGCAAGTCGTGGGTGTGTAATACACCTCTGCCTACCCCTTCGGGGAATACAGGCGTGATGCTATGTTTTGATATCTCTGATATATTGAAGAATACTGATAAGCCGCTGCTCGCACATATACCGTTGTTTTTTCTAGATGAAGTGGCAGTTCTTGAATCTCTTCAGGTTGCTCTTCGTCCCAAATGCGGCAATTTTGTTTGTTTACATACCCATTGAGCCAGAAATGGGCCTCATTACTTTGTTGTTACCAGTCGAAATGCTCGAACGAGTCATCGAAAATTGGACTCAACGGATGGACCATCTGCGCCGTAGCAACGGCCAACATTTGATAGACATAATCTTCAAAAAATAAATGCCAAAGAATGTTCTTTCAAATGGTAATAAACATTCTCCATTAAATTTGAATTTTCTGTTTTTTTTATTTAATAAAGTAGGGAACCTCGAAATGGGTCACCTCTTATAAACGGCAATCTCCTGCTACAGCCAAAACGCAACGATGTGCTTCATGGCCGGTCACACGGGAGATGATGGTACCAACCCGCTCGGGCCCGATACCAAGTGAGTACTCCCACTTGGTACCCAGCCCTAACACCAGTCATGCAATGGATGATAATTGCTTACTTCCCTTAGTCGCCTCATACGACACCCGTGAGAAAGAATGGGGTGGTAACATTTATGTGTATTCTTAGTCCGTCACCACACGGCATTAAAAATATTAATAAATTTAATTTTTGTAAAGAAGGCTGCTTGCATCCATTACAAATATATTACACGAAAGAATTCTAAATAATACCTTAAGCAGATTAATAAATAAGTACATGAATTATTGATTCTTATTGTTTATGTAGTCCTTATACAAAATATTTCTTATACAAAAGCCTATAAATTCTCTCAAATACAGGGCACCAGTAAATCACTCGAAAAATCTGCCTAAGGGATGAATGTGAACCGTAATTAAATTCACAATACAAATGTTGCGCTCGCGGTATTTAATGGATTTTATTTCATTTGGGGTGTCGCAGACTGGCTGTTATTGAAAGATTCTTTAGAAGATAATACTGTTCTGAATATACCTTTTTGGCTTTTTTTTTATTTATTGTTTTCTGGAATCGGCGAACAAAGAAGGTAACTTAATTTTATTTCAAAATTAGGTAAAGAATATACCTATTAGTCTACAATCGCAACACCCGTGAAATGAGATAATAAGTGGTCAATCTGTGTGTTATGGGCGTTCTGGGGTGGCAAGAAGGATGGGTTGGAGAGGTCACCTGACTTCCTTGCGTTTCACCACAGCTGCCCACAGCATTGACGGGGGCTGGGTTGATGACAAAACGATTCCCTTGAGCTGAATAAGACACACAGATACACGCGATACCCTGGCCAAGGACTGAGTTCAATGTTCGGTACTGCCTTACACAGATATCCCATGAGCAGACTCACATTTGATGGACACACAACACTAGGGCGATAGGTACATACACACACTAACAACTACTGCGAACATTAGGGCTGATTTAAGATTTATTATCGGGATATCACCGTATCACCTGACGCGTTCGATTTTTAACTGTAATGTTCAACGGTCCTTGTATGAACGGTGGCGCGGTACGTTTGTCACTCATTCATTCCTCCTGCCTTTGGCGGGAACACTATGTATTAGTGACGTCTTATTCCCTACCACCTGGACATATTTATCACCATTATTATATACCTTACCTACATATATTGTTACAAGGACGTATATAATGATTATTATGTTTTAACTAGGTTTTGCTCGCGATTTCATCCATGTGGAATCCAGGATTTACTTTTCTACACGTCGCTCGACGACACATTAATTCATAACTTTTTCGGAATTAAACTTCTAAGCTCCGAACTATTTGTATGTAAGATTTCATAATGATTGGTTCAGTATAAAGGGCGTAAAAGCGTAACGACGTTTATACTACTACGTTTATAATATTAATGTAATAACATCTAATTCTTATTTGTATTTTCGTCTGTGTGGTGTTGAGGATTCGGACCAAGAAAATCACTGGTAAAATCGCTTCCGCTGTAACAGAAAAATGACTGATATACCTATATAATGTATGTGGCGCATTAATATATCTATTGAAAAAGTTCAATACTCAATGAATAGTTTTATCACAAATTGATGACAGTCAGTAAGTAATAGCATTTTCATACGAATGATAGCGATGTAGTTCGCCCCACGTCAAGTCTCGTCGCCAAGAGGACGAAAAGTGTTCAGTGGAAAGCCATTTTATGACACACAGCAATCCATTGTCTTTGGCAAACGTATGTAATCCAGGTTTTAAACTGTATGCTAGAAATGTATTCATTATCATTGTTTTCGTGAGCATTTAACAAACATCTAAACACTCAAGCAATTATATTTTATAAACTTAGTAGAATAAACTAACTGAACTGAACGTTAGAATTTCTGTTAAATTCATGGTACCTACAGATTACTATTAACATAAGGAAAATTCCAGGACCTGATAACCCGAATTTTCACGATACCAGCTCACACAAATTGAGATTGACATTCCATCGCGGTTGATAAATGTGTACGATGTACGCGCCTAATGGCGCAAATCTGAACCTTTTGTCTGCCTATAAATATATTTTGAGATATAGAGTAATAAAACTAGACGTCGCGGGTCGTCTAGTAGATGTGAAAACATCGAAATTATTTTGTAGAAATAAAATGATCATAACTTGACAAAGTACTCCTCAAGACGAATTAAACGAGTATAAACTCGATAGGGTTGCGTAGTTTCATTACAGAGTTACTGTGGCCCTTCCAGCTTCATCGTTAGACCCTGGATACCATCTAGAGACAAAGTACTCGTCAAAACAAATCATACGAGCCCAAGCTCGATGAGGTTGCGTCGTTTCATTACAGAGTTACTGTGGTCACCTTCCAACTCCATCATCGGACCCTGGATATCATCTATGACTGAAGTTCTAGTCAGGACATTTCAAACGAGCCCTAACTCGACGGGGTTGCGTCATTTCATTATAGAGTTACTGTGGCCACCTTCCAGCTTCATCATCAGCCCCTGGATACCATCTAGACACAAAGTACTCGGCAAGACGAATCATACGAGCCCAAACTCGATGGGGTTGCGCAGTTTCATTATAGAGTTCCTATGTCCACCTTCCAGCTTCATCATCAGATTAGCTCCATGCCATCATAATATTTCATTGTCACGTGATATACACATGCGTGTAAAATTTCAGGTCAATTGGAAACCGGGAAGTGTGTTAAATTTAACTTGCAAGGTTTGAACGGTACAAGTAGGTACAATAAAAACGTCGCCACGCTAACAGCCGATTTTACCCTCCCTCCGCATTAGATGTTTCACATCAAAAAACCGGCCAAGTGCGAGTTGGACTCGCGCACGAAGGGTTCCGTACCATTGACTAGGTAAACAACATTACACTATTTTTTTTTGGTGGGCAAATATGTGCCTGCCGCACACCGTGGAGGGCTCGCACCCACTAAAAACCCACCGTGCATCGTCACCCGCCCATACTCGGCGGACCACTGGTACCGCGTATATTCACTTCAGTGGTCCGCGCGGCGGCTAGCCCTATTGGGCTTCCTCTCTGAGCGACGTCCCCACGCACATGGGGCGCGGCACCTTCGCGGGTCGCGCGGGCGTGGGCTCTACTCGGGCGGAGGACAATCGCCGGTCTAACCGCCCGCAGCCTCGGCTAGGGCGGCATTAGGCGCAGATATTCGCGCCCACGCCACCCCGCGCGCCGGCGGCGATTCGGGCCAGAGGAGAGATCAGCCTCCCTGGCCCTCTCCGCCACCTCCTTCCGCAAGATGACATTCTCGCAGACGTTGGCGACCGCGGTCCAGTACCTATCACCGCCGACCATCGATCGAACGACAGCCGGCAGTGACTGAGTGAGCTGGCGGAAGTGCTCGTCGAAATGCCACCGCCCGACGAGGACCAGGCCCAGATATTTTATGTGGGCGTGGATACTGACCCATACACCATTTACCGTAATCGAGGTGCCGGCGGGTGGTCCGCGTCGAGGCCCGTGAAATAGCAGGGCCTTTGACTTGTTGAGGGCCACCCTTAGCCCCAGCGCCTCGATACGTCTGACCATCTCCGCGGTACCCGAGGTGGCCAGCTGCGCTGCCTCTTCGAAGTTCCCTCCCCGGGCCGTGACAAGGGTATCATCGGCGTAACAAATTACGCCCAGCCCGGGGGGAAGCCGGCCACGTAGGACCCAGTCGTACGCGATGTCCCACAGGAGCGGCCCCAGGACAGATCCCTGTGGGACACCGCACGACATGGCCCTCCTCACAGCGTCCCCTTCCCGGCTTACGAAGAGGACGCTGCGGTCTTCGAGGTAGTCTGCCACCAGCTGCCTCAGGTAGGCGGGCACCCAGTGGAATCGGAGTGCCTCCCTGATGCAGCCGAATGGCAGACTGTTAAATGCACTGGCGATGTCCAACGACACCGCGAACAGCACCCCTCGCTAAGCGACGGCCTCCGTGGCCGCGGCCTTCAGCCGCAGAATGGCGTCGACCGTCGAACGCCCAGAACGAAAACTGAACTGAGCGTCCGACAGGTTGGGGCCCACCTCCACAAGGTGCCGGACGATACGGGCATTGATAATCCTCTCAAGTAGCTTACCCGCATCGTCCAACAGCAAGATGGGCCTAAAGGCCGCGACCGAATCCGGGGGCCGTCCCGGTTTCGGCAGGATCACGAGCTTCCCCTCCTTCCAGCAGTCAGGAAATCGTCCGGATGCCAGGCTCGCGTCGAACAGTCTCCTGAGGCGGGGCTCCAGATGATCGAGGACCAGGGCCAGAACTCGGGCGGGAGCCCCATCCGGTCCGGGAAACAACATTACACTATTGTAACTCTCTGTAACCATGGTGTTTGGCTGTTACCAAATTTTACTTGTAAAATTTGACGCATTTCGTGGTTTTCAACTTAGACTTAGATGCGCATAAACGTGTATGGGAGCCCCCCTCAAATATTTTTTTACTTTATTTTTAGTATTTGTTGTTATATCGGCAACAGAAATACATCATTTATGAAAATTTCAACTGTCTAGCTATCGCCGTTCTTGAGATACAGCCTGGTGACAGACGGACGGACAGACAGACAGACAGCAAAGTCTTAGTAATAGGGTCCCGTTTTGACCCTTCGGGTACGGAACCCCAAAAAGAAAACAATATGACTATATACCTATTTATATGCGGTATTTCTTTGCCAAGTGCTTCAAAATATCGAAGAACATGCAAATAAAAACAATACGCAGTGCTTATCCCAACATTATTATCTGGAAGCAAGATTTGGTAGGCTGACTAACCGCATTCGTAACGATGACGTCAGAGAGCAAGTAGGTATAAAAGAGAGTATTGGTGTAAAGATACCAAAAGGGAATCCTCCGATGTTTCGGACATGTGGAAAGAATGCCGAACGATCGACTGGTTAAGAGGATATACAATGCGAAAGTGGAATGATGTAGGTACAGGGGGAGACCGGGACTCGCCTACCTAGACCAAATCGGTCATGTATTGAACGAAGGTGGAGTCGAGAGTCTCCGAAACCGGTGAGCGGGCCTGAAGAAAATCATTAATGTTGAGGAAGCGAAAGATATATGCAACAATAGAGCCTTTTGGCACTTTGTTCTCTCTACCGACCCCAAAAGGGAGATGGCATGATGATAAGTAGGTATGTATATAATATCCAATTCAAATGAATGGATGGATGGATATATCCAATTTAGATTAGTTATAATAATATATACATAATTATTTGGTTTAGACGCCATTACTATGTGTGTATAGTTTCTTAAGTCACAGGATATCCTAGTTTAAGAGACAGGGTTTACTAATTTGTGCACACAGATATTAGCTACAACAATTTAGGAAAACTATACTATTATTTATTCACAGGATGTTTTCTTAAATGAAATCTCTAAAAAATGATCTGTAATTCTTTTGAAAATAAATATTATTATTAATATGACTTAGGGCGGATTCGACCACCACAGAAGGAATGTAACATAGTTCCAGTGGCCCGCCAATAAAGGCGAAGAGACGGCACACGGCGGGTTTCTTTAGTGGGTGCAGGCCCCACACTACCCTGTTTGTTGCCCCGAACGACGGGGTGTGCGGTTAGGAACATTTTTACTCGCCTAAACAAAAAAAAAGGGTGGATTCGACCAAACAAGAATACATTTTATTCCTAGAATAAATCGCTACTTACTTGAGAATAAATCAATTTTACATTTAACCAACAACAATTCGAAGAATAGCGAGCCTATTTGGGAATAGTCACTATACCACCGATAAGCATCGAATAAGGAGTTAATCCAGGAATTTAAAAAAAGGCGTCATATTTTTTGTGCTGTCATTTTTCGAAACCAATATCGGTTTCGGGCGCGTGACAGCTACTTTCTCACGCTATAATACGACAAATAAGAGTTGAGATGAGTTAAGCTATACACTGTCCCGTTTGTAGAACAATTTCTTTTTGGTGGGTATTACATTCACTTCGCTATTCGCGAATAACTATTCCAAGTAATAAGCGATACGTCAGATGGCATGGAAAACGACTGTTGATTATCTAAGAGAATAAAATCGTGGAATAGATTATTCTCGGTATAGTTATTCTTGTTTATTCGAGTTTGGTCGAATCCACTCTTAACAACGGTTTTTTTCTTTTAAGTTTTCATTACTGTCGGCTGTTTTGTTGACTACCTATGTTGTTTTTTTTATTACCTTAGTTATATATTTGGTAGCCAAACCAAGTTCTTAAAATACCTACTTGTTTACAAAGGATTCAATCTAATCAATGGCAGCGAGCGCTCATGCGTTCCCTTTTCCTCCGCATACATCACATACCTCAGTAGCCAATCTTCATAACTATAGATATTGTGCTCATGGTTCGTATATTACTCGCTCCTTTAAACAACATTGCTTAGTGGAAATATCCCCATATTTTCATGATGAAATTATTGTTGACTAGAAATTCATAAAACAATATTTTTGAAGAATCCAGATAAATAGGCAAAGCACTGATGTCTTTTGAGATATATCATGCTATCCATCAGCCTTATAGTCCACTGCTGGCCGAGTGGATCCACTCTGCGGCGTCTATATAAAATACAAGTACGTGGGTGTCACTCGAGAAACTGTCTTCCCTAGTGTGTATCGATTACTTCGATTCCCCAGTGGATTTCCATATTTCGCATTCTGTCTTGAAGATAGATGGTGGCTAAGATGATCCATAAAAAGTAACATTGGCTACCAAAGCTCAAGTTTCTAAATCTATTCATTTGCAATGATAAATTATATCAGTGATTGTGAAACTGTGGCGGCAGACCATTAATTTATTGTATTATTAACAAGTAGGCTTCGACTATTACTTTGTTGATAAATCAAAGTGAAATTATGCTAATGACACCAATGGATTTGATGATAGTACGATATCAAACGCAATTTGTATACTGAAATGAAATGATTTTCAGCGCTTCGCTTTTGCTTAGTTTTAAATTATCCTGATGTTTCGAACACTCTACAAAATTTATGCCCATGATCATAAATACGGCAAAGTATTCGCATTAGGCATAACAAGTAGCTGTTGAGAGTGTAAAAATTAATTTGATTCAGACTAATATATTTTATTGAGGATAACCTTGATCATGACATCCAATTTTAATTAAATGATGCCTGTATTTTGTTTGGGTTATAAACCATGCTTTAAATACCCGTAAAGAGAAATGCAATCAGCCTAGAAGTAAAGCCAAACATAGCAAGTATAGAAGTAAAGCCAATTATAGTAGGTCATTGTGTTGATCCCCAATCTGAAGCACGTAAGGCACACACCTCTGATTTTGCATTTAATAGGTACAAAAACAACAAGATAGGTACTCCTACTGTTGTGTTTCGTATAATGAGTGAGAGTGCCGGAGGCACAAGCCCCCTCCCTATCCTCTCCTTATCATTGTTCCTATCCTCTCCTTAATATCCTTTCTATCCATTTCCATGGAGATGGTGACGCGTGAGATGCCTCTGTAGTTGTTTGCGTCTATGGGCTATGGGAACCACTTACCGCTTACGTTGGGGTATGCTTGTTTGCCACACATGTACCTAGTATAAAAAAAAATTGTATAGATAACATTTTAGATCTATTTTTTTTAGCAATTGACATGCTCCGCTACTTTTTAAAGTATAAATTATTTGTGAATAAGGAAAAAGAGAGGTCGTTAGACAAATGTGATTAGGAAATTGAGATGATCGAAAGATCAGTAGGATAGCTTAGTGGCTTAGAGCACTTCCCCGGATTGGAAAAGACGCGAGTTCGATTCCCGCTCCTACTAAAAATCTCTTTTTCCTTATTCACAAATAGTTTATAGTATAGATAAATAATACTGTGAGGGCACCCACATGCCTGAAAGTTTTCAACCAAAACACACTGATGTGCTTCATGGCATGACACGGAAGATGGTGGTATCAACCCGCCCCGGGCCCGATATTAAGTGCGTACTTAGTTCCATCGGTCATGCAATGGGTGATAATTGCTTACTTCCCTTAGTCGCGTCGTACGACACCCGTGGAATAGAATTTGGTGATACTTGTATTCTTAGTCCGTCACCACATGGACAAAAATATTTTTTATAATTCAAACGTACCATTATTTCAAAGACCCAAGGTCTATATGTCGCATAGCAAGCAATATTGGCTTCTATACATAATACTGTACCTTCAGATGTAATGAAAGTCGCTATTTGTTGTCCTCATAAACAAAATCCCCGTTTATTGGAGGATATTGCTCTGATTCCGCTGTTTTTTACAAATCCCTTTGTTTTCACACGCTGCTTAAGTGATTTGTATTGCGAAAGTGTTTCTCTAATGCGGATAAATATATTGTTTTAGTGATTTTATGTCTCTAATGACTTCTTGAGAACTTTGAAACATTATTTTATATAAAACTAGCTTCTACCCTTCTTTTTGACTAAGTAAATAATAGGCTACTGACATAGTAGCGGGATAAAATATATACCAGTTTTTACTCTAATTAAGCAACAAAACAAAAATGTGGCATCAAAACTGGTGCTGTTGTTTTTGAGTGATGCATAAACAAAAAAAAAAGAGAGCAAATCATGATGTCTCGGGTTTGAATTCCGGGTTAGGCCAGTAAAAGTTATGAGGTTTTTTCTTCAAAAAATTATCATTAGCAGCTTGGAATTACGAAATTGGCAGTTCACTCCCGTACCTAGGAAATATAATTCGTTCTGCGCCTAATATCTTTTCGCTCTCGTACTATTCCAGCGAACTATAAGAGGGAGGGAACAGATAATATATTTGTGTTCACGCACATATTCATGTGCTATACTATCTCCTTCGTATTTGGCAAATATCTGTTGTCTGTGATTAATGAATTGCTACCATTAGCGAAATATGCTTAGTGAGTCTTTATCTGTTATCGGGCCTGAGCGGATTGGTACCACTGTCTCCCATGTGACCGGCCATGAAGTATCTCGGTGTGTTTTGGTTATAACGTCAGATAGGTAGATTCCACTAGTGGTAGAGCCTTGCTTATCTATCCATACATCCATCAGCCTTTTAAAGTCCACTGCTGGACATAGGCCTCCCCAAGAATGGAGGATACTGCCGAGCCTTGCTTATCAGAGCATAAATGGGCCGGCTCGATCTTCTCTTTGGTATACTCCTCATCCCTCTTCTTGTTATTCTCTCTATCCTCTCTTTAGTATACTTCTTTTCCTGTCCCTATTATACTTCTTCTCCGCCTCCTATCCCTTTCCTTGGAGATGGTGATACCTGATTGAGGCCTCTAGTGTGCAGGCTACGCTAACCGGTTACCATCAGGTTTTTAGCCAGTTGCTCATCCGGCATTCATTCCACATGTCCAAACTGTCGGAGCATTCCCTTTACCATCTTTACATCAATACTCTCTTTCAGATCTACTCACTCTCTTGCGTCGTCGTTACGAATACGGTCAGTCAGCCTCACTCCACTGATTTTCCGCAGAGATCGCATTTCGACCGTATTGTCAATTTGTTTGTGAAATTTTGTTTGTTTTATCTTTCTTGCTCTTTTGCCACATCATGTGTTTTCGGCGCAACATATTTTCCTCTTCCACTCCCCTTTGTCACTTGTTGTTTCAGCATTCACTCCTTTCTTTCTCATGTCCTTATTGGCACAATCGATCAAACTTTTAATGAATCTTTTTTGGAAAAATTGAAGTACCACAACTGCTTTGCTGGATGTGACTGACAATATTCTATCAGCGCAGGACTCTGGCAAGTGTACTCTTTTAAGAACTAAAACTCTCTCGACTACTCGCGCGCATTTGACTCCATTTCAACTTACAACTTCTACTCGCGAAAATGTCTTACTATAAAAAAACAGCATCACGCCTGTATTCCCCGAAGGGGTAGGCAGAGGTATATTACACACCCACGACTATGTCTTACTATGGGTTTGATTTTAACACCCTTAAGTGGTTTGAGGGTTATCTTACCAATTGTAGCCAGTATGTGGAACTGGAAAGAGCAAATGGTTCTACCGCTACTTCTAGCCTACGAATTTTGACACGGGGAGGTTTTTTTTATTGCCAACGATGACAGACGAGCAAACGGCCTACCTGATGGTAAGTAGTAACCGCCGCCCATAGACTATGGCAACACCAGGGGCACAGCCAGTCGCCGCCTACCGTGAGCAAAGTACTCTTCTCAAACCTCGTTTAAAGAGGGACAAGTCGTAACGCTGGGGAAACACGCAGTTCCTCAGGGTTCCATACTGGGCCCTGTACTTTTCATTATGTATTGTGCTGACATATGTAATATTATCGAGAAATGCAGTTACTACATTTACGCCGGCGATATACAAATTTATCTCTTTTAAGCCGGGTGATTCTGTAGAAGCTATCAAAAATTTAAATGACGATCTGCACAGAATAGAACAATGGTCTGATGGCAACTGTCTTGTACTAAACTCATCTAAAAGTAAACTTATGCTATTCGGATCTAAAGTACAGCTGAAAGCTTTTAATTTTGAACCTGGCATGATACAGCTAAAAGGCGAACCCGTAGACAGGGTTTACGAAGCCCGTAATCTGGGGCTCCTTATAGACTCGGATCTCCGGTTTGAACAACATATACTGAATTCAATCAAGAATTGTTTTTATAAACTAAAGATCCTGTATAAGGCTAGGCCGTTTTTAAGTGAAGAATTGCGTGTCTCACTGGTGGAGTCATTGGTTCTTTCCAGATTAAATTACGCGGATGCTGTTTACGGGCCGCGTCTTTTATCCAAAATAGAGCGGCTCATACAAAGATTACAGAAAGCCTGCGCACGCTTTTGCTTCCACATTCCACGCAGGGCGCATGTAACCCCATTCTACATTCAACATAACATACTTAAAATGAACGCACGTTGCAAACTCCACCTTGCAACTCTTATGTTCGGCGTAATTAAATCCTATGCCCCGCTGTATCTGTATAACAAATTAACCTGGCCTGTTAGGCAGGGTCGGAGCGAGAATGGAAGACGATTCCAGCAATTGTCCATTCCGCGTCACAGGACTGCCGCATTTCAGGGTAGTTTTCGTTATGCGTCGAAAATATGGAACAATATTCCTCCACCTCTCAGGAAATGCACTTCCTTGGCCTCTTTTAAAAAGCGCATCAAAGCGCTTCTATTAGACCATCAAAGAGATACCAAAAAACTGAGAGCAGTGACTACCGTATTATAGCGTTTTTTTTCTTTTTAGTAGATAGTATAAATTTTAAATACTTTATATTTTTGTCACAGACTTAATACCGGTACACATCGAGATGGTATTTAATAGGTTACCTACATAACAGCGTATGATCTAAATGACACATAACGTAGTACTTCAACTAATTTAATAGAAGAACTAGTACCTAAGACTATTAATTTTACTATTTCTTTATCTCTGTATTTTTTGTGTATTACCGTTCTTGTGCGTGTCTCTCCCTGAGGTTGCAGCAGAATACCAGCGTCAGGTAGTTTGCACTACATCCATCTGCCTTAATGCTTAACATTCTTTTACGTACATGACATTCATCCTTCCTCATCACATGCTCATACCACGCTAGCCTTATCTTTTCTGTCACCGGAGCTACTTTTAAACTTCTTTTAACTTTAAGCTTCATATATAATACTAGTCGACTTATGCGGAATTCCACATCCATTAAAGGACCTCTTCTTAGATGATTTTAAATATCAAATTTAAGAGTAACGGTATTTATATTTCCTCCATTAGCCCGCATGATAAGTTTTAACATGAGGGGTAAATCATGGAGTTTGATAAAAGAATACGGATCTCGCAAACTGACAGAAAAAAAGGCTAGCGAAATAATATGTAAGATCCTATGTTTCTATATTTGTTACCTATTCACGCAGAATTAGCTGAACAGATATGAATGAAATTTGGTAGGTACACAGATAGTTTAATACTTGAATTAAAATATAGGATTTTTTATCCCAGATAAATTAAAGATTCCTGTGGGATAGCTGTTTTTATGTCAACATACTTATAATATTATAATGAAATATATATTAAAGGAACAAATAGTTTGAATTTTAATTGCAAAATTAAACTTACGATGTTGGATTTATGTATGTAAATGTGCTCCGATAGATGGCTTCGGTCGTTAAGACAAATGTGATGAGTAAATTATACCGAAATAATAAAAAAATATATGACCGAAAGGTAGTACGGTAGCTCAGTGGATTAGAGCACTTCCCCGGATTGGAAGGGACGCAGGTTCGATTTCCGCTCGTACTAAAGTTATCTTTTTCCTCATTCACAAATAATAATTTGTACTTTAAAAGTAGCTAAGCCTGTCAAATGCTAAAATATAGATCAAAATATTATAATTACCCAATTCTGGGATCCGCGCAGATGTAGTCCTGAGTACCAGCTACTTTAGAAATAAATATAAATTGTGATTACGATCCAATCAGACGATGTACAATAAATATCAAATTAAGTTGAGCTCCTCTTGGGAAATGAAATAGGATGAAGAATTTATCCTGTTGAAATTGCTTTGGTCGTTTATGGGACTGACACTGTGTTGTTATTTTTATTATGATAAGGAATTATAATTTAAAAATATTCCGTCCAAATATTAATGTCATAAACGTTAATAGTAAATAGTACAGGAGAGCTGATTTCCTTGTGAATCGACCAGCAACAAGGAAGTATTTGCCTTTTTTTTTTGGTAATACAGGAAAAGTTTTTCTAGTCGCACACCGCGACATCCCCTACAACATACAGGTTTGTTTAGTTCACACCTACTAAATAAACTCGCCGTGTGCCGCCGCCGCATGTATTAACGGACAACTGGGATCGTACGAAATTACTTTCGACCAAGAATATTTCCTTGGCGTTGGTTTACTTCCGTGTGGAGCCGGCTTTGCCGTGTGGGGCCGGCTTTAGAATTGTCCCACCCCTCTCCACGCATGGGAGTCGTAAGAACCGACTGAGGGAATACCGTGGGAGTGGGCAGCAGCACTTCTTTGTGTATTAACAACATCTACTGCGATCGCCAACCCGCCTGCCAAGCGTGACGATTACGGCACTATCCCCCATTTCTTGGGGAGGCCTATGTCTAGCAGTGGACGTTGAAAGGCTGATGGATGGATGGATGGATGAATGGTTTACTTCTTATGTTTCTAATAGAAATCAGTGAGTAGTAGTTGATGGATATCATTCTGAAGCCTTCATTGTTACGTCTGGAGTGCCGCAAGGTTCCATACTAGGGCCGCTTTTGTTTGTGTTCTTTTTAAATGATGTTATGGAGTGTTTTCATTTTTGTAATTTTCTTCTTTATGCAGATGATCTGAAAATATTTCAAATACTGCTCGTGACTGTTATTTTCGATTTCAAATTTTCACCTTTGTGTTGATTTAATATGGATAAGCATGTCAAATGCTAAAAATATCTAAAAGATTTACTCTAATCAATATTATTTAAGTTTCCGGAATATTGAATATTATTCTAAATATCAACAATTTGCTCCAAATAAAATATATTTACAGCTTTTAATAGATTTTCCTTCCGATGCCAATCTTGGATTCTCCTTTCTTAGAATTCGCTTGTTATTTTACGAAGTTTACTAACAGTCAATACTCTTAAATCCTTCGAACCTTCAAACAACATTTTCTATACAACCTTCGCGACAAGAGTTCTTCAGACGTTTATTTACATAGATGTCAAGGATTTTGTACTATCAAACGTTAATTTATAAGTTAATTTAAAGGTAAAAGTAGTTATAAGTAGGCTGGCCAGAACAACTAATAAGAGACAAAAAATCATTAGAAGCAAGTTGGTAGAGGTCGACATAGGCGAATGTTTTTTGACCAGATCGGAGACGTTTCTGAGGAAGGCCAGGTTAAGAGCATTCGAACTAAGAACGACTACGAAACATGTGCGTCAGGATCGTAAATAGTGAAGAGAAGTGGTCTCTGCCTACTCCTACGGGAAAAAGGCGTGACAATATGTATGTATGTAAAATCAATAATAAGAAAGGAAGAAAAATAGATGATGATGGAAATAATTGGGAAGTTTGCCGCTCTCATACACCGAATGAAATGCAATAGTAACCCACGGTGGGTTCTTTTGCTACTTAACAAAATCATTGTATGAGACAGTGGTACTTCACCAGTCGAGGCAACCCATTCATCCTGGAATTAGCTTATGATCCTACCACCAATTTAAAGTGAATTACACAGATTAGCACTTGCAATACCATCACGTTAGTGCGATGGCTTAGCGGTCTAGAGCACTTCCCCGGATTGGAAGGGACGCAGGTTCGAATCCCGCTCGCACTAAATCTTTTTTTGACATTCACAAATAATTTGTTCTTGTTCTAAAGCAACTAAATAGGTATGTCAAGTGCTAAAATACAGATAAAAAAACCCATATGTGTGCAATACACACATGGCAGAAGTAAAACTTCTGAAAAGTAGCCGACGAGAGATTGAGATGGATATAGAGCATCAGGAGTATTATGATAAATGTAAGGTTTATTATTTTTTACCAAGCTTAAAAATACCTCCCAGTAATTAAATTTAATGGAGCATTAAAATTCATTTAAATTTTGTTTTCTGCAACGATATAATGGATCCCGTAGGAATTCATGGGACAACTTTGGTAAAAGATCTTGTGAACTTCACCATAGGAACATAAATAACAAAAGTATATTTTTTTTTATTGCATGTGGTGGCAGATAAGCCACGGCCCATCTGATGGTAAATGGTAACCGTCGCTCATGGACAAAACTATACCCAGAGTATTGCCAAGCCGCTGCTCACCATTTCATTTCACCGATTTGAAATGAAAGAATAAACGGCTATCTCCCGCTACAGCCAAAACACAATGATGTGCTTTATGGCCGGTCACACGGGATAGTAGTACCAACCCGCTCGGGTCCGATACCAAGTGGGTATTCCTACTTGGTATCCAGCCCTACCACCAGTCATGCAATGGATGATAATTCCTTACCTCCCTTAGTCGCCTCATACGACATCCGTGGAAAAGAATGGGGTGGTGACACTTGTATTATTATTCCGTGACCACACGGACAAAAAAATCACTTCGGGGGTAGGTGAGAAAAATATTTTGTAACTGGCATGGGAATACCAAGTGAAGATAGCAAAACAGAGATATTAGTTTATTATTGAATGCATATCACTTTTTCAAACTTACTATTATGTACACCGAAGTCGCGTGGTATATGGTTCAAATCACAACGATTCTAAAGAAGTATTCACTTCAATATAATCTAGTAGCTGTGCCCCGTGGTTTTCTACCTTGTAATTTAAATATCTAATTATCATAAATAGTTTATTAAAGAGGCTCGTGGTCGATGTTCAAATTTACATATCTCCGTTCAGTATTAATTTCGGAACAGATGGTGCTTTTTTTGTTATTTTTTCTCGGTTATTAAGAATATTATATATTATGTTCGCCGTGTGGGGCCGGCTTAGAATGTTCTACCCCTCTCTACCCACGGGAGTCGTAAGAGCCGACTGAGGGAATACCGGGGGAGTGGGCAGCAGCACTCCCTCGAGTATTAACAACATCCACTGCGATCGCCAACCCGCCTGCCAAGCGTGGCGATTACGGCATTATGCCCCATAATGAGCACACAGTTCTCTTGGGGAGGTCTATGTCCAGCAGTGGACGTCGAAGAAACAGCCTTCCTCAAAAAAAATCTATAAAATGCAAATAGAATTCACCAAATGCGATTGGTAGTTACGTAGACTGGCGTGTTTAAATAAAAAAACCCTTAGCTTTATAGTATTATATTTATAAATGTAAGTACTAGCCTTTGCCCGTAGCTCGGCCGTAGCCTTAAGCTAGTTTTAAGTTTACACCTCAGGTTCCCGATATAGTAGCGTGATAAAATATACACCAGTTTTTAAGTCTAATCAAGAGCTATCAAACAAAAGTTTCATTAAAATCAGTTTAGTAGTTTTTGCGTGATGCGCCAACGAACAAACAGATAAACAGACACAAACAGACAAAATATGTAATAAAAAATGTTTTGTGTTTAGACTCGCCTATATAGCCTGCTCAGACATTTTTTTCTCAAATATCTTAAATGTACAGACACAGCTCTGTTACAGTTATATAGGGTTTTCCAACAAGAACTTTGTTTTGTAAATCAAAATAAAACAATAAATTTTGATGACAATGATTCAAATTCTTATTGTATTAAAAAAGTAAGGTTTGGCAATTATGAACTTTTATTTTGATTTAGAAAACAAAGTTCTTGTTGAAAAACCCTATATATAATAGTTAGGATATATAATTTGACAAGCAGTGATACTTGGGTAAAACCAAGGATTTACAAAGACAGAGTGGTATCGAGTTTGATCCCCAGTCCAAGGTTCAGACCTAGTCCTGACTTTTCATAGTTTTTCAAAATTATGTATTTTACAATTTATCACTGCTCGATGAAAGAAACATCGTGAGGAAACGGACATATCTGAGAGATTTTTTCAACGGCTTGTGAAGTCTACTACGCTGGCCCATACCCGCTCCATTGGGCCAGCGTGGTGGACTACAATATGGCCTAATCCCTTTTACCATGGGACCCGTGCCCAGTAGTGGGACAGAAAAAGGGTTGAAATAAAAGATATAAGTATAATACTACGATATAAGACAATGCTCGTCTCATCTGGACTTACATTATGTAAAAATATTCCAAGCATTTTACTACAGTCCTTCCAAAAGAATATGCTGAAGCACTATAACCATATGCATAATACAACTATTTTTTTCGTACTCGTCTACAAAAAGTTCAATAAGAAAGAAGATAAAGTAGCTTTTGCGAACAAAAAGCGTAAAATGTATCATCAAATTCCTTTTCTTGTTATGCGATGCAAGTTCACAGGCAGCTAACCTTTTTTCTTTAGATAAATATGGGTTATACATTTATTTCTACATCATACTAATGACACATAATAGTGTATTAATACCTTCATGTTCTATATTTGAATAAAGCTGTCAATTTACTATCTATATTTAACTAGCCTCGCCGCAGCAAACAGCTAGTTTTTAGGTGATATCTCAGGTTCCCGATGTAATACCGGCATAAAATGTATGCCAGTTGTTAAGTCTAATCAAGAGCTATCAAATAAAAACAAGTTGCATCAAAATCCGTTCAGTAGTTTTTGCGTGATGCGCAAACAAACGTGATGTGAAACAGGTAAACAGACAAAAAATCTAAACAAATCGTTTTGTGTTTAGATACGCCAATATAGCCTAATAATTTTTTTTTTTTCTCAAATATATTAAATGTACAGACAGCTCTGTTACAGCTTTATAATTGTATAGAAAATGAATCTCTATTTCTCTTGGTCATCGCATTAAGCGTGAATAAATAGAACAATTTTGTTATGTACAACTTTTTTGTTGTGTTTATTGTCAGGACGAAAGAAAAAATAATAAAAATGTGCAGATATTTGAAAATTTTCAAAAAACAACAATATTATCTTAGCGCGTTTAACAGTCCGCAAATAATTGAATATTCATAGCTAAGACAGACACAAATAATTTGTACTTTAAAGTAGCTGAGCATGTCAAGTGCTAAACTACAGATCAAAATACTCAAATACTATTTCCTTACTTACTTACTTATCATCACGCCATTTCCATTGCGGGGTAGGCAGAGAGAACAGAGTGCCAAGAGGTTCTATTCTTGCATACATCTCTTGCTTCCTCAACATTCATAACTCTCTTCATACATGCTCGCCGGTTTCGGAGACTCCTGACTCCACCTTCCATCAATACATGACCGATTTGGTCTAGGTAGGTGAGTCTCAGTCTCCCCCTGTACATCCTTCCACTTTCGCATTGTATATCTTCTTAACCAGTCGCTCGTCCGGCATTCTTTCCTCATGTCCGAACAATCGGAGCATTCCCCTTCGCATCTTTACACCAATACTCTCTTTCATACCTACTCGCTCTTTTACGTTGTCGTTACGAATGCGGTCAGTCAGCCTCACTCCACAGATTCTCCGCAGAGATCGCATTTCGACCGCATTGATTTTACTCTCATGCTTCTTTTTGCATACCCAACTCTCGCTTCCATACAATAACGTTGGGACAAGCACTGCGTTGTGTATTGCGACACGTGCCCTCTGGCTGAGGTGGTGGCTGCCGAGAAGTTGTCCCAATGCTCCGTTCACTCTATATATACTATTTCCTGATAGTTTTTAATATTTTTATTCAAGAAGCCGTGAGACGAAATGTAATCAAATTATAAAAATGTACTTACTTTCATCAGTCACTTTTAAATTTGAAATGCAAAAGGATGGAAGAAATACAGAAATAATATTGTAATTGGTATTTAAATAATATTACCATTAATGCAGAATTATAGATGTTTATTTGTCTAGTTACTTTGAATATGAATGTCACACTGCCTATACCTAATGCCTTTATTAGTTTATATAAAATTTTATGTTACATAGTTAACAAGCAGTTAAACCTAAAATATAATTAAATAAAATTCAAGGAAGACAATCGGTTTTTAACCACCTATCACTTCCAATGATGTATCTAAATTAAAAGAAACCAACTTCTACACTCGTAAAATTTTATATTAAAATCGTTACTGCCATTTATGAAGGTTTTATTTACAAACACAAAATAATTTTATACGCGTATATAGAGATTAGTAAACTTCATAATTCTTGTTTATACCTATATCTTTTTTTTTAAACGATGACGTTATTTCAAGCTTATATCAATTAAACTTTCTGGTTATACGTATTGCTCTTTAAAATAAACTTAACTTGTATGCAGTCTGCACGTCGGTTCGATAAGAGATTGGTTTTCATCCGGTAGAAACTACTAGCTTATGCATGCGTACTTGCTCGTGCACCGGTTGAATGTTCCATTTCACTTGCAGTATTTGTTTTCCCGTAGACAACACTTTGCCTTAGTAATATATACTGTATAAATTTTCCCATATACCTTGAAGATACTTTTATGATAATACTGCAAACATTACTTAGGCTTAAATACTGATTTACCACACAAAGTTTGGTATTCTGGTTAAAGAAAATTCTTTCTATTATCCACAAATGGATGTTCTAAGTCTGTGTGCACTTTGTGTCTGTTAATTTTATGTTTATAATATCTCCTCGATGAACAGGAATTATTTAATATTTCAAATAAGATGTGGTATTTAAAAACCGTTAACCGTTGGGGAAGATAGGTTCTCGTGTGGCGACCACATATCGGACGGCGCAGCGTAGGATGGCCCCACCATATGAACCGACGATCTGGTCAAAGCCGCGCAGAGCTGTTGGATGCGGTCGGCACAGGACCACTCGATGTGGCGTTCTCTTGGGGAGGCCTATGTCCAGCAGTGGACGTTGAAAGGCTGATGGATGTGGTATTAAAAAACGCATGTGGGCTAACTAATAGTAAGCGGTTACCGTAGTCTATAGACGCTAGCAACACGATAGGCATCATTCGCACGTGGCCATCTCTAAGGAAAGGTATAGGAGGTGGAGAGGAGGGATAGTAGAGAAATGATAGGAATGATACTAAGGAGAGGAGAGGAATGATAATAAGAGTACAAAGGATAACAAAGAGAGGATAGGAAGGATAAAAAGAAAAGGATAGGGAGGGGATTTGAGCCGCCAGCACTCTACCATGGTGGTACTACTACCATGGTATTTCATAATATATGATGAGTGGTACTACTACCACCGCTATTTCACGCCGATGTTCTGTGAGAGGGTGGTACTTCCCTGATTGAGCCGGCTCTTTCATGCTGGGATAAAGGCTCTACTACTACAATATATTTTAAACAATAGAAGAAGAAAAATTATAACAATCAACTGTAGGTCAACTCTATTCAAACCCCTTCCTTGGGTGTCTACTTTTTAGGAAATAGGTTGTATGCGCTGCTGTTATTGCTAGTATTGTATATGCTGGCTATTATAGCCATTAAATAGCCAAAATGGTCACAGTAACTTAATCATATTGCTCTAATATAATTATGTAAAACTAGTGACTCTGCCTTCGGAGATTTTTTTTGTTGCTCATGATGGCAGACGAGCCACGGCCCACCTGGTGCTAAGTAGTAACCGTCGCTCATGGACTCAACTATACTGA
The DNA here is from genome assembly GCA_948253155.1 of Leucoma salicis. Classification (NCBI taxonomy): domain Eukaryota; kingdom Metazoa; phylum Arthropoda; class Insecta; order Lepidoptera; family Erebidae; genus Leucoma; species Leucoma salicis. The sequence goes on from OX411804.1 coordinate 2,371,205, forward strand.
GAGTAGTCAAGCCACTGCGTACCGTTTCATTTCTCAGATGTGAAATCAAAGAATAAACGGCTATCTTCTGCTACAGCCAAAACACACTGACGTGCTTCATGACCGGTTACACAGGAGACGGTGGTACCGACTCGTTCAGGCCCGATAGCAAGTGAGTACTCTCACTTAGTACCCAGCCCTGCCACCAGTAATTTACCTAATGGGTGATAATTGCTTACTTCTCTTAATCGCCTTATACGACACCCGCGGGAAAGGATGGGGTGGTGATACTTGTATTCTTAGTCCGTCACCACACGGACAACCACTAGAAAAGGTAATTTATGTAAGTCCAATTCAAATTCAAAAATATCTTAATTTCATTGGCTATAATATAACACTTAAAATTATCAAAGTTACTAATAACTAACACGAGCGCTTGAGGCAAGGCATCCACTAGTGTTGTCGGTCAAAACTGCCAAGTCAATTTGCCCGCTGTAATTCTACTATATTGAGAATTATACTATAAGATCGCAGTATCTGTGGGTGTATTGGAGCAGCAGTGTATCTACACGCAAACTTTACAAAAGAGTTATTAAGCAGCTGTATCAACGCTAATTAATTTTTGTTTATCTGTATTTTAGCACTTAACATACTCAGCTACTTTAAGGTACAAATTATAATTTGTGAATGAGGAAAAAGAGAACTTTAGTGCAAGTGGGAATCGAACCGCAAGGGCCGCTTCCAATTCGGGGAAGTGCTCTAAGCCACTGAGCGCACTGATCTTTCGGCCATAACCAATCTCCTCATCACATTTGTCTTTTAATGACATTGTCTTTCTATTAATAAAATAATTTCAATCTAATATTATTAGAGTCAAATGGAGAAAAATATCTTTATATTTTCTTCTTTGTCACACTGAACTTATAAATCCTCCTAAAACTCACGTTTAAACAAATTTTAGGACATGTAAGACATAATTTGTTTTCTTTTTGTTACAGAAAGTATTGATAAGTCCGGTGAAGATCCTGTGGTAGCAGCATTAAGACCTTACGCAATACCCGACGATGATGACGGCCCTAGAGAATCAAATGATTTTCAAAAATTCTTTGGCAACTTATCCATTCCTCAGAAACATGAAGTCATTACAGATGATGTATCATTAGTAGAACATTTCGTTAATGTTGAACATAGCTATGATAGTAATAATACCAAAATGAATATAGATGATAGTGCAGAGCTAAGAGCGTCTGAAGAAACTAATATAACTGCGTTGAGACCAGCGCATGAAGATGTTGTAACTAAGTTTCTAAGATTGATAGAAACACAGCATTTATTAGGTGAAAACTGTACAGCTGGTACACATTTGAATTTGGGAGAAGGAGTTGTAGATAGATATGCGCAAGAAAGATTTAGGATAGAAGCTGATGTTGCTGTAAATAGAGCAAATATGTTAACTAGATTATGGAAATATGCTGGACCTGCAGTAATGCATAATGAATACTTGCTCCATGCTAGCGTATTTTCAATGGTTGAGTTTGATGATGATATTTTCGCAGCTGGTAATTGTTACGATCATCTACAGTATAAAGACTATCAGTTGTTTTGTCCATTCGCCTATAGATTACCAGAAGGGCCGATCTTGGCGAAAGATTTAGCGGTGGAGTATAAATACTTGAGCAACACGTCCGAATGGTTTTACATCGCGCGGAAGAATGCCGAGCGTGTGATCAAAAACCACAATCAGTTTAGAAAAGGTAAATATACATTAAAACTTAACTGCCTCTGTAGTGCACTGGTAGTGTGTGCGACTGCTGATCATGAGGTCTCAGGTCAGGCAGATTTATTGAGCTTTTTTTTAAAAAGAAAATTTCTCAGCAACAGCCCAAAGTTTGGAATTGTGCCCGGTAGACGGCAATAGGCTCGTCCCCTATTACGTGCAATTAAAACAGCTGGCGAACCGTGCGTTTTTAAGTAACAATAAGCCTTGGTTTTGTGACACATTTATCTGTAATGATTTGAGTCACAGTGAGCCTAGCCAGTTTTATTGGTAGGCTTTCACTTCTTGTGGCGGAATCTATTCAAGAGCGTAGGGACACTATGTCTTTTTAATCGCTTATGCTGAATCGTGAAATAAGCCGTGTTGGGCCGGCACACAAGAATAGCTCCACCCCGTCTCTTCCTATGGGAGTCGTAAAAGCCGACTAAGGGATTACCGGGGGACCGGGCAGCGGCGTTCCCCTGTGTAGGTACTAAAAACATCCACTGCGATCGCCAACCCGCCTGCCAAGCGTGGCGATTATGGTAAAACCCCCAATTTTGGGGAGGCCTATGTCCAGCAGTGGACGATGAAAGGCTGATGGATGGATGGATGGATGCTGAATCGATCCGCATCCACTTAGCTTAATAGCTAGTGTATTCTTGTGTCCAGAAAATCTTTCTTGATATTTAATACTATGGTTAGTAATCTCTTCATGAACAGTGCTTAGCTTTAAATCATTGTAGATATATTTATTGCTTATGTAATACGGAATTTTGAAGATTGCTCTTATTGTTTTAGTTTGGAATCTCTCCAGTATTTTAATGTTGCTATTGCTGGCAGTGCCCCACAGCTGGATACCATAAGTCCATATTGGTTTCAGTATGGCTTTGTAGACCATAATTTTGCTGGCATAGCTCAGATGAGAATTTTGACCTATCATCCAGTACAATTTACGTAGCTTGATGTCCAGTTGCTTTCGTTTGATCAATATGTGTTTTATCCACGTTAGTCTTCTGTCCAGATACATGCCTAGGTATTTTGCATGCTGTTCCTCTGGAATGTCCCGATATGGTATCTGAATAAAATGTATACCTTTCTAAACAAGACCTATCAAATAAAAAAAGTTGCATCAAAATCCGTTCAGTAGTTTTTGCGTGATGCGTCAACGAACAAACAGATAAACAGACAAAAAATCTATAAAACATAGTTTTGTGCTTAGACACGCCTATATAGCCTAATACAGTATTTTTTTCTCAAATATCTTAAATTTACAGACACAGCTCTGTTACAGCTTTATAATAGTATAGATTAGGATTCAACAAGTATTAAAAATTTGCAATGTATCGATTACTAGGGCTTATCTTATAATTGAGTTTTAGTTTATCCAGATAGAAGATAAATTGCAAACTTAAAGCCTAATGTTCTCCTTCATAACTTTCGTCATTTCCTTTCTCACGTTTTGAGAAAAGTAATGAACCTAATAGCTTTTCAACATCGTCCTTATAATACAAAAAGCAATCTTTCATCCCTCCAAAAACAGCAGGCACCAGTAAATTGCTTATAAAATTGCGTTCTTTTTATACAATCTAATATATTTAAAATAGCGAGAGCAATCCTTATATACTTAAACGTTAAAGCCGTTCCCGAGATATGCAAAATAAATATCTGGGAAACGCCTCTAACATTTTCGATCAAATTTTGTATTAAAATATAATCTGATTTTATCAAAATAAGTGAATGTTCTGAAAAAAAAACACTATTGTATACGAAAAGAAATATATAAACATAAAGCCACCTATTGGATCTTAGAAGCTTCCTATGTACCTCAAAACTCTACGAGATGGCGTAAAAAGAATTAGCATTAGGTTGGGTACTAAGTGGCTGTAGTTACTTGTTATCTGGATCGAGTGGGTCGGTACTACCGTCTTCCGTGCGACTCACCGTGAAACACTTCGGTGTAAGTTGGTAGCTGTGGAAATAGCCATCCGTTCATTTATTTTCCATCCGCAAAATGAGATGGAGGACAGGGGCTTGGCAGTATTTTTATTGTTGTGACTCCATATGGGGCGGATATCCCTTATGATCATGTAGGCCGTGGCTTGACTGCTGCAGTTTTGGAACAAAATTCCTTATCACACAGTACGGGCTTGGAGAAAAAAGTGTAAGAATTTTCCGTCACGACTCTTCCTATAGTGTAGACAGTTATCCATAGCGCGTATACTATTGACTGTGCCCAGTTATAGCTGCGTGCTTATTTTTATTTATAAACATACAATTTCACACTTTTTTCACACTTTTGGATCACAAAAAGAGTTTTCCTGTGTGGGAATCAAACCCACTACACTCAGTCATGAGACTGGTATCCAAACTACTATACCAAATGCAATAAAAACATACCAAGCATCAATAAGACTGTAAATGGCATACACAACAAGAGCAATTAAGCTACTTACGAACACGTGAAATGCAAAGACTTGTAGTTCCTAAAAGAGAAGTTTTCCCAAAACTAGCTCATAATTTGTAGCTTAACATTAGTAAACATTGCTTGAGATCTACATTAAAGTTTTCTAATGTAGCTAGAATTGTTGTGACCTAAACAGCAGACAACACGTAACATTAAAATGTTCATTACATTCTGTTTTTCAATACATAAAAGCCAAAAAATAAACAATAAACAATATAATAAAGGTTAAGGTTTTGTTACAAAGGCTTTCATTATTATGTATTAAGCTATCGTTGGGTACAAGCGACACGGGAGTAAAAGGCTGATTGATGGACGGATAATTTAGATATTTACTCGCAATATTCAATTTCTGTCTCACATCAATTCCGTGTATTGGAAGAAATCTTCGCCATCCATGGAATGTATTATATTATAATCTAATATTTTGTCCTATATTTTAGTACTTGACATGCTCAGCTACTCTTAAAGTACAAATTATAATTTGTGAAAAAAAAAGAGTATTTTAGTACGAGCGGGAATCGAACCTGAAAAGAGTGGATCTTTTTCCTTATTCACAAATTATAATTTGTACTTTATAATCTAATATCTAAATAAAATGAATACTTAAAACTTGGTGTGTTTATTGAAGTTATGTATTAAAATTCACAAAAACGGTGGTAATAGAACAAAAGACAATTATTTTAATATCTATTTTTGCCTGTTGGTTTGTAATTAATAAATTAAAGTGCATATCTCTGAAATTATTGAATGAATTTTAATGCGGTATCAGATAGATAGAGATTAGCTCTATTTTGTTAATTTTTTCAACCAACTTCCAAAAGGAGGTAGGCTCTCAATTCAACTGTATTTCTTTTTGTATATTTGTTACGCAATTATGCCGGTATTTTTTTTATCAAAATCAGTCGAACTGTTTTTAAAAAATAAACAAAAATCTACATAATAATTGTTTATTTTAATGATGAAATACATACATATAATTGATAGGAAACACCCAGATATCTGTATTCATCACGCAAATAATTGTCCTGAGTGGGAATCGAACCCACGACCTCATGCACGGAAGTCGGTTACAATACATCGGTATTGTAACTATTGTAATACGTATACTTTAATGGGCCGGCCTCGGCCGGTAATTTATTGCCAAGCAGAACTGGGCTAGTGTGGTGAACTATGGTGTAGGTTCCTTTCACTTTAAGATGAGACCCGTGATACTATAGGGTAGTGTGACAATAATAGGTTGAAGAAAGAATTATATAGGCCTCATCAGTTAGATAGACTTTATTTTTAACGCGTTATAAATTTATCAACTTGCGATGACATTTTCTTCAAAGAGTTTTACCCCTTGGCTTATTCAAATAAAGGAAATAAATTATTACATTTGTTGTTCTCCAGACTTCGACCCTTGTCACGAAGTGAACATTTATTAACAATTAATTGAATAAGCCCTTTTAATGCAAACAGATTTTGAATTCTTTGAAGGCCAAACTCGTCAATGTCAATAGCGATTTCACAAATCCCTAATGTTTCTTCAGTCATTTTAGGAAACTTCACTAATTGTAACTTTCTTATTTAATTTTGAATTTAATTAATTGAAAACATGTGTTTCTTATGATAATTAATTATGTTTATATCGGGGCAAAGAGAGACATGTGCTATAGGTACTTCTGACGGAAATCAGCTACGCATTGTTGTTGGTATGTTTTTTAAAATCTAGTACTATTTTTGGCTATCTATTACTTTTGCTCGATGGATAGATAATTTGGTCGTCTTTAGGTCCCATTTGATTTGGTGGGCTTTTGTCACTAAGACCCTCTCACGGATCATGGGTACCGCCATCTTGGTGTCTGTGGCTGCTTGATTAGCCCCATCTACCCTGACATCTGCTTGACTGCCTTGCCTGACTTTCTATATCACCTAAACATGTTGTAACGTTTTTAGGAAAAACAACCACAAAATTCGCGTAATTCATTTTGTATACCTACACCTAGCGATTACAGAAAACACGCGATCAACCCTAACTTCGCACTGGTAGAATTTACTAACAAAGAAAATCTTTAGTATTTTCTAAGAATTACAACTTTCTAGTAAATTGGAACAGTTACTTACTTACTTATGATCACGCCATCTCCCTTGCAGGGTAGGCAGAGAGAATAGAGTGCCAAAAGGCTCTATTCTTGCATACATGAGCTGCTCATTTGTTGCCGAGCGTTCTTGAGAATGCCTCGTTTAGAGATGAAACACGTGTCGAATTCATGTTCAGATTTTTGCGGAATATTGCAATATTGTGGTTCTGAGAGTTCTACCGTATCGCATGGTTGTGTCGCGTTGGTGAGTTTTTTGTCATTATCGTGCATGCTACTTTGCTATTATCACATTCTCCTCTATCTGTGAGAGTGCGGATTGGCAATCTTAGGTTATTCTGTTCAAAGATAACCGAGATTGACAATCCCCGGGTGAGTGGTGGGCTCTCCTCCTAAAATCCATTCTATAATAGTAAAAACAAAAAAAGAAGATAGGGAAGGGATTTGGGCCTGTTTTTCATTACAAAATATTTTTATTGCATAGACATTGCTTTATATTATGTGGAAATTACAACTAATTTTTATTTTACCGTTTCCACAAACTTGATTGATATTTCACCAGCGAAAACATTCATATTTTTTTAAAACCGACAAATACAGAAGGTAATGGAGTGCTCATTTATTGATGTCATCCGGTTACTTGAATTGACTTAAGTGCACTCAATAAAGCAATTGCTATACTTCAAGTTCATGTTAATTTACTAAAGGGCCAATATCAACGCCAAGCACTGTCCCCTGTTTAGGGTGACCATAACAATCAAAGATTAAGACATTCCCGAGTGATTAATCAAGTTGCCACCTAAATGTATATTACCTAATACAATTAGAGTTATAATTCCGATAATTATAAAATGCAAAGTATCAAAATTTACAAGATAATATAGTAGTATAGTATATAAAATTTAAGGGATTATAATTATTTAATTGAATAGACAATAATTATTCTCTTTGACAACAATTGTTAATTTCTAAGTGCTCCGTCATCTGCTTCATTGTAAGCGGCTCCAACTATTTTCATTAAATTTTTTATGCAGTGGGTTTCGGGGGCGATTAATTGATCTAGCTAGGTATCGTTTTTAGAAAACGTCGTTTTATCCGGGTTTTCAGGCAATGAAAAACTGCTACTATATTATTAGAATACGAAGGCAAATTTCGCCACCGTCTACAAGGTTATAATAGCTCAGGCGGGAAATCGGGCGGTCCCAAATCCAGAAGACCCCGGTTCGAGTCCAGATGTCTCCAGATCGATTATTTTTTTCCTTTTTTTTTTAATTCGTTCTTTTGTGAGAAAAACTCATGATTGATCAAGAAATAAATATACCGAGCAAAGCTCGGTCATCCAGGTACTAATTTATTAGGTTTTTACTTTAAAGTAGCTGAGCATGTCAAATGCTAAAATACAGATAAAAAATTATAAACATTCTTAAATTTAACTAAAGAAATTAATTTTACTCTGGAAGTTAGTTCAGTATTTTGAATTTAATTTCTAATTTAGACCATAAAGCGGCACATCGTACTTCTGTTCAATAGAAAATTCATTAACCGTCAAAGGTCGTTATTAGAGCCATTTAGGTTACTTAATTTAGGCTTTGATCAGTGAACTTTAGGGATATTAAACACAAAACAAAGTATCCTAAAGAGCTACCTAAAATGTTTTTTATAATACGAGTAGGTACCAGATTTTATTACAATTTTACTTCCTTTAAAAAGATGTAGTAGTAGGTACCATAGAGTGAAGCTGAAAGAGTTTTTAAGTAAATGTGGAAAATCACAAGGCAATTTACATACTGGCAACCACTTACTATCTGGTAAGACCAGTGTTTTTTTTTCATAATTCATTACTGGTCTACTATTAAGCATGGGTAGGAGGCTCGATCGACCTCTCAGAGACAGTGAGAGATATTTAGACCGTAGTCAACCAAGATTGACCCAGTGTGGGTTGGTAGACTTCCATGAGGGTCAGATGAGCCAACTATTATGAGTAAGAAGTTTTCAGCCAAGCGGAAGTACTCACTTGTTATCAGGCTGAACGGGGCGGTATGATGATTTGCCATGTAACCTACCATTAAACAATTTTGTGCATTACTGTTATAGCATATACTCTTTCATTACCCTCTATAAGGACGGGCCTCGTGGCGTAGTCAGTAGTGTAACCTACTTCCGCAAGTACCTAAAAAAAAACCATTGCGATGTATATCTAGCAATATCCAACACTTTATTGGAGTTGGCTTTAGCTGCTCACTGGTACTTATACTGCGCAACTTTTCACGACCTAACTAGTGGTGTCCCACTCCCATCTCCTCCTATGCCCATACCAACTATCCGATCATACTGGGCGAAATGTATGCGTGCGGTACTTGCTATGACGCCCTTCCCACGCGCACGTTTTGACTCCCGACAAATTATTAGCTCGTTCTGAGCCTTTCTCATTTATCCCATTATTGCTCTCCCCTCTTTTAGAGGACAACACACTGACAGTGTGACACCACTAGTTACAGTGGGACAACTGATGATCTAAGAACAGAAACAGAATAAGATTTTTATGAATTAATCTGACAACCTGTAACTGTCGCTAGAGCGTTATCTGCTCGCTGGGACTAATAGCTCCACGTGCCTTCAGAAACATGGAGGAGGCCAGGTCATGGTCAAGTAAAAGCTCAAAAACCTTGCCAATTGTTTGGATGACAGTTCACAACTAACTACGATACGTATGATGCGCTGTGATTTTTAAGTAGTAGGACTTGTCCTATCTAAATCATGGTGTCTCTAATTCATAAATAAGGTACCGTTCCACGGCAATATGCTTCCAATTATCTTAGAGAACCACTTCTGTAGAATGATTTCTTTACTCTCAATGATTAGCTTTTGTTCTCTATGAGTTTAGGACTTCAGAACAAGGAATCTTGTGAACTAATAGCGTTTGTTCTTACAAAGGAAAAATCACCTTTTGACTGGCGTATTCTGATAAGCGTCTCGTAGTATAGTACTATGAGTACGCGGCTTATAACCATTAGATCATATTTTTGAATCCTGCGTGGGGCAAATAGTACCCGGAAGATTGCAATATTATTATGAATTTTCAAAATTGAACTAGCGTCCCACAAATGCGAAGTATTGTCATGTGACGTGTAGAACAATTTGCATAATATGTTATCATTTTGTTAATCATACTTATAAAGCTGAAGGTTGGAAGGCTTTTTTTCTCGATATCAGGATGTCCGGAAGTTGTAACCTGTTTAAATCAAAGGTTTTCCATTTTTACACTGGCTAAATGACAGTTGATGAATCAGTATTAACTCTCATTTAAGTACAGTGTTATATTTCTATACTAGCCGTAACGGAGCTGTCTGCATTTATAAGATACTAGCAGTGCCCGCGGACTCCGTTCCGCGTTAGAAATATTTTTGCCCCGGCCCGTTTGTCCCGCGTAATACTTCAGTTTAAAAGTTCGGGATAAATAAAAATAATGATGAAGATTTTTTTGTTATTTTGGTTTTTTGTTTCTTTTTAGTTTTTTGTTTTTTTTTTACTGGTTTTTGTATGTTTTGTTTTTTATGTTACTGTTTTTTGTTATTTTTATTACTTGATGTTAATATACACTATTTACATTATTTAGGTACATCATTTTTACTTATTTTAATTGTTCAAAACATCTCGACATACTATATTAGTAGTAATGTTATCATTTGGTACTAAAATATATCGTCTTTCAGGAGTTCCAACCCAAGATAGCCTACATATAACTGCCCATGGCAAAAACAGTGCTTTCTCAGGTCAATGCCCACCAGAGAAAATGTTTGACCCTGGGACTTATTAATAGTGAGGACAAAAGAGACCTTGACGGGATACTGTAACCTTTTAAACGGTATAGGTAAATCAGTCGGAATCATGGGTATCCGCGGAATATAAGCAAGTTGTCCCACTGCTGGCCCTGTGAGAATGGTCGCCACGATTATATTCTCCCGCAACTCTTTTATGAGCAGCCTTGTGCCATTACATATGTTGGGGGGTCTCATGTTCCTTAAAAGCATGATAGGAATGCCAACTTTTAGCATAAGGTCATGGGGAGGTAAGCCAGAAGGACTCAAAGAATTTAAAAATTCTTGAGGATAGTGTACTAAGCTGTATCCTCAATATTACACACCGTGACAATGGACTTATAGTGTTTGACTTGACCGGGAATTTTTCCTAAAATTATTTTATTTATCACTAAATCATTTCTGGGTGAGACTATTGCCCTAGAACAAAGCCAATGATAATCTCTTTCCATTTAACTTTCAAGACCGGGATATATTGCGTCTATCAGATCTAACCTGTGTAATATGTGACCTAACCGATTGTCAAGTTTAATGTCATCCCTACTGTTGGTGTTAGGACAGCAAATTTTTCCTTCTCCAAGATTCAGATGCGGAAAGTCGTTATCGTAGTTGTCGCTCAAGTGGGCTCTCATGTTTGTTCGTAAATTGAATTCAACGGAACTCCATAAGCATGATAATTTTAAGCATGCCCTGTTCCTTTTATTATAACTAGCAGCGTTTGCAGAAAATCGCCCGCAAAAACAAAAATAGTAAATGTATACTGATGACTGATGTATGATACTGCCTATGTCGCCACGCAACGGCCGGGGCGGCGCGCCCCGCACGTTTTTATTTTGCGTTTTCTTTGAAGATATTTGTTTAAACTGTATGGCACAAATTCTACATTGGATTTCCGTTCTATAAAATATATTTATAAAGATATAAATTAATACCATATAGGCTAAATAAGCATCACAAAAATTATTTTTAATCCACAATTTTTTTAAAGAATTCGGGAAGCTCGGGCGTCACCCATGACTTTGAGAAGGAATGTATTATGGAAATTGAGTGCCCCGAGTGATTGTCACGGTAGATATCATTGTAACTTTTAAATAAGAGAATCGTAGCCTAGTTATGCAGTTCGAATAATTGGCAAGGTTAAGCAACTTTCGCTCTCCTGGCAATCAGATGGGTGACTAAAAATTGACACCTGTCATCCTCCGTGCTTTAGAAGGCACGGTAAGCAGTGGGATTAAATAACATCCTGGCAGTCGTTACAGTTTGTCAGTCGTGAATAAAAAATCTGACTCTGATCTTGTTCTAAGGTCGCCAGTTGTCCCCTTTATTTGGTGGTGGAGGTCAGATAGGCAGACGCTCCATATAAATTTACCATCAGATGGCAGTGACACGTCTGCCACTACAAGCAATAAAAAAAACGCTCGACGATACAAATTACAAGATACTTAGTTTTCACTTCTATCGGAGCGTTCAGTGACGATGACGCAAGTTCCATGATTTTTCTTCACCCGAAAAGTGCTCTAAGCGCCTTAAGAAGTTTTCACTTCAAAAAATATTGGTATAAGGCTAGGGATATTAACTTTAACTGTTCTTTATTTATTCTGCAGGATACAACACTTATACATACAACGACACGGCACACACCGACAGAGAACCAGATGAGATACTCTCAGTGACGTACGAGGACGGCAAGTGGTCAAAGCCATACTACGACTGTGGGGGAGGCAACATCTGGATGTTAACGTACACAGTACCTTTCTTCGGATACAATAATGGAACATATTTCTTCAAGTAAGTCTTTAATAAATATTCCATCCATCAGCCTTTCAACGTCCACTGCTGGACATAGGCCTCCCCAAGAGAACGCCACAACGAGCGGTCCTGTCATGAGGGATAATGCCGTTATCGCCACGCTTGGCAGGCTCGCAGTGGATGTTATTAATACTCGAGGGAATGCTGCTGCTCACTCCTCGGTATTCCCTCAGTCGGCTCTTACGACTCCCATGGTACAGAGGGGTGGGACAATTCTAAAGCCGGCCCCACACGGCCTAATAAATATTGTTATATGAATAAATATTGTTATATGTTTAATATTTCTCATCATTATCAACTCATTGAGCCCTTGTCGGTATTTCACCTCATAGAAAGTAAGCTAGTTTTAGCCATAACTAATTCCCGACGCTGGTCTAGATGAGGATCTATTAAATTTTCCAAGCTTATTATTGGAAAATTTCTGAAACATGCAGGATTTCTGTCCAATCTTTCCCACATTCTTTAAAGTAGGCAAGATTTTACTGTAAAGTGTAACATGTAAATTACTAAAATGTAACTGCCTCGGTGGTGTAGTGGTAGTGTATGCGACTGCTAATCATGAGGTCTCGGGTTCGATCCCTAAAAAGAGCTTTTTCCTAAAAAGAAAAATTCTCAGTAGCAGCTCGGAGTTTGAAAATGTGCCCGGTAGACGTCAATAGGCTCGCCCCCTATTACGTGGGACTTAAACATAGCTGGCGAGTTGTGGATGTGTAATACACCTCTGCCTACCCCTTCGGGGAATACAGGCGTGATGCTATGTTACTAAAATGTCATAAATAATCTCAAATTTTCTCGCATCAACAACATACTGGCGTACAAATTATCTATAAATAGTATTAGACAAAGTCACTGTCCGCGTCTTATGAAACTTTCTAAGTAGAGAAAAAAACATTTACTCGTAGGTATAGATACCTACTTAAATCATCCGTGCGAAACTAAATCGGATCGCAACTCACTAGCTGAACCCAATGAATTTGAACCCGATAGACCTAGATCCTACCTTTATTGTTTTTGTGCGGGAAAAAATATACCTAACCGCACAGCCCATCGTTCGGGGCAATAAACAGAGTAGTGTGAGGCCCTCACCCGCTAAGTAAACCCGCCGTGTGCCGTCTCTCCGCCTGTATTGGCGGACCACTGGAACTATGTTACATTGCTTCATTGGTACCTAGATCCTACTCTAAGGGTGGTCACTTCGATTCTTCAATTTTCAATAAGAATAGTGGTCCCTTATCGAAAATGTTGTGAATGTGTGAAATTTTGTGGCTACGTGTTCTTATATGTGAAAATTCTTAAATAAACAACAACAAATTTCGTCATAATTGATAGTAAAAACCCTGGTACCTACTACGATCAAGTTTTTGCAAGACTAACTGTTACTTGAGAAGACCAGAGAATGATCACCTTAAGTCCAGATTTAAACCAAGCAAAAGCTATTTCCATCAAGTTGATTTTTAAAGGCGTCCTAGTAATTAGACCAAAAACTAAAAAGCATTTTTGTTTTTTTTTAAATATAATATTATTATCTTTTTATCACTTTACTGGGCAAAATATTGTAAAAACTTACATAGTAATGGATTTCTTTAAAGGCTTGCGAAGTCTGCCAACTCACATTGAGGGAGCCCGCAGGAGTATGTTTTAAATCCATGTCATGACGAAACAAAAATGAAATGTAACAGTAATGGTTGTAATGCATTTAAAAAAAACTCGTTCAAAGTTATTTCCATCTGTATTTTAGCATTTGACATGCTCAGTTACTTTAAAAACTAATTAGCAGAATCATTTGCAGGTTCGAATCCTACTCGCAGTTAATTTATTTTTTTCGTTCTAAATTAATTTGTGACTATAAATAATTGCTATAAACAATCTTTACACACGTAATATAGCCTATTATCAAAAACTGATACCCCAAGAACTTGCTTTCCTGACGTTACAGCCGATGCAATCTCCAAAAAACATTTTTATTATCCCATAAAAATACATATCGTACGTCAAACGCAACCCTTTATCCCAATAATCAAAATTTCCCCTAAAGCAAATAGGCTGAAAAGAAATTGCCTCAAAACATATACCACGTAAATAGAAGTTATCAGTGCCATTCGAAGTCGTTTGAGCAATAACAGATAGGGTCAGAGATATGCACGACCGACATTTGTCCGGGGAAATAGATTTTGCCTGGTTCGAGCGATCTGTTGCTAAAGTTACGTATTTATTTACGAATTCACTTAAATATTATTAAATAAAACTTATTTTGCAGATTTTATAGCGTTTAGCTGATTTTCTACTACTATTCTGACAGGGAAAGATTCTTACGGAGCCTTCCTGTAACTGCTGATGCTATAATGTCCCCGAAACTTCGGGATAATAGATCATCAAGTAAACGCGGTAGTTTGAGGTAGATATCACTGATTATGCAATTGAACAGGTTGATGCAAAATTTTGACCTAAACGGGAGAAACCTCTCTTATTTTCAAATTCGCATAAATTAATAATATTGCCTTCTTTAAAGAACAGTAATAGTGATAACAGGATCGATAAAAAAACAATAAAAAGCTTATGCTTCTTGTTTAATTTGTATAAAAAATGGGGCTAAGCTTGGAAATGCGTGAGGTGTATGCAAGAATAGAGCCTTTTGGCACTCTGTTCTCTCTGCCTATCCCGCAAGGAAAATGATTTTTAAATGCGTCTTCCTAGTAAAAATCTGTTATTTTTATAAACAGGCACTTCAGTAATTTTGTTTATTTATATAGATTGAAGTAACGGATTGCTCAACAAATTTTATTAATATTTTGGCTCATTGTAACCGCTTTTACTTGTGTTGTTGATATAAATGGCAAATTTTAGGGATAGGTATTGAGTTGAGATATTTTTCCGAATTCCTGCACATAAGTAAAATATAATAAAAATTTAACAAGCCGATGTCTATACTTATGAGATATGCAGGAAATGTTAATAAGACAGGTCTGTCTAAAGCAACATAAGCGATAACAATCTATCTATCTCTACTATTATAAATATACTAGCCTTTTCCAGCGGCTGCTTCGTTGCAGTCAAAAGCTAGTTTTTCGTTTATATCTCAGGTTCCCGATATCCATCCATCCATCCATCCATCAGCTTTGCATCGTCCACTGCTGGACATAGGCCTCCCGGAAATGGAGGTTTTACCATAATCGCCACGCTTGGCAGGCGGGTTGGCGATCGCAGAGGATGTTTATAGTACACAGGGGAACGCTGCTGCCCGGTCCCCGGTAATCCATTAGTCGGCTTATACGACTCCCATAGGAAGAGACGGGGTGGAGCTATTCTTGGTGCCGGCCCCATACGGCAAGTTTCCGATACAGTAGCTGGATAAAATGTATACCAGTTTTTAAGTCTAACCCTGCTATTAAATAAAAAAAATTGCATCAAAATCCGTCCAGTAGTTTTTACGTGGTGATACGGTCTCCCCCTGTACCTACATCCTTCCACTTTCGCATTGTATATCTTCTTAACCAGTCGCTCGTCCGGCATTCTTTCCTCATGTCCGAACAATCGGAGCATTCCCCTTCGCATCTTTACACCAATATTCTCTTTCATACCTTCTCGCTTTCTTACGTCGTCGTTACGAATGCGGTCAGTTAGGCTTACTCCACAGATTCTCCGCAGAGATCGCATTTCGACCGAATTGATTTTACAATAATACCTTACATACCCAACTCTCGCTTCCATATAATTCTAATAATATTAAGCAAAGTAAATTTGTCACATAATCTCTAAGGCGACCTTTTTTTCCCCAAAGTATTAGGCTCTCCGTGTAAAAACGTTTTTTTTTATTTATTTATTTTAATCTTTATTTAAGGGGACTCGGTCAACAATGACGATGTCGTCCCGTAATTCTAATTAAAATTTAACTTTTATGGCTAGTTACATCTTAACTCTAAAATCTTATCTATATTGAACTATGGAGTGGAAGCAAGGCCCAGCAGTGGCTGGGTGTTGCTTCCGCTCCGTAAATGGTACATGTATAATGCGTATAACTTCCCGGCCCCTTCCGAAAACGGGAAGGCTAAGAAGCTGCTACATAACGCTATATTGTATTGAGTATCCCCAAGTGCCTGTCGCCGCTGAGCCTCATTCTGGACACACTCAAGCAAGATACGGTGAACATCCTCGATTGCGTTACACTCCGTGCAATTGGGTGAGTCCATTTTACCCATTAAATGCGCAAATTTATTTGATGGAATGTGCCCGGATCGAAGTCTCAGCAGTGTCACAATATATTGTCGATGGGCTTCCATTTCCTGGAACCATGGGCAACCAAAAGGTCCTGCCTGTATAGTCCTGTACCATATGCCTTTGGTGAGCGACCTGTCATCGAAATATTCCTGCCACAAGTCTTTACAAATCTTTTTGACTGTCTGAACCTGATCCCTTCCGATAAAGCTAACTTTGCTGCCTGATCCGCTTTTTCATTGCCCATGATCTCAATATGGGATGGAATCCACTGTAGAATTATAGTCTTACTATTCATACGCAACTCTAAAATGGTTTGGAGTATAACAAAGGCTACCGGGGAACCTCGAGAGTTCGAGGGTAGCCGAGCCAGATGCAATAAAGCACTCTTAGAGTCAGTTAAAACCACAATATACTGAGTATCAATAGTTAACGCGTAAGACAGGGCTTCGGAAATCGCTATCAGCTCGCAGTACATTACAGCAATATTAGCCTTAATTTTAAATCTTAATGTATTATTTAATTGAGGGTCGAATACTGCCGCTCTCGCATACTGTGCGTTTTTAGATCCGTCTGTATAAAGTTGATAGAACGAACCGTAGTTATCATTCAAGTATTTGGTACACTTTTGTCATAAATCTAATTTATTCATTGATCTCTTTGGAATGTGTACATAAGGAATATCGCAAGAGATGTTTTTTGATAAGTCAATATTGGACAGCCATGTATTCAACGAGAAAACTCCCAGTATGGAACTGAAATAAATAGGTAAATTTTGAATTTGTCTATGCGTGTCTACTAATAATGGAATCTTTTTATTACTCCAGTATTGGCCCTCACACAGGTTCGACAATTTGTCTATGCGTGTCTACTATCATTAATTTGAATTGATAGATGCCTGTCATGAAAAATTCCCATAAGTATCTGCACAACACCGCTCCCACTCCCAACCCATCTAACGTTTTTAACAGAGCCACTAAGTTTATATTGTTATAAGCGCTATCAATGTCAATGAAACATCCCAAAGTGCTAAAGCCCTTCGAAAATCCTTCCTGAATGCGCGATACTAATCTAGCCAAGTTGTCAGCACAAGAACGCGTTTTCCTAAATCCGGTTGTCTCATGTGAAAAACAGTTATTTTTTTCAAGAAACCACTCAAGTCTACGGTTTAAGATTGTGTGTAACACTTTACAAGGACATGACAATAAAGCTATTGGTCTGATACCTGATACAGAGCCAGCATTCCGACCTGGTTTTGGTATGGGCACTATTTTGACCTCTCTCCATTGATTCGGGACGAAACCCGAAAGTAGTAACCTATTGTATAGTGAAAACTAGAACTATTTTTCCTACTTCTGGTAAGTGCCTGATCATGGAGTAGGAAATACTATCACCACCAGGAGTAGTATCAGTCTGTTTAATATAGTTATTAAGCTCTTGGAGCGAAATTCTGCTGCTCAATTGCTCATTTTCTGATATAAAATTAGGTGAAGGAGGCCTCACGTAATCTGGTGTTAAACTATGTAGTAAATGTTCCGTTTGCTCCTGATCCACGGCACTTCTTGTGTCTTATAGCCTTTGAGCCACTTCATTCGTTTGAATACTTCAGCTGCTGACACTGTGTTATCTATGCCATCACAGAAATTTCTAAATGAGTTAAAGTTGCTATTCCGAATCAATCTCTGTGCGTGACTCGTTTTTCTTTGAATTTTGTCTAAATTCTGTGGCGTAGGGTTCTTCCTGAGTTCGGCTTAGGCCAGACGTCGCTCAGCAACTATACGTGATAAGTCATGTCCCCAATATGGTTTAGGTTTAAACATCTGTTGCCGAATTGGGCACACAAATTTTTATTTCAGGTATGCTTTGATCCGCTGCAGCATTTAGGGTATCAATAAAATTGTCATACGCTATTTGGTTATCAGTATGTATGTTTAAAACATTTAACTTTTCATTTATAATCTGTCTGTATTTTGTCCAATCTGCCTTTTTGTAATTTCTTTTAATTTTGTATGTATTTATATTATTAATTGCTGTTTTAATTTTTAAAACCAAGTGATCGCTTCCTAAGTTCTCATTCAGTTGGCAAGTTATGCCAACTGAACTTCATTGCCAAATCTAGGGATGCTGCGGTCAAATCAGGAGAGGTACTTTGTAGTACACCATTAACCAATTTAACACGTGTAGAAGTACCATCATTAAGAGCAATGTAATTGTTTCCGAATATGGCGTCAAACAGCTGCATATGACTTGCATCCGTCTTAGATGACCAGTTTGTATGGTGTCCATTGAAGTCTCCGGCTATGTGTTCTTTCTTGCTTCAGAGAAAAGATCTGGTCCCAGTCTCTTTTACTAGAGTATACTGAGGAAGGACAGTATACAGTAATCACGTTTTCTAAATGTTCGCAATTAGATATCTTTACATGTAATAGCTGAATACCTGGATTTTTAATATTGCTGTTACAACGACTTACTCTTAGGGACCAATGAGTCAATATTGCGACGCCGCCATATCCGTCATAACGGTCTTCCCTAAATATATTATAACCACTTATGCGAAAATTGCTTTCAGGATCAAACTTTCGTTTTCACGTTTCATTTATTATTGCGATGTGCACTTTTTCTTGATTTAATAACGCTTCCAACTAAATAGCTGTAGGCCGAAGGCTTTGAGCGTTCCATTGCAGGATATTGATCATTGAGGGTCTGTTAGTTCGTTGAGCCATTGATTAAGGTTAATAAGGATTGGCACTTCTAAAATGTACTTCAAGATAATAGATTTAATCCATTCAAACAGTATACATGCACAGCTGTTGTTTTATTCTCCCATGATGTCTCCGTATCCAGATTTTTTTCTTTTAATTGTCTCCATAACTCTCTAATATTAGCTCTTCTGTTTCTTGAACGGTTCTCTCTGCAATCGTCTTCTGAATTTTTACTTTTTATGTCATTGTCTGCATCTTGTAAACTAACTTCTACTATGTCTTCCGCACCATGACTTAGAAAAGGGGGAAATGGGGTCCTTCCTTTATTTTTCACTATGTCTGCGTAGGTATTCTTACTTTCAGAGGAAGGATCTAAGGTGCGGTCTTCACTTGACTTCTGTATTTCTTCTCTTAGTATATATTGATACTCCCCTCTAGAAGTTGTGGGTTCTACTATAGGATGCTCTGGCGGAACATACATGGTAAGAGCCCGCTTATAACTACAATTGAATTCTGCCATCAGGTCTCTAATTCTTTTTTCTTTAATGTATACAGGATACTTCTTTGCCAAGGTCATGTGATTGCCAGCACAATTATTACACTTGTAAACCACTGTATCGCAATTAGGATGATTTCTACTAAATTTTGGACATATCACCTTATTGGATATGGCATAATTTTATTGTGTGACCAAATCACCAACATCGCGCACATTGCGTTACTGGGTATTTATAAGGAGTAACTTCTGCTCTTGTGTTAAATATATGTATGTATGAGGGCAACGACGATCCCATGAAACATATGCAAACTGCCTCCGATGGCTCCCATCGAGCATCTAAACTACTTCTGCGTTTTAGCCTTTTCACTCCCATTATCTGGATATCACTCTCCAAATCTTCCACTATTTCTTCTTCAGATAAATCCAGGTCAATATATTTCACTACCCCATAAGACTGAGTTATTTCCAAAGTTCTTTGACATTTATAACCCTCCTTCTTAAAATATTGCGAGTTAATCAAACGATCACAACTATCTTCATTATTTAATACTATCAGCACTTTGTGAGGGTTAACGTATTTTATTCGTGTGATATCACCTATATTCTCAGACTTTAAGACCTTTGCTAATTTAAATTGCTTAGGAAGTACGTTTGCCGATGAAACGCATACTTCGATTCTTTCTTCTGCTACTCTGATTGCATCATCTATCTCACTCCCTCTAGCATAACTTTTACCTCTTCTGCTGACTGTTGTCCAAATCTCGTCCTGGCTTATTTCTCGGTTCCTCTTATTATTTGATACCTCTGCTGTCGAATGTTGTTGAGACACAACACTCGTCATGTCTACCCCCTGATTGTCTCTCCCTTGACTTAATTCTTCCATACTACTTGACGTCTCACTGCTTATCCTAGTCATAATACTCATATTATCCCAATCGTTAAAAGCTATATCATTTATCTCATCGATAGCCATTCTTAAACAACATCGTAATGAGTTAAAAAAGTACAAAAGATAACACTCGGGCCGTAGTCGGGTGTTTCAAACCGGTTTGGCGTCGAGCAAACAGCGCGTCCAACGATATGAAGCGACTGCGCGCAACTGTGGAAAAAACGGGTTGTAACTTAAAAACACACACTTAGACACGCCTATATAGCTTAATTCAGTATTTTTTTCTCAAATATCTTAAATATACAGACAGCTCTGTTACAGCTTTATAATAGTGTAGATAGATTATTATAGCTATATTTAAGATATTTGAGAAAAATACTGTACGACCTCATGTATGGTATTTATTAATTTAAGCGTCTCTGAACACCAGACTGCCATAGAAGAATCCCCCGTATAGATCAAGTTAAAATCCTGCTTGTAGAATAAAAATATTTTTCCACTTTCACAAAAAAATGTTTTAAAGTATTCTATACTTGCTTGCCACCCTTGCAGTAAACATAAAAATAATGAGTAATTTACCATAGAAGCAAAATGTTTATTAAAACCCATAAATGTTACATATTTATGCAAAAACAGATAAACAATTTGGATGAAATTTGGCACACACGTAATTTATTGCCTGGATTAAAGTAGTAGTATAGGAATAAATTTGATGATATTTTATTTCAGAGTATATTCCTTTAGATAACCTGGCGATACAATTGCTTGAAATAAATCATAATGAAATGCAGTTAGTAGGTTAGTGTGGTCCCTAAAGAATCCTTTGTAGCTCTAATACGACCATATCGAATTCTTACTTACGTACTTACTTATCATCACGCCATTTCCCTTTCGAGGTAGGCAAAGAGAACAGAGTGCCAAAAGGCTCTATTCTTACATACATCGCTCGCTTCCTCAACATTCATAATTCTCTTCATACACGCTCGCCGGTTTCGGAGACTCCTGACTTCACCTTCCTTCAATACATGACCGATTTGGTTTAGGTAGGTGAGTATCGGTCTCCCCCTGTACCTACATCCTTCCACTTTCGCATTGTATATCTTCTTAACCAGTCGCTCGTCCGGCATTCTTTCCTCATGTCCGTTCCCCTTCGCATCTTTACACCAATACTCTCTTTCATACCTTCTCGCTTTCTTACGTCGTTGTTACGAATGCGGTCAGTTAGCCTTACTCCACAGATTCTCCGCAGAGATCGCATTTCGACCGTATTGATTTTACAATCATGCCCCCCCTTGCATACCCAACTCTCGCTTCCATATAATTCTAATAATATTAAGCAAAATAACTTTTGTCACATAATCTTAAGGTGACCTTTTTTACCCCAAAATATCAGGCTCTCCGTGTAAAAACGAGTTGTAACTTAATATATACCAATAACCACATTCAGGTTGGCAGACCACAAAATTCCAAAAATAAAATGGCATGACTCTCTTCCCACTTGGCATGGTAATTCTCTCACCGCGCTAGAATAATATATTTTTCTTTAAAAAGAATCTTAATAATTATATAATTTATTATGCCATATTTATTTACTTTTAATAAACCTAATCTTCATGCACATTTTTACATTGGTACAAAGTTGTTTCGATATTTCACATCTGCCAGGCCCCGCAAGGGCCCTATTTCATAATAAATAATTTGTCATCAATTACGCACAAGTGTGAAAGCCTTCTAGTCAGAGTAGGAAGCACACTGAATAATGGAAGATCTTAACAGTTCTTTATCTTCCTTCAAGCTATAACATATGAATCATCCATAAGTAAGTAGTATCTTAATCAAATTATCTATACCCTCTGCATATATCTCCTATGTATATCAAAGAGCAAAGCTGAGAAAATGTCATATAAACGTCGTATTAATTGGTGGGTCGATGCGGTTAGGGGTCGCTACCCAACTGACCTTTGTGAAGACATTACCATAATCTGTCACAAACATAGTCTGAATACGATGTAACTCTTTGAGATTATTGGATGGTGTAAATCATAGGAGTTACTTAGAGAGCACATATTTTATTATAGACTATTACTAGTGTAGTCAAATTATATAATGATCACCAATTTTATTACTGGTGGTAGGGCTAGGTACCAAGCGAGAGTAATCACTTGCTATCGGGCCACAACGTGTCGGTACCACCGTCTCCTATATGACTGGTGATGAAGCACGTCAGTGTGTTTTAGCTGAAGCAGAAGATAGCCGTTTATTCTTTCATTACATATCTGAGAAATGAAATGGTGCGCAGCGGCTTAACAATACTTTCAGTATAGTTGAGTCCATGAGCGACGGTTACCACATACCATCAGGTGGACCGTGGCTCTTCTGCCATCAATAGCAATAATAATAAAAAAGATCTCTTCATACACGCTCGCTGGTTTCGGAGACTCCTAACTCTACCTTTCTTAAATAAATGACTGTTTTGGTTTAGGTAGGTGAGTCTCGGTCTCCCCCTGTACCTACATCCTTCCACTTTTGCATTGTATATCTTCTTAACCAGTCACTCTTCCGGTATTCTTTCCACATGTCCGAAACTTCAGAGCATTCCCTTTTGCATCTTTACACCAATACTCTCTTTTATACTTACTCGGTCTCTTACATCGTCGTTACGAATGCAGTCAGTCAGCCAACTCCAAGAATTTTCCGCAAACATCATATTTCGACTGCATTTATTTTACTTTCATGCGCCTTTTCGCATACCCAATTCTCGCTTCCATATGGTTCTATGTTACTCATGTTACTCTTCTCTCTATATCAGTGGTTTACCTTCCATCTCGACTGAATCCACATCTAGAATATTCATATTTATCCACTTGTTCTAGCGCACCATTGAATATTGTTACTCTATTCTGGCTTCTCCCCTTTCAAGACTATTATTTTGGTTTTGCTTTTGTTATTACGTCGACTAAGGTTTGCAGGTCAGTCGCTGATTGACGAGAAGCTAATAAAAGGATGTTAAGAAGTATAAATCCCTCTAGAAGTAAAGTTATCATTTTCCACATTCACAAATAATTTGTTCTGTTCTCGACCAAGTTAACTTTCAAACAAAAATTAACTAAATCAAAATCCGTTCAGCCGTTTAAAAGTTATAATGCCATAAACAGGCGCATAGATTTAATTTATAATACCTCTGCGTTTACGTAGAGAGCTAAAACCAATCGCCACTCTCATCTTTCACGCTGCTGAGACGTGGGCTGATGAAAAGCGAAAAGTTTTGATAACGGGAACCGTATTCAAAGTAAATCAATCTATTCTAAAACAGTGACTATCCCGATCGTTAAAGCTCACATACATTATTTTGTTCTTTTGGCATACGCAGTGCTGCTAGTATTTTTATACTTATAAGCGGCAGTTAGCCACTTACTATCAAGTGGGACGTAGCTCATCTGCCTCCCTAAGCAATGCAAAAATATTAAAAAAAAAATTCCTAACCCATAATAGTGTTATGTATCGAAATAGATCTTATAATATGTACTGGATATAATATATGTTATAAATTCATAATATGAACAGTAATGAGTACGAATTCTTTCGTAGACGGCTTTTTACATATATTGTGAATAGCGTTTACGTCGAATTTCGCGCGCACAGCATGTTGGTGTCACGAACTTATAAAGTTTCACCCATCTCAAATTATCTATAGAAGTTTCCACCTTAGAACCTTCTCGCAACTCAAAACAACATGCTCAGAATTTGTGCATTTTTGTCACTACGCTGACAAGGCACAAATCAGCTTAATACGCTGAGTCGTCAATCCTACTTAATATTATAAATGCGAAAGTTTTCCAACATTTGGTTGAACGTTTGTCCGTCAATCACGCTTATAAACTTAAAATAAGACTAATGGTTGCACAATTTCATGATAATTGATTTAGCATATATGGCGTTAAAACGTAACATTTAAAACTGCTTTCACATTAACCTGTATTATCAGTTAGTATTGTTGATAAAACTACCTACATTGTAGGTAAAAATCCTTTCTTATTATGAACGATGCGAGAATATCCTCGCACGCATTCTAACACGTACGCAATTCGAGTAGAAAAATGATAATGCGGTCACGTATAAAATGCTCTTCTTCTGACAGAATGTCTGCCGCAATAAGACAGAACTAAATTCGTGACAAGCGCAGATCAGGAATTTTATCAAACTTAACATCATTATTTTCATGCTGTTACGGTGAGTAGTAAGCTTTTTTTACACGCATATTGTTTCTCTTTATTGATTAGAAATAGAAGAGAAATTGGCATATTAAATAATAATTATACAGGGCATGTGCACATCTCTGTCTGTGAGGGAAAGCCTTGGAAGCCCTAAATCCCTCCTTTCGCTTCTACAGTATATTTCCTTCCAATCTTTACATCCCCTATGATAATTTCTCAATAACTCTATATTTTACGATTGTCTTATTTACCAGTTTTTAAGTATGATTAATTGAACAAGACATCCTCAGGTCCGCTCGGCAACGAATGAGCAAAGCTTATTTTTTTGGGTTTGACGTTGGTTGTTAGCCTCAGATGGCTATGACAACCTTACCCGGACAAGTGTTGAGCGCAGAGGGCACTTAACCAAACATTGAGGCAACGCTACCCGAGGGCACTCCCTGTGGGGTACGAATCTTGGCTCGGGCCGTTGCTGGCAAAGTGGGATTTCCCACGTTTATGATTTTACCGCGAAACGACTTACGATCGTGGATAATTCTTTAGTACAGACAATAGTCTTTAGTACAGCTCAATTAGTTTTATAATCCTACAACGAGCAATACTATAATAATAAATACAAAGATTTGCGAAGATGTTTCGATGTCTGAATGTTTAAGTTTTCATGTTTATGCGTGAAGCACGCTTAACGACTGAACGGATTTGAATGAAATTTGGTAGGTGGATATATTGTAGATATATAGTTATATGAGTCACTGGATTTATACGTATATATATTACTCTTTATCCCGAAAAAAAGAAGATCTCGTAGGATAGCAATTTTTTGGCATAAAAACCGAAAGCCTAAACGGTAAAATCTTTAAATAAAATATGTTATAAAGATAAAATTGCGGCTTTTGTACGCGCCGAATATTTTTATTCGATAAGGAGCTCTTGTGTAATACGTATAATCGTTTTAATGGATTTAAATTTGGAATTCCACGCAGACGCGGACCCTGGCAGAAACAAGTAGTATATAGATTCTAACACTTTAAAATAATTACCATATTATCTACTGTTACTCCAGCAGTTTATGCAAAATCTCCATAAATTGTAACCCTAGTAATATAATTTGAAATCAAGCCAAGTTTAATTGGTACTATTTCTCCATTTAAATTTAAGTTAATTTGGAAGCGTTTTGTTTTATGTGGTCCATATTACGATGGTAATTTATTAAGACCACATTTGAGATTTTCTTCTGTTAAAAAAAAATTTAATGTGTCAAAATAAGCCTCGAGTTGATGATAATTGTATTGTTTTAGAGGGACAAGTGGAATCGATATCGATTTACGGAGGGTGGACATCGACCAGTGTCCTCTGAAACCTGGCTCTACGCAGTTGAATATCTTTGCAGGCACTGATAAATGCAAAAAGATGACTACAGAGGTAAGTTCTTAATCTATCTTTATCTATAGGTACT
The DNA here is from genome assembly GCA_948253155.1 of Leucoma salicis. Classification (NCBI taxonomy): domain Eukaryota; kingdom Metazoa; phylum Arthropoda; class Insecta; order Lepidoptera; family Erebidae; genus Leucoma; species Leucoma salicis. Next base: position 2,397,087 of record OX411804.1, read on the forward strand.
ATTATAAAGCTATAACATGGTTATGTCTGTACATTAAGGATATTAGAGAAAAATTTATAAGGCTATTAAGGCGTCTCCGAACACAAAATATTAATTTTTGTATATCCGTTTGTTCGGGCATCGCGCAAAATTTACTGAGAGGATTTTGATGAAACTTTTTTTTTGTTTAATCTCTTGATTAGACTTGGAAACTGGTACATATTTTATCCCACCTGAAACCTGAGACGTAAGCTAAAAGCTAGCTTTTAGCTGCGGCGGAGTTTGCTTATGATGTATTGTTGGAAAAAAACAATGTAACAACTACTGAAGGTCCAATTAAATAAATAGAGCAAGGCTATATGAAAATCAGCTACGACGATTTAAGGGGCGGGCGTAATCGAGGGGCGTTACTAGTACCTGGTTATTAATTAATACTCGTAGATTTTATCGCATCCACTTACGTACTATTAATATAATATAATTATACTATTATTCGGCATGGATATTCTCTAAAAATGAGAAGGATTTAGAACAACCCAACACGCTCGCCTGCTACGAATCGGCAAAATTTGGGATGATCGAAAGGTCAGTAGGGTAGCTCAGTGGCTTAGAGCACTTCCCCGGATTGGAAAAGATGCGTGTTTCGATTCCCGCCCCTACTAAAGATCTCTTTTTCTTTATTCACAAATAATTTGTACTTTAAAAAGTAGCGGGACATGTCAATTGCTAAAAGAAATAGATCTAAAATGTTTAATACAATAAAATTATACCTACACGTTAAAATACTTAAAGAGAAGTTTTGCTATACTAATGAGTTGATAGGACTGATTGAAGTATCTTTTTGAAAGAAAACCAAATAATAAACTATTATTTATCTGGATAATTGATTGCTTTCCATTTAATAGCTCAACCAGCCCAACCTAGCAAGCAATGGTGACATCATCTAAAATTAGTATTAAACTTGATTTGAAATTGGATATTTTCTCGACAGCCTCTTATCGCTAGAGGGCGCTTTTATAAATTCCAATATATCACTTCGATTCCGATAATGCGAATCATCTGCACGATATAATGAAAAAAGTATGACTGGCAATATACTTCGGGCTATGATGGGTTATTTAAATTATACGATTATGTATTGGTCCTTAACGTCATTTTTTACTAACGACCTCCCTCGTATATGGTTAAAATTCACAAATCATTACATTTCTAGAATATGTAGGTGTATAGCTGTAACATTTAAGATATCTGTATATTTAAGATATTTGAGACAAAATATCTGTTATTTAAGCGTCTCTGAATACAAAACATTTTTGATGTGAAACATCTAATGCGGAGGGAGGTAAAATCGGCTGTTAGCGTGGCGACGCTTTTATTTTTGTTTTAAACGCCATCTGTTGACAACAGTGTGTATTTACAAGCTTTTTTCTAGTTAGAAAGCATAATGGGCAATCAATAAACTAATAACAGTTTTGATTCGTCTATAGATAGCGAGAGGGCGCTAACCAAAAATTAAGTATATAAGACTCAACAATATTCTTATGTATTAAATAATAATTAAAATAATAGGATAATATTCACATATAAGTTCATTGCCTTAATGACTATTTCCTTTATTTTACATATCTCATAATTTTGCACAGGCAGACATTGAAAATTCTCATTTATTATATAAATAATATGTAATAGGATTTTCCCGTGTGGTGACGGACTAAGAATACAAAAATCACCACCCCATTCTTTCCCACTACTTCTACAAAATAATTATAATGTTTCACATCTGCCAGACATCCCGCGACAGCTGATTTTTAAGTAAAAATTAATCTATATACCTCAATTATCTGTAGGTACTTTTATTTTTAGAATTATTTTCTGTTTGTTCTCACATTACACAAAAACTGCAGAACGGATTTTGGTGAACTTTTATGTTTGATAGCTTTTGATTAGGCTTAAAAACTAGTATAGGTTTCGTCCCGGTACTATATCGGGAATCTGAGGTATACTCCAAAAATACCTTTTATAAGCACAACTAGTCTCATCACTAGAGGTTCAGCCTGCATCAGCTACGAAAATGTATTCTTTTACGACTTCACTAAAAAACATAGAATTTATACACATAAAAGAAAGTTCATAAGATGTTTCCTTTTCATAAGTTTAAGAAGTATATCTGCGTCTGTGTGTCTGTTTGTAGCATAGCTATTAGATGCTTGAACGGATTCTAATTTAGTTCTTTTATTTATTTGATAATTTAGGGAACTTCATCGTAAGGTTCTTAGCTATAATTTAATAGTACATTGTTACCCTAGGGGTGAAAGTACCTTAGTCTTTTTCCCAAAGTAAACACTGCTTTTCTTTACGAATACAAGAAAATGAAAACATGCAAAAATTAGTGAATTTTAATTTACATCAACTGCTGAGATAATTATTAAATGAAGATCGGATTGCCGCTTCCTCGCCATTTTTTTTTTGCGGCCGGCCAGCGTAACAGCCATTATTTTTCATTTTCAACATTGAAAAAATGGTAAAATATTTTACCCAAATCTATATTATTTTAAAGAAATATTTGAAAGTAAGTAAATTATAATAGGTGGTCGTTAAAAAATAATCTTTATTTAATACTTAAGTTTGTTATTTGAATTAAACATCGCGCTGTGATTGAGTGGCTGTAGTAAGTTAGAATAAGGTTCAATAGAAATGTGAAAATAGAACTACTTCTTTTTTTAAATAATTTGACAGCTGTCAGTTGAAAGCTATTCTCCCTAGAGCTGAAAAGTATTACTTTCAACCCGCTCCTCAGGCAACTTCATTTTCTTTAAAACACAATACATTTTCTTTAAAAGATTTTATAACCGGCCAGTAATTTTTGAAATTAAGATCTTTTACAAAATATCCCTAGACGGTATTGATGTGTGTATTATTCTTATCTTCTAATATATAAAATTATCGTTTTACAGTCTTTGTCGCCATTCTCCTCTGAAACGGCTTTACCGATTCTTATGAAATTTTGTGTGTATATTCAGTAAGTCTGAGAATAGGATGTAAACTATTTTTCATACCCCTAAGTGATAAAGGCGGTCGACCCTCCTCCCTCCTGCTACAGCTAAAAGGTAACGATGTGCTTTATGGCCGGTCACACGGGAGGTGGTGGTACCAACCCGCTCGGGCCCGATACCAAGTGAGTACTCCCACTTGGTACCGCCTCATACGATACCCGTTGGAAAGAATGGGGTGGTGACACTTGTATTCTTAGTCGGTCATCACACGGACAAAATTGGGAACACGGAAAAAATTGGAATTTTTTTAATTTTTTTAGGATTCGGCACGTAAGTTAGTTGTTTTTTTCTATGCTAGAAATTCCCTATAATTAATTTATATGGAAAAACAGCGTTTGCCTGGTCAGCTAATGATACTCGTATATAAAAACAAATACTAAACAAAACCTCTTTGAAAGCTGATCTTCAAACAAGAAAATTAATTACATAATATCACTCATCATAAGATGCTTATTTTGGATGTCATCTTAATTATATCAGAAAGATATATTACGACACATAATATTCTTCAGAATAATAAGGTTATACATTAAAATGACACTGAAAGAAGAAGCGCCTCTAAGGCTACCTTCTTTAAGCGTGGTTTGAGAAGAGCACTTTAATTACATTAGGCAGTGGTTTGGTCTGACACTACCCTCAAGAGAAGGTATTTAGACCTGCAATTGCTAAACAAATGTAATAATGGTGCGCTGCATGATTTTGAGTTTTTTTTATGAAACCAACTTTTTTTTATATAGCTTATGGTAGCAGACCAGCCACAGCCCTCGTGATGGTAAGTGTTTACCACTGTTCATCTCCTCGGTGTGTTCCACATATACGGTAGTAGGTACTAACCTGGTCTGCTCTGTTAATAAGTACTCCTAATTGATACCCAACCCTACCACCAGTAATGCCATAGTTGATAATAAAATTGCTGGTGTTGAATGGGCTGCTGATACTTCAATTCTTAATCTATTGTATCATATAATCATGACTGTTCGTAGATCTTCAAGAAACTGAAGAAGATCAGCTGCTCCATTTAAATACCTGTGATAAGTTCAAACCGACCCCAATAAAGTTTATGATAAGGCTAGTAAGACGACAATTCAAGAGAATACACAGTGATAAGAACTGCCACAGTGATAAGAACTGCCACAGTGATAAGAACTGCCACAGTGATAAGAACTGCTATCACTACTGTTACATATCACATTGATAAAGAAAAATTGTAGTGAAGGACGCTACAATATATAGAATAGGAGTATCTCATGACACAATATTATGCCACGTGGTATAGTCGGTAGTGTAACCGACTTCCGTGCACGAGGTCGTGGGCTCGATTCCCACTTAGGACAATTATCTGTGTGATGAATACAGATATTATTTGTATTGCGTCTGGGTGTTTTCTATCTATTATATGTATGTATTTACAAAAAAAAAAGTAATATATGTATTATATCCGTAATCTAGTACCCATAGCACAAGCGTTAAGCTTAGTTTGGGACCAGAGGACGTTGTGTGAAATGTCCGAGAATATTTATTTATGCAAACCAAAAGTACCTAATAATATTATTTTTTACCATTAAACGTTTTTGGAGTTTATAATAACTTAAAGAAAATTCACTAGTACTCTTTATACATTCAAGTATGGACCACGGATCTACCCACAGCTTGGAAATGATCCAAAAGCGGAACTTTTAGAATTGGTAACGACTTGTGAAACGCTCCACCTGAAAGTTTCGACTTATCCCTACAAAAATACACGTTTCTGTATTATTTATGTATGTAAAATACAGTTTTGTATTAGTTGTTCATGTATAATCCATACATATTATGGATTCTAATAATCTCCTTTCTTGTTTAAAAGAAAAAGCATTGCATAAAGCCAAACATACTTCCTAACCTTTTTTGTTGAACTAGAACAAAAAATTGCAAATGGAGTTCGTACGCACGTCGTTTGTAATGTCAGTTCAATAACAAGAGAGATCAAAACTCGAACCGACAAATGGTTACTAATATATTATATTTAATAGATAAGCATTTTTTAATTATGATTTATTATAGGATAAGGCCGTGTGGGACCGGCTTTAGAATTGTCCCACCCCTCTCTACCCACGGGAGTCGTAAGAGCCGACTGAGGGAATACCAGGGGAGTGGGCAGCAGCACTCCCTCGAGTATTAACAACATCCACTACGATCGCCAACCCGCCTGCCAAGCGTGACGATTACGGCATTATGCCCCATGACGGGTCCGCTCGTTGTAGCGTTCTCTTGGGGAGGCCTATGTCCAGCAGTGGACGTTGAAAGGCTGATGGATGGATGAATGGATGGATAGGATAATATTTTTTTTTATTGCTAATGATGGCAGACGTTGGTTAGTGGTAACCGTTGCTCATGGACTCAACTATACCAAGAGTATTGTCAAGCCACTACGAACCATATCATTTCTTAGATATGAAATGAGAGTATAAACGGCTATCTTCTGCTACAGCCACAACACACTGACGTGCTTCATGACCGGTCACACAGAAGACAGTGGTACCGACCCGTTCGGGCCCGATAGCAAGTGAGTACTCTCACTTGGTACCCAACCCTACCACCACTAATGTAATGAGTGATAATTGCTTACTTCCCTTAATCACCTTGTACGACACCCGCGGGAAAAAATGGGGTGGTGACACTTGTATTCCTAGTCCATCACCACACGGACATTTATAGTAGCATAACCATCTTTTGGCTCATTTGGCAACTACCTAAAATATTTTCTGCACGACCTAAAGACTGCTAGAGAATGTTTTTAGCACTAAGTCCACTTGTATACATACAATAGTGCATAAAAGTTTAAAATAAACAAATTCGTCAGCTTACTCTGTTATATTACAACGAATCATTTCGCGTAGCAAAGACGATTTCTTATTTGCTGAGAAAATATTCTGTACATCACCAATGATAAGCCTCGTGAATGATACAGAAGGAAAGAAGACGTAGTTTTGAGCATCCAGCCTTCTCCCCCTCCAAACGAAATGCAACAATATCTACGAGTATAGGTACTTATTATTTATGACGATCTTATTTAGGAGAGTGTTACTTCCAAACTCAAAGCCAATATAGATAGTTATAGATAGATAGATACCTTATTCACGTTGAAATACCTCACCAGCTTTATTATACTTTATTATGACACATAAAATACCTGCCTGTCTGAAAGATATAATACTCTTTATGAACCACTAACTGCGATACAATCTACTTTTAGAGAAAATAAAACCGACGCATTAAATTCTATTTTCACGAGGATGTTATATCAGAGAAAAATCTAAGATAAGTCCAACACATCGGAATCTCTGCCTTCTGAAATGAATTGGTTGGGACATGCCATGCCTGGGTCGTTTTATGTACTTAGATGAAAATCGTGTTCAACGGTGCAGAAATAAAAATAAATTGAAGCAGAAAATTTATATGTTTCTTTAATTTTAATAGTGATAGTGTTTTTTTTTATATAATGCGTGAGTGACAACCGGCCCATCAAGCATAAAAGGAGGGTATAGGGAGGCGGTTTGGGCCTCCACCTCCGGCTACCATAAGATTTCTGTATTTCTTACTAATTACTGTTGCAAAATTATTTATGTCTTACGTGATAGTAAGTGGTACCCGTTGCTTGAAATTCCATTGCTGAAAAAGAGTCGTGGCGATAGAATAGCATAGATATTTCAGTCTAAAACGCCTTAAGAATATCAATAGAGCAACAAGTGGTATATAAATTTGAAACCTATTAATATTCTAGAACAGTCCATTTCTATTCCACTAAATGTGAACATAAAATTGAATAAATATGTTTGCAGTCGTGTGACACAGTTTTCTTAACTTGGAATATGTTTTAGTGCTAAGAATTTAAATTAAAAAAGATTTTATTTTTCGTGTTTCGGGAAAGAGGTACTTATCGCACACCTTACTATCCGGAGTGGCAACAACGGGGTCTTGTCCATAAGTAAATATAAAATAAACAAAACATAAAAAGAGAATACTTTTATACGTTTATTTACTCATGTGATTGCGGTACAATACGTGGCTAACTCCATCGAGCTCCACTCTCCCTCTATCTTCCACTGTGAGGTTTGGCGCATTTTGGCGTGAAACCTTCAATCAAATAAGACCTCAAAATAAATCTTATTTTCTATACTACCACTTAAGACATCCCAAATAGGATTTGAAGTTTTGTTCGTGTGGTGAAGGACTAAGAATACAAGCGTCACCACCCCATTCTTTCCCACGGGTGTCGTATGAGGCGACTAAGCGAAGTTAGAAATTATCATCCATTGCATGACTGGTGGTAGGGCTGGGTACCAAGTGGGTGTACTCACTTGGTATCGGGCCCGAGCGGGTTGGTACCACCATGTCCCGTGTGACCGGCTATGAAGCACATCGTTACGTTTTGGCTGTAGCAGGAGATAACCGTTTATTCTTTCATTTCATATCAGTAAAATGAAATGGTGAGCAGTGGCTTGACAATACTCTCGGTATAGTTGAGTCCATGAGCGACGGTCTATTTTACATCAGATGGGCCGTGGTTCGTCTGCCACTACATGAAAAAAAAGGAGTGGCTTAGCGGTTCGGCTTTGCCTGATCAGGATTTGTCTATATTTTCTAACATTGAAGGGTATCCAATCATTAACCTTTTCTTATCCGCTCAACCGCTATAACTTTTTCCGTCTACATAAAACATAAACTCAGAAAAGGTAGGGCTTGTAAGATAATAACTATAAATCTAGTATATTAATAATTTATTGTAATACTAGCCTTTCCCTGCGGCTCCACCGCAGCCAAAAGCTAGTAAAAGTTGCATCTAAATCTGTTCAGTAGATCTTGCATGATGCACAAACAAACAAACAGATAAACAGACAAACAGAAAAAATATCGAAAAAAAATTATTTTTACGAAAAAGCTCAATAACACTGCCCAACCCGGAGTTCGAACCCGAAGCCTCATGATCAGCAGTCGCTCACACTACTGCTTTACCACAAAGGCAGTCAAGATAAAAGAGGCTAATTAAAAATACCTCATCACCTACAAAAGAAGTTTATTTAATAAATAAAATGATATACCAATTACTATTCGGTCTATGATATTATTGGAAGAAGCAATTGTGATCCCAAAAATGCATTTCATTGACAAGATTCTGTATTTTTAAGCCAAAACGTAATAGTCCAGACTAGGAAATGATCCCTGTCTCGCGGAGGATTTTACAAGCATATAATTCAACGGGCGTAAATTACACCCAGACTCAGAACAAACATTGTGTATCCACAAAAAAATTACATGTATGGGAATTGAACCCATAATATTCGGGAAGTATCTAAACGACTTCGTCATCTTTATTTATTATCAAAATATTTATACTTGATCCTCAAAAACTCTCCCACAGTAGTATCTTCATGGATTAACTCACAAACACATTTAGCTAATCTAGTCTTACGTCAGCAGAAAGTTTTCTTTTACTGAGAAAATATTTGTATGAGTTTCACTTAGCATTAAAATAAATTATGTAATTTACTTAATCTGAAAAATAGCATCTCAAATATAGATGCTAGGAACATAATTTGCTTTCTTGGCATTTCTGAAAGTCTTTACGCTTCGATAATATACGAGTACTTCTTTAATATTACGAAAAGGATGTTTGCTAGTAATCAATTAACTCTCGACTGTGACTGTTTGATGCTTTATATTTTACTAGTGCATTGCTTCGCTTGCGTCATACTGATGGTCGAATTATGTGTTTTATCTCCTTTTTTTTCCTTGTAATAACACCAAAACAAGTAATGGCTAGGATAATTGTGTCAAATTCTTCTTAGTGCTCACCTACATTATCAAATGAGACATATATTATGTAAATTCATTTTTTTCCACTGTTTTTGCCCCAGGAGTTAGAGCTGCGTTGATATATAATATATATGATACAATCGGATTTTGATTTAACTTTTTTCAGAGAGTTTATTTTTGTTCAAATATTAAAATGTACAGACATAGCTCTATTACAGCTTTATAATAGCTAGAATTATCTGGAAGTAACAAATATATTGCATCATACTATTAAACCTACATAGATGGAGCACTGACGGTAACAGCTGTAAAACTAATACTTGTACATTATAATAAAACAGAAATAGTCGTGCCTGTACGTGTACATAGAAGGTTTTATGTGTAGTATGTATTAAGTTGAGACCTCTGACATAAACGGTGAGCTGTTATATGTTTAACGTGTGTATCTGTGTGTTTGTCTGTAGTACCATAGTTTTCAAACGGTTAGACGTATTATCACCTTTTTTGTTTGAATGGAAATATCATTTTCTTTATTCACAAATAAATTGTACTTTAAAAAGTAGCGGAGCATGTCAATTGCTAAAAGAAATAGATCTAAAATGTTTGAAAAAATCGCGGCATCAAATAGTATGAATTTTAATTGCAAAATTATACTTACTATATTGGATGTATGTAATGCTTGCCGGTAGATGGCGTTAGTCGTAAGACAAATGTGATTAAGAATTTGGGATGATCGAAGGATCAGTAGGGTAGCTTAGTGGTTTAGAGCACTTCCCCGGATTGGAAAAGATGCGTGATTCGATTCCCGCCCCTACTAAAAATCTCTTTTTCTTTATTCACAAATAATTTGAACTTTGGAAAAATCTGCTTATATTTCATTCAACTCTGTGCCTAATGCATAAAACTGATTGTTTCATATCTTATTGTAACTCACTTATTTAACATTTAAGTGACATAATTAGTTTAATTGATAGGTAATAATTAGTTATTAAGTAAATTAAAAATAATCCGATTTAATGATCCCTGTACATATTTATGTTATGATGAGTCTTTGGTACTCGAAATCCTTCATTACCTACGCGCGAACTGATATACGCTTTAAAGTATAGATACCCACAACAATTTTGGTGAGTAACCATCGTCCACGCTTCCTATTGGTTAGTTACCCGAGGTGCTTCACGCAGACCACAACTGTGTTTATATTTGTGAAAATATTTTTGTTCTTGTGTCTGCGAATAAGTTTTGTCACGAAAGTGCCTTCATCACATTCCATCAAGTGAGAAGGTTAGTACTTAGTGTAGAAATGTTATTGATATTGACTTTTATGTCATTTTGTTTAGTCTTTTAGCTAACCAATTTAAAATATTGAAGGTTAACTATTACTAAGAATAATTTGAAAATAACTGCTGATATTTCATTTATCTCCTTTACATTACCTTCGTTACCTTCCATTTTTTATAGGGATGGTAATGATAAATTATGGAATGCTATGAAAGTGGTTTAAAATATAATTAATCTATTTGGAAGGTAATGAAATAATACAGATTTTCCGTCAGCATAAGCAGTCATTAAATGTAGAAATTTTAAATGCTTGTGCCCTTTAAAAAGTAAAAGGGCCAATCCTCATCCAGCTCGATAATAATTAATTTTTTATTGAACAAGAAGTATTGAAAGTACGTGATATACTTACGCAGTTTGAATCTCATTGACTTAAAGTACAAAATGAACCGTCTTTAATGTGGAAAGTTACACCGATATTGCGCTGTAGTTGTTTATCAATAAGAAGTTCTTATAATGTATTCTTTTATCAGATATCGAAACCTAAGAAAATACCTTTAACCAAAGAAAAAAAGCTGGCTAAAGATCCCCTAAGAAAAAAAAACAAAAATACTTAATAATAAAAAAATAACCCAGAGCTTTATGCGATACAAAAAGAAAAAGAAAGTAAAAGATATCTCTTAAGAAAATATAAAAAAAAACTTCAGCTACAGTGAAATGATACCACGTGCCTGTAGGCAACAAGGAGCGGTCCTGCGTCGACCGCACCCAACAGCTCCCCACGGCTTTGGCCAGATCATCGGTCCATCTGGTGGGAGGCCGTCCTATGTTGCGTCGTCCCATACGTGGTCGCCACTCGAGAACCTTTTTTCCCCAACGGTTGTCGGTTCATCCAGCGATGGGGCCTGCCCATTGCCACTTCAACATGCCAACCTGGAGGGCTATGTCGGTCACTCCCGTTCTCTTACGGATCTCCATATTATGGATTCGATCACGTAGGGAAATACCAAGCATAGCCCGCTCCATGGCCCGCTAAGCGATTTTGAGCCTTGATACGAGGCCAATATTTAGAGACCACGTCTCTGTTCCATATATCATCACTGGTAACACACACTAGTCGTAAACCTTCGTCTTTAGACACTGCGGAATATTGGACGAGAAGATCTTCCTTAGCTTCCCGAACACTACCCTGCCGAGTTAGATTCGTCGATAGACCTCTTTCTCGAAGTTGTGCCTACCTAACGGGACTGTTTGTCCCAGGTAGACATAGTGGTCGATAACTTCGAGAAGCGCACTCCGGACTAGGACCGGTGCTGAAATTACATGGACAGTAGATATAACTTTCGTCTTGTCCATGTTCATTTTGAGTCCCAATAGTCGGGAAACCCTGCTGAGATCATTAAGCATAGTGCCAAAGTCCTCCAGCGATTATGCCATGACTATGATTTCATCGACATATTGCAGGTGAGTGATGTATTTGCCATTGATGTTGATGCCGGATCCGGTCCAATCCAAGATCTTGAAAACATCTTCCAATGCAGTGGTGAAAAGTTTCGGGGACATAACGTCTTCCTGTCTAACACCTCTCTGCAGTTGGATCGGTTTCGTACTCTTGTCCTGAACACGGACTGACATAGTGGCGTTTCTACACAAGCACTTCAGCACTTCACTACTGATAGTCAATTTGGCACCGCTGTAGGGAATACAACACCACCCAGGTTTCGATCGAATCGAAAGCTTTCTCATAGTGCACGCCAGACACAGAGGCCGATTATATTCCTCGATTTTTTTTGTATAATCCGGCGTAGCGTATGGATGTGGTCTATGGTACTAAAGCCTTTTTGGAAATCGGCTTGCTCGGGAGGAGGCTGGAAGTCGTCAAAGCCTGCGCGTGAGTCGATTTGTAATGAATAATTTAATTAAATTTCATACAATGTTTATGAAATTGAGAGCATTTCCAAAAACATTTATTCACGTTTTTAGATAGAGTATCGATAGTTTTGATGAATTGGGCAGAAATTGACAACATTTCATAACTTCTTCTAAGTCGAACACTCTTGTCAGAGTGTTTGTGATTGTGCAGATGTGTCTTCATTTGGGGTCCCTTAGCTGGTGGACTTTGCGATGCTACGCCATTTTTTCCGATTGACGGCGTTGAGAGAACACTGGACTATAGATGTCTCCGTAGCTGTTTTAATTAAGTCGGTACAGCGAGTAGGTGAGCGGCCTCGAGCTCTCTTTCCTTCAACCGGCCCCTGGACAACAAGTCTTTCCATAGAATGTTCATTCCTGGAAATGTGGAGCGTCAATCTTACGGCGATCCTGCATTTTAATTGTCCAGATTTCAGCTCCGTAAAGAAAAATTAGAAAAGCAAGAGATCTCATTCTTTGTTATCCTCCTGTCCCTCCAAATCTTTCCCAGCCTTTCTACTGCCGGCCTTGTGATAGCGCACCATCGTCTGATCTCGTCTTCACGACCGCCTGTATTGGAGATAGTAGAACCGAGGTAAGTGTAGCTTTGAACTACTTAGCAGTTACACACAGTTAGTATTTCTGGTCTGTTATAATCAGCCCGGTCCACTATCATAATTTTTGTCTTGACTCGGTTGATGACAAGACCAAACTGGAGGCTTGTTGTTTCCAGATGAGATTATAGGTCTTCCATGTCTGCTTGAGTTCTCGTAAGAAAACAAAAACGTAAATTATTTATCACGTATCCCTCGATTGATACATCTTTATGCCACCTCTCTAGGACAATTTGCATTATGTACTCTATGTAGATATTAAATAGCAGTAGTGACTAGATACACTCTTGCCAGACACCAGATTGGATCTTAAAGTTATTGGAGAGGTTATCATATACTCTACTGCCGCTGTACCATCATCATAAAGTCGTTTTAGGAGGCATTTTAAGTGCTGTGGCAAGCACCCATTTCTGCTAATATTTTCCAAATTTGCTCCCATATAACAGTATCAAATGCTTTGCGAAAATCTACAAAGCAAATGAATACAGGAGTATTGAACTCCCTGGATTATTCTATTATATGACGCAGTATCAATATTTGTTCGCGCGTGCCTCTTCCTTTAACGAAACCTGCTTGTTCTGGTGCGATTTGTGGCGAGAGGTAAGCCTGTAGTCGTGTGTTTAAGATATGAAGCAACACTTTACTAGCATGTGATAGGAGAGAGATTAGTCTGTAGTTGTTACACTTTTTGGTGAAAACTTTTTTATGCAATGGTATAAATATTGATTGTGACCACTCGTCTGGCCACAATCCTAATTCCCATATTATGCAACAGACGGTGTGCAATATTTCTACTCCCGCTTTTTCCATAGTTTTAAACATAGTCATAACTTACAATGCCCTAAAACAAAAATATAATTTCTTTATTATCCTATCCTGAGTTCAAATATATATTTTTAATTTTTTTTTGTAACTTCATTACGGAGAAAATAAATAAAAACAAAGAAACATCTGACAACGTCACGTATACGGCAGTTGGGGTATTAGCCTTTGCCTAAGCATTCAATTTTTTTAAATGATGATAATCTCTTTATATGAAAATGAATTGACTTTTGTGCTTCAATTCATTTTTATATACTTATTGCGACTTAGTACATAATGGCGTCTTAGGACATCTGCGTTTTTTACTAATCTTTTAAAAGCATGTATACTTATTTCTGCAGCAGCCAGACAAAAGTTTCTCGTGGGCACCGCCTCTTACATTTTATAATTGGCAATTTTGTTATACGTTTACATTTTAATAAAAAAATGTTTATTTAGTTCCTATTTGAAGACAAACTTTTGATTGTTTGTTAATTTTAAAAAATATATATAATAATGATGACGAATAGTAAGTATTTTTATATGGCATATAATTATAATGCAGTTTTTGATTTTTTCATTTTATCACAACTTTATATTAATAATAAAAAACATACATTATAACAAAAATTCGCTTAAATATAATTACCATCCTCGCCATGAATTACCTTCCTTATAAGTTTTCATTCCTATCCTTTGCGTAACATAACCATCTTCCTGAATTTCGTTGCCATCCATGGTTTCATTACCAGTAGTCTGTTTTTTCTGTATTTATTAGTATTACAAAGGTGCCTTCTTCAAAGTAATATCAAATTTAACGTATATAATTATATTACGTACTAAAAAGTCCAAACTTAAGTAAAATATTTTATTCAAGAGAACGCCATCAATTTGCACGAAACGACAGAACGACCCATCTACTTCTTTTGGTGCCATCACTAAGGCCTGCTTTTAAAATCAGCATTGCAGTGCCGCATGCTTAACACTGCAACATCGATGCTTAATGTGGCCTACATTATTATCAATTATTGGGTACTCATTTTATTATAACTAATTTTACCTGTATGATCTATACTTATAATGATTAACTAGATTATTTGTATAATATGTGGTCACAATAATATTATATTTTTCTTTCTTTTTTCAAAAATCTTATAGTAAAAAATATACATGAATTTGTAAAAGAACTATACGTACTCGTAAATGTAGATACACTACAATTTATTTGATTCGTATTTGTACACAATACTCGTTCACTGTGTCCAACTTTACAAACAGTGAACCCTCTTGGAGCATTATATTTTATAGCACAACGTTTTCCTGAATTGAAAACAGATATTAGGGTATTTCTGAGGGAAAAGAAGCTATAAAATGTTAAAAAAGTCCCGCACAATCTACTGACATTTATGATTTGTTATATTTCATTTTTAGCGGAAGTGCGTGCAGACATTCATCCTAAATATTTATGGTAGCTTCTAAAACTTTCTTAAAGTATCATGATATCCGATTTTTTATATAGGAATCATTGATTTACTGTATGTCATGTTCAGTCTATTGACCATGAATGCTATAAAGTATTCGAAAAGTCGGGATAGTAGAAAATCAAGATGACGCGATTTATTCCTATAAACGTAAATAATTCCAAGAGAACTGAAATATGAAACAAATTCTTACAGGAAGCCCTTTGATTTTGTGGTATAAACTGAAAGATAAACATGGGGTCCACCTGATTTTTAGCTATTACCAATAGGCCCCGTTAAAAACCGAAGCATAAGGCTTCGCGCGTTTCGTACCCCACAAACTTTAAACCAACCGGTGCTACCCTGCATTAAAGCTATAATAATCATATAGAAGCCTTTGTTTAGACAGTTTTTCGATATATTCTTAAGCTAACATTATAATATAATTTAAATAAATTTTTCCCATGACCTAGACAGAGAGGCCTCATTCAATAGTGAGTTTCTGACGGGCCTCGTGGCGTGGTCGGTAGTGTAACCGACTGCCGTGCACGAGGTCGTGGGTTCGATTCCCACTCAGGACAATTACTAGTGTGATGAACACAGATATTTGTATTGCCTCTGGGTGTTTTCTATATATTATATGTATGTATTTACAAAAAAAAAGTAATATATGTATTATATCCGTAATCTGGTACCCATAGCACAAGCGTTAAGCTTAGTTTGGGACCAGAGGGCGTTGTGTGAAAAATGTTCGTGAATATTTATTTAATTATTCTCTATTTATTGCCACCCCTGTATATGTGCTATCTGCTACGGTATTTATTTAGTCTACTCGTTGTCTAGGTGGTCTGTCACATTTTCTTCCTTGTTTTGGATCACTTTACCCGTCTTCTGATAGTGTGCTCTACATATTTCAGTTTTCTAATGGTTTCTGTTATATCTTTTATTCTTGTTACTATCATTTCTTTATGATTGTGGTTCTTACTCTGCATCACAGTTTTTTTTCCAATCATGCTTCTTTCATTACGTTTTGGCATTTCGGAAAGTTTTTGGTTAAGAGTTTTTGGTGGCTGCCCAGGTTTGACACTCGTATACATATTGTTATATATAGAGTTGAATATATATACAAGGTCTGTCGTAAATATAGATAACCCGTTAATAAGAGATAGCCCTAATGTTAGGCTACAAGAAAATCGACTTTTTATTTCAGGATTGCGGTGTGAAAACGGTAGATAATTTTGTATATTTTTAATAAATTTTTCTTCTTTGCTCATTCATTCGGTCACCATTTCAACAAAATAACTTATTTTAATGTACTTTTTTTATCTGAATCGTAGATACTTGTATTATTATATTAGACTACGATATTAGATATTATTAATGTAAAATACTGTCATATTTTACATTTTAAGCACTTTGTAAGTAATTTTTTTTCTTTATGTCAAAATTTTAACATTAACTGTGAAAAAAAAATGTAGATTATCTTAAAAACATGCCTAGTTTATGTAGATTCTAAAAAGATATTATACAATATATAGCAATACTTTATTAGCAATATTAGTTACACATACAATATTATAGCAATTGCAATAAGGATGTGAAATGGACAGTGCGCTTTTTCTAAGTAACAACGGACATCAATGGTCCTTTTCACTCGCAGAGAGGACCTTTTGTTATCGTGTTTGTTCATTTTTATGTTGTATCCCTTAAGGGCCCTTTGTTGTCGTGTTTGTCCATTTTTATATTACTATTTTATATCCTTTTGAATGTGGAATGCCTAGTGTTTTGATTGAAAATTTTGAGTACCTCCTGCGCCTGATGCTGCCCTAGCTAAGGCTGCGGGGGGATGAACTGCGAAAAGGGTAAGCTGCCGGCGAACCACTGCAGTAATGTCACACAATTCCAGTGATCCACCAGTAAAGGCGTAAAGATGGCACACGGCGGCTTATTTAGTGTATGAGTGCTCCATTCTATCCTGTTTGTTGCCCCGAACGCCGGAAGTGTGCGTGTTAGGTAGATTTTTTCCCGCCTTAACAAAAAATAAAAAACTAGATGTCGCGGGACGTCTAGCAGATGTGAAAACATCGAAATTATTTTTAAACGTACGTAACGTAAAAAATCAACGGGAGTGCGTCGTTTCATTATAGTTACTGTGGCCACCTTCCAGCTTCATCATCAGACTCTGGATACCATCTAGACACAAGTACAAGTACTCGGCAAGACGAATCATACGAGCCCAAACTCGATGGGGTTGCGCCGTTTCATTATAGAGTTCATATGTCCACCTTCCAGCTCCATCATCTAATAAGCTCCATGTCATCATAATATTGCATTGTCACGCGACATACACATGCTTGTAAAATTTCATGTCAATTGGAAACCGGGAAGTGTATCAAATTTAACTTGCAAGATTTGAACTGGGCAAGTAAAATAAAAGCGTCGCCACGCTAACAGCCGATTTTACCCTCCCTCTGCATTAGATGTTTCACATCAAAAAAATTTCTAGCATTACACTTAACCTTGTATAATTCTACCTTAGCACTAACCGTGTTCTGTTCATTGACCATTAGTTGTAGTCCCTCTTTATTTGGTGAGTGTATTACTAGATTGTTTGCGAATCTCAAATAAGACAGGTTTTCGCACCTTGACAGTGGTCAGGAGGGTGGAGGTTTAGTGTAGATAAGTCAGAGGCCCTACTATTCCACGAGTCTCAACGCCGATCACCTGCTAGCGCCTCGATCACGGTGAATGGGATCCAAGTCGGGATCCGGGCCCAGATCAAGTATCTGGACCTGATACTTGATGAGCTGTGCCACATGCACAGCGTGGCTGAGAATTGACGGATCCAATAATGCGTGCTGATGGCTTTATGTGGGGGTGGTCCGGTTGATGGCAATGTGTGGCGCACCCATGTGGGCGCAGGCGCGAGTACATGCGTTTGATGCTGCCCTAACTGAGGCTGAGGGTGGAAGGTAAGTAATTGTCTTCCAGTTCCAGTGGCCCACCAGTAAAGGCAAAAAGGCACCGTGAGCTTATTTAGTGGGAGAGCATCGCATTACCCTTTTTTGTGGTAAGGTGGGCAAAATGTTCTGAACCGCACCCCCGTCATTCGGGGCAATGAACAGAGTAGTGTGGGGCCTTCACCCACTAAGGAAACCCGCCGTGTGCCGTCTCTCCGCCCTTGTTGGCGGGCATTCCTACTCATGCTCTAACAAAAAAGTTACTCCACTTATCCCAGTTGCTAATGCCGGAAAATTTCCTCCACGTATACCGTAAAAAGTGTTAGGGACACGGAGTCATCCTGAAGCACACATCCTTTAATTTTTATTTAGTTGCCCTCTTTCTCCGATTTAATGCTCACTGTACTATTTGAGTATAAAGTTTTAAATAGTCTAATATAATATTTCTTATCGGTACCAAATTTTATGATAAAATATTCGCGGACATTTTTCACACAACGTCCTCTGGTCCCAAACTAAGCTTCATCGGTATCAACGGCAAAATTGCGGCGGCTATTGCTTAATACAAGGACTTAATTTCATAGAATGGATATAATTTTAGTAGACGTATTGCGAGATGTTGTTGTGAACGTATTAGTGTCTTCTTGCCTGTGTGATGTTTCCAATCAGTGACTTGCTTAACTTTTGTTTGTGAGACTTCATAGGTACTAATTAAGTTATACTTATTTATACAAATAAACGATTATTACTTTTCTATATACTTTATTTCATCAATTTTATTTATAAGAACACAAGAGGAGTTTGCCTACTATTATACACACGTCTAATACTTGATTTTATAATGTCATAGGTACATGGAATAGTTTATTAAATTTTATATTACTTGGACATTTTGTAAGAGTTTCTAACAATATTCCGTTTATAGATAGTCTTATCTATCAACTCATGTCTATGAGTCGTAGTTACTGTTTCTCCCAAATAACATAACGAGCACTATTTTATCAATAAGTATGTGCATTGTAAAGTTATTGATATTAGACGTACAATGTATAGTACCTATAATAAAGTTGCAATAATAAGAAGACAAAATTTACTCTCGTTCTCGTAATAAATAACAAATGACCTTTTAATACCTAAATAATATCTTAGTGATACTGAAAATGTATGCCTAAAAAGTAAATATAAAGTAGGTAAAGTATTAGCGGGTAGCGAGTTTAATGGTATTATAAACCATTAAAATCACTGGGTTTCTGAACTTTAGCTTATTTTGCCAGTTACAGAAACTTTTAGTCATTTCACCCACGAAAGTATAATAACAATGGTAAACGTAACTACAAACGCGCTAGCATGAAACACGTTAGATTGACAGTTTAGAACAGCTTCAAAACTGACCTAGCCGCGTTATGAAACTTGATAATTTGAATAAATTTCAATTATTATAATTTTTTTTTTTGAAATTGAGAATACAATTTTAGACTACTTCCACGCAGACATCGTCATCTCGTCACGTAACGTGCTTCTTTAACCATAGCAAATCAGGGCCCTGGTAAGTTGTAGGAATGATGGAAATATTCTAGCGTTATTGTAGGAGTGGTTTAGTTTTTTTACATAAGGGTTGAAATAAATAAACCAAAAATTTGTAAAATCATATTACTGTGGGTAGATGAAACCGCTGAAACAACATATCAGCTTTGGACATCTACCATCTAAGTCCATCCGTGATCATGAATGCTGTAAAGTAGGTATTCGAAACGTCAGGATAGTATAAAAATCAAGTAAACGCGATAGATTCCGTAAACGTAGTTTTATTTCAAAATAGTACAGATATTATCGAGATATAAAAAAAAACAGTTACCATTTCAGATGACTCTACCATCGTCAGCAATAAAAAAAAACACAAATTATTTGTGAAAGTGGGACAAGAGAGCTTTACTACGAGGAGGATCGCAGTAAAGCTAATAAAGCACTTTCACAAATAGTTTGTTATTTAAAGTAACTGAGCACGTCAAGTGCCAAAATACAGATCGAAATATAAAAAAAACATTATATACTAAAGTCACACATTTATTTCTTATTTGTTTCAGTGTGTGCCGATACCAGGGCTGGGGTTCCGGCGTGGTTCTTACCGTTGCGTCTGCAGACGTGGTTTCTACTTCCCCAACACTACTGCTGACAATAGGTACTACAACGGCAGCGATATTGAAGAGGAGTATGAGAAACATTTGTTGGTATGTATTTTATCCTACATAGTAACTCCAGGATTTTTATATATCTACTGCCCAGATTGATCAGAAGATTTTAAATGCTGTGCCGAGTATTATATAACTTCTAATTATATTTCGCTTCGTATCGCTTCCTGAGATTTTGGATCTTGATAAATCTGAAATTAATTTTGCAAAGTCCGTCTCAACATATAAGAACATTCTCCACTATTCTATTGAGAGGTCTAGTATTCCATATAAATATCAATTATTCTCTGTACGTAAATACGTGGATGTATCATATCTGCGGCGTATTTATCTCTCCGTGAATATATGTGCGAGTGCACTCGTCGTATGTTAAAATTTTAGTTAGTATCTTCCTAATTATGAATTGGGCTTTTTTACTAGGTAAGTATATTAATTCATGCAGTTTGAAAAATATAGAATGATGGCAGCCCCCGATTTTTTATAGTTTTCCTTTCGTTTCTTATTTCCTTCTAGTGGGAGACTTTAAACAAAGTTATGTAAGCTTTTTCTATTAATGCGATAAAACTAGCTGTTGGCGACGTCGCCATGGCAATTTATTTATTTGGTTGTAAGGCTATCTGTTGACAAAAGCATCTAACTAAGATGTATAACGTCAATCAACAATTTTGGTCTATATATTTTTTAGCATTTGACATTCTCAGCTACTTTTAAAGTACAAATAATTTGTGAATGAGGAAAAATTATTGTCAACCTCGGTTATCTTTGGACACACACAAAATAACCTAAGATTGCCAATCCGCACTCTCTTATAATGAAGATAATAATCCATGTACCGCGAGAGAAAACAATTACAAAAAAAAATAACTTTTTTTTTAGAAAACAATAAATTCAATAAACAAATACTTGTCAACAGCACCACCGTAGCCTTTACTCTATCTCTGAAGCTTTCCAATGTCTGCCGTGCGCGGAAGGCTGTGAGGCGTGCGAGGATGGGTCTCCCTGTGTGGCAGCGCTGAACTGGGTGGTCAGGACTACGATCTTCGCGCTTGCCTGCCTTGTGATCTCTTGCCTGCCATTCATCGTTTATTTTACCATCAAATATGGACACGTCAGAGTGAGTTGTTTCTTTAATTTTAAACGTAGTCATCATTAGTATAATTATATTATAATTATCTAAAAAATAAATTAAATTGTCTGTTAGTAATGTTTAAATAAAAGACTTTACTAAATTCATATCAGAGTATATCCATCGATCCATCAGCCTTTCAAGGTCCACTGCTGGACATAGGCCTCCCCAAGATAACGCCACAAAGATCGTTCCCGTCATGGGGGATAATGCCGTAATTGCCACGCTTGGCAGACGGGTTGGCGATCGCAGTGGATGTTATACTCGAGGGAGTGCTGCCCACTCCATTAGTACTTACCATTGTTTTATACCGATCGCTGATTCTGTGAGAGGGTGGTACTTCCCCGATCAAGTCACCCTATTCGTGCTGGGAAAAGTAAGGCCCTACGAGTAGGAAGTAGTGTGTTCTAGTGTCGCAAATTATGACCCTAGGACTAGAAATAGGTTTTAAATAAAAATATTTCGGCGTCTAAGTAAACTTATTGAAAGATTTGATAATACCTATATAACGAGTAAATGGAAATTCTCACCTACTATAGCAAACTCTTTTTCTTTATTCCGTTACTCATTTATTCCGTTGCAAATATTATGGTAATGGAGAATACTTCGATTTCGTTCATTTCCATTAAACAGCTTTAACGATAAAACGTTTCGTTTCACAGAATCGTTATTATACAAGCACATTATGTTCATATGCTTTCTCGGCGCCAGAAAAGGTATAATCGAATGGATGTCGTTAGGGGATTTCTGGAATTGGTTCCTTTCACCATAATAATGGTGAACGATTAATTATGTTATGGAGTTGTTAATAAACCTTGCATCAGCGGGCTTGTGTATCGACGTTTCAAAGGTATTTCGGCAAAATTAATTGAAAGATTTTGCATTGCAAACGTAAAAGTAAATTGAATTATGTTCGGGATAAAACATGAAATGCTTTTAACGTATTTGTAGAGTATGTTTACCATAAGTTTTCATTGATTCGGGTTAGAATGGAACCCGAAAAATCGTGTTGACATCGCATCGTATCATTGTGATCATTGTGAGAGATTATTTTGAAATCATGTATTGGTGCCTCTACCAATTACTATAAGACGATACGATGTCGATACGATTTTATATTTCACATTCTAAGGGGGCTGGTATAGCCAACATCTCAAGTCGTCATTTTGTAATTACGTCTATAGGCGTACGTCCACCCAGAGATACAATTGAAACGCCGGTATAAAGTAATGGTTCGTATAATGCACTGATCGTTACAGTTAACTTTTAAACTTATGCTACGAGTGATTCTAAACAGATTTGCTAGAACAGTCGAACGCGGTGCGCACGTCGGATCGCTGTAGACAATGCACTGGCCGGCGGCCGGCCGCTCGCAGGGAAATACGATCGGGAGGCGGACCCGACCGAAGTTAGCCGAGCGGCGACGATGCACGAAGGCGCGCGATGATCCCCGAATGGGACCACCATGCGCGAGCGGCACAGCGGTGGTCAGTCACCGAGTATTAAACTCGCACGGCCACCGCGGTATGGTGTATAGGCCGGGAATCGAACCCGTGCCACCACACGTCCAATTTCTTCAACTTAGTTTTTTTTAAATAAAATGTTACGCGTTGAAAGTTAGCTATAAACATTTCCCGAACTACAAAATTTCAAAACTATTTGGATATATTTTTAAGTATTTCACATTCTTTGAGATATAAATGAGTAATGTCTTAGGCGATGCCTGCATCATCTGTTGGATGCATTTCAAGGGTCACGTCACCCAAGAATGTGTTATCGAAATTGTATTCGCAAGCGGAGCTCATGAGGGCCAAATTGGCAAAACCATCTGTAACGGATTATAGGAGATGCAGGTTCAAATCCTGCTCGTGACTATTAATTTTTATATCTTATTTGCGCTCTTACATATTTATTTATTCAACTATTACAGTGAGTCTGAGAGACATTCAAATTATTTCTTTCCATTTACATCTTTTATTTGTATTCAACCGAATATATTCCACAAGAACTAATCTAATAAGTTCCATGAATGGACCACAGTCCTCAATCTTTATTTCAGAACTAATTCTGCCCCAAAACCCCCTTACCACCCTATCGCACTATCATGACAGCTCAAATTTATCACCCTTCCACGTACGGTTTTGCCAACATATTAAAGCAATATCAACCATATTACCCAGGACTTCTCCGATAAGCTTGATTAATCAATCTTGCTATACCCTCAAAATGAAGTATCTGTGAGATCTTTATCTATTAAAACGTAATAGTATCGATAAAATATCAATTTCAGCGTTAAAATTAAGTTACCATTGTGGAAATGATAGCCTTGTAGTATCAAGGACTACAAAGACGAGGACATCGAGTTCGACCCCGAGTCTGAGGTCGGAACCACGCAAAACGCTCACCTCTAACATTTTCTAATTATGATTGTGATTTGTCTACAAATCGTCTCCCTAGTGAAAAGCATGTAAACTGTATTCTTTTTTGGAGATCATAAATCAATAAATAAATAAAAATATCGTAAAGATACGTGCATGCCTCAAATATTTTATCGATGCATTGTAATGTCTGCCAAAACGCATTAGCGTAGCATCGAATTATGGCCTATGTTCCTATCTATCTGAAAGGACGTGTCCGTGCCCAATATTAGGACACTATTGGGTCGAATAAATAATTAATTACTTACATAATTATTTGCGTAAATATTTATTTATTTTTTATTTTGTTTTTCTTGCAAATAAATTGACTGAATCTAGCGAATTACCCATATTCAAAGATTTAAATAAAAAAAGCAAGTACGAGAACTCGCGTGGAGAGGGTTCCGTATATGATTATGTAAGTTTCATGAATTTTTGTAAATCTGACTGTAATTTGTTTATTTTTCTATGTTATTAAATACCATAGACTTCTTATAGGTTCTCCTGTTAAGTACAGAACTATTTTGTAATTTCTAGTGGTCAATTTTCGTAATTTAGGAAAATAAATTACTTCTAAACTTTTTCTTTTTAAATATATGTATGATAATCACAAGGATCCCTTTTATTTGAAATGCCACAGAATATAGTTAGCAAAATATTTTAAAATCTTTGAAATTAAAAATAACTTATGGGGATAACGATTAGCCATGTGAAAGTGTCCCACTCCTCTCTGCCCACGAGAGTCGTAAGAGCCGACTGAGGCAATATTGGAGAAGTGGGCAGCAGCACTCCCTCGAATATTAACAACATCCACTGCGATCGCCAACCCGCCTGCCAAGCGTGGCGATTACGGCATTATCCCCCATAATGAGCACACAAAAAACAAGGATGCGGTCGGCACAGGACCGCTCTTTGTGGCGTTCTCTTGGGGAGGCCTATATCTAGCAGTGGACGTCGAAGGATATGGGGATAAATGGTTCCATGTTTGCGGTCACCGACTTGCATTTTTGTACCAAATTTCAACTCAATATGTTCAGTAGTTTTAGAGCAAATTGACTGTGACAGGCAGACAGACACACGAGTGATCCTATAAGGAATCCGTTATTACTTTTTAAGGTACGGAACCCTAATAGCTATAAAATCATGGAAACCAAATATAAAAAAAAACAAAGTTAAAATAATAATCAAAACAGTATACACTATAAGGCATACATTAATTTTATATTCTTGTTCAAGTGAAGCAAAGTAAAACGCGAATAACAAGCGCATAATATATAATATGTATGAATAAAACGACAGCATTCAAACTAAAACGTTGCAAAACTGAGTGACTATATTCTGAATGTTTACAACTATTTTTACGAGTTTCAAGTTTATTCTAATGTCAAAACAACTTATCTAGAGAAAATTATGATCTTCCAAGTGCTTGCGTTATGCGTTTCCGAGTCATATTTTTAAGTGGTAGTGAAATTTTGCGCAGAAATTCTTATGCAAATTTACAACTTGTGCTTGAGCTCTGCACTTCTTGACTGCAGTTTTAGTTTTTAAATTACAGTACTAAAATTAGTCAGATGTATTTTGTTGCATAAGAAGTATATAATTGTGAACTTCAAAGCTGCATAAGTATTATCAATTAATTTTAAGGTATTACTTAGCTTAGCGCAGGCGATCGAATTTCCCTTTTGAAAAAATAAGTCATATCTTAAAATTAATGTTTTCAAAAGGAAAATTTTAATTCTGTCGGATATACAAAGTTTTAGGAAATATTTTGATAAACATCCATTCGATAAACAACCAGGTTATCGCATTACTTAATTATGGTTAGTTTGCGAGCGTTTAATTGGTGTAAAAGCTATTGAAATGTTTAAAGCTCTATTAAACATTTCAATAGCGCTTAGACACATGATGCGATTACCGTATATTCGCACGAGTCATCTTGTTAATAGATAATTAATAAACATCAACCAGTCCTTTATAATTTAGGATACATATTCAAGTGAAAAATACACATCAATAAGCAGAGCTGCACTATCAGCCTCCAACGAAGCCCACGTAACAAAATCAACATTTTAAAGTATACATACTACAATTTTTGGCAAATGTCGTTACTGTCAAAAGACTCTTTTTAAAGAAATACGGATTTAAACATAGTTATAGTCTACTTCGATGTTTCAAAAAACTCTGAGACATGCAGGTCCCCATGAAATTATTCTTTACATAAAATCTCCAATAATTGGATACTTGTAACAAAAAATAGGCAAACTAAAGACGCTTTTAAATACTTACGCTACATACACTATTTTTGTGCAGGTTGTAAGAGCTGCCAGTCCTGCCCTCCTCCGAGTAATTGTCTTAGGAGCACTGCTCATCTACTGTACCACCTTGGTCATGTACAGCAGACCCACAGTATTCACCTGTACAGCAAGGGTCTGGCTAAGAGAAGTTGGATTTTGTCTCACGTATGGAGCACTTATGTTGAAGACTTGGAGGTAAAAATTAAATCTAGAAATAAAATGATGATTAGTGACCAGCGGTAGCATTTTTGCTTTTTGTTAAGGCGGGAATAATTGTTCCTAACCACACACCCCGTCGTTCTGAGCAACGAACTGGGTAGTGTGGCCCTCACCCACTAAATAAACCCGCCGATTGCCATCTCTCCGCCTTTATCGGCGGGTCACCGGAACCATATTATATTCCTTCAGTGGTGACCAGCGATAGCCTAGTGTTATAACCAAGGACTGCAAAGACAGTGGTATCGAGTTCGATCACCAGTCCAAGGTTCAAACTCGTACGGAACACAACTCTGACCTTTTGAGAATTTTTGAAATTAAATGTGTTTTTTTTTATCACTGCTCGGTGAAGGAATATGTCGTGAGGAGACCCGCATGCCTGAGATATTTTTTCAACGGCTTGTGAAGTCTGCTAACACGCATTAGGCCAACATGGTGGACTATGGCCTAATCACTCTCACCATGAGAGCAGACCCGTGCGTAATAGTGGGACAGAAAAAGGGTTGAAAAAAGAAGATGATCGCTCGGAGGCATTGAGTGTTTTAAAAAAGGTTTTTAGCAATCCATTACTGCGCCTGTGTTGAGTAGTGGTGTTCTCTTAGGAAAAATAGTATTTAGATAATAATCCAACACGCTATCTCTATATAGGTAAGCAAACTTCATATATTGTGGGCCCAGCCATGTTGCATTCTATGATCGCTAACGCCTTAGAAAACTATTAAACTGTATGGGAATTAACGATATCCATAACGCTAAGTCACGTGACTTAACGTTAGAGATGTCAAATTTCTATAGATTTTAATAGTTTTCTATAGCGTTAGCGATCACGGAATGCAACTTTTCTAGACCTACTGTTTAGAAAATTTCTAAAGTATACAATTGCTTCATAAAGTTTTTCGTCTTTGGATTATGAACCAGCACGCACATTATTTCAAAAAGATAGTCTTGAGACTGGTTATAAAACTCTGTACTTATAGCTCAACAGTCCATGACCTCGATACTAAGCTAACACAGCTATCGAATAATTTTATCATATTCATGGAATGTCTTGTGGAAAACGCTTATTTCATCAAGTAATTAAGTGGAGTACTCGTAACATAAAACAAAAATAATAAGCAGTCAGTCTGTTTGACACGAAACAGAATTCTGTGTGTTTATTGATATATTAGAGCAAACTATCATTGAAAATAATTGAGAATGTGGAGTCAGGACCGATTTGCACTAAAACAAGATAATTTTTTGTAATAAGCGCTTTTGAAACATAAATTCTAAATATGATTTCGAAGTTATGGAGCGTTTGATGCATTGAAAATGTGATTTGGACATTCCATTAAGGCACTGTTGGACATAGTCATATTTAATCATATCTTGCATAAAAATCTCAGCCTTACTATTAAGCAAAAAAGTGATTATGGGTAGCGTACTTTCCAGTGCATTTTCTTCTCCAGTTGTTCTTAGTAAAATAGTGGTACAATCTGTAACTGTTGTAACATGAAACTAGAAACTAACCTCAATATTTATTATGTAATTGTGCGTCAATAAAAATGAATGTTAGGTTGCATTCACTTATATGAAAATACTATATATATATGGTCGTCACGTGGGACCTTAAATACGAAACTCGCATTCACATAGCCGCATACAAATTTCAATTAAGCCCACAACTCCATTCTGTTATTCATAAGTGCACAACAAGTTATTAATTAGTTAAATATAAATTGAAATAACTCCACTTCGGGTTCCTAAAGCTTCATCCAACACAAAATGATCGTAACTATAACCTTAAAAATAACGTTATTTAATGTGGTATTAAAATATAAAGCTATAACTAAGCTGTGTCTGTACATTTAGAATATAATCGAAAAAAAAATGTATTAGACTAACAAATTATTTGTGAAATGTGGAAAAAGAGAACTTTTAGTGCGAGCGAGAATCGAACCTGCGTCCTTTCCAATTCGGGGATGTGCTCTAACCGCTAAGCAATAATTTGTTATATATAGTAGTTTAGCATGTCAAGTGCTAAAATACAGATCAAAATGTATGAGGCAATTTAGGCGTCTCTGAACACAGAATTTAGACATAAAAACATTTTATGCCACTATTATAACAGGAACCTGAGATATAACCTTTTTTTTTGTTGAGGCGATAAGAAATGTTCCTAACCGCACACCTCGTTTGGGCAACGAACAGGGTTGTGTGGGCTCACCCACTAAATAAACCCGCCGAGTGCCGTCTCTCCACCTTTATTGGCAGACCACTGGCACTATGTTACATTACTTCAGTGGTCCGCCGGCGGCCCTGAGATTTAACCTTAGACTACCTTTTGGCTGCGGAACCACTGGGATTTCTCAGTTACATTTTCATACCATAACTACTGAAGCAATAATCACAAAATTTGCCAAACAGGTATAGTCTGAAGTTGTGTCCGTGCGGTGACGGACTAAGAATATAAGTGTCACCACCCCATTCTTTCCCACGGGTGTCGTATGAGGCGACTAAGGGAAGTAAGTAATTATCACCCATTGCATGACTGCTGGTAGGGCTGGATACCAAGTGGGAGTACTCACTTGGTATCGGGCCCGAGCGGGTTGGTACCACCATCTCCCGTGTGACCGGCCATGTACAGCACATCGTGGCGTTTTGGCTGTAGCAGGAGATAGCCGTTTATATTTCATTTCATATCTGTGAAATGAATTGGTGAGCAGCGGCTTGACGATACTCTCGGTGTAGTCGAGTCCATGGGCGACGGTTACCATTTACCATCAGATGGATCGTGGCTCGTCTGCGACTACATGCAATAAAAAAAAACATCCAAACACAGGCTACCTTTTATCTCAGAAAAATGGAAGGTTCCTTTGGATAGCTATTTTTATAGAGAGATAATTAATATGCCGTATACATATTTATATTGTAAAGTCCACGTAGCAGAAGTCGCGGGCAGAATTCAGTCTACATCTAGATAATAGAATAACTGACTGATATATCAACGCTCAGCCCAAAATCTTGGGTCAAAGACCATGAAAATTACTTTCTAACATTTACGCGAATTTTACACGTTTTGAAATAAAACTACGTTTACGAAATCTATCGCGTTTACTTGATTTTTATACTATCCCGACGTTTCGAAATTGACACAGTCATGGATTTTTTTGATGCTGTAACTGAGCACTCGGAAGGATTTAACGCAAATCCTATCCAAAATAGATTTATTACTACGACCTTCGATCAACAATGCAATAGATATCGCGTCGGCCCAAATAACCAAGTTATCATCACGCCATTTCTTGTGTTATAATAGTGAATTGTTTAAGATAATATATTTTCTAGTTTCATGATAGGCTACCATTTACTATGAGATGTCAACCCTGACAGCAATAGTTTTACGCGGGCCCTTATTACTTCCCCGATCACGCTACCCCATTCATACTGGGACAAGCAAGCACTTAAAGATACTTTTTTTGTCTCTAGGATATCAGTAATATTTCAAGTCCGCTCAGCCAAAGCAGTGAAAATATCCGACATGTACCTTCTCCGAAGAATTGGCATTATTGTCGGCGTTGCGTGTGTTCTCCTTGCGATTAGGACGCTAGTTGCTCCACCAGCAGTCATTGTAGGTAGGACCAAGGATGATCTGAAGGCGTACCTCTGCAATACGGATTGGTGGGACCATACGTTCACCACATGTAAGTTTTCTGTTATACCGGATGTAAATGACATTATACCGATAACTCAGGCCAAATATGTCACAAAATAACTATAATAATATGACCCGTACCATTTTCGAAAAAAATAAAAAACATTAAACACAGAGTGAAAAATGTGAAATCGAAAATAACAGTCACGAGCAGGATATGAGCCTGCATCTCCTGGATACCGTCCAGATACTTTGCCAATTCAGCCATCGTGACAATTGCTCCTGACTGCTAATTTCGATAACATATTCATACTTAACTTCTTTGGGTGACGCCTGCGCCATCTGTCGGAAGTATTTTCATACATTATACCGACCAGGTAAACTTAATTTTACAATTAAGATTTTTACCTAATAATGACGCAAAGCCTATAAATATTTAGATATTTTTATATATATTTTTAGCATTTGACATGCTTAGCACTATACATTAAACACAAAGCGACAAACAGTCACGAGCAGGATGTGTTGACTGTTATTTTCGATTTCACATTTTTCACTTTGTGTTTAATGTATAGTGCTAAGCATGTCAAATGCTAAAAATATAATAATATATAAAAATATCTAAATAACAAAAAAAGACAAAATTTTCAATCCATTGTAGTTTTTGGAGTAAATCGATAATTAATGGATTTATTACCTAAAATCAAATTTATACAACACCTAACAACAATTTTATCTTGCATTTGATTAAAAAAATGAAAAAAAAGGTGGTTGCAATTTTCATGAGAAGACCGATGTAAATGTCTACCACCGGAAGACTCAAAATCGAGTACTGAACCCAATATCAATTATCGGTACGATGTCATTTACATTCTGTATATTCTACGATACTTTTTGTTATAATGTTAATGAAAGAATTTTACCTACTAAAATAATTTCATTTCTCACTAAAAGTTTCATCTTAGACGATCTGTCAGTCTTTTATCTAAAAAAAACTTAAGGAAAATGTACCCAAAAAAATGTTTTATGGACGAGTTGTTTAAATTGTGTTAAAAAGATACCTATTCATTTTGCAAAAGATCGTGACAGATTCTGGCAGATCTTTAGTAAAATGATCGTTTAATTTCAAAAGTAGAAGCACTTTTTCTTTTTTCGCGAAGTCGTTGTTATAGTTTGATGTGTATCGTTCTAGAACTAGTTTTGGACTAAGATTACAGGTGTCACAATCCCATTTTTTCCCTTGAGTATCGTACAAAGCAATTAAGAGTAAGTTGTAGCCATGAGCAGATGTCACGATGGCTGAATTGGCAAAGCATCTAAGACGATTTCTAGGACATGCAGGTTCAAATCCTGCTCATGGGTATTATTTTCGATTTCACAACTTCGCACTTTGTGTTTATTTATATAGCTAAGCATGTAACTGCCTCGGTGGCGTAGCGGTAGTGTATGTGACTGCTAATCATGAGGTCTTGGGTTCGATCCTGGGGTCGGGCAATGTTATTGAGCTTTTTCCTAAAAAGAAAAATTCTCAGTAGCAGCCCGGTTTGGAAATGTGCCCGGTAGACGTCAAAAGGCTCGCTCCCTATCACGTGGGACTTAAACATAGCTGGCGAGTCATGGGTGTGTAATACACCTCTGCCTACCCCTTCGGGGAATACAGGCGTGATGCAATGTGTGTCTAAGCATGTCAAATGATTACAAAAGACGAGTATTTAATATATAAATATGTATAGGGCATCATTATTTGGTAAGTATCGTAAATGTAATAAGTAATATTTGGAATAATATATGTAAATACATCTGACAAATGGCATGCAAAACATTAAGAATGTCTTGAGCAGATGTTACGATAGCTGAATTGGCAAAGCATCCGGAACGATTTTCTAGGTGATGCAGGTTTTAAATCCTGCTCATGACTATTATTTTTAATTTTACATTTTCGCACTTTTTGTGCATTGAAATGGCTAAGCATATCAAATACTTAAAACACATAAAACTATTAACAAGACTAAAGTAAGTAATTATCAGTTACTATTGTATTGTACGTGGTAGGGTTGGTTACCGATTGAGAGTACTGACTTACTATCGGGTACCACGGATTGGTACCACTATCTGACGTATGATGTCAAATATCTCGTTCTATTTCAATTGTAGCAGGAAATAGTCGTATATTAATTCCCGTCCACACAATGAAACAGTGAGGGAATCAGTGGTTGGTGGCTCGTCGGCCAGTGTAAGATATAAAAAAGCGCTGAAAGCTGAACAAACAATACTATTTGTTAAATAATTAAGAAAAGGTTTACAAACATAACTAAGTAAAACTTAATTCAAATAAAGAACAAATTATTTATGAAACGTGGAAAAAGATAACTTTAGTGTGAGCAGGAATTGAACCTGCGTCCCTTCCAATCCGGGAAAGCGCTCTAGCCGCTTAGCGGTAAAGTACTAATTTTCGACATTTCACAAATGATTTGTTCTTTAAAGTCGCTGTGCATGTCAAGTGCTAAAATACATATCAAAAATGTTTAATTCAAATACTTTTTTATATTATAATATTTTGTCATGTCTACAGTGGAAGTAATATTCCTGATGTGGGGCATCAGACTGTGTATCATGGTGAGGAAAGCACCTTCAGAATTCAATGAGAGCCGCTTCATTTCCATGGCAATTTACAACGAGTTTCTTCTCTCCGTATTCCTCAATATATCAATGTGAGTATCAGTCTTAGTTAACAAATAACTTCAGATATTTGGGCACAACCCGAAAAATATTCTCTACAAGTCACTGACTGAACAAATATCTTTTAAGTGTTAATTTTCTCAGTGAAAAGCTGCTTCACACTTAGCTGTGACCCTAATAAACTCAGCCCAAAAGCGGGGATGACCATTACGTAATCTAGTGGGTAGTGGCAGGTTTTCTACCGTCGGCAATAAAAATATCTTGAAACCCACTATAATTTTACGATGATAATCTGTAAAACATCTTTTGTGTCATACCTTAAGACTTGAATGTGGAGATGATATTGTCTATAATAATGACGTTAGATACATTGTTCACCAAGAGGAGAAAGTGATAGATATCAGACGAGGGAGCTTTAAAAGCAGCCAAGATTATGAATCGCACTTTCTATAAGTGTTCCTTCCTGTGTGTTTTCCTGGGAGGAAAATTGCGGACATTTTATTTAATAACGAGTAGTTTTACAAATTTTTAAAGCAAAAAACAAAGCAAAAGAAGACGGCGCACTGGTAATTATCACTTCTTTTTAATAATGCACAAAAATACAAGTGGCCATTATCATTGTATGCGATACATGAATCGTACAATCATTCTACGAATTCAGACAGTTACCAGTCGAAATGCTCGAAAGATTCATCGAAAATTGGACTCAACGGATGGACCATCTGCGACGTAACAACGGCAAACATTTGATAGACATAATCTTCAAAAAATAAATGCCAAAGAATGTTCTTTCAAATGATAATAAACATTTTCCATTAAATTTGAATTTTCTGTTTTTTTCTTTAAAAATGTAGGGAACCTCGAAATGGATCACCTATTATTATAACAATTAGGCGGTATGCTATTAAGGTTATCAAAAACTTCAACAAAAAGCACATTAGTGAATGAATTTATTTTTTAATTTTTTTTTATTTTTTTTGCGCGTTAGTAATGGATTTTTATATACTTTTCCTCCCACATATTCGTGTGACAGTAATGATCTACTATCTACATAATTTTCAAATAAGATCAAAGGTATTTTGCGAGTGGGTGTAGTATAAATATTACTTGATTCTAGAAATTCAATCAGTCATTTTTAAATTTACTCACCATGTAAGAATTTACTCCTAAGCTCAGATACAAAATAAAAGCTAATTTAATCAGCAGCAATAAAGTAAAGAAACCAATATGGTTTCTTGATAAAAAAAAGTAACAAAACCACGTCATTCAAAAATGAAAACGTTAGATGATGGGAAGATGAATACAGAAGTAGTAGAACAAACGAGCTAATAAATCATAGTGATGGACGTGAAAAGTTTTGATAAAGTGCAGGATATAAGCGAAACAATGATCGTTTCGGTACCCAAAGTTGTTGGCAACTTGGAGATTGTCGATTGGGATATGGCACTGCTAAACTTTCGGGTGCTGAAGTGTATCCTTTTCGGACGATTGTCACAGAACAGTGCTATTTATTAAATTTATCGTATGTTTTCTTTCTCGACTTGGGTGACGTAACCCTAATATTTGATTATATTTAGGTACTACTTGTTTTGATTTATGACATTTCATTTTTTGTTTAGAATAAAATAACGTAGCGCCAAAGGCTTTGCAGTTTTTGCGCTTATCACATAAGTAATATGAATAATAAAATCTTACAAAACTTCGTCGTTTAAAAATAAATTTATAATTTTCCCATTTAATACGATTCTCATATAACACCACAAATACGTAAAGATAAAAAGCATTTTTTTTAAATCGCAGACTGGACGAGATGTAAACCCAACATTTATGTCTAAATTTGAGTGTTCCCTAGGGATCGCTCAGAATGAAGTAGTAGGATCTTGGTTCATTGTAACCTTACAAAAGCACAGATTTACAATGGCACTGCTAAGAAAACAAATATTCATAAAAATGGCGCCTCAGTTCTAAGAAGTATCTCTTCCGGTCTCCGAGAATATTGGGATCTACATCCAAGTCCACTTCGGGAGCCATTTGGAGGGCAAAAGTAAACTATTGAGCAAATAACTGGACGTCCTAAAGCCTGAGCCAAGCGGTACTTCTCACGAAAGTAACGATTCGGTATTATCCCTAACGCTATGATATGTACTTCTTGGAACTAAATTTGAGAAGAGAAGTTTACTCACAGGCGTAGGCGGTTGGTTTTTCTATGCCACTAGTGTTGGTAAAATCATTGGTTCGTCCGGCACCGTCCACAATAATTTGGATAGTAGAAGTCTGTGTGTTACGTAATATATATTTCTCTCTTAATGAGAGTCTTCAGAGAGAGAGAGAGAGAGAGAGAGTTCTTTTGTCTTTGTTCTTAGTGAAAAAAGGCATTTTGATGAGATTGATAATTTTTTTACATGATAACGTCTTATAAATTGATGAACGCCGGCTGCACACACGAAAAAGTATCACGTTTCGAAAAGTGTATGGCGACCGATGTATTATTTAATCTTCGCGCCCACAAGAGAGTCGCGGGCTGAAGAGTGTCTGCGGGAGGGAGGTGGCTGGCCGCGCTAACCAGCGCGGCGCCGCCTGCGACACATCGAGTCATCGACCGACATCACATCACATTACATGTTTCGCCCGAACGCGTCCCGGGAAACACGCGTATCTCAATTATTGCACGCGCGATCGTACTTTTTTATATGTACCATTCGATTTCTATCAGTATTACATTGTTTAAAAGTACAAACCTAATTTCTTCATTTTCAACCCTTTTATGCATAACATTTGTGAAACTCTCAGAAAACATATTATATGACGTTATCACGTAAAATTATCGTCCATAAACCGACTTTACAGTACCATATAGTTTTTACTATAACTGAATGTATAATATGATTATTTTTTGTCATCAGGTTGTTCCTTCAATCTCCAGCAAACCCAGACCTCTTATACATAATATTCTTTTGCCACACTCAACTGACGGTGACACTACTCCTTTGTTTCATCTTTGGCAGCAAGGTAGGCACGGTAAGATTATATATTTAGAATGTGTGTGTAAGTATATAGTTCGTTTCATTAATAAGATTGACCGGAATAATTTAAACTGAGGTTACTGGTTATCGCTTGACCAAGTAGTTGCTTGCTAACTTGCTTCCTAAAAGAATCCCTATGCCATCAATGCTTAGTAATATAATAAACTAGACTATGTCTGCAGCGCTCTTGCAAAAAATAAGTTATATCTCAGTTTCCCTATACCTATAGTAGTGGGATAAAATGTATACTTACCAGTTTTTAAGTTTAATCAAGAGCTATCAAATCAAAATCATAGTTTTATCAAAATCGGTCCAGTAGTTATTGCATGATTTGCGAAGAAACAAATAGATTACACATCACCCATTTTTGCCGGATAAAAAGTATCTGATGTCCTTTTTCAGAGTTGGGTTCCAGAGTCTAAACGATGTGTTCCAAATTTAAAAATACATAATGCTTATATAATTCTGATGTTAAAGCGTAACAAACTTTACAAAATTTATAAAATTATATAGTAAGGATGTTAAAGTTAGTTTGAGAGTTCCTATGGTATGACTTATTGTATCCATCCATCCATCCATCAGCCTTTCATCGTCCACTGCTGGACATGGGCCTCCCCAAAGTGTGGGTTTTACCATAATCGCCACGCTTGGCAGGCGGGTTGGCGATCGCAGTGAATTTTTTAATAGACAGGGGTACGCTACTACCCGGTCCCATGGTAATTCCTTAGTCGGCTTTTATGACTCCCATAGGAAGAGACGAGGTGGAGCTATTCTTGGTGCCGGCCCCACACGGCATAGTAGATTATTATTATATGATGCTATCGTATTTAGATGGAATTAGCTAGGATTTATCATTGCAACCTTGCTTTGGTAGTTTGCCATCTATACCACCAATATTTCATCTCATTGCACGCGTTTTAAAACTTGTAAGAGGCAAAATTCTGTTTAATTTCGCTAAAAAATATATATTTAAAAGTTAAATGTTGTTTTCATAAAACTTCTTTGTGACGAGCGCGCGCATTATTGTTCACATTGACATGTAATAAGTAGCTTTAATGCTAAGATGTGTTTTTATTAAAAACTTTTTTGTTTTTAATTCATTCTGATGGAACTTAACATGGGTTGTTCCTAACTTTCTTCAATGTACTTTAATTTTAATAAGATAAGTCCTTGTAGGAGAAACAACTTGCCAACTTTTGTTGCTTTTGCTCATGTACAAAAATTGCAAAATTGTTTTAAAAAATACTGCACAAATTTATGTAGCATCGTATCTGACAAAATGTTAACCCAATTATTCAGAATTCTCAAATGAAATAAGTTTCGAAACAGAATTTCAATTGCCAGGTAAATGGTTAAGTGCCTAAGTTTGAACATCACTTTTTGCTGGTTTTGTTATGGGCTGGCTGTAAATTTTCTAACAGGCAGTTCACGAGATTTCTTAGCAAATTTCTTAGGAAACTTAGTCAAAGCTACAATGAAGGCGATTTAATACTTTTCATGCTACCTATTCTATAGAGTTTTTGGGAGTTCATAATATTTGAGGTACGGTTTGAAATTTTAAAGAAACCGCTAATATTAATTAAAAACCTTTAATATCATCCTTACTAAATAAATTCGAAACTGAGTTTATTTGTTTGTTACGCTTTCACGCTGTAATTACTGAACCGATCATCATGAAATTTTGCATACATATAGCCTGGAGACCAGAAAAAAACATGTGCTACTTTTCA
The DNA here is from genome assembly GCA_948253155.1 of Leucoma salicis. NCBI lineage: Eukaryota > Metazoa > Arthropoda > Insecta > Lepidoptera > Erebidae > Leucoma > Leucoma salicis. The sequence continues at coordinate 2,434,247 of OX411804.1, forward strand.
AAATTAATAATTCCCGCCGAGTCGATATCTTTACATAAAAATAATCACTGTTCTGTAGAGTGATATTTTAACCCATTCCCTGTCCGTTTGTAGACACAATAGAAATTTAATTGTTATGTATCATATATGATTCATGGGACAGGGAACCTGTTAATATTCTAAATTAAAAGGACTTAGGCTACTTTTTATCTAGGGAAATGGATGGTTCTCCGAGATAGATGTTTTCCATAAAGATAACTATAATGTCGTCTTGTGACGTATTTTTACTATTGATTTATTAACTCAATGTTGAAATCCATGTGTGCGAAGGTACCTGTACCTATTAAGTTAATTATATATCTGAAATGTAATTGTAATTCTTAAATAAGTAGGCATTTTTAATAATTTTGGTAGGTGTATTAGAGATGCTGTAGCTTAAAATAACTTGGTAAATTTTAATATAATTATACATCTATTTTGATTTTCTTCTAAGTTTTCGAAACATATCTTTCGAATATTACAGAATAAGATAGAAGATCGCGATTTTAATCCTATATAGAGATATAAATTAACTGGCTAACCCCCAAATTTAGCTGCGGCATAATAGCGATATTAAATAAGTTATAATCTTTCTGAAAAACATGGCAATAATTTCACAGACCAGCGCATTTAAAAAATAAATTAAATATTCTATTTGTAAATTAATTAAGATGTTCCAAGTAAATAAAAAACCACTTTAAAACCAGCGTTACTTTCTAACATAGCACCACTTAAATTAAAAAAACCATTGAGGTTACACAATCATGTGATTAAGTTGTAGCTATACAAATAAGAAAGAGCAAATATATAAACAAATAAATCAACCAAGAAAAATTAAATCTTAAATTCGTAGCAATAACAATTCATTTAAGTTCTGACGTCTCCTTAGTTGAATATCCAACTTTATACGAAGTTCGCATTTGACCGTCTAAGTAAGTCGTTCTGGTGGTTATTGCTATTCATTTGGACGTGATCCCAACGCAACTGGCAAGTGCATCATCCGGCTCGTTATGAGTTCTGTTATCTGCAACTAGATCTTGGCTTTAAAGTAGTTCATTAGTCTTTGTGTTAAGGCGTTTACTGCAGACGGCATTATTTTGGGGTTGTGCAGTTATACACGAGTCTATTAAAGTTTAAACTCATGTATAGCCATGGTTCTTTTAGTCAGTACAGTGGCGTTCTATTTAATTGCAACTTGTATTCGTCTAGAGACAAACTTTAATACAATTGTCAGCACCCAATTATTTCTCGCAGGTGTCTTATGAATCTAAAGGAAGTAAGAAATTGTCACCCATTTTATTATTGGTGGTTGAGTACAAAGGTAGGGTTGGGTACAAAATGAGAGTAATCATTTGTTATCGAACTCGAGTGGGTGTATACTACCGTCTCCTGTACGAATGACCATGAAGCATCTTCAAGCATTATATCCACGAACCATTTTTTGTGTTCACGATGTATTACAGACTGTTAATGTGAAACTGTTGAATATTCTCCTCTCAAAATGAGTGGAATTTATATCATTGTCTACCATACTAACACTAGACACAAGCCCTCACGCAATCAGAACTTTTTAGTACGAAACATATAATAATCAGCCTTTGTTCTCTATTAAGAAAAATTTCCATTCCTGGTATAATTTTTCAACTGTTTGTGAAGACTAGCAACTCACACTGGACCAACTTGGTGGGTTATAGTCTAAACCACAAAAAAACCCTGTCTAATTTGGTTAACCCTAGAAAGCTAACGTTCGTCAAAATGACGAACATCTAATAAATAACTGCCTCTCCCTAACAGTTTTACCTACGCACTTGAGGTTTCAGGCCAACTTAGTGACCACTTGACTGTGTCCTATGGTGATCGCGCTTAGCCGGTAAATACTCTTGTATTAGAGATACCTACTGTATGATCGTCATTTTGACGAATGGTTAGCTTATCTGTAATTTTTAGACCTGTGCTTTGTGTTGATTTTTATTTTTAGTTGTAATGTTGAGAGTGACAAATTTCTGCGTGGTTTATCACTGATGACAATATGGTTCGTGGGTTAGGTTATGAAGATAATAGAAGATATTTCAACACAAAATATGTTTCTGATAGTAAGAATGAGCAAGGTTTGTTGGTGACATCGCAATAGCAAAGCAACTCCAACAACAACCTTAGAAATTGATAATAGTTGGAACTTTGCGGGCCAATAAAAGAGAAATACTGGATGAAATGAAGAATCTCCGAGGTAGAGCGACTGGTACTTCCATCTTTTGTTATGATGGGTCACTAACTCTCTTACCATTCAAACAGAAGTCGTACAAAATGGTTTATTTGTTGTACTTGTGTGACGAAGAAGGAACTGAGAACAAAACATTGAAAAAGCCACACATACTTAGGCAATCTGCTTCTGAAAGTCCTCTGCCTGAAAATGCCTCAACGAGGAAAATAAAGAGTTGCAGTTTGTGTTCCTATGAAAAGGCGCATGACTAGTTGCAAAGTTCCCATTTGTGGAGAACAAAAAGTCGACTTTTACCCAACTTGTGCCCAAAAAAATTAAGTCATTTGATACTTTACAGTTAAATTTGGGGTTTTTTTGTTATAATATCAAAAAAAAATTAAATATTTAAACAATAATTCCTAATATAGTCAAAGTAATATTTAGTGCCTAATTAATCTCAAAAAACGTATACCATTAATTATTTGTGATTTAGTATTATAATAGTTAAATAAATATTCATATTTATAATAATTACTTTTATTTCATATTGCATGTATCCCATAAATAAAATAAACCTCATTAAAATTACATTTTTTTTTAATAAAAAATATATTTAGAAATATTCGTCATAAAGTCGATTGGTTAGCTTATTATAGAGGTTCACGAACCTTAGCTTTCTAGGGTTAAAAAACATGATGCTGTAAAATATAATATACTAAATACCAACTGCCTTTAAAGTCCTTGCTTTTACCGTTAGGCTATCATTACACATATTAGGTTAGACGAATTTATTAAGTCAATCTACATTACTTGAACGTACTTCATGTCACATCAATAGATACGAACCTTCTTTGAAAATTAGTTAACGCCTATAGATACAGTCAATTTTACTTACTGGCTCTTAGATTGATATTGGCAGTTCATTTGTCTTCTTATTTTTTTAAATCTTATACTTTTAGTTAGGAGCAATATAGTCTGATATATTATCTACCAACTAAATATTATCTTCATCAGGCATATATGGTGTACAAAGGCCACGGCAAAGATGAGAGAGAGAAGACAGGAAAGTTTAGATCACGTCCAGCAGAGTCTACTTACACAATGACAACTAACAGAAGCGCCGGATTCTGTGATAATATGACCGAGAGGGAACTTGAGGTAAGATTGTTCTGTATGCATTTTACGCTTAAATTTATTATCTTTTTCTATTAAAATGTTGTTTTCTTAAAGGAGGAGTTCAAAAAAATATTCAACCAGTTAGAAAAACTTAGAGAGAGATGTGGTGCGGGTGCGATTATATCTCGGAAGATTACTGCCATGCAAGATGCTGCTGTAGTGTATGATAGAAAACCAGCGACATCTGAACATTCAGCTCCTCTTAAACTGAATACTGTGTTTAGTGCGGTAGCAGATCGACTGATGTGTACAGTAACGCCGGCTGAAGAATCCAGTAGCAGTGGCAGAGATCTGCCTTTTGAAGCACCTCCAGCTTATAAACACAAAACCTTTAGTCCAACAAAAACCATTCCAGAAAATACTACTAGTAACGCGGAGCAGAGTAACACCGATGTTACGAATGATTCTCCTAAAAAACGCACGCAATTAAATGAAGATTCTAAAGAAGACATACAAAATGGAGTTTTTAAAATATCTGGTGAGCCAAATTGTAGTGACATTCGACCTCCAGAAGTTAGTAGAAACGGTTATAATAATAAAAGTGAAAAAACGAGCGAACTGAAATCGAGTCCTGTTAGTACGGAGACGGTGAAAGGAGTCAGATCGGGCCATGCAAGGACTCATGCTATAGTTATTAATTTAGATGATAAGAGTCGCTTTACTGAAGAAGTTACTGTCTAAAAAGGCTGTACTTAAGTTTGTTGAGATCATTATAGACACACTAAAGATTGGTAATTTTGAAAAGAAATTGAAATTAATCTTAAATAAGAAAGTAAATCCTGATTAGCAGTTATATATCTACCAGTCTTTAGTATAATCAAATTTTAAATAATTTAAAATAAATGCTAGTCTTTACTGTGATCTTAGTAATACGATAGCAAAGGTTAATTAATAGTTTCCATGATGCATATCAACAATTATGTATATAGATGTTATGGTAATTTATAACTGCACTTAAATGATTATGATTGAATGATTTTATTTGTTTTCCTCAAGAAGGCCAGATCGTTATTTAAGAAATTAATCAATACAAGATAGTTTTCTTCCCAGGTAATCCTTATTGAAGACTGTTACACTTTAGTTTTACTATGTAAATAAAGTGAGCTGTATATTATGCAATTCGAGTATCGAATATAAATTCTTATAACTTCGTTAGCTATTGGTTAATTTTCTATAGCACAGAACAAATTTCAAGAACTTTTAATATCGTAATTTCAAACTAGATTATCGTGCAAGAATTCACATTTAAATTTCAAGCTTGTGATTACATTTTCCGTTAACTTATTTATCGTCAAACTTTTTATAAAATATATTTAGAAGAATATTCAATATTTAAGTTTAAAATTTATTTATTATTTATGCCATTATATTTTATAATAGGATAGTACTTCCATAATTAGCGCTCAATTAAACGCTTTAAAATGAGTAAAATGTTTAGTAGGTTGTAACAGCTAGGTGAGTTAGAGGTGAAAAGTAATATTTGTATTTTTACGAATGTCGGTTTTACACAAATAATATACGAGTAGGTACTTTTAATTAATGTCCATGGGCTATACATAAAACACAAAGTAAAAAAAATGCTAAAAATATATATAAAAATATCTAAATGTCTATGGTCTACTAAAGAAGAGGGATACTAGGGATACGCTTTCATACATATGAAGCCCAAATGTAATAAATAAAAGTGCCAATTAATAGCCTTATATTTACCAAATCACCATTCCAAATTTTGGGGCTACTTGGCTTTCAGAGACCAGATTTATAAGCAATATAATCAAAATGAGGTTATGTAATAATAATATATCCACTTTCCAGATATTAGTTGTTTGATTGATATTTTTTAAATAATAGTCATGTTTAGCTGCTTATTCCGTGGCACTGTTTATATGATTCTCCGAATGCAATCATCGATAACAATTTCGTATAACCCAATTATATGAACATAAACCTAATGGTAAGTAGTAACTCTCACTTATGGACTCTACTAGGAGCAATCATAATTTAATTTTGCGGAAGTGAAATTAAACCTATTTGAAATGAGATTTTACATAAAAAACGTTTTATCATAATATACCTACATGGATCCCTTTTTTTTAAATTGCGTATGGTGGCATACGAACCACGGCCCACCTGACAGTAAATGGTAACCGTCGCTCATGGACTCAACTATACTGGGAGTATTGTCAAGCCGCTACTCACCATTTCATTTAACCGATATGAAATGAAAGAATAAACGGCTATCTCCTGCTACAACCAAAAAACACCAATGTGCTTCATGGCCATGACTTGTCACACGGGAGATGATGGTACCAACCCATTCGGGCCCGATAGCAAGTGAGTACTCCCATTTGATACCCAGCCCTACCACCAATAATGCAATAGGTGATAATTGCTTGCTTCCTTTAGTCGCCTCGTACGACACCCGTGGTATTCTTAGTCCATCACCACACGGGACTATCGCATTACTATAAAATATTTTACAGTGAGCCCATTAGCAATTACCTTAAAGAAATTTGCCCAAACAGTTATTAGTATTAGAACACACAGCACATACCAGTATCACTGGATCAGATTAGATATCAGAATAATAGAAAGATAATAGAATCTATCACACTGTCATTGTTGACACAGATTATAAATATGTTATATATTCGTAATGGTTTATTCAATAACCGATTAACTATTACTTTTGTTCAATATCTATTTCTTTTTCACTGTTTACAAAACAAACAAATAATGTTTAATATGTATTAAGTTAAATTATATTGTTATTATACTGTTACAAAACCAATTCATCTGACTTAACTTATCATCACGCCATTTCCCTTGCGGGGTAGGCAGAGAAAACAGAGTGCCAAGAGGTTCTATTCTTGCATATATCTCTCGCTTCCTCAACATTCATAATTCTCTTCATACGCGCTCGCCGGTTTCGGAGACTCCTGACTCCACCTTCCTTCAATACATGACCGATTTGGTCTAGGTAGGCGAGGCTCGGTCTCCCCCTGTACCTGCATCCTTTCACTTTCGCATTGTATATCTTCTTAACCAGTCGCTCGTCCGGCATTTTTTCCACATGTCCGAACCAGCATTCCCTTTCGCATCTTTACACCAATACTCTCTTTCTCACCTACTCGCTCTCTTACGTCGTCGTTACAAATGCACAATTCATCTGGTTTTGGTATATTACATTTGTAATTGTTACTGTACACTACACATTATAATTATCGATAATTAATTTGTTCTTAGATTGTATTCGATATATATCATATTCTTTAGTTTTCTCAATTTCCAGATTGTAATTAAGTTGACTTCTATATATTTTGAATAGAAAAATATAACAATTTTTAAGCCATATTTCATACTATTATATTTTGGCTCAGAAATACCCGTCTCGGTTAAGCGTATTATGAATATTACTGTAAAAGAAATTAACCAAATGTATTTTTCCTTTTATTATATAATTAGATCCGTTTTAAAAAAAATCGTAGAATAAACTAAAATATTACCTTAAACGCAAAGTGAAAAATGTGAAATCGAAAATAACAGTCACGAGCAGGATCTCCTGGATACCGTCCAGATGCTTTGCCAATTCAGCCATCGTGACAATTGCTCCTGACTGCTAATCTCGTCTTTGGGTGACGCCTGCGCCATGTGTCGGCAGTATTTTCATACATTATACCACCGACCAGGTAAACTTAATTTTACAATTAAGATTTTTACCTAATAATATATTAAACACAAAGTGAAAAATATATATATATATATATATATATATATATATATAGGTATATATATATATATATATATGGAGCAATTGTCACGATGGCTGAATTGGCAAAGCATCTGGACGGTATCCAGGAGATGCAGGTTCATATCCTGCTCGTGACTGTTATTTTCGATTTCACATTTTTCACTTTGTGTTTAATGTATAGTGCTAAGCGTGTTAAATGCTAAAAATATATATAAAAATATCTAAATAAATTATTACCTTCAATCCGGTTTTTAATGTCACAATATTTCAGATACCTACTTCATAAAATAGATTGTCATAGGAATATGTTGAATTACAGTGTTTCGATTTGGTTATTTAAATTTGATGATCCTTAAAAATACAAATATTTGATTGTCATCTCTTACGATTACATAGGAACTTCTAATGAAAGACGACTAGTGAATGTATTTTTGTAAATAAATGTAATTAATAAATGTATTTTTTGTAAATTTATTTGTTTATGCATTTGAGAGAGTATGTGTAGACATTATGGCAAGTGGATATTTATAATATTAGAATCTGGCGGATTGTTGCCTTATCGTTTCTTCTTTTGATTTATAGTTTACCAATAATATTTTAATAGTTAAGAAAAACACTACTTTAAATTTAACGTTCCTTAGATTCAATACTCAAACAATAAATATGTAAATCGTGTTTAGATTGTAACATATATTGTAAATATTGAAAATTATGTAGTTAAACATTAAATATTGAAACAAAAATTAAGCAACAATAGACACAAAATATAACGTGTAGCCTCTTTAACAAGCATAATAAACATTGATCGAATTTGTTACAATTCTATTATAAAATAAGAATATTGTAAATACATATTCTACTAAGTCTTCCTAAATACACCACCTTTTTTTCCAGCAATGACTTTAAAATATGCTTATTCGAATAAAAAACGTAATAAGGGTTACTAAGTGTCATTGTTCATATAAATTATCATTATATATATTTTTTTTTACTAAAATATAGGACATAGCTTTCGTTAGTGGCATATACATAATTATATGAGCTGATAATTTCAAGGGCTTAAACCATAATAATCATAGCAATTTAAAATATAAATCTCAATTTTAAATATATGTTACTATGAAAATAAAATCATATTTCATTTCAATCCATATTCAATTTAACTGTTTATATCTGAATATTAAACTTCTTAATATAGTTATAAAATTTTAGGTATTATAAACAATTTGCCGTATAATTGTATGATTTTGTAAATATTGTAAATATTAATCTATTGTGTCTGTTCAATTGGTTGTCTAAAACATAATAAAGTGATGATTATTAACATTATAGATTATTATAATTATTTTAAAGGTCGTATTTTTATTAATTTTATTATAGCTCTGCCACACTTAGTATGGGCACTTTTATACCCAGACTAGTAACAATTGTAAACACTAAATGTTATTGCAGAACCTTTATTTGTATGGGAAAAAGCAAAGGTTTTGATATTATGAAAGCAAGATCATGACAATAACTATGAAAGGAATACTTAGTACTTTTGACTCGCTAATACTTTACATTAAGCATGCAACCTCAAAAAAGTCACATACGACCACTACACTGCTCGCGAAGTAACTTCGGCAAAGTGCCCGAAGATGGTCGCGGTACGAACTACGTGACCACACACTCGCGCTACTTCAGTCGCTCGGCGCTCCCCTACCAGTAAAGTTATGCTTATACTCGCGCGCTTTGTGACATGGATAAGAATATTTAGAAAGCCAAACGATTTTAATATTAATAAACACAAAATGTGGAATCGAAAATAACAGTCACGAGCAGGATAATTATTTTCGTTTTCACATTTTCACAATTTGTGTTGTAAAAATATATAAAAATATCTAAATATCAATAACATTCCTGTTATGCATTTTCCTGCAGCTCCGCCGCAGCCAAAAGCTAGTTTTTCAGTTGTATGTATCTCAGGTTGCCGATATAGTAGCGGGACAAAATTTATACCACTTTTCGTATAATCATGAGCTATCAAATAAAAAAGTTGCATCAAAATCTGTTCAGTAGTTTTTGCGTGATGTGCTAACAAACAAACAGACAAAAAATCTTTTGAAAAAAAAATGTTTTGTGTTCAAAGCCTAATACAGAAATCTCAAATATCTTAAATGATACAGCCCTGTTACAGCTTTATAATAGCTAGGACAAAATATTACTATTCAAGAACATTGAATTCGTAATATCATAATAATATTCATACTTTCATAGAGTATTTGATAAGCTACGACACATTTACATGCGCTCAGGACGGCGAGTCGACACTAACTGAAGCAAAGAGTAATACGTATAACCAGTAAAACTGAAGCGAGCCGCGTAGTGTGGTCAGGCATTGTTGTTGGCCACTGACCTCCCTATAATTATAAGCTATATATGGAGGTCGGTGGTGTTGGCACTTCGCGTCGCGTCGAGCCCTTTATGCTTTAGTACACTACTAGTCCGTGGCCCTTTGACTCGGGCGCAAATACCGACAATGATCGGAAGTCACCCGAGGCGAGGCGAGGTAGCACGAAGCGAAGCACCCCTCCACACTCTCGTATTGACTTAACTTTTGGCTACTTCGCGAGCAGTGTAAGTGTCGGAAGTCACCGGAGGCGAGGCGAGGTTGCACGAAACGAAGCGAAGTACCCCTCTACATTCTCGTATTAGCTTAACCGTCGGCTACTTCGCGAGCAGTGTAGTGCGGGTAACAGGTTCGCTCGCGTCGAAGAATAATTTCATATAGTGATTTTTTTTTTACGTAGAAAGAAAACAAACAGCATTACGCCTGTATACCCCGAAGGGGTAGGCAGAGATGTATTACACACCCATGGTTCGCCAGCTATGTTTAAATCCCACGTAATAGGGTGCGAGCTTATTGCCGTCTACCGGGCATATTTCCAAACTCCGGGCTACTACTGAGAATGTTTCTTTTTACGACAAAGCTCAATAATGTTATCCGGCCCGGGGATCGGACCCGAGACCTCATGATCAGCAGTCGCTTTTTTATCTGCATTTAAACGAAACTCCTTAAAAGAATACTACTTACGCGATAAGCAGTGGCGTATTCAACCTATTTGAAGGTCCATTATCCTAATAACGGGCAGTAGTACAGATAGCTATTTTATATAATACCTACAGACGAAAGGAGTATAAGCACCACTCTACATTTATTCGGTTGCTTTCTATGCACACAATAAACAAATGAATAAGGAAGTGTTACTTACAGTAAATATTTATTCATATCATTCACCGATAACTCCAGGTAAAGATGTCACCAAAAATAATAATAATTATGCCCCATACCATTTTCGAGGATATCAACGGGTTATAGAGTCAGCAATTTTTTACCTATCATCGAATCATAACATGACTAAAATATATGACGAAGGTTTCAATCCATTGTACTTTTTAGAGTAAATCGATGATTAATGGTTTTTTTTAATAATAATAATCTTTTAAAGTATAAATTATTTGAGAATAAGGAAAAAGAGATTTTTTGTACTAGCGGGAATCGAACCCGCGTCTTTTCCAATCCGGGGAAGTGCTCTAAGCCACTGAGCTATAGTACAGGTACTTCGACCATCCCAATCTCCTTACATTTGTCTTTACGACCAGCGCCATCTATCGGAAGCATTTACATGCATTAAACCGATATAGTAAGTTTAATTTTGCAATTAAAATTCATACTATTTGATGGCGTAGTATGAATTTTAATTGTACCTGTACTATAGCTCAGTGGCTTAGAGCACTTCCCCGGATTGGAAAAGACGCGGGTTCGATTCCCGCTAGTACAAAAAAAAAATCTCTTTTTCCTTATTCTCAAATAATTTATACTTTAAAAGTGGCGGAGCATGTCAAATGCTAAAAAATATAGATCAAAAATAATAATCTTTATTACTATAAAAACATGTTAAGGTGCGACGCAGACGACGTACTATCCGTGACGTACTTTTTAGTCTGTAAAAATAGAACGCATACAACGCACAAAAAGTCCGGCGCATAAAAAATCCGCGTAATTCTTGCAGACCGCGCCGCGCCGCGCCACACAAAAAGTGCGCGGAAAAAATAGAACGTTTGCTTCAACGAGCGTTAACGCAGACGGCGCACACTTTAATCTGCAACCGGACTCGTTAAGTGGTGGATGTAAAGTATGGCGCCAGAGATCGATGTATCGATGTTAATACAAGAAGTACAAAACAGCCCAGCAATTTATTTATGATAAATACTTCTAAGCCAGAATTCTATTATGTTATCATAATATAGATATTTAAAGGGAAAAATGTGGGAAGAAGTGTGCTGTAATATTTATTCCGTTCCTGTTTGGACTTACACTTATTATATACTTACCTGTTTGGATTTTATGAGAATATGGGTACCATCAGAATGTTAATCTCGTCGTCAAGTTCCCATGTCTCGGATGCGTGCTCTGGAGGAATGATACACGATACCTTGCTCAATGATTATAGTGTTTTGTAACAACCACACAATAGGAGTATACAATTAGGAAGATGACACGATTATTTATATAAAACCACAAAAAAATCATTAATAAAATGCCTGCCTATAAACCATGAAGAATTTTAAGTATATATTATTATTCAGTAACACAATAACACAAACTAATAGAGAGATTACTTTTGTACCGGGACCAGAGAGGTTCTTACAGGTACATTAGATTATTACTGTTTAAGATATAGAACATCAATAAATAATATATATCAATCGATTCACAACAATAAATATATATATGTGAGGAGGTTGAATGGAAAATACTATTATTCCCACAACTTCAATAATACATCTCGATCTCTGCATCTCCACAGCGTGTACGTCCCTACAGTTCTGCCGACAGAATGGTCGTGTATGTGCGTCGTGTACTTTAAGTATGTGAAATATCCGCGTGGACTTTTTGTGTGCCATGCAGACTTTTTGTGCGCCGCAGACTCAATGGCACAAAAAGTGTGTCGTCTGCGCTGCACCTATATCAATTACAAATACTCTGGCCTCTGTGCTAGTATAAACTGTATTACAGAAGCCAGAATTTATTACTTAAAATGGAATTTGGATAGAACTATATAAAAATGTTATCTCGCATTCAATTTAAACAAATTAAAAAGAAAATTTCATCAACTTTCATGAAGAGACCGATACAAATCTACACCACCTGGGGATTTAGAATCGGTATCAATTATCGAGACGATGTATTTACACCCTGTATACTTTATTTAATATTTGAGGAGGTATTATAATAGACAATTTATAGACTTGCCGCTCTAGCTCTCTACAACGATCTCGAACTTTTATCCAATCGGCAAATAGATAGGTGGCATAATAAAATCTATGTATAAAAATGTGACTGAATAGAAAGAACTATTAAATATTCTGAAATACGGAGAGAAATTATATATGCCTGATTTGATATACTAGTTCTGAAGGAGCGAAAATATTTGCCAAATTTTTTTGTAAAAGCGTTTACAAACCTTTAGCTTTCATACAGCGGAGTACTGAAGTACAGAACTTACTTTGATGCCAAAGCTTTGAAAAATACAGTAAAAAAATTATTGATTTTCTCTTGACTGTTCTAAGAGAATATCATGAGCGTAAATAAGTGTTTTTGATCTGTATTTAAGCATTTTACATACTCAGCTACTTTAAATAACATTTGTGAAAATGTGAAAAAGAGAACTTTAGTGCGAGTGGGAATCGAACCTGCGTCCCTCCCAATCCGGATCCGGAATGATGGGAGGCATCAGGGAAGTGCTCTAACATCACATTTGTCTTTACGACCCACGCCACCTATCGGATGCAAAAATTAGATTAGAAAATTCATACTATTTGATGGCGCGATTTTTTAAACATTCTGTATTTTAGCACTTGACATGCTCAGCTACTTTAAAGAACAAATTATTTGTGAAAATGTGCAAAAAGAAAACTTATGCGAGCGGGAATCGAACCAGCGTCCAATGCATATAAATGCATCCGATAGGTGGCCTAACTTATGTCCTCTTTTTGTACATTTTCACGTAAATAAGTGGGTATCCATTTAATACCAAGTGTTAATTTTGTTTTCCACGATGAGCTCTACATGTCATGTAATTCAAAATTTTTATAGTATCTTACTTCTTTTTAAAATTGATCAGGCGATAAAACCTAAACCAAACAGACCGCTACTATATTGGAAACCTACGATATAACCTAAAACAAGCTTTTAGCTGCGAGGGAGCTACGAGTAAAGGCTTGTCGTTAATAAAATATTAAATGTGATAAAATACTAATGTAAGACTTAAAAACATTTGCCGTGTGGAGCCAGCTTTAGAATTGTCCCAACTCTCTCCTACGGGAGTCGTAATAGCCGAATGAGGTTATACCAGGGGAGTGGACAGCAGCATCCTCGAGTATTAACAACATCCACTCCGATCGCCAACCCGCCTGCCAAGCATGGCGATTACGGCATTATCCCCCATGACGGGACCGCTCGTTGTGGCGTTCTCTTGGGGAGGCCTTTGCAGCAGTGGACGTTGAAAGGCTGATGGATGGATGGATGGATGGAAGACTCAAAACAATCATAATTGATATGTCTAATATTTGCATTCAGACAAAACGAAAATGAAATTATTTATTATATTCATATAAAGTATTTGGAGCAAAATTACAAATTTCTCATCGATGAAGGTCTCAAGTGGCTTTAGGTTGAAGCCAGCCAAATGCTCCATACAATATAGCAACACAAATATATAGTACAATATATTATAATAGATCTTCATATAGCTTCGGCACTCCTTCGAGATATATTATCTTAACTCAGCGAGTTATTGATTGCGGTATACGGTTTGATAGAGGAATTATTCATAATTATACGATAGAGCCTTGCTTATCCTAGTATTAATAGGTTGTTTTGATGAAAATTCTCTCCTCCCATCTAATTCTCCTCCACCTCCTATCCCTTGCCCTCAACATGTGAGTTGATCTTGGTGTTGCTAGTGTCTACTACCGTTTACAGTTATTCAATTTATCTCTCTAGATCGCTAAGCCATCGTAGTGACCGACGGCCATTCCCAATCTCCACATCACATTTTGTCTTTACGAGTAAGTTCTCTTTTTCCTACATTCACAATTAATTTGTTCTTTAACGTAGCTAAGCATGTCAAGTGCTTAAATACAGATCAAAAATCATTATACGTTGTCTGTCACACTTATTACCTAATTACATGTCTCAAGGCCCGTCTGTTGTAACAGTATGCTGAAATTAAAAAGTATAAAGTATAGAAGATGGTATAATAATATAATGTTTTAAACCTTAATTTAGTTTATCTATACAAATAAATAAAATTAAAATGTCATTAAGTATCTAAATAAGAGCTTATTACTGAATGTATATAAAAGTATATACGTTACCTATAACAAAATACTAATTTTTGAAGTTTTTGTTTGTCTGTCTGTCTGTTTGTTCTGGCTAATCTTCGAAACGGTTGTCCGGAACTTTCATTGGTTAAAAGCTGGTTTATAAGAAGTCACTAGACTACTCTTATTTTGGAAAAAATAATTAAGGTTCCACACAAAAAAAGAAAACAAATAAATTCTACGCGGACAAACTCGAGGTAGCAGCTAGTTTAGTATAAAATATGTTCGCTGTGGTCGTCATTCTAATATTTTCTCTAAATTAATCTCTCCACTCATTTCTTCTAAGCCACGAAACAGAGTATAAAACGGTTTTCACACTCGTGTACGTGTTGGGTATTGTGGAGTCCAGATGAATATGTCGGTGCCGTGCTAGTGAAACGTGTCATTCAATAGCTCCTGATCTTGGCCGGAAGTGTGGTTTGTATCCAGACTATTAAGAGCTTCCATCTAACATTTCTATTACAATTGTATTTTAATTGATTACTATATACCCGAGATCTGTGCTTGACCTCGGATTTAGTGGCCCTGCAGGAGACTTGGCTTCTCCCTCATGACATCCCCTTTCTGGGGACCATTTGCAATGACTTTAAATACACAGGTAAGTTGGCCGTAGATACGTCCTCGGGTTTATTAGTAGGAAGGCCGTATGGGGGAGTCGCTATTCTCTGGCGCAAGGGTGTTTTTGGAACAGTATCTGTCGTGGAGTGTAGCAACTCTCGCTTAACTGCTATTAACGAACTTCTATTCGGATCAAAGTTGGGTGTGCGCCGATGTAGAAAAGTTAGGAATAGAATCGAATAACTATACTTTTGTCAGTGATGCTCATGGCTGTAGGAGGTGGCTAGATCATTGTGTTGTCCCTCTGTCGGCATGGCATACCGTTTTAGGCGTAGGAATTGAGGAAGATGTCTATACATCGGACCATATGCCATTGTGCTTTGAGTGCGATTTAAATGTGGTAAAATCGAAGCTGCCTCCACCAAACAACTTCAAAAATAAAGTTATTTGGGGTGAGAGGGATGATTATGAAATTAATATGTATCATAGTTTATGCGATAAGGAGTTATGTGAATTTAAATTTCCATTAGAAATTGTACAGTGTAGTTATGAAAATTGTAGGCTAGTGGAGCATAGGAGTAAATTACATGATATTTCATCCATCCATCCATCCATCAGCCTTTCAACGTCCACTGCTGGACATAGGCCTCCCCAAGAGAACGCCACAACGAGCGGTCCCATCATGGGGGATAATGCCGTAATCGCCATGCTTGGCAGGCGGGTTGGCGATCGCAGTGGTTGTTGTTAATACTCGAGGGAGTGCTGCTGCCCGCTCAGAATCAGTATGTCCGTGATGCTCACAAAGAGGCTAGATCTAAGTAAAAATTATGGATACACCATATCCGTCCTTCTACCGGACCGGTATACCAGGCTATGTGTGAGTCACGAAAGATTTTTAAAGGTCGACTAAAGTGGTGTCAGAACAACCAGGAACAAATCAAAATGGATATGATAGCAAAACATAGATCTGAAAAACATTTTGGTATTTTGGTGTGTGGATAGCAAAACTGATCCCGAGGAAGTTGCTAACATTTTTGTGAAACAGTTTAAGGTACAATCGCCACTGGGTCCTTCCGTCAGGTTGAGTGAGACTGAGTTGGTCTGTTGTGGAGACGAGCCTGGGCTGTGTTTTTCGCAAGAACAGGTTAAGACTGTAATAAAAAACATGGATAGAGGGAAGTCACTTGGCCATGATGGGCTCAGCATCGAGCATTTTAAATATGCGGGGATGCATCTGCCAAAGGTATTGTCTTTATTCTATGGGATATGCATTAGTCACTCTTATTTGCCAGCTACACTAATGAGAACCATTGTAGTGCCTATTGTTAAAAACAGGACTGGTGATATCTCGGACAGAGGCAATTATCGTCCGATCTCGTTAGCGACCACTGCGCCTAAAGTGTTGGATAGTGTGCTTGATTCGTATTTGGAAAAACAAATTACATCACTTAGCGACACACAGTTTGGTTTCCAGCCAAAACTATCAACAGAGAGTGCGATTCTAAGTCTCAAGCACACTGTCCAATACTACACCAACCGTAGGACACCGGTGTTCGCCTGCTTCCTGGATCTCCAGGGCGTATGACCTTGTGTCCTATGACATACTCTGGAAAAAGCTCAAGGACAGAGGAATACATGGAAACGTGCTGGGAATCTTACAGTATTGGTATTCAAACCAGACCAATACTGTGAGATGATCAAACACAGTCTCGGAATCATACGGGTTGGAGTGTGGGGTGAGACAGGGGGGGTTAACATCTCCAAGACTCTTTAACCTGTATATAAATGATCTCCTGGATAAGATTAGCAGCATGCATGTAGGCTGCCGTGTGGGTGGTATCAGCATAAATAACATCAGTTATGCTGACGACATGGTGCTGCTGGCCCCAACACCAGGAGCTATAGGACAAATGCTGAGAGTTTGTGAGACTTATGCTGCCACACATGGGTTGAGATACAATGTGGAAAAGTGTAAATATATGGTCTTTAAGGTCGCCGGTAGATGTCCCGGAGAGTCACATGACATTACCCTAAATGGCTTGAACATAAACAAAGCTGATAAATTTAAGTACTTGGGACATTTTCTTACTGAAGACCTTAAAGACAATATTGATATAGAAAGGGAGCGTAGGGCTTTGGCGGTCCGTGGTAATATGCTGGCCCATAGATTTTCCCGTTGTTCAAAAGATGTAAAAGTAACACTATTTAAGGCGTATTGTCAGAGATTTTACACGGGAAATCTATGGGTCAATTATACCAAACGATCTATAGATGCGTGTCCAGTATAATAATATTTTAAGAGCGCTTTTACAGCTGCCTCGCTTTTGCAGTGCCTCAGAAATGTTCACGCAAAATCGAACAAATGGCTTTTACGCTATTATTCGAAAAAAAACGGGGACATTGATGAATTCGCTCAGAGCGAGTCAGAACAGCATTCTGCAAGCTATAGTGGAGGATGTCACATCCCCGATTTGGAATAGTTTTGTTCAGAGGATGGTCAAAATAAATAACAATGTTTGATCATGCTCTGTACAATACTCTTGACTCCACTAGATATATAAGTACATTATACTAACAATTAGTTTTAAACCTTACTAACACCATGTATTTTTATTGTCTGAGCAAATAAATATTATTATTATTATAGCTTTATGTACTTTGGGAGGTCCAGAAAGCTTATCGCGAACATTTTGAAATATTTTCTAAAATAAGTATTTTGCTGCATCTGGTTTGGTTACATCTATCTATTTATGCTACTGACTTATTTCATTACTCCAGTGGCAATATTACGTTGACTATTTTTCACAGTCATATGGGGCACAGGGTACATCTACTAGCTGGGGGCCCTAAAAATACGTTGGTACTAAAATGGTTTGATCGTTAACCTGACAAAATGTGATAACGGGGACGGAGGGGTCTAAGGAGATATGACGTTCACAGTTCAACACTTATTTACAAGGAAGTCGCAATAACTATAACACAGCGTAACGTCGGGAGGAGATCCGTCCAAAAAACAGAAATTTTCGTGACGTAAATTATGAACGGCTCCTGCTCTGTCTTGTGAAGACCATAGCTATTCTAAATCATAGACTAAAGAAGGTTTTACCTCTCTGGCAATAATCACAAAAGGAAACTTATTCGGAAACCTCCAAAACAGCAACTCTTTTGCCAATTCTATCAATCATTCATTAATATAAATACCTCTTGTGTGTTGACGCTCTTTTTTAGTAAATGCAATATAAGATTATTTAAAAGACGATGAGGATGATCATAATAAGAGCTATAAGCATCGAGTATAGATTATATATTATAATTATGAAGGTAAACACTCCAAAAGTAAAATAATTAATTTAAGTTAAAACATAGAACAAACAGCCCAGAAAAGCGTGCCGAATATCAATTTCATATAATTATCGTCATGTTTCAAGCGCTCCTAATAAGCTGTTGACTTCAAAGCGACACCGTCCGTTAATTTGGGTCTTATTTATTTGAATTTTAGTTAATTGTTCTCTTTATATTCTTGGATATTAGTTATTGAGGTTTTATTTTTGTATATGTAGATTATAGAGAAAGCACCTATAATGCATAACTTGTCACTATTTGAAATAATTAACTTTTTGAATATGAATTTTATCCCCAACTAGCTTTTGCATGAAACCTAATTCCCATTTAATTAGATAGATTGTGACAATTACCGTAGTAAACAAAACATCTACTAACTTACGTACTTATTATCTCCCTTTCGGGGTAGGCAGAAAGAACAGAGTGCCAAAAGGTTCTATTCATGCACACAACTCTTGCTTCCTCAACATTCATAATTTTGTTCACACACTTTCGCCAGTTTCGAAGACCCCGACTCCACCTTCCTTCAATAGACAACCAATTTGATCTAGGTAGGTGAGTCTCACCACTGAAGGAATGTAATAATAGGCGAAGAGACGGCACATGGCGGGTTTCTTTAGTGGGTGAGGGCCCCACACTACCCTGTTCGTTGCCCCGAAGGACAGTGTGCAGTTAGGAACACTTTTTCAAAAAAAAAATGTAGGTGCGTCTCGGTTTCCCCCTGTACCTACATCCTTCCACTTTCGCATTGTAAGTATATCTTCTTAACCAATCGCTCGTACGAATAATACTGTAGTGAATAAAATTAGCTAAGATATTCATGAAAATAAACTATACATAGATTATCATTTAGCCGTTTTAAACACGCTTTTATTAGTTTCGCCTGTATGTTATGTAACGGAATCTTTGAACGTGATTTTGACACACTTTGAAATGTCGGATTAAATTGAAACTTTATCAAAGACCGATGACAATATAATAATTTGAGATTCGTTTATCCGTTTTTAGAGTTCCATAGCCAACAAGGAACCTTTATAGTTTCACTATGTTCGTCCATCCACTGTGCTGCAAACAGCTTAAAGATTTAGTACTATCCATCCATCCATCTATCAGCCTTTCAAAGTCCACTGTTGGACATAGGCCTCCCCAGAAGAAAGCTACAGCGAGCGGTCCCGTCGTGGGGGATAATGCCGTAATCGCCACGCTTGGCAGGCGGGTTGGCGATCGCAGTGGATGTTGTTAATACTCGAGGGAGTGCTGCTGCCCACTCCCTCGGTATTCCCTCAGTCGGCTCTTACGACTCCCGTGGGTAGAGAGGAGTGGGACAATTCTAAAGCCGGCCCCACACGGCCACCAGATTCGTTTATCCGTTTTTAGAGTTCCATAGCCAACAAGGAACCTTTATAGTTTAACTATGTTCGTCCATCCGCTGTATGCAGCTTAGCTCAAAGATTTAGTACTAGAAAGCTGTAATTTGGTATGAATATACATATTTTTAGTCAGGCCGATAAAAAAAAACAAATTGGTACCTTCTAAACGTAATGTGAAAATGTGGTGTTTCTCGGCAGTCCTAAGTAAGCTTTATTTCTTTTATATTGAAATACTTTGATGATGTTTTGAGACTAGACTAGTCGAATTTAGAATTCTACGTAAAACATTGTGCATCAAAAAGGTCGACTTAAATTACAGGTCACATTTGAACGTGACGGCTTGTAGGAAAATTGGTTAAAATAAAAGAGGCTCGGGGGAATTGCCTTTCTGATGTGTGCCGTACAGATCACGTCATTTACAATAATGCTGTATTTTGCTTATCGCTTTAGGACAAATACGTGACATATTAAAATATGCTCTTTAAAATATGGCGCAATAATGTGTTACCAAATGTTTGTAATAAGTTTTATGGTAGCCGAACATTTCTGATTCCAGCATAAATGGTTCAAGTCAAGGCATAAACCCCACCTCATCTCCGTTCGTGTGCGTTATCCCTGGGTTTGGCAAAGTTATGTCCCATTGTTGTTGTATTGGGTTCAACCTATATTTGAGTTTTTTTTTATTGCTTATGATGGCAGCCGAGCCACAGCCCATCTGATGGTAAGTGGGAACCGTCGTTCATAGACTCAACAATACCGACAGTATAGTCAAGACGCGTGCACCATTTCCTTTCTCAGATGTGAAATGAAAGAATAAACGGCTATCTTCTGCTAAAGCCAAAACAAGCTGACGTGCTTCATGACCGGACACACAGGAGACGGTGGTATCGACCCGTTCGGACCCGATAGCGAGTGAGTACTCTAACCTAGTACCCAGCCCTACCACCAGTAATGCAATGGGTGATAATTGCTTACTTCCCTTAGTCGCCTTATACGACACCCGCAGGAAAGGATGGGGTGGTGACACTTGTATTCTTAGTCCGTTACCAAACCGGTAGTGGTTCCCAGAGAGAGAGGTAAAAATGCGGACGACTTTATCTGCTTTGGAAAGAGGGTCGCCTACCTAACTATCCTCCAATGGTGCTGCTAGGTGAGACGGCCTAACTGTTCAAGAAAGTGCTCTTGGACCGTCTCATCCAGCACCTCGAAGCTGTCGGGCCGGGGCTGCCGGAATCACAGTTCATGTTCAGGGCAGGCCGCTCCATAATAGATGCACTGGTCACCCTAAAGCCCTAGCCGCTGGTGTGTGTGCCAGTATCATCATGCCTGTGGCTTTACCAGGGGGACAGGTAGCATTACACTTCCCTCCTCCCACCGCCCTGATAACAATATGCCGTAGCGACGTTGGAGTAGAAAGTGAAAAGACAACTCTCCGGTGCCCACTCATAGGCGAGAAAATTCATTTTGGCCGTAATGAAGATCTGTACAGCGAGTCCCACGTAACCCCTCCCCCGTCTGTCATTGCCGTGGAGATGTGTAAATGCTTTTCCACAACGATAAAAAAAAGCTTGTTTGACACCCTAGTACAAAAGGCGATGGGCCTCATGGCGTAGTCGGTAGTGTAACCGACTTCCGTGCAGGAGGGTTCGATTCCCACTCAATACAATTATTTGTGTGATGAACACAGATATTTGTACTGCGTCTGGGTGTTTTCTATCTATTAAATGTATGTATTTACAAAAAAAGTAATATGTGTATTATATCCGTAATCTGGTACCCATAGCACAAGCTCAGTTTGGTTCCAAAGGACGTTGTGTGAAAAATGTCCGTGAATATTATTTAAAAAAAATGTTCAATTTTCTTAGCAGGAAGTTAAAAAAATATGATTTTAATAGACTTCAAAAAAGGAGGTTGTATGTTTCCCCTTATATATTTTTTCTTTGTATACATATAGATACACCACATTGTCCCTGATTCTGGATTTATTTAATTCTTTTTTGATAGTGTACCAATGTGGTCCCAAATAAATTATGATGGTGATCTGATAGTAGGCTCTAGAGATAAGTCAATATTTTATGTAAAATTTGGAGCAGCCAAGTATAAGTTAAGGGATAAAGGTAAATAAAATACATTGAGAGCTACTAAAATACGTTGTTACTCTAAAAGGCGACATGTTTCTTAGAAAAACTCTAAATAAATAACATCGGCCCGAACCCTCATCTGAGTAAATATATCAACAGTACGATATTAAAAGAAATTACATCTTTTTGGAGGTAATAACGCGCTACCGTTACATTCGTTTGAAATACGAATGTGCGAATATTGTGTTCAATATTACCAGCATACTGCTGCGCTGTTTTAATGACTTATTTATGATGACGAGTATAAATGACAAATTAAAAAACCTTCCAAACAACTGACCTCCATATTTATTCAGTCATCAGACCCTGGTTACCATATCTATTTAGAATCTTCAGCTAGTCCTTCAAGTAATCTGAAAGACTAATCCGATAAATAAAGCTTAGCTTAATAGATTTTTTTATCATAGCTAATAACATTCGATCAAGTTACTTTAAAAATAGAAATATAATCAAAAGTTACGATGCCACAGACACGCACACAGCTATACAGATACATTAGTTACACTTATGATACCTCTCTGTTTACGTCACAAATTCAGAATCAATGTAATGTTACTGCACTGTACCTACCAAATTTATATCCCAATCCGTGTAATCGCTTAGGCATGATTGACGGACAAATAGGCATTCCAGGCAATTGCCTGGTGTCTGCAATTGCAGATACTCGTGAATAAAATATTATCTATGACAGATGGCTGGAATAGACTGGATAAATAAGATGAAATATTTTTTCTTTAATTCAAATTAAAAAATATCTTTATTTCATAAGCTTATTACACAGAACTTAAAATCGTCAAAGTTACTAATAACTAACACGAGCGCTTGAGGCAAGTGCATCCGCAGTGTCACGTTTGCAATCGCCACAAGTGGCCGGATTCCATAGTAAGACTTTTCATGTGAAGAACTCGGCAAAAATCTCATGAGCCTTCTCAAATTTCGTACAATGTTTAAATTTATATAAGTACTTAACTAAAGGAGGTGCTCACCAAGAACATACAATATTGTGGGGAAAAAAACCAAACAATAAAATAAAATGGGATATGTGGATATTATTTAAAACAGTATGTTAAAACAGTCTCGGGTTTCATCCCCGGGTCGGGTAATATTATTGAGCTTTTTCGTAAAAAGAAAAATTCTCAGTAGCAGCCCGGAGTTTGGAAATGTGCCCGGTAGACGGCAATAGGCTCGCCCCCTATTATGTGGGACCTAAACATAGCTGGCGAATCGTGGGTGTGTAATACATCTCTGCCTACCCCTTCGGGGAATACAGGCGTGATGCTATGTGTTATGTTTTAAAATGAGTAGCAGTTCAATAATAAAAGCGTGATAATTTTATTACACATATTTTAATTGGTTGTTGTCTGGTAACCGTTACTTAGCAATACTAAAAATACAGTTTGTTTTTAGGTAGGTAAGTATATCAATTTAATTCCGTAGATTGCAAATGAATGAATCGACATGGGTCGAAATTCAATGGTTTTGACAAAAGACAAAAAACGCAGCATCAAACTGAAATAATGTCTGTCTTCTATTTAGCTCGACCATTACAAGTGACCTTGGAGGGCCATACCACTTAGTTTGGCGTACTTAATGACGAAGGCTAATAGCTGACATTCTAGCAAATAAAAGTAAATAGCTTTCTTTTGTTTTCAGTCATGGTTGGCAAAGAGAGCAAATAGAGTAGTTTACTTAAGTACAAGGTTATGATAAGTAAAAGCTACAATTATCTTACGCCTACACGAGTTGAGACAAAGACTCACATTGGAATAAGTCGTGAAAAAAGACAAATTTAAGTGGCAATAAACTCTAATATTACACTGGTAGTTGTTTCTGGAAAAAGAAATAGAAGAAATGATTATTAATCTGTTGGTAGGCTTGCTTGTCCCAGCATGATGGGCAAGTACCATCACAGAAGATTAATGTGAAATTTCGGTAGGTAATCCGACTGTTCAGTTACCACCCTTCTTAGACTCTCCTTATTGTCCTTCCTTTCCACCTCTATCCCTCTGGTGTTGCTACGGCTATCACTTACCATCAGGTTGCCTGCATGCTTCTTTGTCACCCACGTAGTATTAAATAAAAATCGAGTCTCTACTTTGTACTATGGTTATTTAAACCGCGATCAATCAGAGGGTTGTTAGAAGTTTGACTTATCTATCTAGGTATAGGTGGGCCTAGCCAAGTTGCATTCTATGATCACTAACGCTATAACAAACTATTAATAATATATGGAAATGTGACATCTCTAACGTTAAGTGACTTGGCGTTATAGATATCGTTCCATCCATCCATCCAATCAAATTCCCATACATTTTAGTAGTTTTCTATAGCGTTAGCGATCATAGAATGCAACTTCTCTAGGCCCACAGATCTACGTGTATGTCAGCGGCATCACAACTTTCAAACAGTTGAACAGATTTTAAGTTTTTTAGTTGAATTTATAGAGTGTTTTTAGCAACAAGCCGTTTAAAAACCTATCAACTATTTTCTAGTTGTTAAATTAATGTGGATACAATGAGTGTTATTATATGGTTGAATCTCTAGCAGAAGTATTATCCTTAAGCTGATTGGAGTGGTCTCAATGAATAGGTTAAAGATATATGATGACCAGAATTTGATGATAAAGAATAAAGAGGAAAGATGGGGGTCGAATATTCTGGTTGTTTTTTAATGTGTATCTAATTTATCGCTTGTTACATACATTTAATTAAAATAAGTAATTGAGCCGTTCTATATATAAAGATGTGCCGTGTGGGGCCGGCTTTAGAATTGTCCCACCCCTCTCCACCCATGGGAGTCGTAAGAGCCGACTGAGGGAATACCGGGAGAGTGGGCAGCAGCACTCCCTCGAGTATTAACAACATCCACTGCGATCGCCAACCCGCCTGCCAAGCGTGGCGATTACGGCACTATCCCCCATATGAGCGAAACACTTGTTGTGGCGTTCTCTTGGGGAGGCCTATGTCCAGCAGTGGACTTCGAAAGGCTGATGGATGGATGGATGGATATATAAAGATGTTTCGTTATTATTAAATTTTATGTTGTCATACTTAAGTACAAATGAAACAATTAGTCTGAAAGCATTGCTTGATAGAAAGGTCGTAAAAGGTGCCCTAAAATGATGAGTATCGGATATGCTTTTGGTTTAATACTAAGAAGACCTTGCAAAACATTAAACACAAAGTGAAAAATGTGAAATCGAAAATAACAGTCACGAGCAGGATTTGAACCTTCATCTCCTGGATACCGTCCAGATGCTTTGCCAATTCAGCCATCGTGACAATTGCTCCTGACTGCTGCAGCCGGCTCGTCTCAGATTCGGCGACGTCGACTACGGGTGTAGGACCTCCGGGCACGAATACAGGCCGCACGGAGGTCCGCCAGCTCCAGGGACCACCAGTAGACCCCCTTCCGTCGAGGCGGGCACAGCACGCGGGGAATGGTCGCATCGCAGATCTGCGTAAGCATGCCGCGAATGCGGCCAGCCTCGGCGTCCACGTCTTCCGTCAGGGGGGGAGGCAGCCAAGATTGAAAAATGGCCGCCTCCACTAGCAGGTCCCGGTCGAGCCTACCCACAGCCCATCGCGGAAAAACGGGAGTTCTGTCCGCCGCGTGACCACTGCTGGGTCCGGGAGACCTCTATCTGAATGTATCTGTGGTCAGATAGGTCCTTACGCGTGCGGCAACACCGGGGCTAGCGAACGAAAGGTCCCCTATCGACCCGCCCCAGGGTCGCACGCACGTTTGGGCGGACCCTCGGTTGAGTAACACGAGGTCCGCCGCTGCCGCCCACTCTTGGACCGCCGCATCTCGAGGGTCCGTCCTGGGGGACCCCCACCGTTGATTTGGCGTTGAAGTCCCCTAGCACGAGCACAGGGCTCGGTGCTATACGCCGTATCGAGGTCTCCAGTTTGTGCAGGAAGACCTCGAAAGCCGCCAGACTACGACTAGGGGAGAAGTACACGCCATACAGCGTGACCCCTCCCCATTCAGCCGCCACATATCCCGTGACCTGGTCTTTGAGTGACAAGGGCGGGGAATGCAGCGCCGCTGAACCGACGACTGCCACGGAGCCAGTACGTATTTTTAATCTTTAGATCTTTGAATGTAAACCACCTATGTTTGACAAGTAAAAATATTCTGATTCCGATTCTCTGCTTATCATCTCCATAGTATATTCATCTCATTCTCTTATAGATTAACCAGAATGCAAAGATTCACTTCTACTGCGTGTGAACTCACACCCAAATTTTTACAACCGTTTAAGCGGCGAAGGTAATTTTAAAACAGTCTTCAGATGTCCACGTTTCGCCTCCTTGAGAACAAGAATTGTTAGTAACCACGTTACTGCCAGATAATTGTTAGTAAAAAATCTCCGTAAGCTGAAGTAATAGATATTTTGCCTTAGGTCAGAATAAGGTTGCCTGTCCATCAATGCAATAAAGACTTTTTTTAACCTGAGACTATATTTATATAACAAAATATAAGTATTTGTGACTTGTAACGTATATAAGTAATACCTTTTTTGATCTATATTTTTTAGCATTTGACATGCTCCGCCGCAAAAGTACAAATTATTTGTGAATAAGGAAAAAGAGATTTTTTTCGTCGTTTGGGGCAACGAACAGGATAGTGTGGGGCTCTCACCGAGCGAAGCGGAGGATAGCCAATAGTAACTAATTTATTCTAATAACATAAAAACTCCTCCCAGTTTCAGCGGAAAGAGATCTGCGCAATTCTATTGGTTGATATTGACACTGCCTCGCTCTGTTCCTCTCCTCTCCTCTCCATATTGATGGACAAGCAGCCTTAGGCTTACGCGGCTTCCTGTTAGTATAACATTATTGTAATTAAGAACTATAGCCATTGCCACTCATGTTAGAAAGTAATGGAATATATATGTTGGCGGACACGAGAGTAATGCTTACGATACCGCGATAAGGATATAAGACTTATCGATCGACACGACTCCCTATAGCTGTGGTTCAAGGCACAGAAATGTGCGAGTAACAATTCTTTATATTAACTTCTACTTACTATTTTTATTTATTTTTATTTTTTTAAATATTTACGGACTTTTTCACACAACGTCTTCTGGTTTCAAACTAAGCTTAATACTTGTGCTATGGGTACCAGATTACGGATATAATAAGTATACTACTTTTTTTTGTAAATACATACATATCCATTATCCATCCATCAGCCTTTCAACGTCCACTGCTGGACATAGGCCTCCCCAAGAGAACGCCACAACGAGTTGTCCCGTCATGGGTAATAATACCGTAATCGCCACGCTTGGCAGGCGGATTGGCGATCGCAGTGGATGTTGTTAATACTCGAGGGAGTGCTGCTGCCCATTCCCCCGGTATTCCTCAGTCGGCTCTTACGACTCCCGTGGGTACAGAGGGGTGGGACAATTCTAAAGCCGGCCAATACTATAATACATACACCCAGACGCAGTACAAATATCTGTGTTCATCACACAAATGTTTGTCGAACCTGCGACCTCGTGCACGAAAGTCGGTTACACTACCGTCTACGCCACGAGGCCCGTCTACCGTTACAATAAAGTTGTAACGGAGCTATGTCTATAAATTTAAGCTATTTCAGAAAAAATACAGTTATTTTAGATTTTTTTGTCGCCGAACGTGTTCCTTTATTTGTTACACTTTAACGCCGTAGCCGCCGAACCGATATTCATATTTTGTGTACATATAGTCTAGAGCCCAGAAATCTTCATAGGCTACTTTTCATCTAGACCATGGTTTAATGAGACAGCTATTTTTAATGTACCGTAAAGTTTTCCGTGTGGTCACGGGTGTCGTATGAGGCGACTAAGGGAAGTAAGCAATTATCATCCATTGTATGACTGGTGGTAAGGCTGAGTACCAAATGGGAGTACTCACTTGGTAGCGGACCTGAGCGAGTTGGTACCACCATCTCCCGTGTAACCAGCCATGAAGTACATCGTTGCATTTTGGCTGTAGCAGAAGTTTATTCTTTCATTTCATATCGGTGAAATGAAATGGTGAACAGCGGCTTGACAATACTCTCGGTATAGTTGAGTCCATGAGCGACGGTTACCATTTACCATCAGATGGGCCGTGGTTGTCAGCCACTATATGCAATAAAAAATACTTTGGAAAATCCAAAAGGGCACGCCTCATAATCTTCATTTTTCAGAATAAAATTGATTATTTGGTAACTAATAATGCATTGTGGTCTTACTAAGTAGTTTGTAATAAATCACATAGATAGCGCTAATTTCAAAAAGTACCTATTAATGTGGTTATCATTTCTTATCATCATCCCATCGCCATCTAGCGCAAATTTTAAGAAGTATTACTATATTGGTATATAAAAGTAGTTCTCACGAAATAAGGTATAGCGTTGGTTTTAGTGTCGAGTGGAGCGTAAATATTCACTTTTTTTTGTTTATATAATGACAATTAAACCACATCGAATCAGACTGTGAAAAGTGGTAGGGCTATATTCGTAATTATGCTGAAACGTAAAAGAAAAAAAAATGACTCGATTATTAAAGTATTTCGGTCGTTATCATGTTAACATACATTACCTACAAGACACGGACGTCCAAAACAGAACCTTTTTAAACGGTTTTTTAACTAGTTTAAATAACAAACATGGCATCAAAATATCATGAGTGTTAAAAATTGTGTTTTTTTTTGATATGTGTGTGTATATAGTATTTTACAAGTGCAATTTATGATAAATAGAGACATTTTAAGTTTGAAAAATCAGTTGTTCTGCGTGAAAAGAGTGTAGTACACACCTCAACGCTTCGCTTATGAGACGTGCAAAAAATGACGTATTTATATAGCTGATGGATTTGGATGAAATTGAGCATATTATATACTGGATACATAGAAAATGAGAGATTCCTGTAGCACAGCTAGTTTTGCATAAATACTCGTATAATTAACGTCCCATAGATTTACGTAGTTATAGCATGTTGACCCAATTCAAATAAATAATAGAGCGCATGCATTGCGGAGTGGTTTAAATACCAACCTCCCAAGCCGTATTGTGAGTTCGATACCCAGCAGGACAATTCTTTGTGTGCCAACATATAGTTGTGTTGAGTCTGTGTACCTTGTGTCTGTTAAACTGTGTTTGTAAATTCTCCCGCAATACTGAGGTAAAGTGCACGAGAAAGATAAAAAATAATTTAAAAAAAACCAATACATTCGAGGAACGTTGGTGTTTCTTTATAGACAACAAAAGCTGTGAGGTAGAAATTTATTAAAATGGATACTAAAAGCGGTATCTTATCTTATATGAAAATTCTATAAGTCAAGTTAGAATCCAAGACGAAATAATCTTTGACAATCATTTATTCTAATAAATAAACACTTTGGACCACGCACCAAAGCCATAAGCTCTTTATAATGAGACTCCAAGGGACCGCGAATCATGTTAAATATAAAGTTTATTACTCAACAACAAACAATGTATTATATATTTAGTGGTACATTTCTGCTTAATAATATACCCGTGATATTGTAATAATAGTTAATGAAATATTTTATATGTTTCATCCCATTTGAAAAAGTATAAAATACATTTGCCGTGTGGGACCGGTTTTAGAATTGTCTCACCCCTCTCCACTCATGGGAGTCGTAAGAGCCGACTAAGGTAAGAGAGTGGGCAGCAGCACTTCTTCGACTATTAACAACATCCACTGCGATCGCCAACCCGCCTGACAAGCGTAGTGATTACGGCACTATTCCCCATATGAGCGAAACACATGTTGTGGCGTTGTCTTTGTGAGGCCTATGTCCAGCAGTGGACGCCGAAAGGCTGATGGATGGATGGATAAAATACAAATATATACCTATATATACAAAAACGTATTATTCAATGACCTCATTTGAAAAATGTATTATTATATGATCCGATCTGACGGGCCTCGTGGCGTGGTCGGTAGTGTAACCGACTTCCGTGCACGAGGTCGTGGGTTCGATTCCCACTCCGGACAATTATTTGTGTGATGAAAATAGATAATTGTACTGCGTCTGGGTGTTTTCTATCTATCATATGTATGTATTTACAAAAAAAAAAGTAGTATGTGTATTATATCCGTAATCTGGTACCCATAGCACAAGCGTTAAGCTTAGTTTGGGACCAGAGGACGCTGTGTGAAAATGTCCCTGAATATTTATTATATTTATTTATTTATTTTTATCTCCGACTTTTTCCACATTCACATTTTTTTTAAAGTAGCTGGTCATTAAGTGTATTTAATCTTATGGATTCCTTAGAAGATATAATCCCGCACACAATCAATGTCATAAGCTATTATTTATGACGGTTAAAACTGCCACCTTTAGTAGCCTACCAAATTTGTTAGGTGATGATAATAGTATACAAATTCAAGAACTTCAAGAACATATAAAACCAATCACATCACAATTAAATTCAACCCACAAAGAAATAACTAACTTGTTTATAGAAAATAATGAAGTAAAAAATTCTATCCAGGAGTAAATATAAAAAAATGAAGTTCTAAAATAAGATACAAAAGGACTCACGGATGGCATAGAACCCCCCAAAATAAGGCTAAAAGTATCTTCTCTCTACAATAATTCTACTCTCGTAATAAATCTACTAATAAATTAACGGTCTACCATATATCCAGTCAACAAGCAGACTCACCACATCTAATAGAAACCACAAAAGGCACTACGTAGCACACGTCAAAATATTATACAAGAAACTAACAACACATGCCTCAAAATATTGACTGAAGATTTACATATAAAATTATCGAAGTTCACCCTGAGAGAATTCTGCGTAATCCTCATATGTTACCATATGAGGATTTCCGTGAAACGCGCAACTACTATAATTTAACAGTGCATTTAAGAGATTCTTTAAAAACAATCAGTTATACAAACATTATTTTGTGCTTGCCAACATATAAATGTAGTGAATAATTAGTAATAGTAACTTTTAAAGATTCGCGAATTGTACACATATTTAAAGTAGCATAAACGGGTCTTTTTTCGCGTATAAAATAAATATAATTAGTAATGTTAATTGGAGAGTCGGAACATTCAATAATTATGTTATATCTGTCTCTAATGATTACGCTACATTGCTGGATTCAAACTTGGCACTCCTATTCAATTTTTTTTCTATAACCACTGGCTGGCTGAATAACAGCGGATTAAGAGTCATATCCATCCATCCATCAATCAGCCTTTTAAAAGTCCACTGGCTGGACATAGACCTCCCCAAGAAATGGAGGATAGTGCCGTAATCGCCACGCTTGGCAGGCGGGTTGGCGATCGCAGTGGATGTTGTTAATACTCTAGGGAGTGCTGCTGCCCACTCCCCCGGTATTCCCTCAGTCGGCTCTTACGACTCCCGTGGGTAGGAAGGGGTGGGACAATTCTAAAGCCGGCCCCACACAGCATAAGAATCATATACAAAAATATAAAGCCAATACTTATCTATTATTATTATTATTTTTATTGCCAACGGTGGCAGACGAGCAAACGGCCCACCTGATGGTAAGTAGTAACCGCCGCTCATGGACTATGGCAACACTAGGGGCACAGCCAAGTCGCTGCCTACCGTGAATAAAGTGCTCTTCTCAAACCTTGTTTAAAGAGGGACGAGTAGTAACGCTGGGGAAACACCGCAGCAGGAAGTTCATTCCAGATCTTACACGTACGTGGTAGAAATGAACACTGAAAACGAACCGTCTTGGATGAGATCGTTTCCAGGTGGTATGGATGAACCCTAGTACGGCGTCTCGTGGTCTGGTGGTAAACCGGCGATGTTGGTACCACCTCAAACAGTTCCTCAGAGCACTCCTCGTTGAAGAGTCGATAGAGCACACAGAGAGCCCCAAAGTCTCTCCGCCGCCCAAACGACTCCAGCTCATCCGTGAGATTGGGATCATCGACAATCTGAACAGCGCGTCTTTGCAGGGAGTCAAGTGGGTCGAGCTGGTATTTTGGTGCGCCTGCCCAGAGATGTGAGCAGTACTCCACGTGAGGGCGAACTTGTGCTTTATACAGCACAAGTCGCTGCCTCGGTGTGAATTACCGCTTGGCTCTGTTCAGAACGCCCAGTTTCTTGCTCGCCAATTTGGCTTTGTCCTCCAAATGACTCCCAACTGGACTTTACTAGATATGTCGATGCCGAGGATCCCAATACTCTCGGAGACCGGGAGAGTTACTCTTTGGAACTGGGGCGTCACGACAAATGCGTCCTTCTTTGTGAGTGAACACGCAAACCTGTGTCTTCGTAGGGTTGAATTGAACCAAGTTCTTTTCTCCTCATTCCGAGGCCCGCCCTAGAGAGCGCTCGACTTCAGACACAAGTTGGGTCCGCCTCTCCTCCAGCATGTTCCGAGGGACTTTCTGATGGTCGGTATATCGCGCATCACCCGTACTGTCATCCACATAGCAATGTATACTCTCTGTTGAGAGCAAGTCATTGATATGCAGGATGAACTGCGTTGGGGAGAGCACCGAGCCTTGAGGAACGCTAGCATTAATCTCCATGGTATCAGAGCAGCATCCGTCTACAACCACTTTGATGCTGCGACCATGGAGGACGCCAGCGATCCACTTGCAGAGCCCCTCGGGGATTCCAAACGATGGTAGCTTCGATAGAAGGCCCCTATGCCAGACCTTGTCGAACGCCTTCGCCATCGTATGTCCAGGCTGAACGCCAAAGCTTCACCCCCACCCTCCAAGGCCTCTGCCCAGCGATGAGTGAGGTACACGAGAAGATCACCAGCAGATCGACCTTGACGAAAGCCGTATTGGCGATCACTGATCAGCAAAATTACTGGCAAATTGAAAATGAATCTTATAGTAAAGTCTTAAGTGTACCTACGACAAATAATCTAGTTAACATAAAAACCTCAAAACGTTGTTGGAATTCTCATAACCGTCATCTTCAAGAGCTTTCAGAGCAGAAAAGAGATATAACTATTTTATGCATAACCGAGTACTTTATTATGCGTGGAGAGGATAAATTACTAAAAATCGCCAATTATCGATAAGGCTACATGCTGCAAGGAATGAAAAGAAACGAGGTGAGTCTTGTATTCTGGTCAGAAATGGAACTCAATACAAAGAATTGGCTTATGTTGCTCGAAGCTCAATCAAAGACGTTTTTGAATGTTGCAGTATAGAGTTAGTCAACCGTTTATTAATTATTATATGTGTACACCTTAAAAACTATCGTAATTAAGTCACACCGCAAAAAGTATAGTGAGGAGGATATGGCTAATTATAAGCCAATAACTTTAATTCCTGTCTTCCGTAAAGTTATAGAAAATATAGTAATGATTAGCAGTTTTTTATTTAAATTTAAAATATTATGCGATGACATTTCTTCTTACTTAGAAAGAACATAAGTATAAATTTTGTTAAATATTTTTATCTGTATTTTAGCACTTGACATGCACGCCACCTATAAGACACCCTTTTTTCCACTTTCACTAATAATGTGTTCTTTAAAGTTATAGCTGATCATGTCAAGTGCTAAAATACAGATCATAAATTCATACAATATAAAACAAGACGTGATGTATCACTCTCGTGGTAAAATTCTCGGTCTTTCATTATTCCTCTTCTACATTAATGACTTCCCCAAACATATCAATCACTGGATAATCCTATTAACCGATTATAGTACTGCTATAATAAAATGCTCTGACTCAAAGAATTTCGAACTTACCATCAATAATACTTAAAAGGATGAATTATGATCGAATACAAGCTAAAGTGGAAATCACACGTTGAAGTAGTATGTAGTCGATTGAGCTCATCAGCATAATTTCTTTATAACTTATCAAGAAAGGTAAACCTTGAGATTGTATTAGTTGCATACCAAAGCCTGTGGGCCTAGCCAAGTTGCATTCTATGATCGCTAACGCTAATAGAAAACTATTTAAATGTATGGGAATTTGATCTTTAACCTTAGATAAAGAACTTATATTTATCTAAGTCTTTAACTACGAGTATATCTATAACGCTAAGGCAAGTGACTTAACGTTAGAGATGTCAATAGATGGCGACGCGCTAGCGATACTTCTGGTGTTGCTAGCATCAATAAGCTACGGTAACCGCTTATCATCAGGTGGGCTGTATGCTTATTTGCCACTCACGTAGTATAAAAAAAAGAAAAAGGTAGAGGCAAAGCTAACAATAAAATAATAAAAAAGCGTTAATTAAAAATAAATTAGAAAAACGTGTTAAGAACCGCCTCATTACATGGGCCCCAGTGGACGCGTACCTTTATTATAATTCTGTAAACAGACATTGCGGTCCCGGATATTATGTTAAGGGCGAACAAGGAAATGTAAATCAACGGGCCCGAATCACTCCCTAAGTTAATTTGACATCTCACAAAAAATAGAACGCGTTTTCGCTGTTGTTTGAAAGCAGTATTTTATGTACTCCTTGTTTATATTTTTACAGCTGTTACACGGTGTATCTAACAAATCCTCTCAACTGAGACCTTTCTTGCGGCTTTAGACAGATTTATATCAAGGAGAGGACTGCCCTCTCCGAGTCGATAGGACTGCAGTACAAAGGAGAATGCCGATTTTTCTATGAGAGTTGGGCTATTGTTGCGTCTTAGCCAAATTAGCTGAAGAACATTGTAAATGTACTCAGGGTCTTTAAATAAAAATATCATTGAGATATCTGATGAGAGTTTAGAGAAATCTGACTTTTAATTTTTAGTATATAGGTATATATTATGGGTTGAAATCCATGTCTTTTATTCTATTATAGTATAACATGTAGTATCAATAGTATTTTAGAGTACCTATGTAAGAAATATAGATAGGATACAATGCTACGGCTAACTACTCTCGATCTAGATTACATTCTAAGAGTTAGTACCACTAAAAAGTCTATCTCACACGACGTCACGCTCTTTTTTTTTAATTACTCAACGGAGAATTTGCTGCACTCAACGTTAAAATAAGCACTGAACAATAATAAAAAAACCACTGTTTTTCCACAAATGAAGCAATCAACACATAAACGTACATAACACGTTATGGGCAGTACAAAATAATGTCAAATCATGTCAAATTGTCAATCAACTCCAAATCAATCAGTAAGGGTTGCTAATAAAATAACATATCCTAAAATATTTTTAGAAATAGATTATAAATGTTATTATATTTTTAATTTAAAAACAAAACTTCATAATTATGATTTCATAAAATAATCTTCGTCTAATACTAAGTATTATAATAGGAACTCATGTGGGTTTTCTTTTATTTAGGTATTTCATATCAATATTCTTACTATTTGGCTTTAAAAATGGGTATAGTAATAAACTGGTGATATTGACTATCCAAGCCTTCCAATAAATATGGCAGTTCCGCTTATATCGAATTTAATAATATGTATATATTTTTTTTTATAATTTTGAAACCCCACTTCGCTTATGACTAAAATAAATACAAATAACATCATTATTCAAAAGACAATTTTTTATGTTTAGATAGTTATGACACATGACGGGCACAAAATAGCTACACAATTTCGGCATTCCCTTTTAACTTTTAGTTAACAATCAAACAAATATATAGTTAACCAAGGAACAACATAGAACTTTAGTCTGGAACGCCTGTCAACGGCCAGTAGGTGACATATTTTAAACCATAGTTAAAACATTAAACACAACGTCGAAAATGTGAAATCGAAAATAACAGTCACGAGCAGGATTTGAACCTGCATCTCCTGGATACCGTCCAGATGCTTTGCCAATTCAACCATCGTGACAACTGCTCTTGACTGTTAGTTTCGATAACACATCCATACTTAACGCCCTGTCGTCGGTGACGCCTGCGCCATCTGTCGGAAGTATTTACATACATTATACCGACGGTAAACTTAATTTTCCAATTTTTTTTTTTACGTAATACGAGTAATGACGCAGTCCTAATTTATAGCTATAAATATTTAGAAATTTTCGATTTCACATTTTCTATGTTGTGTTAAATGTTATATGTAAAAAAAATCTACATAGTTAAAACAACTAAGACGCACTTGAGACGATTGGCAAATCTATGTTGACAACTTTGCTTTGTATTGAACTTGCGTCTGATTTTGCCCCATCTCTGCGGACTTGAACGACTTAGAGGCTCTAACACCGGTTCATATTTTGATTAAACAGCTTAAAGCCCTGCTCGAATATTCGCGGTTTGAATTGATGCAGCAGCCAACACATAATTTTTGGCAGCACTGAAATTTTGTATATTTGCATATTCTCTAGCAGCTCGTTAAGTGAACTGATAAAACAAATCTACCTCGGGTTGGCATCTTGGTTAAGGATGCCAACCTGCTTGCGCGCGCCGCGTTTAGGCTGGCCATCTGTCGTGCCAAAGATGCGAAAAGGCAGGAGATGCTGGAGGGTCTCGAGCGTGACCCCTGGGGACGCCCGTACCGCGCGGCGCTTAACAAGCTCTGCGCCCAGGCCCTTACGGAGACCCTCCAGCCGGGCTTCCTCTCTGAGGTGGTCGAGGGACTTTTCCCTTCACGGGCGGTGCACACGCCCCCGGTCATGGCTCCGCCAAATGATGACCGGGAGGCCGACGACGGGGAGGTACCCCGTGACGACGATGGAAATGGGGGTGGCGGCAGCGCGTATGCGGGAGGCGCCGCCCCCGGGCTTGACGAGGTTCCCGCCCGAGTGCTGGCCCTGGTCCTCGACCACCTTGAGCCCCGCCTCGGGGAGCTGTTCGGCGCTTGCCTGGTGTCCGGACAGTTCCCTGACTGCTGGAAGGAGGGGAAGCTCGTGCTCCTGCCGAAGCCGGGACGGTCTTCGAATACAGTCACGGCCTTCAGGCCCATCGTGTTGCTGGACGAGGCTGGCAAACTCCTCGAGCGGGTAATCGCTGCCCGCATCGTCCGGCACCTAGGAGCGGTCGGCCCCGACCTGTCCGACGCCCAGTTCGGATTTCGGGCGGGTCGGTCTACGGTCGACGCCATTCTGTGCTTGAAGGCCGCGGCTGCGGAGGCTGTTACCTCGAGGGAAGTGCTGTTGGCGGTGTCGCTCGACATCACCAACGCCTTCAATAGTCTGCTATTCGGCTGCATCAAGGAGGCACTCCGGTACCATGGAGTGCCCCTCTACCTAATGCGGCTGGTGGCAGACTACCTCGACGGCCGCAGCGTCCTCTTCGTGGACCGGGAACGTCCCCGTTGTAAGGAAGGCTTTGTCGTGCGGCGTCCCGCAGGGTTTGGTTCTTGGGCCGCTCCTGTGGGACATCTACGACTGGGTCCTCCGTGGCCGGCTCCCCCCCGGGCTAGGCGTAATTTGCTACGCGGACGATACGCTCGTCACAGCCCGGGGCGGGACCCTCGAGGAGGCGGCAACGCTGGCCACCTCAGGTACCGCGGAGGTGGTCAGGCGGATCTAGGCGCTGGGGCTTAAAGTGGCCCTCGAAATGTCGGAGGCCCTACTCTTCCATGGGCGCCGACGTGGCCCGCCCGCCAGCGCCTCGATAACGGTCAACGGTGTGGGCTTCCCAATCCAGGCCCACATCAAATATCAGGGCCTGGTATTGGATGGACGGTGGCACTTTGACGAGCACTTCCGCCGTCTTGCACCAAAGCTCGTCGGCACGGCGTCCGCCCTTGGGCGACTGATGCCGAATCTGGGCGGACCGAGCCTCGCGTGTCGACGACTCTACGCGGGGGTAGTACGGTCGATGGCACTGTACGGCGCGCCCGTGTGGGCTGAGTCCCTTGCCGCTCGCAATAGGGCCCTTCTGTGGCGTCCACAGAGGGTCGTAGCGGTCAGGGCAATACGCGGGTACCGCACGGTCTCGACCGATGCAGCCTGCGCGTTGGCCGGAACCCCCTCGTGGGATCTGGAGGTGGAGGTGCTCGCCGACGTCTATCGGCGGGCGTCGACGGCGCAGGCGGGGGGCAGCCGCCCCTCGCCGAGCGCACGTGGCTCATCGTGGCGGGAAGATGCCTGCCGCGCCACCGTCCTAAAGTGGAAGTCTCGGCTGGAGACGCCCCGGGCTGGTTTCAGGACCGTGGGGGCGCTTCAGCCGATCTTGGAAGAATGGGCAGGGCGGCAGCACGGGGTCTTCACCTTCCAGTTGGTGCAGGTTTTGTCGGGGCATGGTTGCTTCGGCAAATACCTGCACTTGATCGCTAGGAGGGAGACGACCCCAGGCTGTTACCACTGCGACTGCGACGAGGACTCGGCGCAGCACGCTCGAGTCGTGCCCGGCCTGGGATGTGCAGCGCCGGGAACTCTTTGCAGTCATAGGCGTGGACCTGTCACTGCCGGCCGTTGCGCGAGCGATGGTTGGCAGTGACAGGGCTTGGACTGCGGTCGCCATCTTCTGCGAGGCTGTCATCTCGCGGAAGGAGGTGGTGGAGAGGGCCCGGCAGGAATCCTCCTTCGCGGACCCGATTCGCCGCCGCGCGAGGTGGTGTGCGCGCGCTTACCTGCGCCTGATGCCGCCCTAGCCGAAGCTGCGGACGGTGGGGTCGGGGAGTACCCTGCCGTCCGTGGAAGACTACCGCGAAGGTGTGACGCCCAAGCGGGCGGGGCGTCGCTCAAGAGAGGATGCCCGAAGGGGCTGCTGCCTGCGGATCGCGGTCGTAACGACGTGGTACTCGTGATCCGCCGTAGCAAGGGCGGGTGAGGGCGCACGGTGGGTTTTTAGTGGGCGAAAGCCCCACACTACCACGTTGTCTCCCCGGGCAGTGGGGTGTGCGGTAGGACATTATTGCCCACCAAAAATAAAAATAAAATATAAAAAAAATAGGATGCCATCCTGCTACCACTAAGTTGGTATCGAAGGCGCATTTTCAATTTAATTTATGGCAACTTATTTACCAGTCAATTGACTGGTAAATGTGAAAGAGATGGGTAGAAGTTCGGTAGCATGCGTATGAATCGGCCCGCATTTATTTGTAGTCTATTTCAATGTAATTGAAATTAACGCACATTGTATACTTGACCTTTATATTTATTAACTGTAACTAATTAGTATAAAATAATTACACGAGAGTGGATACAATCGGTCGGCCGAATATACAATGGATCCCCGGTAATCTGATAATCGATTTGCAAGGTGAAGTCCGAATATCGAATTTGTCGGATTATAAAGTACTGCCTTAGGCCTCTTATAGTCCGATTTTTTTTTAAACAGCACATTGCTGCTAAATTCCAAATGCTCGACGCATTTGGAATTTAGATGCACATATGTTTAAATAGAGGCTCCAGTCCGAGTGTTGTAGATTCAATTCCTTCCGCAAATGGTTGTTCTGAGTCTGGGTGTACTTTATGTCCGTGAATTTGTATGTTTGTAAAGTGCAATATTGTCTTTATTTAAAAAAAATGTAGATCTTCATAAAAAAAATAACTAAACTTATTTAAACATTTTGATCTATATTTTAGCACTTGACATGCTCAGCTACTCTTAAAGTACAAATTATAATTTGTGAATAAGATAAGATAATAAACTTATTTACTTTAGTTAACCGAAAACCCCATCCTATCCTCTTCTTATTATCCTTACTATCTTGTCCTTATTAATCTACCTATCCTCTTCTTAAAATCCTTCATCCCACCATCCTTTATCCACCTCCTATCCCATTCCTTCGAGATGGCGACGCGCGAGTGGTGCCTCTGGTATCTCTAGCATCTATAGGCTACTGTAACTGCTTTTCATCAGATGGGCCGTATGTTGTTTGCCACTCACGTAGTATATTATATAAAAAAATATTATAAACACATCCTAAAAATGAAAGTGTTTCAAAGAAAAAAAATCATAAACTGTAAATACAAAGGATAATACCAAAACATCGCTTTTTCTTTAATTGTCAGTAATCTGTACTTTTTTTATTGGACTTGTGAAGATATTACTAGGTATGTATGTACTCGTATCTATAATTATATTATACACTATGAATAAATATGTAGTAAATAATGAAGGCACGCTAGGCTGCTATCATCGTCCACTGAAGCAATGTAACATAGTTCCAATGGCCCGCCAATATAGGAGAAGAGACAGCACACGGCGGGTTTATTTAGTGGATGACACACTACCCTGTTCGTTGCCCCGAGCGACGAGGTGTGCGGTTACGTAAATTTTTTCCCACCTTAACAATAAAAAACGCTGCTATCATCGCGTTTAAGTTATAATCTCTTCATGTATTAACGAAGATTTTCCGAAATTAAATGTTGTATGAATAATGTACAAAATTTCGAGTTATTTTATGGTTTATGTATAGGCATGAAGGATTACCGGGCGTCCACTGTAATCACATTTGTGATTTTGAGTATTAAAAGTTGTGTCATCTATTTTGGTATTGTATTTGGAAGCATATCGTGCACATTGCAGTTGTAATTCCGATTTGGTGCAACAAAATTTGACCGCGGGTCCTATAATTAAAATTAATTGTAGAGATTATAAACTCATACTAAGTTAAAGCCACAATACGTTTGAAATAATTTTATCATCACGGAACTTCATGTTCTACTCCATAGAGAAGACTTCAGCAGCTTCTCTTCCAGCCACAATAAGTACCTATAATTATCTGAAGATTGGCCAATCTAGGATTATGCTACTTTAAATATTTTTATATGTATTTTCGAACCTGCGTCCTTTCCAATCTGGGGAAGTGCTGACCGCTAAACCATCGCAGTGACACCACAGATAGGGGATGATTCGAATCCCGCCCGCAGTAAAATTATCTTTTTCCACATTTTCACAAATAATTTCTTCTTTAACTTAAGCTTGGTGGACCTTTAAACGCCGCAGTCGATAACGCCACACAACTTATTTTTCATCGCAAGCCAGTTCAACCCTTTCTGGTCTGAATTACCTTCCACTGCGCATCCTGGCTCAGTACGATGATACTGGTACGATAGTGATTAGAGAATATATAAAAAACTCCCCCGCCCTATAGAGATCATTACTTACAGCAGCGTGTTATCTTAGGGTGCCACCGCCGGAATGTAACATAGTTCCAGTGGCCCGCCAATAAAGGCGGAGAGACTGCACATGGTGGGTTTCTTTAGTGGGTAAAGCCCCACACTACCCTGTTCGTTGCCCCGAACGACGGGGTGTGCGGTTAGGTACATTTTTTCCCGCCTTAACAAAAAAAATGGTGTTATCTTAGGGTTTAAAAAAAATACGCACATTATAGGACAGGAAGCATAATAAGGAGAGGATAAGAATGATAGTAAGGAGAGGACAGGGAGGAGGTTTGGGCCTCCGGCGCTTTCACTCACCATACGAAACACGACGGTAGGAGTACCTACCGTTGTTTCATTCTGATCTTTTGTCAGAGGATGGTACTTCCCCGATCGAGCCAGCCCATTCTTGATATCAAAGTAAGGCTGTACTACAAGACTACTTATAAGTGAGGCTATACTACTAGAAACGTGCTAAATTGAATTAATAAACTTACTATTAAGACATACTTAGTTGTATTTATCTCGATATCTCAATGTAAATCGTGAAATCAATAAATTACTCTGCGGATTTTTACAATACACGAGCAAATCTATAGCATCCCTATATAAAATTTCTTCTTGAAAAGACCATCGCAATTCATTCAATTTTTTACTTTGTGGGATGTCAAATTTCCTTTGGGAGGGACCCGGGTTGGCTTTTTCGCCTTCAACATAATAACTGGACTTTTTCCTCACTGAATCACGTAACAATGTACCTTCAGCTTTCATCAATAACAATCTGACTACCTCGCTAGTCTTTATTTATCTGTACTAAATATTATAAAGCTGTAACAGAGCTATGTCTGTACATTTAATATATTTGATGAAGAAAAATCATGTATTAAGCTATTTAGGTGTGTGTGAACAAAAAATATTTTTTTTTGCATGCCTCATAAGCGAAGCGTTAAGGTGGGTTCTACTCTCGCTTCACCCAGAACAACTGATTTTTCAAACTTAAAATGTCTCTATTTATCATATATTGCACTCGTAAAATAATATATACTGTGTGTATCAGGTATATATCAAGAAAAAACACTATATTTAACACTCATGATATATTTGATGCCATTTCTGTTATTTAAACTAGTTAAAAGACTGATTAAAAAAGTTATGTTTTGGACTTGTCCGTGTGTTGTAGGTAATGTATGTTAACACGATAACAACCGAAATACTTTACTAATCGAGTCTTTTTCTTTTCTTTTACGATTCAGTATAATTACGAATAGAGCCCTATCATTTTTCACGGTCTGATTCGATGTGGTTTAATTGTTATTAAATAAACAAAAAAATAGTGAATGTGTAAACATTAGCTCGACTCGACACTAAAGCCAACGCTATACCTTATTCCGTGAGAACTACTTCTATAGACCAATAAATAAATAAATATTCACGGGCATACGACCTCGTGCACGGAAGTCGGTTACACTACGGAATACGCCACGAGGACCGTCAAAAAAAATATAGAAGTACTTCTTCAAATTAGCGCTAGATGGCGTATAAGACATAAGAATCACTTTAGTACTTTTGGAAATTAGCGCTATCTATGTGATTTATTGAAAACTACTTAGTAAGACCATTACATTATTAGTTACTTACCAAATAATCAATTTTATTGTGAAAAATGTAGATTATGAGGCGTACACTTTTAGATTTTCCAAAGTATTTAGAATTTTTGTCGGTTTGTTTGTTGTTTGATGAAACTTGTTGTTTGATAGCTCTTGATGAGACTTGAATACTTTTATACAATTTATC
This sequence comes from Leucoma salicis, assembly GCA_948253155.1. NCBI lineage: Eukaryota > Metazoa > Arthropoda > Insecta > Lepidoptera > Erebidae > Leucoma > Leucoma salicis. Next base: position 2,476,979 of record OX411804.1, read on the forward strand.
CCGCAACTATATCGGGAACCTGAGATATTTTATAAGAAACCAGCCGTGCCGTTAATTATGTATCCAAGCCACATAAGACAAAAATATGTGCGTTTCAAAATTAGGTGGTACCTGATAATAAGTGGTAACCGCCTTACATGGACTCAACAATACTAAGAATACTGCCAAGCCACTGCTCACCATTCCATTTCGCGGATGAGAAATGAATTGATTACTACCTGCCACCACGTCTTTTTAGACGCCGATATTCTTCATAGTTGTCCACACGGCAGACGGTAGTACCCACCTAATCAGGTCCGAAAACAATATAGTACTTCCAGATAGTACTCATACTACCCACAACTTAATACTATCAAATAGTCCCGCCTATGGTCTTACACGTATCTCTCAAATTAGCAGCACTAGATTTGCAAAAGAATATAAACATTATTTACTTGAATTCGCATTTCAGGAAAATGCTATCCTAACTTGAAAATATTAGAGTTCTCGTAGATGAAAATAGTTAATTTATTTACTTAAAAACTTTATATTCAATATAAAGTACAAAGGTGGACTTATATTACATACACTTAACTTTGTAATTAGATCTTTTATTGTTAAAAATAGACAAACTTGAGCGGTAATTGAAATCTTCAAAAGTAATTTCATTTGAAATCTCTTTGAAGTACTCTATACAAGATTTCATATATAAAGTTATCCAGCTATTCTTATGATGCCTTTGGACGTGGGACGCTGTTGCGCTTGTGTGGTAGAAAATAATGTTAAGCAGAAAAGCTAGCTCAGACCTTTATAATATCTGTGTCATTTTATTACATCATGAGACTGGTTGGCAAAACGTCTTGTGTTGAAATTATTATATAAACATTTTGATCTATATTTTAGCACTTGACATGCTCAGCTACTTTAAAGTACAAATTATTTATGAATGAGGAAAAAGAGAAGTTTAGTGCGAGCGGGAATCGAACCTACTTTCCATCCAATCCGGGGAAGTGCTCTAAGCCGCTGAGCTATCGCACTGACCTTAAAATACAAGAAAAAGCTGTTTTAACAATAAAGGGGTGCGCGATGGAAATCACAAATGATCCAAGTCTTTCTTCAAGGACACAACCGTGACGAAAGTGATGTTTCATTATAATTATAAAGAGAGTTTATTTCTGAAATATTGGTGAACCCAAAATTTATTCATTAAACCAAACTTCGGGTCAAACTCTTAGAAAGTCAAAATTACGAACCGCGCAACGCCATTCCTTCTTTCCTGCCATCAGACTACAAGAAATATCAATCCATATATTAGTATTTTGTAATAAATACAGCAATTTTAGGTATGGAAAAAATTCACAGCTTAGTTATTCTCTTCTCTTCAAGTCTGGTTTCAGTTTCTCACTCAGCAATTATTATTTTTTTGCCTTTGACATGTATTAGGATCTCTATAATTATATAATAGTTTAAGATAATTAATTAATTCAACAATCGTAAAGATGATGGAACTTAACTTTCATACATTAACATCCATCCATCCATCCATCAGCCTTTCGACGTCCACTGTCTGCTAGACATGGGCTTCCCTAAGAGAACGGCACTACGAGCGGTCCTGTGCCGACCGCATCCAACGGCTCCCTGCGGCTTTGACCAGATCATCAGTCAATCTACGCTGCGCCGTCCGATAAGTGGTCGCCACTCAAGAACCTTTCTTCCCCAACGGTTGTCGGTTCGTCGAGCGATGTGGCCTGCCTATTGCCACTTCAGCATAGCAACCCGGCGGGCTATGTCAGTCACTCTCATTCTCTTACGGATCTCCGTATTACGGATTCAATCACGTAGGCCAATACCAAGCATAGCCCGCTCCAATAAGCTGAGCGACTTTGAGCTTTGATACAAGGCAAACGTTCAGAGACTACGTGTCTGTTCCATATGTCATCACTCGTAACACGCACTGGTCGTAGACCTTCGTTTTCGTTTTCAGACACTGCGGAATATTGGACGAGAAGATCTTCCGTAGCTTCCCGAACGCTGCCCAGCCGAGTTGGACTCGTTGGTTCACCTCTTTCTCGAAGTTGTGCCTACCTAACTGGACTGTTTGTCCCAGGTAGACATAGTGGTCGATAACTCCTAGAAGCGCACTCCTGACTAGAGCCGGTGCTGAAATGACATGGACATTAGACATGACTTTCGTATTGTCTATGTTAATTTTCAGATCCATCCATCAGCCTTTCGACGTTCACTGCTGGACATTGGCCTCCCCAAATTGGGGTAATAGTGCCGTAATCGCCACGCTTGGCAGGCGGGTTGGTGATTGCAGTGGATGTTGTTAATACTCGAGGGAGTGCTGCTGCCCACTCCTCCTGGTATTCCCTCAGTCGACTCTTACGACTCCCATGGGTTGAGAGGGGTGGGACAATTCTAAAGCCGGCCCCACACGGCTAAGTGTGGCTTTTAAGACTCACTAGTCGGGAAACCCTGTTGAGATCATTGAGCATGATTCCAAGGTCCTCTAGCGATTCTACCATGACTACGATATCCACAAACGCCAGACACAGAGGCCAATTGTATTCCTTGGTTTTCTCTATAATCTGGCGTAGCATGTGGATGTGGTCTATGGTACTATAGCCTTTTCGGAAACCGGCTTGTTCGGGAGGCTAGCAGTCGTCAAGCCTGCGTGTGAGTCGATTTGTAATGACCCTCGAAAACAACTTATAGATGTGGCTCAAGAGCGAGATGGGTCTATAATTCTTCAAGAGGGTTCTGTCATCTTTTTTGAAGAACAGTACCACCACACTTCTGGTCCACGACTCTGGAACGTCGACCCCAAGAACGAAGGAATTGAACAGCCTCTGAAGAGCTTTTAGAACCGGCTTTCCGCCTGCTCTCAGAATATATATTAACAATGGATAAATCAATAAAAAAAATTGCAACCCATTCATGTTCTTGCCGGATCTTCTCTGCATAGGCCGCATTTCATTTCTAGCTTCCTCGAGGATGAATGGGCAAGTTCGATCAGATTTTTAAAGATAACAGCCTGCTCTGAGCTATGATCCTTGTATCGCAGGGGACTTTACAAACATACAAGTTCACGGACACAAAAGTACAATAGGCAACGTGTGATTGTTGTCTCAGGTGTTACTAGCATATTTCAACTACGATGACCACTTAGCGTCAGGCACTGTAAGCTTGTTTCTCATCCTTGTGGTATAAAAATAAAAACAAATATAAAGTGCTTCTCTACAAGGTAAAACGTTTAGAGTTTTATTTAGATTGTAGAAAATAAGGCTTCTTTTTCCGGACGGTCAACCATTTGAGACACAGATAATTTCAATTTTAACTATTATTTTCTACTTTGGCTAAAAGCATATTACTTGCAAAGAAATAGGTTGTGTTGTCGCAAGCTATTACAAAGTTCCCGATACCTTAAGGCTATTTGACGTAAAATATTAAAAGAATGTATAAAAAAGTATATTGTTTTATTGCTTAATCGTACATACCCTTAAGCTAAAGCCGGCTGGAGCGTTGACAAATTAACTTGTTTCCTTTGAGATGTTAAGATTGATTCTTCTTTTATAAGTACTACAACATTTTTGATGTGAAACATCTAATACGGAGGGAGGGTGAAATCGGCTGTTAGCGTAGCGACGCTTTTATGTTACTTGTCCCGTTCAAATTTTGCAAGTTAAAGGACGGTGCCCATTTTTGGGCCCAGGAAAAACAACGATGTGCCTAAATAAATTACTTACCTAAATTCATACAATTTTTTTTATTGTCAGGCAATTAATATTATAAGTTTTCGTATCGGACTTTAAATTTATATTATTAATATTCATAAAATTGCTTATATATCATATCCTATATTCATTTCAAACAAAATTTTGCCAGGATTTAATAACTTGTTATTATTAGAAAATATCAAATCGATTTCCATTCGATACTAATTAAACAAACAGCAAAGCTTCAAACATATAATATAACTTTGCAACTGCCTTGGTGGTGTAGCGGTAGTGTATACGACTGCTAATCATGAGATCTCGGGTTCGATCCCCCGGTCGGGCATGTTATTGCGCTTTTTCCTAAAAAGAAACATTCTCAGTAACTTGGAAATGTGCCCGGTAGACGTCAATAGGCTCGCTCCCTATTACGTGGGACTTAAACATAGCTGGCGAATCGTGAGTGTGTAATACACCTCTGCCTACCCCTTCGGGGAATACAGGCGTGAAGCTATAACTCTGTGGTAATGTATGTGTTAGCTGACGAATAGCAGTTAGTCAATTTAAAAGGAGGACAGACGTTCCTACGATATTCATTCGATTGGCAAGAGCGCGTACAGGGTCGTGGTCGCGATATAACTAACCTCACTGCATTCCATGTGATTATTTTGAGAGTTACATCCTAAAATATTGTGAGCATCACTTGTTATTTTGTTACCAAAACTAAGCTATCCATAAAGATTAGTGTATTGAACAATAACCCAGTATCATTTCAAGATGGGCAATCTTGAAATCACACTGCGTCATGTCTGACCATACAACGCATCTGGGGCGGTACCTATTCCAGGAGATGCAGGTTCAAATCCTGCTGGTGACTGTTATTATTGATTTCACATTTTCGCACTTTATGTTAATTTATAAGGCTAACTATGGCAAATGCAAAAAAAATATATAAAAATATCAAAATGATTTACAAAGGTGGGGTCTTACCAACTGAAACAAGCAAGATTCTACTACGGAGAGCTTGTGCGAGTAAATGGCACTTATTGTTATTTACCCGTAATACTAGGTCAAAATAATAATTTAATCAGAGCCAGAATCAATTCACAACATGTAACAATAGAACTCACAATAGATGTCGCAATAGAACTTATTATTCTTATTTACTAATTAGTAAAGACTAAAAAAGCGATTTTGTTTAGAACATAACAGCTTATTATTTTAGTTATAGGGAAAGCGTGTGCATACTTCTAGGCCACCATAGGGATGGATGGGTGGACCGGGGAACGTCCGCCACCTGTAAGCCCCCCTGCGAAGGTGCGACAATTTGGAGTGCGGACGCGTCGGTCAGTACAGGGTACCCAAAAGGGTAAACCGCCGGCGGACCACTGAAGTAATGTCACACAGATACACAGCACCAATGGTCCGCTATTACTTACAGGAGGAGAGAGAGATAGATGGCTGGTTTATTTAGTGGGTGAGGGCTCCACACGACGTTGTTCGTTGCCCGAAAGAAGGGGTGTGTGATTAGGTATATTTTCTGTTTAAAGAAAAAGATGATGTGCACTCACTATGACTGTACTATCACTATGGTACCTGAGCTGGGGCCACTTTAATGATGTAACTGCTCTATCTCGATGTTTAGACAATATCTTTGACGAACAAAATCAAATGTCATAAAGAGAGTTTTGGCGGGAACATGTGGTAGCTTTACATTATTATCCAAAACTTGTGTAATATATTAATAGTCAATATATTAATGTGTAAAAGTGGTGGCATTTACTAATTAACTACTTGTGTATGTGCATAAGTGTTGGCAAGTGACATAATGCGCTGTAACTTCTTTTTTCGTGTCTCTCCAAAACTCCGGAGAAGCTTCCAGTAAAGCCATCACCGCTTTACTGAGGTATGACTGACTTGACTATGACTAATTTTCTAGGAGTGTGACTTGTGTGACACATTAATTTTACTATAGTTACTTGATGCAAAGTGAAACTTGATACTAGCAACAATTGGCTTAGGCTCCACTGAGCGACGCTCCGTGTGCATATGCGTCGCTCAGTAGAGGGTACCCGACAGGGTAAGCCGCCGGCGGACCACCGAAGTAATGTAACATAGTTCCAGTGGCCCGCCAATAAAGGCGGAGAGACGGCACACGGCGAGTTTCTTTAGTGGGTGCAGGCCCCACACTACCCTGTTCGTTGCCCCAAACGACGGGTGTGCAGTTAGGTACATTTCTTCCCGCCTTAACAAAAAAAAGGCTGATTGCCATAATCAAAAAAGAAGAAGAATATAATAAAACTATTAAATGATAAGCTTTTGTTCATTATTTATTACCATATCCTAAACTTGAGATATTATTAAATTATTTATTCCTAAGCTTGGGATATTATTTTCTTCTTGTCTGTTCATTAGTATGCTCATAACATGGTTGTTTTTTTTATTTATATATAATTTTCTGCGTTCTATATTTTGCTAACTTCCTCACGTGGTTTAATCCGCTTCAACTTAGTTTACTTACTAATATAGCCTATGTAACCTTCCTCAATAAATAGGCTCTATCAGGATCTTTTTTTCAACCCTTTTTTATGTATTACTATTGAGCACGGGTCTCCTCTCATGGTGAGAGAGATTAGGCTATAGTCCACCAGCGAACGCTCTGTGATGACTAGGTACAGGTATCTAACATTATTCAGCACAAGGCTACTACAGGATTACCCCCATTTTTTTTAAGGCGCGATAATATATTCCTAACCGCACACTCTGTTGTTTGGGGAATGGGGAGGAAGGGAATGGATTATTGTACTGGGCCTAATCGCCTAACAAAATTGACATTCTCCTTTGGCACACTTCCCGTTTTCTGATTGAGCTGAAATTTTACACGCATATGCGTGTAAAATTTACATATGTAAATCACGTGACAATGCAATATTATGATACATTACATGGAGCTGATCTGATGATGAAGCTGGAAGGTGGAAATAGGAACTCTATAATGAAACGGCGCAACTCCATCGCGTTTGGGCTCTTTGATTCGTCTTGACAAGTACCTTGTCTCTTGATGATATCCAGGGTCTGATGATGGAGCTGGAAGGTGGTCACAGTAACTTTGTAATGAAATGACGCAACCCCATCGAGTTTGGAATCGTTGGATTCGCCTTGACAAGTACTTTGTCTTTAGGTGATATCCAGGGTCTGATGATGGAGCTAGAAGGTGGCCATAGGAACTCCGTTATAAAACGACACAGCTCAATCGAGTTTGGGCTCGTATGATTCGTCTTGGCAAGTACTTTGTGTCTAGATGGTATCCAGGGTCTGATGATGGAGCTGAAAGGTCACAGTAACTCTGTAATGAAACAACCCAAACCCATCGAGTTTAGACTCGTTTGATTGGTACTAAGGAGTACTTTGTCAAGTTATGATCATTTTATTTCTACAAAATAATTTTGATGTTTTCACATCTGGTAGACGTCCCGCGACGTCTAAGTAGTTTTTTTTTTATAATTCTTCCTGATATTTTTGCGAAACAAACTATTGATATTATTATATCAATAATCCTAATTGGAAAACTGAGGATTGTCAAGACACAGTATCAAGCTTGATTCTCAGTAAACACACACACGCACACACACTCGAATACATACATTCATATGCAAACGCACTGTTTAGGCCCTAACGGGTTTAATAATAATATAGTGGACTGTATAATATAGGTTTAATACCAAATCAATATTACTTTACAATTTAAATGGAAGAAATGCCCGTATCTATATCTACGCGACAGTTATGTGTAGCGAATCTTAGTAACATATGCGCGCTGCTCGCGCGCGGGTCGTTACCCCCTCGCGATCCTCGTCCAGCCGCCGCTCGTGGAAGGTGCGCCGACATATTCCCCGGGTTGAAGGGACGTCTTCAAGAATCAACTGGAAGAGGGCAAATGCAGTTGAAAGCACGACGAATGGTGCCCCTCTTCGTCTTAACTTCTGCCACTCTCGTCACGCCGTCGATGCCTGGATAGGTCTTCACGACCCGACCCAAGCACCAGAGTAAAGGCGGCGCTGTTTTATCCTTCACCAGGACTAGAGATCCTGGCTTTACTTCGCCTCTGGAACGAAACCATTTAGACTTGGCCTGTAGCAGAGAAGTATATTCATTATGAAACCGCCTCCAAAAGTGCTGCCTGATATATTCTATTCTCCTCCATCGATCCAGCCGTGTGATATTGGCGTCAGTCACACGAGAATAAGGTACAGTTAAAAGTGGTCGTCCAATTAGGAAGTGAGAAGGAGTGAGTGCCGAAAAATCGTTGGGGTCTGATGAGAGAGGTGTTAGAGGGCGCGAATTGAGAATCGCTTCAATGTGATAGATACTCAATAGATCGTCTTGTACAACGGGACCGACCATCTGAATGTCGTTAAGAGAGACTCCCGTACTAGTAGGAGCTGATGCGTCGAATACTACGCGTAGTTGAGTAGTGGTGCTAGAACTAATAACTCCATGATGTGGAATATAATGTTTCACTATGGAGCTTTTAGGCAAACAAGTATGGTCAGAGGAAATGTCCAATGTCATGTGACCTAGACGTTCATACTCTCGCATAAACATAACATATTTATGTTTATATTGTGGATCCTCGTCCAGCCGCCGCTCGTGGAAGGTGCGCCGACACGCACACACACAATTTCATATAGTATTATTATAATTATAAGAACTTGCATACTTCAGAGATTTACTCTTAAATTAAACAAACTAAATAAATTGATCTACTGAACTTTACCCCAACATGACACTGAACCCAATTATGAAGTCCATACAAAGGAAGTCGCCAGCGAAAACCAGTATTAAATAAAATGAATTTATAATATGCTGAAAGTATTTTGATAACCTCAAGGCCAAAATTCAATTTACCCCTTCACAAACGACACTCCTGGCTAAGAGGTGGTGTAATCAAATGAAGAAGTTAGAGGTTTAAGTGACAGCTCCGTAATTGTGTTAACAAATCCAGTTAACACCAACCTGCTTTCTGCAATTGCTACAAGTTTCAACGCTTTTCCCTATTTACGAAAATTAACGTTACATTAATTTTGATTCTTTTTTGCCTGAGCTAGTGGTATGACCAAGAACTGCGGACAAAGTGGTATCGAGTTTGAGTCGAATGACTTTTCAATATTACTTATAGTAGTCACAACAGATCTTTGTGTCTGAAGGTAGGCATAGGCATGGAGCAAGAAGTGGGAATTGTGATGGAATCATACGATTAGTGCTGACCAATTCTAATCTATATTACTCGATAACATTACTCGATTGACATATATTACTCGATTAACAAAACAATCGAATGAGATGTAATAGTTTCATATCTAATTGTTTAGGTTCTATTACCACTGAAGGAATGCAATTATGGTTCCGGTGGCCCGCCAATGAAGGCGGAGAAACGGCACACGGTGGGTTTATTTAGCGGGAGAGGGCCCCACACTACCCTGTTCGTTGCCCCGAACGACGAGGTGTGTGGTTAGGTAAATTTTTACCCGCCTAAACAAAAAAAAAACAAAAAGTTTCTATTTATTATTTTTTTAAACAATAAAAAGTATACAAGCAATTTGGGTGAATACGCTTCAATCTAGATATAGAAGAGCCCACATCTTTTAGTATGATCGATAAATAATTTTGATCTCATACAATTGTTAAATTATATTCGAATATTTGTCGATTAATGTAAACTGTAGAAGACGCATATGCCTTGCGTCACAAAAATAACTACTCTGCGCAGCGTCTTGCAGCCAACTTCAGATACACAAAGACCCGTTGTGACTACTGTACATGTGTATTTGTTGACAATCTGTCATTACCCGGTGAGATGACTCATCGTGAGTAGACCTGCATGCTGAGAGATTTTCTCGACGGCATGTGAAATCTTCCAACATGCACTGAATCAGCTCAGTAAGACAGTAACAGTAGTGGAAAACGCTAGCAGACGAGCTAGTAATCCACTTGATCTATCTTTTTAAGCTATAGTGTAAAGAAAGATCACAACGCAGGGGCAAAAATCAGCAGAAGTTTGTTTCATAACGTTTAAAAAAATTTTTTTTTTTATACTACGTGGATGGCAAACGAGCATACAGCCCACCTGGTAAGCGGTTACCATAGCCTATAGGCCGCAGCAGAGTCCGCGAACGCGAATCTCGCTGCAATCAGCGTATCAGCGAAGTTGCCCGAGTTCTGGGTGGATATGCCACGGCTGTTGTTCGCCCAGTTTGAGGCCATGATGACGCCGCAGAGGCAGGGAGTCGAGGCCAAGTTCAATATGGTCGTCCCAAAACTAGGGAGAGAGTCCATCTAACAGGTGAGCGACCTGTTGACGTCACCAACAGAGGAGAACAAGTACGCCACGCTGAAGAACAGACTGCTGCAGGTGTACGAGGAGAGCGCCGAGCGCCAGTTTCAGAAGCTAGTGTCAGAGCTGGAACTGGGCGCTCAGAAGCCTACACATCTTCTGCGGCAAATGAGAGAGTTAGGGCGTACGGCACAGGTCTCGGACCAGACGCTAAAGAGCTTGTAGCTGTCGAGGGTGCCCTCATGTGTACGGGCGGTCATCACCGTGTGCCAGGACCAGTCGCTGGACAGCTTAGCGGCGATAGCGGACAAGATCGTGGAGAGCACAGGATCCAGCGACGTAGCAGCTATAGCCGACGGCTCAGCGCAGGAAGGAGCACCACACAAGTATACAGGTAACAAGATAAGTGCATTGAGGTGGTCTATTAAAAAATATTATCTAATACAAACAAAATAAAGTGTAAATATATACGTAGGTATGAATAGATAGATTTAAATATATTATAATTTTTGTATTAATATTTTAATTACTTAACCCATCACAACGAAATTGTTTACATATGCTCTGGAGCTCAGTAAACGACAAAGGCATTTTTATGCCAAGAAAAGCGATTATTCCTGTGGGATATCTGTTTTTGCGCAATGATATTAATTACATATAGTGACGTATTTATATTATATAGACTCAATTCTAAAGCCGTGGCGGACGACGTCAAGGACAGAAATTGGCTTCTCATATTATTAAACATTTTTAATAAAGATTTCGCATCCATTCAATCAATTCTTAACTTAATTTGTTTGTAAACAGGCGGCATCTCCAAATGTTATAGAACGACTCCTCAATGCCTGAAACCGACAAAACAGTTAACCGAACTGGCCAAATTAATTTAACTTGCAACCATCTTTAAAGTTATCATAACAGCTTTAACCTCTCATCGAATAAACATCTCTGAATACAACATCTGGTTAGTTGAGTAACAGGAAATCTTGTTTTAAACACTACTAGCTTCTACCCGTGACTTCGTCTGCGTGGACCAGAGAGGAAAATTAAGAATATTTTAGGGATTAAATTTTACTCCGCAAACTTAAGGTTAGAAAGTCTCAAGGGACTACCTTTTCGCACTGATATTAGTCCCTTATCCATAGTTAAATTAAAAACTTTTGTACTAAATATAGAACAATTCCACTATACAAATTAAGACTCCACCTTCTGGTCGGCTACAAATACCAGCACTGCCACCTGAACTTAGAGTAAGTACATACATAGATACATAGACTCATGACTGTTTCTTAGAGAGGTAAGCAGAAACAACGGAATGCCACTTGTCATAAAACAGCTTCCTACTGTTAACTTTTCAGCCACATGGGAATGAGACGTGACAGGTGGTGAAAATTCTCAATTTGATACATGCAAGTTTGGAAATGAGCCCGGTAGACGGCAATAGGCTCTCCCCTTATTGTGACTTAAATTATAGCTGGCGAACGGTGGGTGAATACACATCTGCCTACCCTTTCGGGGAATACAGGCGTGATGCTATGTTTATGTAAAGTTTCCATTCGATACAACTGTCAGTACTTGGTTAAAATCGACTTTCATATTTTAATTATATTATTAGTTACAAGTCAAGCCATCCATCCATCCATCCATCAGCCTTTCAACGTCCACTGCTGGACATAGGCCTCCCCAAGAGAACGCCACAACAAGCGGTCCCGTCATGGGGGATAATACCGTAATCGCCACGCTTGTAGACGCTTATAGGAGAACCTTCATATGTTGGCACTAAAAACAGATTTTCACCTTGGCTTGACTTGTATATATAGGTGTCGTGTGGGGCCGGCTTTAGAATTGTCCCACCCCTCTCTACCCACGGGAGTCTTAAGAGCCGACTGAGGGAATACCGGGGGAGCGGGCAGCAGCACTCCCTCGAGTATTAACAACATCCACTGGGATTGCCAACCCGCCTGCCAAGCGTGGCGATTTCGGCATTATCCCCCATGATGGGACCGCTCGTTGTGGCGTTCTCTTGGGGAGGCCTAAGTCCAGCAGTGGACGTTGAAAGGTTGATGGATGGATGGATGGATTGTAAGATATACCTAAACCACTTTATAGATCAAATTTTGAAGCCCACACAGATATAACCATGGCCAGATACTTAGTTCTTTCCACATAAGATGCCACTAAGCCAGTGAGATCTAAAACAATTTACGCTTTCGTAACCCAATGACAAGATATAACATTACATTTAGTACATTAACCAGATATGCTATTGTTACCGAAACAGCTGCTTTTAAATGTGACCTTTGTTGGAAATAATTCCTTCTTTTATGAAAATAACATGGCCAACCATGTAAAAAGAAGAGTTTTGTTACCCGTCCAATTTTCTTATGAAGAAATAACTTTGTTATTAAACATTTTGTCTGATTATCCTAAAATAATTTTCCTGGGATTGGCTTGGACTCTTTACAATGTGGTATAGTGGCCAGGGGGCTTGTGATCAAAAATAATAATAAATTACCATGTCAAAATTATATTGATTTACATAATAATCTCACTTCATAATTCAAGGCCTCATAATTCAACTGCACTGAGCACCGAGTGTAGGGATAGTGTGTGCGACTGCTGATAATGAAGTCTCGAGTTTGATCCCCAGGTCGGGCAATGTTATTAAGCATTTTCGTAATAAGAAAAATTTTCAGTAGCAATCCGGAGTTTGGAAATGTGCCCGGTAGACGGCAATAGCCACGCCCCTTATTATTTATTTATTATATTATTTATTGTACACCAGTAAAACAAAGTAAAAATACAAATAATTAACTTAGATATTACGTGTGATTTAAACATAGCTGGCGAATCGTGGGTGTGTAATACACCTTTGCCTACCCCTTCGGGGATACAAGCGTGATGCTATGTTGTTGATATAATTCAAAATGTCGCATTAATCGAATCCGTCACTTCATCAGCGTGGAATTTCGTTTTTATTTTATTGTGCGGATACTTACCTAATTGTTTTTTCAAAATAAAAGTAGCCTAACTTATTACCTGGTATCTGTAAGTAAATGCCCCATCCAGATCCATCTAGTCGTTCCGGAGATTAGCCAGCACAAACAGATAGACAAACAAAAACTTTGAAAATTGGTATTTTGTTATATAGGTAGCGTATATATTATCAAGTTTATAGTAAAAAAAAAGGTTCTGAGACGGGTGTGGGTTTGAAACCTGAACACAGTATTCTTTCTTTTTTTTTAATGTGGCAGATGAGGTAGGATGAGTGATAACCGCTGCTCATAAGCTTAACAAAGATCAGGGAAATACCTCAGCCACATTTTTTTTTCTTAAGGTGGGAAAAAATATACCAGACCGCACCCTGTCGTTCGCGGCAACGAACCAGGGTAGTGTGGGGTCTCTCTGCCTGTACTTGCGGACTACTGGAACTGGAAGACATTACTTCAATGGTAATCTGTGGGTCTAGCCAAGTTGCATTCTATGATCGGTAACGATAATAGGAAACTATTTAAATGTATGGGAATTTGACATCTTTAACCATAGATAAAGAACCTATATTTATCTAAGTCTTTAACAATATCTATAACGCTAAGTCACGTGACTTAACGTTAGAGATGTCAAATTTCCATACATTTTAATAGTTCTCTATTTGCGTTAGCGATCATAGAATGCAACTTGGCTAGACCCACTGGTCTTAATTAAGAATTCTTGAGAATTCTCCCTCTTGCAGTGGTAGTGTAACGGCACCCACTCGGAACATATTGGTGTTATTTCCTATGTAGGCCACGTATTTTTTCCATGTATCAAATTGATTCATACAAAAGAACTGCCATTTGTAACACAATAGATAACATAACATCGTTCCACAAGTAAAATTGCTTCGAAAGTACCGTAGCAGGAGCTTCTCGGCTGATTGACTTTTTTCCAATACTTTAATCCCAACAAACTTTGTATACGGAAAACTTTCAGCCACCTGTCTTGTTAAATCCTATCATAAAGCTTTCAATACTTGTTTATTTATATGTATTTTTACATGTACAGGGAATATTATTTTGTGATGCGCAGATAAATCTATGAACTTACTTTATTGAAGTGGCAGTGTCTGGAACATTCCAGAAGGCGTAAATTTAATCTACGCTTGTAGATATTATTTTTGATACAATCTTTACATTCCTTACTAGTCTTTACCAATATTATATACAAGTACATATGCGAAAATGCGTTTTTTATTTGGTTGTTAAGCTTTCACGTAATTACGATTCGATCATAATCACATATTGTATACATATATATTAAGTCCAGTTTAGTCCAGGCTACTTTTCATTCCAGAAAATAGGCAGTTAATATGGGACAGCCGTTTTTGCAGTAAGACATGAGCCGAAAAGTATATTTTATAACATTTTGACGTCCACGAAAACGAAATTAGCAGCAAAATCTAGTACACACACCGACATAATTAGCCGGATACAAAACAAAATCTTCTAATTAGCGGCATATAAAAAAATACATGAAGAAGTTAGAAGTTTTTTTACTTAATATTACCCCATTTTAGTTCAGAATGTGACTACCTGTAAACATATGGCATGTAAAATGCGTTTCTGCGGAGGCGAAGCTGTACATAACGGTCATCTCTGCTCATAGTATGCCGTTATTAGCCCTGTTCTGATCTTCTCACAAAATAATTTGTCTCCATATACCTTTTGATATTGTGGGAACAGGTCTACGAAAAATTCTGGAAATCTCATTGTAGGTTTGTCCATTTCTGCGTATCTCAAGTGCCCTGGGAATATCAATTGGGGCCAAATGAGGCATAATGAAGTCCTTAACTTCCCAAAATGTTAAAAAAATGTGGAAAAACACTGCAAATTTAAAATGTCACCAAATTTTACAACTTTTTCCAATATTTTCTACAACTTTTTAATGAAATAACTTGAGAGGGAATTTGTTCCGTACCTATTGTGCAACATTAAACAAAGCAATATAATAAATAGTGACGTTCAATTGTTTTTCATATTTATAAAATATTGTTTTAAAACTGAATTAAAGAAAAAAAGCCAGTATTACAGCTAGAAAAGCATTTTAACATATTTTCAACGTTTTTTTTATATTCCACAAATTTTGCCGGTGTGTGTATTTTATAAGATAAAATGTAATCCTATTCCTGGTCTAGCTACGACTTACAAAATTTGGTATTCGTTTCCATTTCGTTTGTTATTGAATATATGTGCTTACATGAGCCGTTATGTCCATGTAAGACGATGTTTACAACCTCCACTTATAATATAAGGCTTTGATACTGAATCTATTTACGTGATTTGAGATTCTTTGTGCCTACATATGCTATAGAGGTCACATTTACATAAAATAAAAAAATGAGAGTTAAAAAATTTATGGATTATGTACCTATATTATGAATTGTGATTGCTTTACATAAACTCTAAGATACCTAATTATGATCATACACACATGACTTAATGTCCACTTAACTCAGACCACCGATTTGTCACGAGGTGATAATTTTTTACCAAACATGTTTTTCGAAAGGCCTTATTCGCCTGCCACTTATCTTAAGGATGAGGAGACCCATCTTCTCTCAGAATGGGAAAGTTTTAGGCCAGAGTTAACCACGCTGGCTTATATAATAGACACCCTCAAAAAAATCTTTTGGACATGAAAGCTCCCTTACAATATTTTACTTCACCGAACCGTCTGTAGATTCATGTCATTTGTGAACCAATTTTGAAAAGTCAGACGTGTATAATAATAAGAAATATTAACAGACATTTCACACAACGTCTTCTGGACCCAAACTAAGCTTAACGCTTGTGCTATGGCCATTACAGATATCATACATGTTTTACTGTTTTTTTCTTTTGTAAATAACACACACACAACATAGCATCACGCCTTTATTCCCCGAAGGGGTAAGCAGAGGTGTATTACACGCCTACGACTCGCCAGCTATGTTTGAGTCCCACGTAATAGGGGGCGAGCCTATTGACGTCTACCGGGCACATTTCCAAATTCCGGGCTGCTACTGAGAATTTTTCTTTTTAGGAAATATCTCAATAACATTGCCCGACACGGGGATCGAACCTGAGACTTCATGATTAGCAGTCGCATACACTACCGCTACACCACCGAGGCTTTTGTAAATACATACATATAATAGATAGAAAACACCCAGACACTACGTCACAACACAAATACCTGTGTTCATCACACAAATAATTGTCCTGAGTGGAAATCGAACCCACTACCTCGTGCACGGAAGTCGGTTACATTACCGACTACGCCATGAGGCTCGTCATTATATTCGTGTATGCATTTGAAGTCACAAACTCGGACTGGAAATCGAACTCTATATCTTCTTGGCATCCCTCGGTCTTTAGGCTATAGCTGCTAAATAATTTGCTTTGCTATGAAACTTTTAATTAAAGTCAAAGTGCCATAAATAGTTGGAAAGTATATACCTACATGTTACTGTAAAAGCCCGAATATTGGTTAATCTTAGGTTTTACCAGTAAATCTTAGGATTTACCAACACGAGTCGGGAAATGTAAGAATAGTGTCCGTGTGGTGACGGACTAAGAATACAAGTGTCACCACCCCATCTATTCTCGCGGGTATCGTACAAGGCGACTAAGGGAAGTTAGCAATTATCACCCATTGCATTACTGGTGGTAGGACTGGGTACCAAGTGAGAGTTCTCACTTGCTATTGGGGCCGAACGCGTCGGTACCACCGTTTCCAGTGTTACCGGTCATGAAGCACGTCAGAATGTTTTGACTGTAGCAGCAGATAGCTGTTTATTCTTTCATTTCATGTCTGAGAAATGAAATGGTACGCAGCGGCTTGATAATACTGCCAGTATAGCTGAGTCCATGAGTGACGGTTACCACTTACTATCAGGTGGGCCGTGGATCGTTTGTCATAATTAGCTTTAAAAAATATATATAGTACATATAAAAGGAACGCGATTATTAATATGTATTTGTTGTAGTACTAAATAGGTATCCATATAGGTTAGGGTATTTTTAAACACAAAGTGCTAAGCATGTCAAATGCTAAAAATATATATAAAAATATCTAAATAGGGTATTTTTTTTAATCTCCTTAATACGCTCCCCATGATATTATCAACTTAGTAGTTATAATTATTGAACGGTGGTAAAAGTTCGAAATAAACGATGATGGAAAGAGAGAAAATATTTATTTGTCGCCACACAACCAAGTAGAAAATAAAACAAAAAGGTGAAACTAAATTATAAAACAACAAATAATACTAACATTTTACTATAAACAAAAAATAATTGAACTAGCAATACAATGGTACTCGTAAGTATAGTAGAAAAAGAGCATAGTTCAGCTTGTTTTGTGATGTTTGCATCACAAAGATGATTTTCAGCAATAGGTACTCCTCTTTTTTACGCTATACATATACATGATCATAGAATTTACCATTAAGAGTTGGTCAATCTTAGGATTTACCGTAGTTCGAGCTTTTACAGTAACATCCATCCATCCATCCATCAGCCGTTTGACGTCCACTGCTGGACATAGGCCTCCCCAAGAGAACGCTACAACGAGCGGTCCTGTGCGCTTATATGGGGGAATACACGGGGTGGTACAGTAACATATACATATATAACTATTTGGAAAAATTCACGAAGTATTACATCGATACACATGAACTCAAACTATTACACCAGCTGGCAGTATCAAACTTCTCTGAAACTTTAACGTAGCCTCTTTTAAAACTCCACTTAAAATATATTGGAAAGTACTTAAAAACTATTTGCTCGTAGTAACTTAGTTTTATAAAGATTTTTTTTTTTGTGAAAGAGTTTAAGGGAATGAATTATAGTAATAAAAATACAGTAATATTTAATTCTAGAAATAAAAAAAACACACTTGAAACTTAGATTTAGCAAATATCTTAAAGGAGTTTTAGAATGGTAATCATAATCACAAGTTTTACCAGTATATATACGGCCCACCTGATGGTAAGTGGTTACCGTAGCCTATAGATGCTAGCAACACTAGAGGCATCACAAGTAAAGGGATAGGAGGTGGTGAGGAGGGATGATAAGGTGAATATAGGGATGATAATAAAGAGAGGATGAATGTTCTGTGAGAGGATGATACATCCCTGATCGTGCCTTTTCATGCTGGGATAAGCAAGGCCCCTCTGCTATCAAACGACAATAAGAAATATCTTTCATCTATTATATAATATAATTCCAGTGTCACGATGTTTGTCCGGGATGAACTCGGAAACTACTGAAACGATTTTAACCTTTTTTTTTATATGTGTGTTTTGTTTCAACTTAAGAGATAGGATACTTTATATCTGAATTTATAATTACAATCCATCCATCTATCCATCAGCCTTTGAACGTCCACTGCTGGACATAGGCCTCCCCAAGAGAACGCCACAACTAGCGGTCCCGTCATGGGGGATAATGCCGTAATCGCCACGCTTGGCAGGCGGGTTGGCGATAGCAGTGGATGTTGTTAATACACGAGGGAGTGCTGCTGCCCACTCCGCCGGTATTCCTTTAGCCGGCTCTAACGACTCCCGTGGGTAGAGAGGGGTGGGTAAATTTTAAAGCCGGTCCCACACGGTAATTGCAATATTTATTAATGAAAAAATATATGGTGGTACGAAGTTCGCCGGGTGAGCTAGTAATATATAAAATTCTCGTGTCACAGTGTTTGTCGCCATTCGCCTCCGAAACGGCTTGACCGATTCTTATGAACTTTTGTGTGTATATTCAGTAGGTCTGAGAATAGGATGTTAACTATTTTTTATACCCCTAAGTGATAAGGGTGGTCAACCTCAAAAATATATTTTTATTTTTTAGATCAAATTTTTTATTCTATTTTTTTATGGTTCGGCATATAAGGTAGTTTTTTTTTCTACGCTAGAAATATCCTAAAAATTCTCTAGAAATAATTTATATGGCAAAACAACGTTTGCCGGGTCAGCTATTGTATATATAAGAAACACGGCGTAGGTACCTGCCTGTATATGCGAACAATTCGATAAAACTGCTGCAAAAAAAGTTTGCATTAATATAAAAAAAATGTTAGGATGATTTCATTCGTAATATTCGTATAATAATATTACGAATGAAATCATCTTAACCTTCAAATATTTTCAAAAGTATATTTGGATTTGGATCTTCAAATATGTATATTGGGATGTTAGTAGAATATTTTATTTTATTTTAGAATAGTGAGTTAAATCTTATATAAATAAAAATTAATCGAAGAAATGTATGTACGCACATAACTTCCGAACCACTGCACCAAATTGGATAATCCTTTTTTAGTTGTGTCCGTTATTGTTTTGGTTTAGGTTTGTAAAAAAGAAAATTTTAAAAAAACACTGGACCAGTATTTTTTTTTTAATCTCATAACATGAAAAGTAAATGAGTAAATGACACAGAATACTGTGAGTTACTTTCGATACATCAGACGTGTCTGGAATTATTCATAATTCTACTGATTTAAATTTATCGGAAGTGTTACATTTCCTTAGTCCGCGACTGTACACCACCCGTGTGAAGCAGAGGCGGTAAATAGTATACCACCACACTCTTTCAGGATTTTAGAAAATATTCACGAAAAAACATTATGGCGGTACGAAGTTCGATGGGTCAGCTAGTATAAGAATAAATTTGCACGGCATATTAATGCCACATGCTAAGAAATTTTTACCTTATCTTCCCAAGACACAAGTAAAAGTGCTATAAAATTTGTAAACTGTCGCTCACTCTCAGGGGTGTGATAAGGACCCCACCGCTACACTTTGGAAGTCTCATTATCAAGTCTTTACTGTGGTAATATGTTATTTTACCCAACAGTAACATTTTGTTAGCTAACATTAACGTAAAGCTATTATGTTTATTTTTTCAGTATTACGGTGACGCTACAAAACTTATGTTTAACGTCCATCTTAATTATTTTAAAACTGTAACAGAGCTATGTCTGTACATTCAAGATATTTGATTTTTTATGAAGGCGAAATGCCTTCATAAAAAATAGTTTTTAATCTGTTTATTTATTCGAACATCACGCAAAAACTACTGAACAAATTGTAGTATTTTATATCTCGTGTTGAATTAAACACTTTTAAAACTTATTATGTTTATTTCTTTCTTTAATTTATATTATTACAGCTATGTATCTCAATAATACCTAAACCTTAAATGTCAATTCAATTCAATTCTTGATTTAATGAACCTTAAATGTCTATTGGCCTTTGGGGGGAGGTGTGACTTGTGTCACTTGACATTGACATAATTGAAACATTTACCAGACTTGGATGTGTTCCATTCTCAGACGTTCCATAACATCTCTACCATTTGTAAAAAAAAAAAAATTGACCTTATATTATATCACAGACTATCTAGACAGAGCGAAGAAAATTCTTTGACATGTATGAGCGAGAACACAAGATACAATTTACTGGTGCAAAAAATTTAATGTTAATTTGTGTTAATTAGTATTTTGAGAAAAAGACTACTTAGAAATATATCACCGGCAATAACTCACGTTGAGGATCGATTTAGTCGACCCGGGTTTCGAGCATATTCGATGCTCAGCGAGCGCGCAGCGGTGTCAACGAGTTCCCGGGCGGGAATCGATCCTCAACGTGAGTTATTGCCGGTGATATATTTCTAATATGTATCAATCTCACGATAGTTTCAATACGAAAAAAGACTACTTGATAATAGTGCTTGTAAAACTATGCTACAAAAGCTACAGCGAGCGAAAAAATACAGGTATAACATTTCATTCATATGTAGTCGAAAATGAAATAATTTAATGATTGAATGCTATAAAGTGATGTAAAATGGGATTTTTTTGCTCGAAATTAATAATTACCATATTAGGTTTTCCTGTAATCCAGATGCGAGATCAAAATGGGTGAATGCTACGGGAAAACGAGGCAACCCACGAAATACCCAAAATATGCTTCATGAAAATTCAAATTTGATGTTTCATTCATGGACATATAAAAATATTCGGACATAGTCTCGCTAACACAACTTTGTGTCGCTCAGAGTCGGCCAGTTCGTTGTACGTACATGTACACGCACACATTCACACGTTAGTCAGCCATTGTCCGAGTAAACGTTATCACAGTCGGTACGTCTACGCTGCAAACAAATATTAAAATACAGCATGTTTTGTATGGTGAAATGGTGTAAAAACCGTAGTGACCGAAAGAAAAAAAATCTAGGAGTCACATTTCATAGGTAAACGAATAATTTAATCACTTAGTTCCCTATTTTATACATTAAAATTAATATTAATTCACTAGAACAAAATAATTCAGTATTGCTAATAATCACCACTGCAAATTACCCGAAATATGGGAGTTTTATAGTTCTATATTTATTACTTTTTTATACTCTGATTTTTTATTTTGTAGAGTAAAATGATATTTGATTGCCACGTATTGTTAATAGTGTTGTTGTAGTCTGCGTTATCGAAACACATTATTCATAATTATTTTAATATAATAAATTTTCTGATGGTTTATTAATTTGAATTTGCGTTGGTCAGTAGTAGAAGTAGCATGAATTTATTATTGTAGCGGCATTTACAAAACCTAAATTAAAGTAATCATACCAATTGTAATATGTTTTGACGTAATAAAATTGCATTTTTGCTAGTGTTATTTATGTTCATAAGAAAATCGCATTTAACGAAAGCGACATAAAATAAGGCGGTAGATGCCCACCGAATATGTCTATTTGTCTGCTTATTAACATTTTAGTCAAAATGGAAAAATATAAAAGAGAACTTTCTTAATCATAATTTATTTCTGAATTATTATTTGAAAATCTATTACATTTACTAAGAATCTTTTTGTTACAATTAATAAGGTGAACTAGTAGCATCATTTTATTTCGTTAGTTTATAACATACTCGATATATCTCAACTACCATTGCAGTGTCAACAACTTTAGCCCGTCAGTAAATAATTATTTAATTTCGGCCATTTTAAAACTTTTATTATTTCTTGCAACATGCCCCTTTATCTTTGTCCATACACATTCGCCGGAACAGAACATAAAACAAGCCTAATTAAACATATAGTGGAAAAATATTTAACAATTAGATTTCACCACATTTAAATATTAGAGGGAATCACAAGAACCTCTCTAAGTAAAAGACACCATTATAAAAAAACTACTCAGCTTATGGGATGCTAGACATTAGGTATTTATAATAAAAAAGTAAACAAACATCTTTTTCTTTTATTATATACCTACAGTTAGTCACAACGGATCTTTGTCTCTGAAGTTGGCTGCAAGACACTGCGTAGTAGCCATTTTTGTGTCGCAAGGCATGTGCGTCTTCTACAGTTTACATTAATCGAAAAATGTTCGATTATAATTTAACAATTGAAATCGATAATTATATAATTCATCGATCGTAAGATGCGGACTCTTCTAAATCTAGATTAAAGCTTATTTACTGAAATCGCTCGTATACCTACTTTTTATTGAATATAAAAAAAATGAACCTAAATACTTAGATATGAAAACATTATGATCTCATTCGATTGTTTTGTTTATCAAGTAATAACATTTGAATTGGTCGGCACTTATCGTATGATTCTGTCAAAATTCCCACTTCGTGCTCTGTGCCTAACTTCAGAGACGCAAAGATTTGTTGTGACTACTTGTGATTACTATACTCTTTCTTCATACAGATTTGTGCAGTAAGTTTTAAATAAATAAATACAGTAAAACAGTGTTTTTTGGTACTATTAACCTTTTCAACTAGTACGGTATATTTTATATACATTTCCAATAAATTTGTCTGCCAATCAGTATTTGTTAAAGGGTAAATTTGGCTAACATGGTATCCCTAAATTCACTCACACATAGATAGCCGCCGCCATTACCTTGGCTCAATTCTGTCTAAGCGAGACGCTGTCCGTTTCTTATACGTCCATGGTATCATTATACATAATAAGAAAATAGTAACGTTGGGAGCAAAATCATTGCCAGTGAATATGTTCATGTAAGTATAGCTTTTAAAGTCTTTGTACTTCAAGTTTGTAAGCAAATCTCAATTCTAGATTATGACTACCGCTGTAGTCATAATCTAGAATTCAGAGAAACTAATTTGCTCTCTCTTGTGACACCTGTCTGGGATTTAAGGGATTCAAAATAAAACCCAGGAGTAAAACAAAATTAAATAAGATATATTCACACCCCAAATGGTAGGTGGCAACACAAATTTATAAAGTCGTGGTATTCGTCCTATAGCTAACTTCACAACTTATAGTACTCTCTCCCGTGGGACCGGCCATGAAGCACATCGTTGCGTTTTGATCGTAGCAGGAGATAGCCGTTTATTCTTTCATTATATAGCGGTGAAATGAAATGGTGAGCAGTAGCTTGACAATACTCTGAGTATAGTTGAGTCCATGAGCGACGGTTGACATTTACCATCAGATGGGCCGTGGCTCGTCTGCCACCCAGAAAAGAAAGAAAAGATAATTGAATTGCATTCTTGTGTACTATTATTTTATTAAATATAACTTATTATTATTTACCAGATGAGATATCGAACAGAACGGCAATATATGGAGAAGCAATACTTACCTTGCATCAAGGCTCAAAGTCTTGGTGTTTCTCTACGTGATCGAATTCTTATTACAGATACGGAGGTAGAACGTGAATATCCGACATAGCCAGCCGAGTTTGCATGCTCAAGTGGCAATGGGCAGACCATATCGCTCGACGAACTGACAACCGTTGGGTAAAAAGATTCTCGAGTGGCGACCTCGTATTGGTTTCAAGTGCGGCCACGCCGTGGCTCCGTCTAGTAGTTCTTAGTCTGAGATATTATATATATCTTATCATAATCTATG